>OY730180.1:41621692-42821692 GCA_963422495.1 Polyommatus iphigenia | reverse complement strand
TTCTAATCAACTTAATGACCTTATTTTAAATTTGTTTGGTGCATTAATTTACTGTCATAAAATAAGAGATTTAAAATTATGAAGGCGGCATAAGTTGATAAAAAATACTATGCAAAAGCATTACCGCGGCAGTCCCCGGTTTCTACACCTATTTTTTTTGGCTAAAGGTCTTTTACGATCCCACTTCCGCTTCACCTCGCGCTTCGACACCCACTTCGGCTCCCGCTTCGACACCCGCTTTCGCTCCCGCTTCGACTCCTGCTTCGGCTCCCGCTTCAGCTCCCACTTCGGCACCCGCTTCGGCTCCCGCTTCGGCTCCCGCTTCAGCTCCCACTTCGGCTCCCGCTTCGGCTCCCGCTTCGACTCCTGCTTCAACTACCGCTTCGCCTGCCATTCCTATTTCGGCTCCTGTTTCGGCTCCTGTTTCGGCTCCCGCTTCGACTCCCGCTTCGACTCCCACTTCGGCTGCCACTTCGGCTCCCGCTTCAACTCCCGCTTCGGCTTGCACTCTCGCTCCCGCTTTCTGTTCTAGTACCGCTTCCGTTCCTGCTAATAGCTTAGCTCATAATAAAGAGAATAATAGCTACCACAACATTTCTAGACTTATTCTATTCTATGAATTGTATGTTATTTTGAATAAGTTACTGAACTTTCGAGTTTCTTACGCCCGTTCTGTTCTACAGTTTCTCGGACCGGTGAACAGTAATTTTAATTTTACATTTTTCGCTTGTAATTGGATAACCCTTCGCTGCTATTCCTTCAAACATCCCATCCATAACCACTTTATGTCGTAAGTGTAAAATGTGAAAATGAACCGGATCTAAAGATAAAATGTAGAGGCAGCAAGCACTCTGTACAAGGGTCTCTCGGCCCGTTTCGCGTCGCCGGTCAAGGCGACAGACATATTTTTAAAGAGAATATTTAAATAAGCGTACGTTTTCTATTTTCGGACGTGAGGTCGAAAATTAACTATGATGCTAGTGGATGGTAATGATAAGGTTCTATTTCTCTTCTTTTTTTCTAGGACTTGTTCCGAAAAAGGAGGGAATATCCCAAGTGCCAATAATAAATAATATTATTAGTGTTTTTGATGACATTGTTTGTAATAAAAATGTACCTATAATAAGCGAAGTTTTATTAAAAAAAGTGTACTGTTAAAGTGTTCAGACCGTGGGAAAGCGAATCGGCTGGTGATATAAATGAAACCTCAGATTTATTTAACAAACATTTAAGTGTCGATTCAAAAATTATTATTTTTAATGTGTATAAAATTCTTTTCTCAGATTTTCAATTCTTCAGAATTTACATGATAATTTCATCAAGTATCAACACTGCTAGATTGCTCTAACTCTTAAGTGGCGGCAAAGTGGTTTTACTATCGGCAATTCAACAAACAATAGCAAAACATTATCCTTTCTCGAGTGGAATCTGGACATTTCCTAGTGAACAGACTATACACGCATGGTGTTTCCGGGAGGCTAAATATTATTATTCATATTATTGACTTTGTTACAAGAATATTAAGGAAAATATTACTAAGATTACTTACATTACTTTTAATAATAATAATAATAATATCCATGGACACTTCTCACCACGTCAGTCTGGCCCTGTGGTAAGTACCTGAAGGACTTGTGTTACAGGTACCAGACAACGGAAATATATTTAATTCTTTTATTTATACTATACAATATACATATTATATTTAAGATTTTTATTATATGATACACATATTTAATACACTTTATAAACTTTTTTGTTCCGTCGGCGGGACTCGAACCCGCGACCTCCGGCTTGAGCTACCAACGCGCTCACCACTGCGCCACGGAGGTCGCCTTTTTTTATAGCTTACAAACACCATGGACTCATTTCATTCCAAAGGAAGAGATCAATCGTTCGATTCTTTTCTATTCTATTTTGTATAAATACTCTTAACTTCACTCTCTCCATTTTCATGATGTTAATGTTATAAGGAAGGAGTAGAACCAGAAATTCAGTGCTACGATGATGAACTAAGATACACAAATCAACAATTTAAACCAGCTTAGATAGTTGCTAATCCTCTAATCAAACTGAGCTGTAATTGATGACCAGCTTAGCTAGGAAATGCACATAACTCAAGCTAGTTATGTCGGTCATACTCAGTTTGAAGCATATTTTATTGAAAAGAAAAAAAAACAATGTAGGTAGTAGCAAAGAAGTTGATTCAGCGGCACATGGCAGACCTACGTAATTTGGTCGCGTTATGTCAAGTTCATTCGACAGCTAAGGCTTCTTAAAGGCTAACGGCAGCTGTCGACGGCACGCGTCGACGGCAGTCGACAAGTGTGCGTTGCGTTGATAAGTGCTGTTCGTCTGTAAGAAGCCTAACATTGAATTTACATAATCCGACCAAATAACGTAGGACACCTCTATAATTATCTGCCTATAAATCTTCCATGGTACATACGCACAACTGAAAAAAAGAAAGTACGAAACAAGTCGTAATAAAGAAAAGACGAAACAAGACTACGAAAAGAAGAAACAAGACTTTATACAAAGTTCCATGTCCATAGACATGAATTTTATGACTCGTCTCGAGGTTAATATCATAAGCAAATAGAATCTTAGAAAACATTGCGAATGAAAAAACCAACCGGAAATAAATTGTAAAAAAAAATACTTTTAGGACATTTTTATCCTCCTGTGTCTGTTTTGCCAAATAAGTTAAAATGCGAAACAATGTTACAAAATAAATGGACGGGATTCTACACGGGAATCCATAAAATAATTTGCGTTACATTGTCGTCTTTAAACAAAATAGCTAGATATTTTGAGCTAGGAGAAGTCGGTTAAAAATATAGAAAGGATTAAGGCACAATTTCTCATATTTATTTAGTACTCAGAATAAAATCGACTCATAATAATTTAATACGGGATATTTAAATATTCATATCGGCTACGCACTTACCAAGAAAAGGGTTATGAAATAAATGAAACGAAAGAAGTATGTCAGGGTGTCTCTCTCTATCTCCCTTAAGAGAGCGACTAATGCAAAAAATAAAACATCGTCCTTCTCTCTTCACACTCACGCCCGTCTTTCATATGCCAGGCGAAAAAGGACGACGCGGAATCATCGCCAAGTTAGTTTTTTCTTAATAACTCGATAAATATACAACATTTTAAAAATCCGCTAGGTCAGTTTCTCAAGATGATAGAATTTTATACAATGTGTGTAACGCACGGTTATGGCAATATATGAAAAATTCGTGAAAATTAGATGCATCTTTGTGATTTTTTTTCTATCGAGAAAATTTTAAAGTACTTATCGTGTTTTAGCTAGATCGGATCCTCGGAAATTTATTGTAGTACTCGTATCTATGTTTAGAAAATGAAACAACTCGGGGCTTATTTTCAAGTATATAATGAATTATAAAATCGACAATTTAGGGTTAGTCGCCCCCTTAACAAAACCCGTGAAAGTGTGAATTATGCATCTTTTTAATATTTTTTCAAGAATTATCTTGCTACGTCTTTATATTTCCTTTTTTCAGTCATATTATAAGGAAGAAGAATACCAAAAGTTTTTTCCTGTTTGTCATTACAATGTCTGAAATCCTTAGAGGCTTCCAAGCATATTTCATACACTGTAAATGCAAAAATAACTTTTCTGATGTATAATCATTGAAGGGTATCAAAAAATTGTCACAATAGGCACACACAATGGCTACTAAAAAACTAAAGATAATACTTTAGGGTTTGTATGTGTCCCATAAATAGAGTTCACTGTGCAGTGCTGAAAGCGCAATTTTTGTGGTTTGTATGGGCGAACGCCTTCATGAATTTTCCCATACAAAAGTTTAAAAAAGTTATTTTTTTCAGCGCTGCTGCTTTCACAGTTAACCCTATACATGGGATTCATACACACCCTAAAGTATTATCACTTAGTTTTGTGACACCCCGTATAGGTACTGTATATAACTAAACACCTCCGTTCTAGTATAGAACGCGGCTCTTGACTCGGTCGTGGGTTCGATTCCCGCGTTGGAAACATGATATTTTCAAGTTTGGTTAGGACAATACAGGCTGATCACCTGATTATCTGACAAGTAAGATGATCCATGCGTCGGATGGGCATGTAAAAAGTCAGTCCTGCGCCTGATCTCTCGCCGGTCGTGTCGGTCTGCCGTCCCACTGGGTTATGAGAGTAAAGGAATAGAGAGTGCTCTTGTGTACTGCGCACACACTTGGGCACTATAAAAACTACTCCTGCGTAGCTGGCCTGGTTTCAATGAAACCGGCCACCGTCACCGAAACCGGTGTGGGAGCTATTATTATTATATATATAACTGGCCACCTTCGTCGAAACCAGTGTAGAAGTCATAACACATTAATAGTCATGGTACGTTACGTAGTCCATACTTCTGTAGTGTACATATCTAAATTTCTTTTATAAAAACCTTTTTTATATTATTTTGTACTCTTTAGTTTATGGTATTTTGACTTGTTTACTTTTTGATAGATTTTGTCATGAGATTATAATAATTCAACTGGAATATCGAGTGTGCTATTTTATCATTTTCTCCTTCGCACCTTCAAAACAAGAAAGTTGGGCAAGCGATTCACCTCGCAACGACGCGAGGACCGTGCTCACTTCATTGGTGACCCCGGAAGGAACACAGGATGGAGAATCTGAAGGAGAATGTAACCAGCGAACAAGGAGACGGCGCAAGACATCGGTGACCATACACGCCATCTTCATCACCATCACTCCCCGCCCCTTCGCACCGCGTCAGCCAGCATCGCCTCATCGGGTATCTCGTCCACTAGCCGCAATGTACCGCGTCCTGGACGACTCCGCATCGGCATCAACGGGCTTTCTCACTACACCGACCGGTCAGCAAGCCGAGCACATCTCTTCTGGTCAGCACGTAGCATCGGCCCCGCACGGCAGCTATCCGACTCACTGGATCCCGTGCAGCAGCTTACAGTTCCGACTCACTGGGACTCACTGCAACAGTTCCGACTCACAGGAACTCTGGCGACTTAAGCGACAAGACTTAAAGATTCTACCTTCGGTCATGTTTACTGACTATTATCGCCCTTGACGGTCTCTGGAGGGGGGTGATGTAGTGTACATATCTAAATTTCTTTTATAAAAACCTTTTTTATATTATTTTGTACTCTTTAGTTTATGGTATTTTGACTTGTTTACTTTTTGATAGATTTTGTCATGAGATTATAATAATTCAACTGGAATATCGAGTGTGCTATTTTATCATTTTCTCCTTCGCACCTTCAAAACAAGAAAGTTGGGCAAGCGATTCACCTCGCAACGACGCGAGGACCGTGCTCACTTCACTTCCATACTAATATTATAAATGCGAAAGTGAGTCTGTCTGTCTGTCTGTCAGACAGACTATGTCTGTTACCTCTTCACGACCAAACCGCTGAACCGATTTTGCTGAAATTTGGCATTGAACCGGAAACATGTTCCCGCGCGATAAACGAGTTTTGGCGCAACGGAGTTGCGGGCGTCATCTAGTATCTTATACTGAAAGATGTGAATTTACATGTCTGGCTGTACATTTCTCACAAAAGGACAATGGCGCGATTCGCGATTCTAGGCTTTGAATGAAACCTCAATTTACGCTCTAAAAAACAATTTGGAAGCTTTTAGGTGTTGTGGTTTCCTTCCTAGGGTTTCGTTTTAAATGGAAGCCCTAGCTATGTTTGTTGTTTTGTGGATTTTTTCCCAACTGTGTCAGTAGAGTTGTTTTGTGCGTATTGTGTGTTACATACTCGTATTTCTTTAGAACGGTGTCATTTTCGTAATTATTATCATAGAATTTGGGAGTTTCAAAGGCTTCTGGACTCGTTTGTACTATCAGAGAAGTTGATTTATAGGCAGATGGAGAACCTAAGTAATTTGGTCGCGTTACGTCAAACCTTTCCGACCGACCACAGCTAACAAATTGAATTGACACAAGCCCACCAAATGACATACGTCTGTCAACTGCCTATATGAATCAATTTCTTTGATGCTACATTCCAGTTAGGTTGGCCTACTAATGGTCAGTCCGATCGGATTCGATTTGCCTTTTTATAAGTATACTAGTTGTCCCGGTAAACGTTGTTTTGCCATTTAAAATATTTCTACTTCATCAGTTGATACAAATTCTTACCCCCTCTTTTGTCCCCTAAGAGGGGTGGGGCGAAAAAATGTATACACCAGATGTTAAGTTGGAAAAAACAGTTAATAATATGTCAAAGTAAGTCCATTAAAGAAAAAAGTTTGATACAAAATCTGACCCCCTCTTTGGTTCCCTTAGAGGGGTGGGGTGCGGGGATTTTTAGACACCAAATGTTGAGTCGGAAGAAGACAAATATATCTGTGAAAACCGTATGCAAGTCGGATCAGTAGTTTTCGTGTTAAAGCAAAAGTGTTATACAAAATCTGACCCCCTCTTTCGTCCCTTTAGAGGTGTGGGGGGAAATTTTTTATACACCAGATGTTAAGTTGGAAGAGGGCAAATATATCTGCGAAAACCGCATTCAAATCGGATCAGTAGTTTTCGTGTGATAGTGGAACAAACATACAGACAGACAGACAGACAAAAAACTAACTACATTTTTGGCTTCTATAGCGATGTAGTGACACCCCCGCTTATTATTTTTTTAATATCTTTAATGTATAGAATTTTCATTTCTACAGTTTTATTATAATGTATAGATAGCGGTCGCCCGCGGCTCCGCCCGCGTGGATGTCGGTTACCGATGCAAAAAGCCTACCCAGGAAAGACAAAGGTCAACAAAATGATTCCCAGGTCAATTCACAGAAACATCGACGACGCAGTCATTTTCCGCAGGCTGCACAGATTGTCTTTCTGTGCATGTTAAAGTTGTTAATGATGAGAATATTTAAATGTAATTATTAATAATAAGTTTTCACCTCTGACGGTAGTCCCGGAGTGCAACCCGTTTAGGATAGATAACTAAAGCGATTATTGTAGAGCTTTTCTATAAACAACATTAATTGACGTTAAGTTATTTTCAGATAACAAAATATACTGATGGTCGGGATCCCCGACTCGTGATAGAGCAAAACATTCTTTTCATAAATCTATTCCTACTAATTTGAATGTTTGGCCCTGGGATTTGAATAATATTAATTTATCGTTAGTGCAAAATAATTTTTTACAGGAAATTGGAGCCTTTTGAAGGGTATAGGCAAATCAGTAGGGATCATTGGTATTCTTGGTATATGAGCCAATTCACCAGCTGCAGGGCCGGTCATAATCTTCGCTATTGTGCACCCCGCCTTGGTAGCGCCCACTTCGAAACGGGCGTAAATCGCAATTTTTAATTTCGCCATAACTTCTAAACCAAACATCCAATTTTAATCATTCAAAGACCAAATATTATTTTCATAAACTGTACTTAGTGATGAAATAATTCATTTTGATAAGGATTAATGGCATGAGTAAAATAAATGCGCTTAAATGTAGTCCAAAAAAAAAACAAGATTTTTAAATAAAATAATGGTTGTTGTACCTCACTTGACATAGATAGGTATAGTGTGTCGTGGACTTTTTTGTAGATATTTAAAAGATCTACATTTACTTAGAACATTGTATAGTTCTATCTTTTATAGTTTAGGCAGCGTACGCAAAATAAGTAAATTTTCTGCTTGATTTTTTTCACCTTGTGTCAGAAAAACCCAAATATCTTACGGAACCCTACATTTTCCGAAATAAAATGTAGCCTATGTTACTCGTAAATAATGTAGCTTTCGAATGGTGAAAGAATTTTTTAAATCGGTTCAGTAGTTTTTGAGCCTATTCATTACAATTAAACAAACAAACAAACAAAGTTTACCTCTTTATAATATTAGTATAGATAAAAAGGCAAATCAAGCTTGCGTTGATTAAAAAAAATACACCTATACAATATATTAGTTTCATTTGATATATAATAATAATATCTATGGACGCTTCACACCACGTCAGTCTGGCCCCGTGCTAAGTACCTGAAGGACGGGTACCAGACAACGGAAATATATTTAATATTTTTATACTATACAATTATTTATCATACACATATTTAATACACGTTCATGACCCAGGAACATTGAAAACAAGATTTTTATTATATTATACACATATTTAACACACGTCCATGACCCAGGAACATTGAAAACTTTTTGTTCCATCGGCGGGATTCGAACCCGCGACCCCCGGCTTGAGCTGCCACACACTCTTAACCATTGATCCACAGAGGTCGTCAAGTATATTGCCCGCAACATAGTTGCACCAAAATTATTTCAGGAGTTGTAGGTACTTTTGAAAAAAACATTTTTAACACAGTCCAAGCCGCGGGCGAGAACTAGCAACAATAACAATGGTAATGAAATTCCCGACCATTTAATAATTCACTGCAAGCCCAGGGTGCTTAGTCAAACTGCATTCATTTTCAACAGCTTAGCTGTTATAAATTGAAAATGTGGAATTTGATATTAAAACGAACTTATCCTTAAATGAGATGGCCTTTGCAATGCCTTCAATATGTGAAATAGATACATTTTAAAGTACTTACTGCGCAATCAGAGGTATTCTAATTTACGGTAATTAAACTAAAATATACTTAATGAAGAGTTTGACAGATAATGTATCAGTACTATCGTTTTAAATAACATTTAAGTAACATATTTCGTCTCTGATGTTATGCCGCTTGCGAAGCGTTATGTCAAATTCCATAAATTTTTGACATCTCATTTCGCTTTATGAAACAGCCTGCGCGACAACTTGGCAGTCGAATTATCGAGTGCAGTTTGACTAAACGTCCAGGGTATATGGCTGAGTCCACAGTGATATTACCTTCATTTCATATGCTAATGCCGCGGTCACCTTAATCTTTTAATTAAGGAAACGGCCTGTTTTGAACGAAAGATAACCCTTCTAAGGTATATGATTTATGTTCGAGAGGTTTTTGTGTTATTTATAACCCTGAAAGGCCTGAAACAGCTGCCGCTTATAGACTTTGTCGTGTACCTTTTTAAACGATAACATAATAAAATTACATTTTTTTCGGTTTAAATAGCACACAATGTTTTAAGCTTTTAGGTACTCTGTTTTCTTTTCATTTGATTAAAAAGGATGAGTTCTTGATAAACATCCTATACTTTCTAATTTCCTTATGCAAAAAATAATATATTTAATTTCTAGGTAGTGTATTTGGATTTATAAATCAAACTCAAGTAGGTTTCCAGGGCTTAAGGTAAACGCTAAAAAAACATAACAACTTGTAGCGCAGTTATGGCATTACCAAAATGTCCTTAGAGGATCAAAAACCGGCCAAGTGCGAGTTGGACTCGCCCATGAAGGGTTCCGCAGCAGCAATAAGAATTATTTGTATGAAATTATAAGGTTTTTGATTTATTTTAATATTTCATATTTAATATAATGAAAGTTAAATTAAGGTTTATCATTTATGACGTATAAAAAAACTATTGGCTAGATCTCCTTCAAACCAATTTTCGTTGGTAGTTTTTATAGTAATGTACATCATATATTTTTTTTAGAATTATCATGCCCCTACTTTAGAAGTTAGATGGGGGGGGGACACACATTTTGCCACTTTGGAAGAGTCTCTCTCGCAAACTATTCAGGTTAGAAAAAAATAATATTAGAAACCTCAATATGATTTTTGAAGACCTATCCATAGATACCCAACACGCATAGGCCAGATGAAAAAAATATTTTTTTGTTTCAGTTTTACCTATGGGGACCCCTAAAATTTTTAATAGTTTTTCCATTTTTGTATCAAAATATTAATGCGGTTTACAGACTTCATCTACTTACCAAGTTTCAATAGTATAGCTCTTATAGTTTCGGAGAAAAGTGGCTGACGGACGGACAGACAGACAGACAGACATGACGAATCTATAAGGGTTCCCTTTTTTGCCATTTTGGCTACGGAACCCAAAAAAATATGTGTACTTACAAGGTGTAACAAAACTAAGTGATAATACTTTAGGGTGTGTATGTGTTCCTTATAACGAGTTTACTGTGAAAGTAGCAGCGCTTACAGAGCAAAATTTTTTGGTGATATGTATGGGCAAGCGCCCCAGCGTCATTAAGTTTTCCCTACAAAAGTTAAAAAAGATACTCCTTCAGCGCTGCTACTTTTACAGTGAACTCTATATAATATAGGACTCATACACGCCCTAAAGTATTATCACTTAGTTTTGTTACACCCTGTATATTTTGTTTATTTTTCCGGAAATAGTTTATTTTGTGTTGTGTTTGTGATATACCATGATAAATTGGATCGTGACGATGTGAGTTTGTTTGTAATTTACTCTGTATTCTCTGTTACAGGTAGTTGATTCAATTTGTAAGGGTAAGTCTTTCAAAAATCAATTCCTTTCATGAAATTTGTACTTCATTATGGGATACACGGTCAGGGTTGTGTCAAGTTAAATAAAAACATGTGTTAAACCTGAAAACATTTTTAAAAAATTGTTATAAAAAATATCACATTGGTGAATGTGACTTTCTTGGGTTCCGTACTCAAAGCGTAAAAACGGGACCCTATTACTAAGACTTCGTTGTCTATCCGACTGTCTGTCTCAAGGCTGTATCTCAGGAACTTATTAACTTGCTTTTAAAGCTAGATTTCTGAAATTTTCACCGATTCTGTACTTCTTTTCCGCTACAGCAACAAATACTAAAAAGGGTAAAAACGGGACCATATTTATAAGACTTTGTTGTCTGTCAGTCTGTCTGTCTGTCTATCTGTCTGTCTCCAGGCTGTATCTCATTAATTAATTAATGAACCTACTAAACTAAAAGCTAGACTTCTCAAATTTTCACAGATTCTGTACTTCTTTTGCCGCTACAGCAACAAATACTAAAATCAAAATAAAATTTATATCAAAGGGGGGCTCCCATACAACTATCTTTGATTTTTTTGGCCTTTTTTACTCGACATCAATAATAATTAATGGCAAACAGGTAAGCACTTGAAATTTTTTAATTTAAAAAGTTTAGTTGCTCTAAAACGTTACGGAACCCTTCATGCGCGAGTCCGACCCGCACTTGGCTGACCTTTTAATTATTATGATGGACCGCGCAGTATATTTTAGGCCTACCTACACTTTGTCACACACTTCATCACGCGCTAAGGCCGGTATAAATAGTACTCAAGATGCATCTCGGTCTCGAGACGCGGTTCGGCTCTATGATTGGTCCTTTTGACAGCCAACCAATCACAGAGCCTGAACCGTGTCTTGAGACCGAGATGCATCTTGAGTACTGACTATTTATACCGGCCTAAGATTATGTATATGTATATGATGTATACAAGCGTATACAATTGTATACATGTTTATACATTGTCTCAGACTGACATATTAACGGCATCAGGTTAAAAGCTAATGTGTGTTTTGGACCATAACGCAATGCAAAATCGATGATCACGGGATATCGTAGACAAATATCTCTACAACATCTAAGGGCTAATTAAGACCGCAACGCGACGCGTAGAAGCATTGTTGAATTGACAGATTAGCATGACGTCTCATGCAACTGAAGTCTATCAATTCAATATTTTAGAAATGTATCTACACGTCGCGTTGCGGTCTGAATTGACCCTTAATCGTACTTGGGCCAACGCGGAGAAACCTTATGAAACCCTTCTTGAAATCAACAAAAATAAGATTTTATTTTATTTTCCCCAAAGCCTACTTAGGTAACTGATTAGTGATTTCGTTTCTACAATCTCAAGTATTTTTATAGCCTAAAGTTCGTTCGCATGTTACGTAGTTTTAAAGTGCGATACAATTAGCTGAGATTTCGTGTTTGATTATTTTATTCGAGTTACCACGATTTTATTAGCGCGGATTAATATCTAGGTTCTTTAACCGAACACTCGATAGGTAAATAGGTTTAAGGTAATCACGTAGTTAACGCAATTGGTAAGAAAGCAACAATTAGTCTCATTATTTAGGTTTAAATTGGATATAGTAAGATGAGAACCTGGTTATTTATAGGTCAATTAAATTTTACTGTACAACTAGCTGTCCCGGCAAACGTTGTTTTGCCATTTAAAGTATTTCTACTTCATCAGTTGACACAAAATCTTACCCCCTCTTTGGTCCCCTAAGAGGGGTGGGGGGAAAAATTTTATACACCAGATGTTAAGTTGGAAAAACAGTTAATAATATGAAGTAAGTCCATTAAAGAAAAAAGTTTGATACAAAATCTGACCCCCTCTTTGGTCCCCTTAGAGGTGGGGGGGGGGGTAATTTTTATACACCAGATGTTGAGTTGGAAAGAGGCAAATATATCTGCGAAAACCGTATGCAAATCGGATCAGTAGTTTTCGTGTTAAATCAAAAGTCTTATACAAAATCTGACCCCCTCTTTCGTCCCTTTAGAGGGGTGGGGAGAATTTTTTTTATACACCAGATGTTAAGTTGGAAGAAGACAAATATATCTGCGAAAACCGCATTCAAATCGGATCAGTAGTTTTCGTGTGATGCTGGAACAAACATACAGACAGACAGACAGACAGACAGACAGACAGACAAAAAAACTAACTAACTTTTCGGCTTCTATAGCGATATTGTGACACCCTCCGCTTATTATTTTTTGAATATCTTTAATGTACAGAATTGACATTTCTACAGATTTATTATATGTATAGACTAGCTGTCCCGGCAAATGTTGTTTTGCCATATAATATAAAGTATTTCGCACATAATTATAATTTTATTGAAGTGACTCCTACGAATTATAAAAACTATTTATTATTCGTAGAATGACTCTATAAGTATGGCACCGGCATGACAACGTCGATCGCTATCCTGTCGCACAAACAATGGTCGTCGTCTCGAGTTGTAATAATTTACTATTATTTATTCAACAAATCCACTTATCAATATAAAATAAGCCAGTAGCCGATTCTCAGACCTACTGAAATCAGTAAAGCCGTTTCGGAGGAGTACGGTAACTTACATTGTGACACGAGAATTTTATATTATATCAGATATTCAAGTTAAGTTACTTATGCATATTAGGAATTAAATATAACAAGTCCCTGTATAATATTCCTAATAAGCTTAAGCTTGCCTAATGTTA
This sequence comes from Polyommatus iphigenia, assembly GCA_963422495.1. Taxonomy (NCBI): domain Eukaryota; kingdom Metazoa; phylum Arthropoda; class Insecta; order Lepidoptera; family Lycaenidae; genus Polyommatus; species Polyommatus iphigenia. The sequence goes on along the minus strand of OY730180.1, from coordinate 42,808,571 downwards.
TTCTGGTACAAGCATTAAGGGTATCAAGAGAACTGTGAGTATTAATTAGTATTCCATCCTTTTATCTTTGCCCTCAGGCAAATAGGCTTTGGCGAGACATTCGACTTGACAGACAGATAGACAGAAAATTTCGGTTACAGATGAGCAAAGGTTACATAATATTTATGATGGTTCACATTTGAAATTGTATTTTTGTTTTTTGCGTGTTATTTTCCTTATGTTTTATTCACGCAGATTCCTTAACATTTTAAATGTATTCGTTACACATTTTAAAGCTTATTTAAGGGCTCCATTCCACCGCGGCGCACGGAGAGACTACGCACGTGCGTCAAGCTTCGCTTTGTAAGAAAATATATGTGACTGTGTCCACTGCAACCCACGGACACGCTACGCCCGAATTGACTCAAGTCAAAGAAATAAATCCGTGCACGTCCGCGCGTGGGCGTGGCCGTGCATAGCGTGCGCCGCGGTGGAATGGAGCCTTAAGAAACAAACAATAATAATGGCCACAGACTCTATTGAGTAATTGAAGTACTATCAGAGATGTTGATTCCTATGCAGATGGGGGACCTACGTAGTTTGGTCACGTTACGTCAAACCCGGCCGACAGATCACAATTAACATTGAATTGACATGAATCGACCAAATGAAGTTTGTCTGTCAACTGCCTAGGAATCAATTTCCTCAATGGTACATAAAGACAATTTTTTCCCCTTATAATTTGAACAAACCTTGTAGTAGGGGAGGGGCTAATTAATTATATAAAATAAAAAAGGGCTAATTTTGTAGTCACTCGAGCGTCATGGAAACCTTGTAGGTTTTTTACATTACGTAAAACTGATAAAAAAATAATAAGAGCGTTTTTTATTTTAGCGGTGGTTCAGAAACTGCGGTCATTTTTAAGTTTTGAAAAAGAAAATATATTCAGAAAATTGCTTATTTCGGTCAGTCATTACTATATTTTAGACAACAAGGACTAAATCATTTAGTTTAGTGCAAAATAAAATATCTGCGAAGTTTAGTTAGGAAAATATGAAGGTTTTTTTTATATTTTAAAATGTTCCTACAGGCTTACCTTATCTTTGAATTGTCAGTGCTTTTTATGGAAGCTTCTTTGGGGTATACTAAACATCCCCTATCTTAATCTGACAGATTGGATGATATTTCAATATTCAAAAAAATTTTTTTTTAACCCACCACGTGAGAAATCTGATGTCTATACCATGATAGCTAGACACATGTCGGAAGTCTATACAAGCTTAATCTGACACGCTTGAGCTACTCCCGAAATCCCCTCTTCCCCTCCTCTACTATTGTAACTTATCTACTTCATCACCTGCCCGGCTAATACATCTGGCTACGCATAAGATCCACAGTTTTTTTATTTCAGTTTTTTCCCGGTCCTGAAGCCTCCATGTATGCAAAAATACTAACATTTTCTAAAATGTTAGATCCCATTTCTTCCACTTACGTCTTCAATTGTGAAGTGTGTTGCTTTTTGTTACTTAAATGGTTGCACCATATTTTCAGTAACAAAGCAAACTGTGTCCTACCTACGCAATATACCCATACATACAAAGTTGCAGGAAATAACTAGTTTTGTTATGATTACACGAGTATGCGGTTTGGGGATCATTGTCGTCACCTCCACATCAAAACGACAAAGCTCTGATCAGACGATTGTGATTGAAAGCTCCATAAGGCTTTACTGGAACACGTGTAAACTTTTGTGTTGTGCCTATAAACAAGATGGGTCTGTGAAAACTCTCAAGTGTGTCAATACCATTGTGCATATTATAAATCAAAATGTCGTAATTTCCAAATTAACATTCAACCAAGATTTGGTGCGTCAAGTCACGCTAATCTGAACACACCCTTAGCGCCAAAGCCCCTTGCTTTAAATGATTCAAATAACTTTCGAAGCTTTGATCTCTAAAACTTAATCTTTGTTTTGAAAGTTTCTGGTAAAAAACGACCTTTTTGGGTTTTGTTTAGGAATTTTGTAGGGTTTTATTAGACGAGCGACTGTCGACACCTTTACAATTTTTTATCCAAATAAATGTTAAAATATTTAGAACGTGTTTAAAATCGCGCCACTGTAGTCTGTAGAGTATATTTATACTATTGTAGCTGACTTTTACTAAGTGGTACTTGTGATCAGCAGGAGAATGATCCTAAAATACCATTCCACCTGTTTAACACAGCAACAGTGTGCGCTAAAAACTACTTTCCACCAAAATTATAATTCCCTAACTATTATGCCTATACCTACGGCTGGCGCTATGCTTTTAAGTTAAAAAATATCCGATATAAGGCTGCGTTTCCACTGAAGCGGAGCGGAGCTTAGCGGTGCCCGAATTGACCAATCGTGCTATTCCAGCGGAATGACAGCGAAGATATCGAGCATGGTGATTGGTCAATTCGGCACCGCTAAGCTCCGCTCCGCTTCAGTGGAAACACAGCCTAATGCTGGTGGCCAGTCTGCGCTTAACACCTTTTCTTCACTGGGAAATAAACTTCTCATTCATATAACAATAATTTTCAGAGACGCTTGTAATTTATGAAGGTTTTATAAATTTATGACCGTCTAGGGAACACTTGGGTAAATAAGGTTTAAGCTGAACAAAGAGTTAACCCCACAATGGTTGCGGGTAACCGTCTCGGTTATTTGCACTGAGAATGTAAATTTAAATAGTTCTTTTCACTTTGAAGTAAAATTAGAACTGAATAAAGTGTCTGTAAAGAATCTAACAGTAGCTGAAAATTCTTGAGGCGCCACCTGGGTTAAAATTAACCCTGAATTAAATATTTTTCTATTGTTCGCGTAGAGTTATTGCGTGGACGTAGTAGAGCGTCCGTGACCTAGGGTAGACCGCAGTTGGTTAGCACTCGAGAGGGCGCAGGTTCGATCCCGGGTGGAGGCGTGTAACTAATGAGACATTTTCAGATCTCAAGTACATAATACGGACGCTTGTTCGGTAAAGGAAAACATCGTGAGGAAGCCCGCACATGGTTGGATGCAAAGGCTTGGTTATTATTATTAGTCGCATTTTTTTAACATAATAACATTAATTATGGTAAACTTTAACTCGATTGGCGCAAGTAAGCCTAAAAAAAGTTTCGTAAGAGATCCCATAGAGAAAGTACTATGGCTCCATGTTTTATTTTTTGAAATTATGAGAATATCAAGATAATTTAAGAATATAAAAATAACTCTTAATAAGGCTTATAAATATAATATAATTGAATATTGAGAATATCAGAATAATTTAAGAATGTAAAAATTGATTATATCAAAGCTTACAATATTATAATAAAAAGTCCACGGGGACAGTAATAGGGTACCTTTTATCGAAGCAAATTGCAGGATTCCCGTGGGACTCTATTTTGAGTGTACGAAATTGCGGGCAATAATGTCTATAAGATAATTGAGATACTTTTGGCTTTTTTCATGCGTGGAACTAACGCCACTATATTGTTTGTCACTAAAGAGACAGCTGTTACTTACGTCCTCCTCAATGTCATTAAAGTAAATTTTTCATATTATGTCTGAAACTAAAATTTACGCTGAAGCTATTTAGATTATAATTTATTGAATTATACATTGGTTATACTCCTTCGATCATGGATTCTTGGAAATCTATTGTTGCTCTATTGTGTCTCGCTCACCGGTGAGCTTATGGGGCTTGATGGGTTAAGTTGGTAGCAGTGCAATAATAAATTAGGGTTTTGTTGCAATAAATCGTTTTTAAAACTTATTGACACCTATTTACAGGCTCTCTGATGCCATTACTTTGAGGCATAAAACCTTTTTGGCCTGTAATTTTGCTAACAAGCACAGAAACGTTGGTCAAAGTAGTTATGCGGTTCAAGTACGATATTCCCTCGGAGTTAGTTCGAATTCAAAACACGTTAGTTAGATTTATCTTTGACATTAGAATAACATTAGTTTGTACTAAATCGTAAACTGGTGTTACATTTGACACAAGTTGCGAAGTTATGATTTAATTTCCTGGAATTTCTGGTGCTAAATAGGCTTGCTGAGGGGATTTCAGATGTGGTTGCACAGTTTGAGCTGTGGCTTTAAAGTTACCAAGAATATATTATGTATCATGAATATTGATGTACTATCAGAGAAGTTGATTTATAGGAAGATGACGGACCTACTAAGGGTTAATTCAGACCGCAACGTGACGCGTAGATGCAATTCAAAGTATGGATTTGACAGATTTGCAAGACGTCTCACGCAATTGTCTGTCAATTCAGTACTTTAGAAATGCACTACGCGTCGCGTTGCGGTCTGAATTGATCCTTAATTTGGTCGCGTTATGTCAAACCCAGTCGACAGATTACTTACATTGAATTGACATAATCCGACCAAATGACGCAGATCCGTTAATTGCATATGAATCAATTACTTCGATGGTACATAATATGGAATAGTAATTTTCATGATTAGCTTGAATAATACCTAAATAAGAGTTGCGCTCCGCCCGCGTTAAAAGAGTATCCCGCGGTAAACGTACATTTCCAGCGTCGTATGTCCTTGCCAATTTACATCCAAATCGGCTCAGTAGTTTCGAAGCCTATTCGATTCAAACAAAGAAACTGTTTTACTTTATAATAATATGTATACGTCGCAGCCAACTGGTTTAAATAGCCGTTCAATTAAACAGCTAGCCTTTTGACTTAACAACGCCATTCAATCACACGTCTAGCTTTTTAATTGAATATTTGAGTCGCTCAAAACGTTCAACACTACAGCTGATTCAAAAGCCGCAGCTTGATTGAATTAGTTCCGCGCTCACCACCTCGGCGCAAGTTAAGGTTACACCTCGGTGTAAGTTACAATTAGTATTATTAAAGAGACAGAAACTATAGGGGTACATACGAGTGAATTAAAATTTTAACTAATATTCGAGGAGAAATTACGGGATTATGAAATGCATCACCAAGGTATTTATTGCTATTGTGTTCAAAATGAATTCGAATACAATTAATCTTCTAGTTATCATTACGCTTGTGTTCAGCTAAGCGTTATCTACAGCTAGATAACGCTTAGCTAAACAGTTGGCTGAGCGTTATCTAGCTGTAGTGTTGAACATTGCAGTCAGCAAATCGGCTAAACGACTTATAGCCGTGTGATTGAATGGATGGCTTTTTTAACCAGTCGACTGCGACATATATAAAGAGTATAGACTAGATGTGATCCACACTGTGTCTAAAGATTTTTTGCGATAAAAACGATACCTACTTTACTATTACTACCGGGGTTCAAAATATCTCTATACAAAACATCAAGTTCGGTTCAAAGGTTTTTAACGTGAAGCTAACAGGTACATATAACATGACACAGTCCAGAGACAGTACATAAAATTATGTAAATCGCATAGTATAAAATATAATATTGAAGAAAAACAGACTTCAAAATTCCCTATCTCAAAAAACTTCTGAACCGATTTTGAGGAAACTTGCAACATTTCCTAAGCTAGACAATACGTACATACAACAAAAAACTACTGAAATCGGATTGGTTGTTCCGGAGATATGCAAATACAAACATAAAATTATCCATGGATACATAGTACACTTTTGAAAGGCAGACCCTGAAATACACTAACAATACACGAAAACTACGCAGTTCTGTAAATATTACATACATACGGGTCGAATTGCTTAGTAATGAACGGTTCTTTTCTAACATACTAATTTCAGTACAGCGAAGTTGCGGCAACATTTACTATTGTAGTCTATAAAAAACTCAGTTGTTAGACAACAAGTCTAATTCTATTTCCGTCTACTTTGTCTCCGCATTGGTCCATTGTGGAGCGCTGCAGTGGCGACCCCGTTTTGAAGCACTTAGACGATTGACACCATGTCAACGACATCCCCTGTGTGGGAGAGGGGGGTGGGGTCCCTGTATTGCTACCGAAAATATCTTGTCCTGAAATACTCGTCCTGGCTAATGTTTGACTGTCTTTGTTTCGTGCTGTATTAGAAATATGTAAATATGTTGGCAAATTCAGTTTGTGAAAATTAATTAAAAGCTTTAGCGCATGCACTTTTTGGGATAGTTTAAAAAACTTACGTTGCAACACGTGGCCTGATCGAAAATTCGTAAGATGAAGAGTAACGTCGCCGCATTGTAGTAAACAAAGCAATATATTTCCTTATTTTTCCTAAAACCCGCCCCATCAACCGCTTAAAAAATGTAAGTCTACCTACTGTTTCTTTTTCACTACAGCTGTCGGTACGGAGTGCGATTAGTTGTTTTGTTTTTTTTCCTTTTGTTTTAACATTTTTTACATTCTGTAAAGTGATTTAAGTTTAATATAGCGATATCCCAATAATGCTACGTCGTTGACGCGTCTTGTAGTGAACGAACGCTAATAGCCTCATTTTTTATTGTTTGTTTTTTACTTGTAGCCGTAAAAAGGAATTTTATAGACGTATTCGTATCCGAAGCAGCTTTCTGTCTTGTCTTTACGGCAATATTAATGTTTCCCCTGAAGTAATGACTGCTTATGAAGTTTTATAGAAGTTTAAACAAAGGAATGCTCCTAATGCCGATCTTGCGTGCTCAGAATTCTGAACCCGCAGATTTACCTTAAGCCATTCAATTGAATTCTGCCGTAAGGATAGGTTATACGCGTAAATTGCCTCAATCGGAGTTCCCCAATATATTTTAATAATAATTAGCAAAAACGAGCAAAAGAGTCACCTGTTGGATAGAAACTATTGTCGCGTCGCCCATGGGTACTCGGAGCATCAGAAGAGTCGCAGGTGCGTTGCCGGCCTCTAGTAATTGTGTTACAATAAAAGCAAAGTATTGATAGTACAGTTACTCAATTGCATGTTAAATATATGTATTAAAATCTATTGATATTCTCACAAACGTAGAAAAATATTTTATTAACAAAGTTTTGTACATGGTACACATAAAACATTTTATACAACTACAATAAAGGTCCGTTGGGGCTCATACTTTCAAAGCATTGTCTTTAAACCGTAAATGCTGTCATAATACAAGACAAATGCCTGTCAAAATTACAAACTTTACGGGAAGATTGACAGACATTATAACTTAGTTATTTTAAGGAAAATGAATGTTTAGCAGTTGTTAAGTTATAATTGATCTTGGGGTGAACTTAAAATAATACACACTAAATGCTAAAATGAATCTTTACTATGTCTGTTAAATTTTTACACTCAAACCACTGTACGGTTACCGTGTGAACCTCATATCTACATATATTATCGTCTTAAATCACCGTACATCATGAACAATTTCCATACTATACAACCAGATGGCCTGCAATATCTCAAGACATGATTAATATCCTTCATCCCTTTGAATCAATCAGTGACGTCACAGGGGGGGGGGGGGGGGTTCAAGGGAGGGCTAGAGAGTAATTAATAAAACCCCAATTTAAGTTTCGACTTAAGCCTATAACTCCATTTCATAAAATATATTAACGCTCTATTTGCCAAGTTGATTAATCGCGAATTGAAATAAGTTATTTAAAAAGCGTGTGTAAATAATTGATTTATAAATATAGATTAGTGGAAATAAGGACGAAGATTTTTGGAAAAGACAAGAGTCTGTGACATAAAATACATTTTGTCAATGAAAAAATGTGTCAATAGAAAATGAGAAAAAAACGTTGCTCATGAGTTCAAAGAAAGTAAAACAAGGTAAAACATTAATAACTCTAAACTGAAAGCTTTCCTAGACCTAAAGCGAAAGATCGAAAGAACAATTTACCAAAGATCTTTTTCCTATATTTCAATTTCATATAAATAATATGTATTGCTTTTGCCGAGATTTCGATTAAAAAGTATAAGGGCCTGTTTCACCACTTCCTGATAAGTGTCGAATAGGCTATCCACCACTTAACTTAACAGAATATGAAGTATGGAGAATCTGTCAAAAAGCTGTGAATAGCCTATTCGGCACTTTATCAGAAAGTGGTGAAACAGGCCCTTATATAAAGTATCAAGTAGAAGGCAAATTAATATTATTTGTACTTATGTTAAGATAATAACAAAAGTATTATCACATAATCAAATACTCGTTTTGTACGAGTACGAATTCTGAACAAAATGTTAATTAATAACTATCCGAGTGTTAAATCGCATAAAGGCGGTCTTATTGGTTTGAAATCAAAAGCACTATTTAAATGATTAAGTAAGCCGCCGTTAATTTAATTACCATTTATGGCTTATTTTACTCAGTTTCATGCATGCATTTCTTTATGCAGGTGAAAACAAATAAAACTTCCATTGTATTCATATTTAAGAGGGCGACTAACCCAAAAAAATCAAACATCTCTCTCTTCACACTCACGCCCGTCTTTCATATGCCAGGTGAAAAAGGACGACGCGGATTCATCGCCAAATTAGTTTTTTCTCAATAACTCGATAAATATACAACATTTTAAAAATCCGCTAGGTCGGTTTCTCAATGATAGAATTTTATATAATGTGTTAAAATTTTAACTTAGTTCAATGCACGGTTATGGCAATAAATGAAAAATTCGTGAAAATTAGATCTTTGAGATTTATTTCTATCGAGAAAATTTTAAGATATCGTGTTTTCGCTCAGATCGAATTCTTGGAAATATAATGTAGTATCTTATTTTAAAAAATGAAACAATTCGTTTGACAAATTTTCGAGTATAAAAATGAATTATAAAATTTTAGGGTTAGTCGCCCTCTTAAATTGGTTGCATTATAGCTTTGTAATACAGAGTTCAGTAGATATAATTTTAATCTAAATGGGCTAAAACGAAGAATACTTACTATATTTCTTTATGATATTAGTCGTGAAGGAGCAAACGAATCACCTGATGGTATTTGAGTGCAGAATAATATTTGACATTTTTAGTCACTGATTACCACGGTTATGCTTATTTTGAATATATTCCATGGTTGTTTTTTGTATCTTACGTTTTCATCGCTCCATCAGTTGTCATTTACCATTTTTAACCGACTTCCAAAAAGGAGGAGGCTATTTATGTTAGTCTGTTTATATTTTTTTTGTATGTTCAACCATAACTTCGCCGTTTGTGGACCGATTTTCATGAATATTTTGTTGTTGTACAGGGTTGAATTCGAGGTTGGTACCACATTCACAAAAGTGGTGATCTGATGATGGGATCCATGAGGAATCGAGGGGACTCCTTGAAATTTGTATGGAAACATATAGTGATTTTAATTTTTTTTGAAGTATTCGAGGTAAATCCTACCAAAAAGGAAGATTTTGCACCAGGTGATACCCTGGATCCGAAACTACCGAACAGAACTTTTGAATCCCTATAGATACAGGTTCGGGGATTTCGGTGTTGTTTAAAAAACTGAAAGCATAAGCCAATACATAAATTTGATTGATCATCATCATAACAACCAAAATTATACCATGGGTTATCACATTATAACCCAATTATTGGAACTTTTCGTGATATTTTTCATCGAAGCAGATGTTTTTGATGATTATTTCGCTTTTTGTGAATCGATTTTCAAAATTCTTGTGGTGTTGTATAGGATATTATGATCTTAATTTTGTAAACCAATTACGAAAGTGATGAGCTGATGATAGGATCTATGAGCAATCGGGGGAAATCCTTAAAATTTATCAAAACACTCAAAGTGGTTAAAATGTTGTTTCTAGTAACTTAACTTAAACATATTTTACGAATAAGAAAAATTTCATACGAAGGTGTCTCTTGGTCCAAAGGCACTGAACAGAACTCCTGAACCTTTAAAGATAAAAGTTTGGAAATTGCGGCATCGCTTAGATAACTGCAAGCATTTACCACAATTTTTGCTTACAGTAATATAATATGGATTGTTAATATTCGTAGTGGTTATCTACGCATAAAGCCTTGTCTTGTAGATAACTAAAAAGAGTAAAATTATTATTTTTTAACAAAAAATTGAACCCGACTTCCAAAGAAAAAATTATATAATTAAAATGACCTAAAAATTATGAAATAATAATTATTATTCATTAGTGCCTTTTTCAAAATTCGACTATATCTCAACGAATTCTGTACTCAATTTTTATTCTTTTGAAGTCGGTACTGGCTAAGTTATATGTCAAGTAGGTATCTCAGTTCTGGGCTGGTACATAGTAACTTCTCTGATATTTTTGAAGATCGCAGCAATGATTGCTCACTATAAATTTTCGTTTGCCGTTCATAAATGAAATGAATTTAGTTGTTGAAACCTTTCGTCGATAAAGACGTCTGAGTAATCCTTTAACACAAATAATATTGGGGCCGATCAATCAGTCGGCAAACATTCATCAGAGCGGGTGGCGACGTGACTTATATACTGCTGTAAATGCTAAAATATAGGCCTTTTAAGGGCCTGACTACACCTATAACTCGAGAACGTATAATGTCTCGGTATATTGTATATTAATTATTATATTGGACTATCATTCAGTAATGTGTTTGTAAATACTGAGTGCTCGGCCGAGGGCACTGTATCGCCACTCTACTAGGTAGGGTTTAGCCCTTAAGGTACGCTTATACGGGCAACTAAAATTGCTCAATTCCAGTCAATTCTCGTCAACTATGACGTCACAACTACGTCAAGCAATTTGCGGCAACAAGCAGCAATATTGTGCAATACAATTGCCCGGAATTTCCAAGCCCATCGGATATACGTCAATTCGTATCTGTGACATTGAGCGATATGAAAATATATCTGGAGCAATTAGAAGCAATATCACCGAAATAACTGCCGTAATTTATTGAAATTGCTTCACATTGCTCCACTAATTGGACTAGATATGTCCATTCTTGTCCCCGGGCAATAATTGCTCGTGTAAGCGCATCTTAAAGCTGTACGCACATTATGAGGAATGTTCGTTGGCATTAACATACCTATACGATAATGATTTAACAATCACTTGAGGCTTTTGAGTATTACACAAGTTTTTGTGTATTGACTTAATATAATCACCATGTTTTAAGAATCATTTATAACTTTTAAAGCATTTAAAAAAGGCTACATAATCGAAAGTCATACCATTCTTACAGAGTTGTTACGTTGGACGTAAATTGAAGTTTTGTATAAAACGATTTCAACAGCAATCCCGAGTTCCATTTGCACTTAGGGCAATACGAATCGAATATACTTTGACCAAAGTGCCTTACTTGGACCAAAGCACCTTTGACCAAAGTACCTTTGTTGCAAAGTACAAAGCCTTTACATGGCCTCTCATTACTTTCGAGCCCTAAACACTCCAATCAGCCCTACAAAAGCAGAGATTTACTGTAAATGACTTCTTGCAGAGTTTTAGGGCGCCCTTTATGACGTCATCGATATCGGATTTGGCGCGATTGGTTCTTTTCCGCACCTTTTAAATTATCTTTTTTTATGTTTCCTCACGTAAAAGTTAAGACGTTAATCTCAAGGTGAATTAATGTTTTTATGGCATAAAATACTTGAATACTATTCATTAAATTGTCTGCTAGACTAGATGACGCCCGCAACTCTGTTGCGCCAAAACTCGTTTATCGCGCGGGAACCGTACATTACCGTACTGGGATAAAAAGTATCCTATATCCTTTCCCGGGACTCAAAGTATCTCCATACCAAATTGCAGTAAAATCTGTTCAGTGGTTTGGGCGTAAAGACAGATAGACAGACAGACACACTTTCGCATTTATAATATCAGTATGGATGTTTTAATTTTTTATTAATTCGTGCGCATGTCTTACTACAGTGCAAGTGTTTGGATAAATAGATTGAAAGCCGCTTTACACAAACGTTCCTAATGTTCTCTTAGCATAATCAGGACATATGCAAGGTAAAAATAGGAGGGCATAATACTAGCACCAACAATAAATTAAGAGAGAAAGGCCTTTAGAAAAAAAAGTGTGGCACTCGGGGATTGCCGCGGTAAAGCTATTGCATAGCATTTTCAACAAGTTATGTAAGTAATCATAATTCGCATGCATCTGGTTGCACGCACACAAACACCCTGCCAAAGTCTGCTGAACTGAAACGACGGACGATGCACGGCAACGCCGTACCACTGTGCAGGTCGGAGTGGGGGGTGTTAGGTTTATTTTCGTTACGGAATTTCTTGATTCGGTCGCCACACTCTAAGCCCGTGATAAAAGCTATACAAAAATGATAAAAGCTATACCTTAAAAAACAATTTATTGTTTATTATTACCGCCACGTCTTTAAACGACAAAACTTTTCCTTTCAACTTTCCCACCATTACTTTCTGTCACCCATTTCTTTTCGTATTTATGTTTTTCGCCTATCGAATAGTCAATACGGGGGACAAATTCTAAACATTTGTCAGCCTGCTGCGGGCAGAGATCATTAATTCGGGTACCCATTTGTCTTCCGATTGGGGGAAAACAATAGAGTGGTAACACCTTTCGTAAAAATATATTTGTTAAATATTCGAATTATTCGTGAAATGAGAAAGGAGGTTTGTAAGGTTGGATTTATCCGCCGCATCATGCATCCGCCCAAACGGACGGTTTGGCGGACAATAAAAATAAATTGACGTAAACACATTATTGTTTAATTAGTACAGTAAGTATTCCCTAAAAACAATATTATTTTTATCAAGAATTTAACCGTTTATCGCTTTAAGAAAAGCTTTATAAATATTCATTAAAAGCGCTAATAGGTATCTTGTAAGCCTAATTGGACGTTATATTCAAAATACGTATTTTCCCTCCGAAATAAAAAATGCTATAATTTTTCATGAAAACTTCAGATTTTTTCGCAACAAGCCTCAAAATGCCATAATTTAATATTAAGTTCGAAATATTAAGGGACAGTATTTGCCTTCGTTCCCTGTTTAGGGGAAATAAAATTAACGAACGTCGGAAAACTGGTGAAAAAAGTTAATAAGATTTCTCCAATTCTTTAAGGTCGCAATCAAGAAGTGATGCGATTATGAAATTCTAGCTGCACTCTCTAGTTTCACCTGGAAATATTATTTTTCATCTGAAGATACGAAGAGTATTTTCAACAATAAATTCTATCGTAGTTAAAGGATGATACTGCTGTTGTGGTTTCATTGCTATAATGATATTATCAGAACACAGACAAATTTTATCAAGAGTCAGAATTTCATCAAATCAAATTTAAGTTTGATTTGATGAATTCAAATTTAAAAATCAAAGCTTAAGTTTCGTAAGGAAATTAACAAAATGACCATGAATGTTTTAAAAGCCCAGGCATTTTTAAATCTTTAAATATAGTATTTCCGGACCTATACGACCTGCAAACCTTCAAGAAAAGAGCGTATTCCCTCTTAAAAGGCCGGCAACGCACCTGCAGCTCTTCTGATGTTGCGAGTGTCCATGGGCGACGGTAGTTGCTTACCATCAGGTGACCCGTTTGCTCGTTTGCCCCCTTATTTAATAATAAAAAAAAAAGAATTATTGAGCTTTAATAATATTATGTCCATAACAATATTAACCGATCAATACATCCGCCCAGACATAAGCTTTGTCCACATTGTGCCTTTTTTCTGTTCAACAAGGGCATGCCTTATAGCGCTGTCAACAGTGAACGTGTGGCATGCCCGTGACGCGCGTCAAAATCCACCCGCGTTGAAAGAAAAGTGTCATAGCGCGCGCTACGATTTCAACGCGCGTTACGGGCATGCCTCACGTTTGACGTTGACAGCGCTATAAGGCATGCCCTTGATGAACAGAAAAAGGCACAATGTGGACAAAGCTAATGAGTGTATAATGTATATTCATATAAAGTTACTTATTGTGGTAATAAGGGTGTGTTGTAATGTTTGTTCTGTATTGGGTTATCCTGTAATAGTAGATTTTGTTTTACAAATAAATAAATTAAAAAAAATATATCTTTGGAAGGCTTTTACTTTAGAAGCTTTGAAAGCTTTAATTCGGCTTTAAACAAACATTTAAATCTTTCGTCTTTATACAATAATTAGGTATCTATGCATATTATAAAACAAAGTCGCTTTTTTTTCCCTCATGTCCCTTTGTTCCCTTTAATCTTTAAAACTACGCAACGGATTTTGATGATTCTTTCAGTGTTGGATAGCCCATTTATCGAGGAAGGCTATATTTTATCACGCTAAATCTAAAAGGAGAATGTGGAAAAAAAACGGGGAAATTATTTGAAAGGGCTTATCTCGCGAACTACTGGAGCAATTTTTATGTTATTTGGCACAGATAAGGTCCACAAATTACGTGAAGTGCTTAAGGGGGGGAGGGGGTCGAGTCAAATCTTATCTAATCTCACGTTGGGGAGAGGGGGGGGGGTCTCGGCAAATCTTACGTAATTTTTTTCTCATTGCTACAAGAAAAAATATACAATTTTGGTCCATTTCATCCAGATTGTACGTATGCTTAGTATTTAATCGAAAGCGTAATCGTAAACAATTAAGATCATTCACTTTTTCGTTCGGAAGAAACTACTTTGACGTTATACATCTACTGACTGTCAAACAATCCAACGCGTATACGAGAAACCCACATTTTGAAAAATCTCACGTGAGATTGAATGTGAAGGTGGGGGAGGGGATTGAATAAAATCTCATGAAATCTCACCGGGGGGGGGGGGGGGGGAGAGTTAGAAAATGTAAAAAAACACCTCGCGTAATTTGTGGACGCCCCCTAAGAAGTAGACCATATAAAGGATCATAGGCTATATCGATTTTAATCATTTTTTCAGTGGCTGTATATTTTATACCCGTGCGACGCCGGGGCGGGTCGCTAGTATTATAATAAGTAAGGTTGTTATATTATATTATAAATAGTTGTCCCGGCAAACGTTGCTTTGCCATAATATAAAGTATTTCGCCCATATTATTTTATTGAAGTGACTAAATAAGTATGTCGCCATGGCAACGTCGATCGCTATCTCGTCGCACAAACAATGGTCGCCGTCAGTCTCAGGTTGTAATAATTTACTATTATTTATTCAACAAATGCACTTATCAATATATAAAGTACCCAGTAGCCGATTCTCAGACCTACTGAATATGCATATAAAATTTGGTAAATTCAGTAAAGCCGTTTCGGAGGAGTTCGCGGACTATCATTGTGACACGAGAATTTTATATACTTACTAGCTGTCCCGGCAAACGTTGCTTTGCCATAATAAAAAGTATTTCGCCCATATTATTTTATTGAAGTGACTTAATAAGTATGTCGCCATGGTAACGTCGATCGCTATCTCGTCGCACAAACAATGGTCGCCGTCAGTCTCAGGTTGTAATAATTTACTATTATTTATTCAACAAATGCACTTATCGATATATAAAGTACCCAGTAGCCGATTCTCAGACCTACTGAATATGCATATAAAATTTGGTAAAAATCAGTAAAGCCGTCTCGGAGGAGTTCGCGGACTAACATTGTGACACGAGAATTTTATATATAAGATATAACAACCCTACAATTACAATGGACAGCAAACGGTTCGTATCTTTTTTGATGTCCAACCACGAATTGTAATACTTTTACTAAGTCGCTAAGCGATTTCTCTCTAATACATTATCAAATCCCAGATTTCAATAATAGGATTCGTATACAACATCAAAGTGTCCCTTTTCGTATACAAAATGCTTGATAAGCTTATGATAAATGGCTGCGCTAAACAATATACGGGTAGCATCCTAAAATAATAAAACATACGATTTGATATAGGTCTACCTTGCAGGGTGTTTGTTTTGGTAATGTTTGTTACCTTTTACCCGTATCATAGCATGTAAGGTAATGTAAAACATGAATAATTGTTTTTGGTAGATACTGAGGTGTAAAGCTCGATACAATAAATGTAGATACGTCATTAATACCTCGATCGTGGGTATCGCAGACACAATAGATTTTCAATTGTTATGCGACAGTCGGGTGCCGCTTGGGGATTGATGGGTTAATATCCTTTTGGCTCGATTTTTATGCCTCTGGTTTGGTGGCTACCCCGCGAGACAAAACGCAGAAATATTATAAGGTAAAATACTCAATTATTTATAATTTTAAATTTCATACTACAGAACTTCTATTAATTATTATCGGCATTACTTTTGAACAAAACTATTTAATGCTAAGTACTCACATACGGTTTTGCTCGTTTGAGCAATAACGACGAGCAAAACCCGCGGCTCGGAATTTCGTCCACACATTCAGCATTGCTTGATAGTTTTATTCTAAATCGATATATTTAATTCCATCGAGTCGGATCGATGCGAGCCTTCGAGCTATTATTACTCGATTTGGAGTAAAACTATCGAGCAAAACCGCATGTGAGCACTTAGCATAAGGTGCTGATAATAATAGAAATACTGGGAACTTCCAATATCTATCTAATATATATATTAAATATAAAACTCAAAGGTGACTGACTGACATGGTGATCTATCAACAAACAGCCTAAACCACTGGACGGATCGGGCTGAAATTTGGCATGCAGGTAGATGTTATAACGTAGGCGTCCGCTAAGAAAGGATTTTGATAAATTCCAACCCCAAGGGGTTAAAATAGGGGATGAAAGTTTGTATATAATAATACTTCCTAACGCAAGCGAAGCCGCGGGCAACAGCTAGTATTATATAAGTCTTGGATATTTTCGTTTTTCAATTATTTCATACGTCGCAGTCTATGCTATGAAATCTCTACATTAAAGCAAAATCATTCGTATCAAAATCTATAATTGAAATCAATCAGTTAGTTTTCTTGAATTGAAAATAACAAAGTAAGCCGGGAATAAAGTTATCTGGGAATGCGGTCGTTACATCTTAAGGGCAGCTTTATTCCGGGACTGGATAATAAAACCCTCATCGGTATCCCCGAGGGCTGATTACATGGGATTAACTGTGTTGTGGATGGACCAGCATGGACTTAAAGAAAATCGGTGTGAAAAGGACTTTCTGGCGGCTTAAGCGATAATATTTCGGCAAATCTCCAAAATATATGCATAAACCATCAACAGCTTACCTAGGTAATCTTTCTGTTTTAGAGATATAAAGCTCTGTTTGAATTGTTTAAGTAATTGAAGTAGAATGTGTATATAATATATTATTGTATCCCGTATTTCTCGTATATAAAGTTTGAGCTTTATAAGTTTAGGATCAATTCAAAATTAAAAAAAAAGTACAAGATAAAAATTGAAAAGTAAAAAATATACAAAATGGGTAATATTATCTGAACTTGATTTTTATTACTAGCTTTCAATGTTCATAATAATAACAGCCATTCACTTACTCCTTTATATTCCATCGCAATGCTCTAATCAATCGGAAATCTCTTAAATGTGTCTCCTTTCACGAAACGAACACATCAGAAAGATGTTATGATGGAAAAGGTAAAAGTAATGGCATCCATCAATTCAGAGAAATACAACCCGCCAGACGGATAAGTACGGTCGGCAGAAAAGTTGGCATGCTCTTTGTGTCACCCACAGACATAGATCAAGATAGATACCGTATGTGTATTTACTTCGCGTGCCATATCGCGTTCCCAAACGACAAGCAATGCTCGTCTTTCGAAAGTCTGTTCTTTAGTCTGCTGTCGGAATCGGATGTCAATCGGAATTTTAAGAATGCCTAAATGCCTAATTGTGCCGTATTGAGCTGTAGAAATTCGAATAGAAATGTTGGCCTTGATAATGGACACGTTTCTTATCATCGGTACGTCACAGTAGCTAAAAAAAATTGGCACGCTCATTTTCATACAAATGGAGGGACATGTGGTATCTATCTTGATCTATGTCTGTGTTGTCACCGGACAATAATTCTAGGGTTGTCAGCATCGAAATACAATACAATATAGAACATACATTGGACCGCTAAAATATGGTTTCAGTTATTGTTATAAATGAGTAGCAAAAGCAACGAAAATTATAATATGAACGGCCCGAGTTTGTCAATCAAATTTGATGGTTGTCAGTGATGAAACATGGTCAAGTTTTTGGTTTCCTTTAAAAACAATAATTTATTCTTCAACAACAATTCATTCTCAGGCAGTCGAATTTCAAGTTGCTCATTATCAATTAATAATACATAATTGAAATCCATAGAAAATATTTAAAATTAAATATGAAAACCTTATAGGATCTACTATGTCTCCTCTATTTATAAGTTAATTTTATATTATAATTAGTGATGGGCCGAATGTGGTTTGAACCGAATACGAACTTCGGCCGAACAACAACACAAAAATGAAAAATTCGGCCGAAGTTCGGCCGAACTTCGGTTCAATTTCGCCGCGCTTTTTCGTGTTGTGACTTGTTTACGCACTTGCTCCAAATATTGCTAGATATGCTATAGCCTATACCCCGCCCGCGCGCCGCGCTTCCCAGCGGGGCCAACTATTAGGGCGCATTTTCATTAGTCGTTAACTCGTGCGGTAAACAGCATACGGGGAGTCTATGACAACTAATGGCGCATTTTGATTGGTCGTGGCATGCGTTTCAGAAATCTTCCGCACCCCGCATGCGGGCCCTGTCGACCAGTGAAAATGCGCCATTAAGGAGACCAATAATTAATAATTATAATTTGGTATTTTTATTAAGTTAAGTACCTACCTATGCAAAGATAAAAAACTCATTTAATTAAGATCATCCAGTTTTATTGCGTGTTCTGAGTCTGACTAGGTAAGAGAGATTTCTAATGGTTGGTTGTTATTGTTAAGAAAAGTAGTTTAATTTTTGGTTTTTGACTAAGTAAGAGAGATTTCTAAGACTTGTTGATAAGCGCAGTAAAATTTTGTATTTTGATTAAGTAAGAAAGATTTCTAAGGCTGGTTTGGTTAGTCAGAAGAGCGGTTTAATTTTGTGTTTTGTTCGATTAAGTAACCAAAGATTTTTGAGACTGGTACAGTTAAAAAGACCAATTTAAGTTTTTTGTTTATCACGTATGATTACTTTTTCTAATTCAAATAAATGACTATGAATGAGTAGGTAGAGTAGAGATTTATTTATTCAACTGTTACTACAGTTATTATGTTTTTTTCATTAATTTCTAATATGATAGTGCAAGTATATTTAGTGCAGAATGTTCGGCATTTTAACCGAAATTCGGCCGAATGACGAAGTTCGGTTCAAGCTGCCGAAGTTCGGTTAAACCGAATGTAAAACGAATTTCGGCCCATCCCTAATTATAATGAATTGCACGTGCAATTCATTATAATAAGGGATTCCAGTACATTCTTACCATTACAATGACGTCATTGTAATGGTAAGAATGTACTGGAACTTTCATATCAATATAATATTATAAGACCATGACCTGTACTACATTCTGGCAATAAAGGAATTTGATTTGATTTGACATGTCACAGATATAGTGGCACAGCCTTTGGGAAGAAGTTGGTAAAAATAAGTATTTCCAGTCCGGGTTTCGTCAGAGATTAAATATTGAAAACACGCCGACCTACTATGTTTTATGTATTTATTTAAATTTTGTAGCGCGAATATCTTACTTCGTATTTTTTCATATAACCAGACTATTCTGAAGTTGACAACCCTAGTTATAAGTATGTCTCAATCGATTTCTTTGTGGGTAACAAAGAGTATTCAAATTATAACAAATTGTATACGAAATTTGTAATCGAATATGGATGTAGGAATTTATTTCAAATCAATCACGATTGCGTTTCGAAAAAGGCATAAAGTGGATTCGTTTATTTCTGCCGCATTTAATGTTTTCTTTTTTATGTGCCGTATTTATTTTTTGTGGTTCCACAAATTGTTTCTAAAAATAATTCTGTTGCCATGGGCGAAACAATGAAGCTACAGTTAAAATAAAAATTACGTTTGATATGATGATTTGTCTCTCGTCTCGTGATTTTTGACCAAGGTATGTCAACAGGTAAATGCCATTAATTTTTTTCGTGTCTTAAAAGTGATTGAATTTATATAACAAAAAAAAGTATGCCAACGCAATCATCAGAAGAGTAAAAAAATTAACCGTAGGCAGTTTGGTACCTTCAATTTTTGATTTTCAAATAAAAGTTAGCTAAGAAACCCAATTTGCTTTAGTATGAACTCAAGTGCCAATAATAATAATTGGTATTTACTATCTCAAATTCACCACAACTAATGTGCGAAATAAATAATTTATTGGCTTACCAATTAGCCTGTTACGTATTAATTTGATGACGTCATTAAACGTCACAGTAGGCCTACAATAGCATTCACCGCGTGAATAAAGGGCCAAAAAGGGACACGGCTTATATGTTGACAATGATAAATTCGGCATACATTTTCCGTATTGTGATGGTATGTAAATAGATATTATTCGGGTTTTATTTATGGCACAAAATCCAGACCGAATGGTGTATTTTACAAAATTGTGTTTTGGCATGTTTTGTTGAAACTAGGTCGTTAGTTTTATTATTAAACAAAAATATAATATTATCTAACCTATACGACCTGCAAATCTTCAAGAAGAGAGCGTATTCCCTCTTATAAGGCCTGCAACGCACCTGCAGCTCTATTGATGTTGCGAGTGTCCATGGGCGACGGTAGTTGCTTTCCATCAGGTGACCCGTTTGCTCGTTTGCCCCCTTATTTTATAAAAAAAAATCTAATTGTTTTTTTTCTGATTTCTATTTTTGAGTTAAACAACCAATTAGTTTATCATTATTTTTTTTCACAAATCTTTAAACTCCAAATGTATGAATGGACTAGAAGCGCTACAATAAAACAGAATATAATTATCTGACTTCAGTGTAGCCGGGTTAAAAATGCACAACGTTAATGATGATGACATCGCTATTATTTTCAAATAAATTCATATCCGTTCCAGCAAAATATTTTCACCGGCTCATTATTCCGCGTCGACGGGCTGCATTTTTCAAATAAATTAATAAAATATGGCCGCGTATTTGCGCGATATTAATCGTTGTTTAATAGTTTAATTTAAACGCTTGTCTAGTAATTAGTGATACCGTTGGCCTAGTTTGGTATTTAGATAAACGAGCTCTAATTTTTTTAAAGTTATATTATGTTTTACGTAATCACTACGTCGCGTCGCCGTAGCGCCGTCGCTACGAGACTCACTACGCCGTAGCACTATCGCTACGAAATATCGATTTCGGATAATATCTCGTACTATGATTAATCCTTCGATCGGGGATTCTTGGAAATGCTATTGTATTCTATTGTTGTCGCGATCACCGGTGCTCTCATGGGGCTTGAAGAATTAATTTTTAAATATTTCATTGTTTCGACATACATCATATTTTAACAAAATGGTAATAGAACAATACACTAAATGGCACTAAGATTACACTTCTAGCTTGCCTACGTTCTTAACACATGGTATTGCATTCATAAAGGTGCTACCACACAGCAGTTATATAACGTTAGATAACATATTTTGTTGTCTAACTTTTTTAACATGTTGTCATTTCTTGACATGTTGTAGCGTATCTGCTGTTATAAAATGTTATCGTGTTACACAATGTTTTATAACGTTACATAACTGCTGTGTGGGAGCACCTTTAGACAAAGTAAAAACAAAAACTTTAAAATAATGACAAATGAACCTATCTAGTGCTTAGCAATTTCGTGCTCGTTGATCCTATTAAGTGAAATAATAGCTTCATAATCACTTCGCGACAGTACCTGCTTCGTTAGCGTTCTTCTGAGAAAATTCATTGTTGACATAATGATCATTATATAATTGTTTCTATTGATTATGAGATTTGAATGTCGAGTTCATGTTAAATATATTGTGACGATTCTGTCTTTGATGTTCCATTGAAATTGAGGTTGTAATTTTAGAGTTTGAAATATAATATATTTTGCGAATAATATTGCGGTGAATAACATATTGAATTTATAAATATTAATACTTTTAATATTTATAAATCTTTAATATTCATAAATAACTTTTAAATAAATAAAGTACATAAATGACAGATACATTATAATGCGAAAGACGTGTCTGCGTCTCTACCTCACTACCTTTTCACTATGAGACCTAAACTTGTTAAAATTACTAGGGATCCTTTTTATTTTTTTCCAAATTGTTGCGGGCGAGATGACGTAATTTATATAGATTCTGTGATAACTTGATAAGTATTCATAGTTCTAAAGCGTTAATTTAAAACTGTCTGTATGCGACTAAATAATAATCTCTTCATACCCCAGCCTATACTAGCATGGTCCGTTAGAAATTGTTTTACTTCGGACTTTCGAGAAAAGACTCTTAAGTTCTTAGCTTTAAGGTCCTGTTAGACTCAAAATAAGGGGACAGTAACGACCCTATTCTGGAAATCTCTGTGTTTCGCGATCTTGATGTCGCCATTTCTGTTGATTTCAACGAATAAACTGTGAATTGTTGTTATTAAATGTTTGACTGGACTATAAAGAAATGTTTTCGCCGGAAAAATATATGGTCGCGAACGAACAGTAAGAAAAACTTTTCATATTTCGAACAATATTTATGACGATGTTTGTCATATTTTATTCGTGTTGTTCTTATTGTTAAAAACTAAAACACGTTAGATACTATGTATTTGGGAATCAAAATTAGTTATTCCGCATCTAATGCAAACGTGTTAAATGTTTAATAAATTAATATAGCACGAATAAAAATATAATTTTAAAGTTATTCTGCATGAGCTATTTTCTATATGAGTCTTGACTCTTATCCTTTTAGATAGCAGACTAATAATAATAATCAATTACTTACATATTAAACACTAGATAACGCCTGCAACTCCGTTGCGCCCAAATTAGTTTATCGCGCGGGAACCGTATATTTTTCCGGAATAAAAAGTAGATATAAACTACGATAACATGGCGCGCCCCTCCAAATGACTGTTTCAATGTGTGTAGTCACATCCTTATGAAAGAGTTTCAATTCAATTCAATTCTATTCAATATCTTTATTTGCACAAAACATGGTAAAAAGATGTTACAATTATTTTACGTAAAAACAGTACATGTTTTGCCGTTTTAATGGCATGCAAATAGTACAATAAAATATAGGATCCTCTAAACTCTAAGTAACATCCAAAATATTTAATTATAATAATTATTATGTACATTGATTATAAACAAATATGTAACATTGATATTAACACACAAATATACATTATTAATAGAAGTGAACATTAAAGGACAATACTTTATTCATTATGATTGAAAGTTATTATTAGTTATCAAACTTTTTCATTTAAATATTCTTTAACTGTGTAAAAACTTTTCTCGATTAGGAATGATTTTAATTTCATCTTAAATTTATTTAAATCGTTAATTTCTATAATTTCATTTGGTAATTTATTGTAAAGTTTCGGCATCATTATATACGTACATTTGTTAAATTTTGTAGTTTTTGATAGTGGCATTTTTAATTTTCGTTTGTGACGTGTGCTGCTAAAATTTTCATATAGATGCATACTACTTTTCTTAAGGAATACTAAAGACTCATATATATAAATACACGGTAGCGTTAATATCTTTAGATCTTTGAAATATGACTGACAACTATCTGATTGTTTTAGGTTGCACATGGATCGTACGCATCTTTTTTGTGCCCTAAACACACGTTCATTATCGGTGAAGTTCCCCCAAAATATCACTCCATACCTTAATATTGTGTCAACATAGGCATTGTACGTGATAAGTAGAGTATCTAGATTTGCCACTTTCGACAACTTTTTTGTAGTTTCGAGCATACTGCCTCGATATGTGAGTTCCAGGTTAAGTCATGGTCTATAAGAAGTCCGAGGAATTTAGTTTCTTTGGTTTCTGATATAATATATTTGTCATAATTGATTTTTAATGATGGTCGTACTTTATTTTTATTTGCAAATGTCATGATCTTAGTTTTGTCAAAATTTAATATTAAATTATTGTCATTAACTCATTTTATGATATTCTTTAGTGCATTATTAATTTTTTGTTCAAAATCAGTTTTACCATCGTCTAAAAATAATAAATTACAGTCATCTACGAATATTGTCATAAGTTCATTAATAAATTTTGGAAAATCATTTATAAAAATTAAAAATAGTAAAGGACCGAGCACACTTCCTTGAGGGACACCTCGTACAGTATTGTTGACCTTTGAATAGTGAGCTTCTTCAAATTTTGTTTTTTTATTTACTCGTTGTATACAAGTAACTTGCGACCTATTTTTTAAGTAGGATTTCAGAAGTTCTAGAGCATTACCTCTTATTCCATATTTGTACATTTTATTAAGCAGGATATTATGGTCAACATAATCAAAAGCCTTTTTCAGGTCCATATAGAGGGCACAAGCTACCACACCTTTGTCAAGATTTCGCATCAATTCATTTAAAAAAATTAAATATTGCCAAGTTAATTGTAAATTTTTTTCTGAAGCCCATTTGTTCGGGCGTTAGTAAATTATATTTAACTAAGTAATTGTAGAGACGTTCATATATAGCTTTCTCTATGATTTTAGAAAAAACTGAAGAAAGAGCTGATGAGTCATCAAGAGCTATGGGCCTATAATTTTCTAAATTTAATTTATCGCTTTTTTATGGAGCGGTTTAATAATGGTCGTCTTTAACTTATTTAGAAACTGTCCTTGCGACATGAACATATTTATTAAATGACTTAGTGTGTGAGCTATAGTTGGTGCCACATATTTAATAACTTTTGTGGAAATGTCATCATCACCTGTACTATTTGTGTTTTTGAGAGTTTTAATATATGTAATAATGTCTTTTGATGTCGTTGGGGATAGACAAATTGAGTTCATGTTAGACAGTTTTATGTTTTCATTACAGTGTTTCATAGGTAAATTCTCTGTCTGGCCCGTAAAATAGTCATTAAAAGCGTTAGCTATTTGTGTCGGATTTGATATAGTTTTTCCTTGCGAGCGGATTTGTGTTATTCCTGAATTTATTACTTTGTTACTATAATTGTTCTTAATTACCTTCCAAGTAGCTTTAGACTTATTCGAATCTGATTTAATGTAGTATTGGTTTTGGGCTTTCTTTGTCAAATTTATAATTTGTTTAAGGCGTTTGGAATAGGTTTTAAATAAATTTCTGTTCTCCTTAGTTTTCTTTGACCTATATTTCCAAAGCATTTGCCTTTTTCGCTTACAGCATTTCTTTATGCCCTTTGTAATCCATCGTGATTTTTTAAGCAGATTATATTTGACTCTAATTAAAGGAAAGAAGAAGAAAGCAGAGCAGCATTTTGAAGAGGTTATAAAAAGAGTTAAAAGCCTCCTGGGCGTCTTGACTTTCGTAGCAATCAGAGAATGTTAGAGAACTTAGATATTCGTAAAATTTTGACATGTTTTCTTTACTTAAGTCGCGTCTTTTGACATACCAATATGATGGTAGAGTTTTTTTTTTTTAATTTATTTATTTAAAGGTCGCTTGTAACAACTATGGTCATTAGCGACCACAAGAATTTACAGTAAATTACAATATTATATCAAAGAATAATAACTAATCAATTTTAAGAATTTTACAGTATTTTCGTAATCACTTAAACAATCTTTAAGCGTTTTGTGCAAATTAACAATACATCTTTCTGAATTAAACAGTGGACAATCAATTAGTAGATGTTTTATACTTAAATCACTATTACATCTTGTGCATTTATTTACAGGGGCTTTAGTGATAAGATGAATATGTGTGACATTACAGTGACCTAATCTTAACCTATTTACAACAATTTCGTCTTTTCTATTGCTAAACTTTAATTTTCTTTTTTCAAAAACAGATTTTCTTATATTGTACAATGCACTAGTATTATTACTAACCCAATAGTCGTTCCAAAGATTCTTTACTTTAAATTTTAGGTATTTTTTAATATCTGTCATACTAGAAACTTTAAGATTACATTCATCAATGTTTGTCGCTTCAAAAGTTTAATTTTTCACTAAGTTTTTGTGCTAGCCAAAGAAGCGACAAACATTGATGAATGTAATCTTAAAGTTTCTAGTATGACTGATATTAAAAAATACCTAAAATTTAAAGTAAAGAATCTTTGGAACGACTATTGGGTTAGTAACAATACTAGTGCATTGTACAATATAAGAAAATCTGTTTTTGAAAAAAGAAAATTAAAGTTTAGCAATAGAAAAGACGAAATTGTTGTAAATAGGTTAAGATTAGGTCACTGTAATGATGGTAGAGTTTTATTTTTTACAGGGCATTGCATTAATTGAGCTGTATGATCTGATAAGGCCAGTTCGAGTACTCGGTGCTTAGTTCCGCTTAGGTTATGTGCAAAATTATCGATACATGTCCCACTAATAATACGAGTAGGTGTTTTGATTGCTAAATTTAAGTTGTACTCGTAACTAGAAAGCAAGCCTCTAAATCGTGTTGAAATCGGATCAATTTTTAATACATTAATATTGAAATCTCCGCAGATGATAACTTTATGGCGGTAATATGTTACCGCCATAAAGTTATTATAACATAAGATTAACACATTTTTTAAAGTATTTAATGATATTTTGACTGTATGCAGTCAAAATATCATTAAATACTTTAAAAAATGTGTTAATCGTTATGGGATCATTTTTCGGAGGTCTATAAGCACAAATTATCTTAATATTGTGGTCAACTAAACTGATTGCACAACATTCTAGAATTTTTTCTATGCTACAATTAGTAATTTTCGGTATAACTTCATATTTAATAGAATCTTTTACTAAAATGCAAGAGCCACCGTGTCTGCTATTTCTCATATAATATGATGTTGCTAGTGTAAAGTTTGGAATCTTAAGACAGTCATCATCACCTAATACCATATTGAGCTCAGTTACACACACAATATCTGCATTTACCTTTATCAATTTGGAGTCATTTAAATAAATAGATAGTAAGTTTGATTTGGAAAGCAAGCCGTTTATATTTTGATGTAGGATATTTATAAATTTAGGCGCGAAAAAGCGATTCCTGAGAACTGTTATGAATTGAAATATTGCCCTTGTTATACTCGTAAGAATTTTCTCTATTGTCTACTGTCTCAAAACATGTTTGTGTACTCTTATTTAATAATTGTTTTTTACATCTCAACTCAGCATTATTTTTATATAATTCTAGCTTATTATAGTAATCAATTCGTAGGACATCTCTAAGCATAGCGCGACACGTATTCAGACTTACATTTCTAGAGCGTTGATAGTTTAAATTGTTAAACACATCATAAAAGTAGCACAATCATAGTAGTTACAAATAAATTTAAGTACATAATTTTGCTTTGATATGTTAAGATATTTGTTATATGGAACTCTACAAAACAAAATATTTGTGTTAGTCAGAGATCGTACAAATACATTAATAGCGCTTTCAAATTCAAACGGGTTGCGGTCATTTATACCAGTTAGAACAATAATAAAATCATGTTTAGTCATATTAAAATAATTTTCTTGCAATTTTAAAATTTCAGCCGTGTTTGCGCCTGGTTTACAGTATGAAGTAACATTGTATTCCTTTCCTAACAGCGATTGTAGAGTTGTTCTTAAACGTCTTCCTTGTTGATCTCCTATGATAACGACGTTTCGGCTAGGCATCTTGGGGTTATGGGGCATAGGTTTATTTTTTATGGTCGATGGTGTATTTTGAAGTACTTCGGATTCGGTCGGTAAAGTTGAAGTTGTTTTAGTCTGATTACAGGAAGTCGGCGATTTCTTCTTTTTGCTACTGTTGCTATCTAAGTGCTTATCTTGAGTTGTATTATTTTTATTGGCAAGAGGCGATATTTTTAATTGATCCTGAAGTAAATTATGTTTACGGATAGATAAGTTCTTTAATGGTGTCGAGAATGAGCTTGTAGATTTGAGAAGCTTATTATTTTTTATTTTTGATGGTGTTGCTGTCTTTGTTTCATTCAAAAATATTTTTTTGTAGTTCTTTATAACCTTTTTACTTTCTTCCAGCTCAGATTTTAATTTAGTATTTTCAAGATTCAATTGCTCAATTTCTAGAAATGCACTTTGAAGTTCGTCAGACAATTTTTTAATTTTTCCTTTTATAGAATCTGAAAAAGTGCTGTCATCCAATGATAAACATGGTACGCTGCGGATAGTGTTATCAAATAAACCAGAACTCTCAGCATCAGAGCTGCCATCTATCAAGGCTAAGTTGTCAACTGACATTGATTTGCGAGGTT
This sequence comes from Polyommatus iphigenia, assembly GCA_963422495.1. Taxonomy (NCBI): domain Eukaryota; kingdom Metazoa; phylum Arthropoda; class Insecta; order Lepidoptera; family Lycaenidae; genus Polyommatus; species Polyommatus iphigenia. The sequence goes on along the minus strand of OY730180.1, from coordinate 42,780,482 downwards.
TGCGGATTGTGACTCCGGAGAACTCGTCTGTCATGCTGGCTTGCATATTAGTTCTGACTGTTGCACATAGATGGCGTTAAACGTGGATAAGTTGTTCGTTTTAGTCGTTTATGTAGATTTTAAATAATTCTTAGAGTACCGACATAACATCGATAAATACACCGTCATAGTACCGACTCGAAAAATAAATTGAATAGTTCTATTATTAATGAACAATTTTAGTCCTGTTTCCACTTGAGGTATGAAGAAATCACTTGTTACTTATATTGGTAAGTTTTGTATAGGTCAATACAAGTCAAAGTTCTTATTTTATTTGTTTTTAGTCAGGTATCACTTTTGTAACATAACTTTGTCCACAGCTTATGGATGATTTAGATAACAGTTTCACTTGCACTTCGATTGTTTCTTAGTCACTTCGTAAACTTTTCACCTTTTAGAACAAACTTTTACTATTTTTAAATATAAATGTACACAGAGCCGATGTTTATACTCTTAGCGCCACCTAGCGACTCTAGTTTCTATGTAGTAAGTATTCAACCAATCACAGTACACGTAATATTTCACTTAATATCACTTATTACCAAGATTTGTTGGTCAACTAATCATAACTAGCCGACCGCGCAAGACAACGCACTTTAAACGTTTTGACAACGCACTTCAAACGTTTTGAATTTTGGAGGGGCGCGCCATATTATCGTAGTTAAATCTGTTTAGCGGTTTGGGCTTGAAGATACAGGGTGCAATTAAACCTTCCTGCCAAATTTTGATATATTGATCCTTCTTAAAAATAAAAATACACGTCTTTTATAATCACTCAGTACTAAAATGTTGAGAAATAGCTTCCGAAAGTTATTCTAAAAAAACACTACAATTAATGGACACAACGCGTCGCCCACGCGTGATGTGACCCCGCGCGCGCGCCTCCCCCGGCGTTACCCCCGCTCATTCCCCCGCGCCGCCATGCGCCGCGAGTGACCATTCTGCAACGGTTTTAAATGGGATAAAATATGTCAATAAAAAAATATAACACCCGATTTTTATGGTTAAATGGACTCTCCTAATGATACCTAAGCCCTGGAAAAAATTTGGCAGGAAGGTTTAATTGCACCCTGTATAAAAGACAGACATGTCTGTCTGTCTTTTATACAGGGTGCAATTAAACCTTCCTGCCAAATTTTGATATATTGATCCTTGTTAAAAATAAAAATACACGTCTTTTATAATCACTCAGTACTAAAATGTTGAGAAATAGCTTCCGAAAGTTATTCTAAAAAAAACACTACAATTAATGGACACAACGCGTCGCCCACGCGTGATGTGACCCCGCGCGCGCGCCTCCCCCGGCGTTACCCCCGCTCATTCCCCCGCGCCGCCATGCGCCGCGAGTGACCATTCTGCAACGGTTTTAAATGGGATAAAATATGTCAATAAAAAAAATATAACACCCGATTTTTATGGTTAAATGGACTCTCCTAATGATACCTAAGCCCTGGAAAAAATTTGGCAGGAAGGTTTAATTGCACCCTGTATAACAGACAGACAGACACACTTTTCATTTATAATATTAGTTTAGACGTGGATTATATCAGAAAAATATTATAACTATAAGACATTAAAAACATGGTTATACACACACTCGCATAAATCAAGCGTACGAAATTAAAACGAATCAAAAGTTAATCATTCAACTTTTTTCTACGTTTGCGAAGCATTCACGATGATGAAAAAGATATAAATATTATTGGACTGTCTGTAACAATCGTGAAATCAGATAGTTCGTGACCACAGATATAAGAGTCTAGTAGAAGGAGGAACTTAATTTATAGTTTTATTTGTCGAATAGAAATTCTGTTAAAATAAAAGTTATATTTATGGGTAACTAGATGACGCCCGCAACTCCGTTGCGCCAAAATTAACTTATCGCACGGGAACCGTACATTTTTCCGGGATAAAAAGTATCCTTTGTCCTTTCTCGGGACTCAAAGTATCTCCATACCAAATTCCAGCAAAATCGGTTCAGCGGTTTAGGCGTGAAGAGGTAACAGACAGACAGACAGACAGACACACTTTCGCATTTATAATATTATTAGTAATTAGTATGGATATATTAGTAATAACTAATCAGTAATATAAAAATATTGCACAGAATTTTGTTGCGCCGAAATTCATTTATCACGTTGGAACCGTTAATTTATCTGGAAGAAACTATCATGTGAACATGTCAATTCCTAAAATAATCTCCATGATAACACCTTTCATCACAGTTACTTTAACGCTTGAGGCGCGAAGAAAAACACACTTTCTTATTTTTAAAACGTTTGAAAATTGTTAAAAACATAACGCCGTTTTTTTTTTGAAACGATTGTAACTTTTAAACTTCAAAATGCTTCCTTATGTTATGAGTGTTACGAAATGGGTGTTGTTTAACTTCGTTACAATATTATTGTTTTCTATTGCCGTATAAAATGCTTCCACACGTCATATCTTATCAAAGGAAAAATGGTGAAATTTTAATTAAATATTCACTTGAATCTATAAAGATAATTTCAAAAGCCCCCGACAAATATAAAACTTTTTAGAGTTCTCTAAAAAGTAAAGAAATTTAAAATTTAATCACTGTCAGGAATCAGAGTGTAAATTATTAACTCGAAGTCAATGCAGCCTTTTTATAGATTTTATTTAAGTACTTTCAATATTTAATTAATTTAATATACTTTGGACGTCAGTTGCGGGAATCGGGTAACGATCCCCGCTCCGGGGCTTACCTGGCCCAACACGTCTCCCTAGCCATTCAGTGCGGTAACGCGGCCAGTGTGATGGGGACGTTTGAGCATGGTACGCTGCGGGGTGGCCTTTTTGATTAAGATCTTTTGTTTTTCCTTTTTTTTTATTCTAATTATTATCATTGTTAAATTATTTTTTATTAATGTAGATTTTTGTTATTGTAAATCTAATAGGTTATTTTTTAAGTTCAATGAAAGTCGCTAATTTTTAATATTTTCTATACAAATTATTATCAGGCGATATAATACATAAATAATAATATTAGTTTCTACAACAATTAAACAAAGGTTAGTTTTGGGACATTTCGGCATTTAATTAAATATTTCAAATACATATTTAATATACTTACCTAATACTTTGTTTGACGGAAAACCTGTTAGTGTAGCGACAGCGGAAAGATCTTTCTCTACGTTACGAAAAATCAAATCGTGGCTAAGAGCTTCCATGGTTGAAGAACGTCTAACCGGACTGGCACTTCCCCACGTCCATAAAAACGTACCCATTGAAGTAGATGAAGTGATAATGCGTTTGGGGAGAAGACGTAAAAGAAAAATTGATTTTGTTATTTAAATATACTAATTGTATCTAATATAATCAAAATTAAATTATAAGCTCTTGTCTTGACCACGACTATGTGACCCCCCCCCCCCTGGCGCCAAAGCTGGATCCGCCCTTGGAACCAGCAGATTATGATGAATTATAATTAAAACATTGTCGGTCTGACATGGCCGACAATGTTTTCTTTACAACTTTTAAGCGAAATAAACTAAATTACAATCAGTCCATAAGGTTGGATGCCATGGATGTTCACAAGATTGACATGTGTCAATCTTGTGAAGCGAGGGGCGTTATATTAAGTTATTTTGGTTGAACATTAAAAAATACCATACGCCATAAAATCCCTTTAACATTTTCCACAAAATGTCGCTACTTCATTACCTTCCTAACTCTATGAGCTCACAATATTACGCTGACAGTTTGAAATATGGCCCCGTATCATGATTCATGAAAGCCGAAGGTATCGCATTTTATTATTTACTACAATGGAGCCGCGGCCGACCGGCGAACATTGTCAACATTCTTGTAGAGAAATTAAATTCTATTTATAGTATACACGCGGCCTAATAGATAAAATTTAGTTTTGGTGTAGTGGCAGTCTTCCACCGTGAGTTTCTCGCGTAACTTTCTGCCGCGCACTGTAAAACTCTGGAACGAACTGTCACCAGTAGTATTTCCGGACCTATACGACCTGCAAACCTTCAAGAAAAGAGCGTATTCCCTCTTAAAAGGCCGGCAACGCACCCGCAGCTCTTCTGATGTTGCGAGTGTCCATGGGCGTGGGTAGTTGCTTTCTATCAGCTTTCTTCTCGTTTGCTTTGCTTTTATTGCATAAAAAAAAACATGTCAAGTATTCTTTATTTGTTCTTTATTAGTTACTTGATGACGCTCGCAATTCCGTCGCGCCAAAATTAATTTCGGGAACCGTTCCCGCGCGGTAAATTATTCTGGGATAAAAAGTTGCTTATATGTCCTTTTCCGGGCAGCCAAGTATCTCCATACCAAATTTCAGCAAAATAGGTTCAGTGGTTTGGGCGTGAAGAGGTAACAGACAGACAGACACGCTTTTGCATAATTTATAGTAAAAAATAGTAGCGAGTAGCTAAGTCTAAAAACAGCTTTAAATACTATTAAAAATAATAATTTTGTAAAAATGTGTAACTTTGTGAGTAGATTTGCTACTAATAGATTTGTCTCGGCTTTAACCTGTAGAATGAAGCAGGTACGGGCGATTGCCAACAGGTAGAGGCCCGTTACACAGTTTTAATCTAGATGTAATGTAATCTTGATGTAATGTACTCCGCAAACGATCTTTGTTTGATAAACACGTTTGACGTAATTTACTTTTTCATCAAACAGCAGCGCAGACGATCAAACGTGCATCAAACACGTTTGTCAAACAATTAGCTACGAGTAGAATCGGTTTGAGATCATGAGATTTTGTTTGACAAACACAGCGGAACACGTTCAAACACGTTTGTCAAACGCTACGTTATCCAAATTTTCTTCAAACACGTCAAACACGTAGTTTGTTTGAGAAACGCTTCAAACAAAGCTGTACACGATCAAACTGTTTGACAAACACGTAAAATTTGACAAACAATTTGATCGTTTGCGGGCTAGAATTTGACATGGGCCTAGATTAAGGCGACGCCTTGATAATTTGGCTGTAGCGATGCCGATTTTTCTCAGCAATGACTAAAGCTAAGAAATTGAAGTTCATTGTCAGTATTCGTCATGTCTTTGTCTTTGAATTGCCCATAGCATAACACGATTGGACAACTTTTATAGCACAGAATAATCAATCGAAAAGACCTCTGTAAAAAAAGGGATTCCTATTTTTCCAACAGAGGAGAGTGATTTAAGGTTCCAAAATTTGTACATAAATTGGTTCAAGCATGCACTTTAATTTGTGCATAGCTTATATGAAATGTATTTATGGTTTTTAAATTATGCGACAAAAACCATTTTGTCGCTTACGCCCTTTCCATTTTTTTGCTGTTCCATTGCTTGTTTTCTATGAGAGGCCGGGCCGGCCTCTCATAGAAAACAAGCAATCTAAAACATATCCAACACGGTTTCTTACTTTAACGCTGCGTCACCTTAATACGTGGGCTAATATTTTTTTCGAAAGAGGACAGTGCTAGGTGCTATAGGATATCCTGGAAACCACAGTAAAGTAGCATACTACATACTTAAATAGTAAAACTGTCTATATTTCGATTTAGATTCAATCACTTCTTCGATTACTTCGTACTTCGTAGCTTTTAGCTGGGTTCTTATTGGCAAATTCGATTTTGTACTTTCAATAAAATATTGTCGGACTTATGAATATTTATTACTTTTTATAAGTTTGATGAAATTACAAATTATATGTAGGCGTCATATTATAAGCGATGGTATGTGATTGGCCCAAGTCATGAAACATGACGGAAGGTGAGAAAAATCTTCAATATTACTTATAATTTTAAAGCCTTTTTTTACTGATTTTCAGAATTTAGGCTTTAAAGGGCAATAAAAAAACTATTAGGTCGAATTTAATGTGACAAGTAAAACTAGTATTTGTCAGCAACTATGTTTGCAACATTTTTTGTTGCTTGTGCAATAAACGTGTACCTTACTGTCCTTGTCATTACTCAAACTATGTTCATAATCTAAATACATTTAGAGGTAACGTGATTATTACCAAAAAACTGTAGATTCAATCCAATTTTACACTATCCAGTATAAATTATAACGGTCTTACTACAAAAGATTTAAACAACTGTTGAACAGTTGATTAGAGAAAAATTCAGTACAAAATGATCTCAAAACAACTGTTCAACAGATGTTTAGTTTTTTGTGGTATTAAGACCGTAACAATTTTAAGCTATTTAATTCTTCTAGACTAGATGACGCCCGCAACATTAGAGTTTTCCGGGATAAAAAGTATCCTATATCCTTTCTCGGGACTCGAATTATCTCCATACCAAATTTCAGCAAAGTCGGTTCAGCGGTTTGAGAGTAATAGACAGACAGATAGACACATTTTTGCATTTATTATATTAAATATCCATACTAATATTATAAATGCGAAAGTGTGTCTGTCTGTCTGTTTGTCTGTTACCTCTTCACGCCCCAACCGCTGAACGGATTTTGCTGAAATTTTATATGGTAATACTTTGAGTCCCGGGAAAGGACATAGGATACTTTTTATCCCCAAAAAATGTACGGTTCCCGCGCGATAAACGACTTTTGGTATCATCTAGTAGGTAATATTTATGAGTATGAATTTTCTTTCTGTCAGATGAAATTGTTTGCGCCAGCCCCGTCAGGTACATTTCGGAAGTCGATTCGCGCTCGTCCTCAGCGCTCTCGGAAAAGATTGGATCTGAATATCCTCCTTGAGAACCCTCCGCGTTATTGACGTTATTCATACAATAGCACGTGTAATTTGTTTACGTTTGTGACGTGAAGTGATAATAATCGGCCAAGTGCGAGTTGGACTCGCGCACGAAGGGTTCCGTACCATTATAGAGCAAAAATAGTAAAAATTTGAGTTTTTTGTATGGGAGCCCCCCTTAATTATTTAATTTTTTTTATTAACTATTAAAGTATAAATACAGCTGAGTATTTAATGTACATTTCAAGTGCCTACCTGTTGTCATCATTGATACCGAGCGAAAAATAGCAAAAAAATTACGTTTGTTGTATGGGAGCCCCCCTTAAATATTAAATTTATTTTGTTTTTAGTATTAATTGTTGTTATAGCGGCAATAGATATGTACACAATCTGTGAAAATTTCAGAAGTCTAGCTATAGCGATTCTTGAGTTACAGCCTAGAGACACACAGACAGACAGACAGACAGACGGACAGACATCGAATTCTTAGTGATTGGGTCCCGTTTTTACCCTTTGGGTACGGAACCCTAAATATAACAAATGTAATATTATAAAACCGATTTATCGTGTGAATAATAAACAAAATGATAAAACAAGTAGTGTAGCAAGTAGTAAGCATTCAAAGTAACGAGTCACTGATTACTATTAAAATAATAATTATAATATTAATGTTACGAATTCTTGTAAGACCCTAAGATGTCACTACCAAAAAATTGGTTAAGATAAACGATGGGTCTAAGGTAAGAGGCTAGTTTTGTAGCCTTGATTTCATTAAAAAAAATTCTTTGTGATCTAGACAATCAGGCGTAATTTCAGCGAACAGAAGATTGTTTTTATACGTGTGTTAGATGGATGGATAGATCATTTTAAACAATTTAAACTTTATTTAACAAAAAAAGACTGTATTAATTCTTTAAAACCTGCTATAGTAAGTACCATAGGCGTGTTTTCTGATTGTACATTTAAAGCAGTTCGTTTTCATACGGAAAGTATTCACATAAACCACAGTTAATTTCACAATTAACATTCAGTTTGTTTAATCAATTCATTATAATTGAAAGTAAATACAAAATTGTAAAGTGTTATTAATCCCCAGCGAATTTAATGAAAACTGTCCCACACGATATTCTGTAGCTCCTAATTTTCTCTGCAGTTTTCGAAAATTTCTCGGTTTAAATCTTTCTTGAATATATACAATTACTTTAAGACCAAAATTAAGCAAAATCAGTCGATATTATATAGACCCTTAAAGCTAGAAATAATTGAATTTTATTATGAAATATATAATAATAAAAATGTACCACAGGTACCTATAAATATTTCGTCTAGTATTTCTAGTGATATTGATTTTAGATCCAAGATTTCTCCTGTTTACATATTGTTACTTCCTTAAAAAAACATCAAATTAACGCGACCGATTTGAAAAAGAATAGGAACTAGATGTCCAATTATTAGTTGAACATTTAAAAGGATTTTAGTTCCAGGTATCGGTATCAAAGTTTCCGAAGCATTACAGTTTTGGCGAACTCGTTTTAGCGATCTAGAAACTTCGACGATGGCTTATGAGTTTGTAGATAATCTTATGTATCGAGTTGCGAACTTTACATGAGTATAATATATTTAGATGCAAACTTTGATTAAAAAAGTATGTGGGATATATAGTTCTACTTAAATCCTGTTGGTATTTAGTTACAATTAGACATTAATGTTTAAGCCCTTTTTCAAACTAACCCCCTTAGTAATAATAGTTACAAAATGAAAAAGATTTTTGATATTTGCGTGTCTGTTAAAGTACTTTCAACGTGTCAAGCACAATATCGTAGAGTGGGAGTAAACCTTTTTAACCCCATTTTAACTTAAACTATAGTCGACTTTTATTACACAGACTAGATGACCCATGAACTTCGTTTCACTTAACTTAAAAATATCTTCCGCGAATATTTCAAGACTAATATTTGCAAAATCGGTTTAGCCGTTCTCGAGTTTTAGCGAGACGTACAAAATTTAAAATTCATTTTTATATTTTATACTAAAGATGATGATGGTGGTGATGCTCATGCACAAACGGTCTCGGATTGGGTCACTTTTAGGCTGAAGCCAAACGAGCGTAATTGGTGAGTTGTGAGGTATAGTATCAGAATTTCTGCCGCGTAAATATATTTTCATACAAATCATGACTAACAAAATTACGCTCGTGTGAATCAAACATGACTTTTGTATGAAACTGAATGCAGCAGAATTCTGCCGAACCGAAATTCTGCGACTCACAACTCACAAATTACGCTCGTTGGCTTCGCCCTAAGACTCGAATCTCGATTTATATAATATGTCCGCCCGAACGCGCGGTTTGGCGGCTACACCGCGAAATCACAAGCAATTGTATGTAAATGACAACGCGACTACGCCTCTATTGAAATAAATCGTTATTGTATAGATTTACTTGTGATCTCGCGGTGTAGCCGCCAAGCCGTGCGTTAAGGCAGATGCATATAAATCCATACTGAAATTGTATGTCTACACATCTACAATACTACAGACATAGATTAAGATAGATACCTCATGTGTATGTACTTCGCGTGCCATATCGCGTTCCCAAACGACAAACAATGCTCGACTTTCGAAAGTCTGTTCTTTAGTCTGCTATCGGAGTCGGACGTCAATCGGAATTTTAAAAATGCCTAAATGCCTAAAAGTGCCGTATTGAGCTGTAGAAATTCAAATAGAAACGTTGGCCTAGATAATGGACACGTTTCTTATCATCGGTACGTCACAGTACCTAGGAAAAAAGTGGCACATGGTGGCACGCTCGTTTTCATACAAATGGAGCGACATGCGGTATCTATCTTGATCTATGTCTGTGTACAATACACACTTCTTAAATGAACTATCAGAGAAGTTGATTCATATGCAGATGGCCTACGTAACTTGGTCGCGTTATGTCAAATCCATCCGACAGATTACCATTATAATATTATTGAATTGACATAATCTGCCTATGAATAAATTTCTTCGATGGTGCATAGACACGTCTAATATAGACGTACCTTTACATTTAATCTCATTAGTTATAGTTTTCGTCGAGTCATTGTAACCAAAATACAGATATTATATCCACCTGCTTGAATGGGATTAACTCTCATTATGTTAATGCCCCCGCAACCCTTTGCAATTAAGAAAATTGCTGTCATACTCGCCGGGTTCAGTGGAAAACTTTTGAATGTTCCGAATACAGTTTATTTTTTATGGACCAGCGAGTCTAAAATGGTCACATTTGGCAATTCCTCTCAATCAATTCACAAAATGAATTGTTTAAATTGTCAAACTCATGAATGTCAAATTAGTACGAATTTAGAAATATGAATTGCAAATAGTGTCAATTTTGCGATTTTTAAAAAATGAATCATATTATGACTTTTCAGAATATGACTCTCCACAGCAATTATATTAGCCCCGCAGTAGCTAAGGTGATTGAACCTTCATATTAATATTGTAAATGCAAAACTATGTCTGAATGTTAGTTATTCACGCCTATACTGCTAAACCAATTCAGATAAAAGGTGCGGTGACACTTTGAGGAAGGGCATCGGATAGTTTTATCACGAAAAGACGTATGGTTCTCGCGATATACAAATATTTGTGCAATAAATTTGCGGGCAGTATCTAGTGAATTCCCCATTACATACAGACAGATTATTTATTATTATTGTTCGGCGTAAAGGGGGCTAGACAGAACGATATTTGACCTCGACACTTTTTTATTACTACCTGCATGGTAGGGGCAGAGGGAGTTGATAGTGTTCCTGTGCGTCAACTAGATGACGTTTTTTTTCAAATAATTTTTTTGAGTGTATAATAATGATGTATACAGGTTTTTTGAACATAAGAAATAACTTCGTTCCATTCGGGTGTCCCTTGATACATCTCAAGTTTTTCTCACCATTTTTATCCTTCTTTTTGGTTTCAGTGTAGACAAATACGTAGGTTGCTTAGATCATAAAGTATCGAAGTAAATTACAGGCTATATATCTAATAGCTATAATTTGATCGTTAATAGCACAGTTTTGAGCTCGTTAATATAATAACAGCTGTTGAGTGCTGCATGAAGCTTATTTCTGGCTTGATTAATCGTTCGCTTGTATAGCCGCGGTATAAATGGATAACGCCCATTCCCTGTTCAGTCTTTCATTTTTCACGTCAACGCTAAAGCAATGGCAAAATATTGACGATTAATTAAAATAATATATTTAAGCAAATATTGCGTGGTTTCCGAAACTTGACCCAGCACGCTATCCAGTGGTTCCCCATAAAGCAAGAAAAATATCAAATTAAACTGTTTTTGATGGCCCTAGAAGTAGGTGTCGAAGTACATACCAAGCTTCGTCTATGATAATATAACAAATAGACTTATTACAATGCACAAAAGTTGAGGCGAAATGATGGGCATGTAAAATGTAGACCCCCTTAACTCCGTTACGTAAAAATCAGTTTATCGTGCGGGAATCGTATATTTTTCCGAGATAAAAAATATCCTTTCCCGGGACTCAAGGTATCTCCATACCAAACTTTAGCAAAATCGATTCAGCGTGTTAGGCGTGAAGAGGTGACAGACAGGCAGATATACTTTCGCATTTATAATATTAGTATGGATTTCCTGTAAACATGGCCAGTGGTACCATCATTGAACGTTACTTCAATAATGAAATAAACTATTCATACGGTCGGTTCATGAAAAATGCAGCGGCAATTTGCGGGATGGTCCCCAGGCCCTCGAGTGTACTGACAGCCGTAAACGGTCGAATTATATCGAGGCCCAGTGGCGGCGCTAGGGATGGCGACGGTGGGCAACTGCCCGGGGCACTGGAGCACCCTAGCAGGGAAGAGTGCCTCTTTGTTATATTTGGGAACATTTTTACTTGTTTTAATAGTTCCCAGACCTTAAATTGTTGCTATGATTAGCACGAAATTTTAATGACATTTAGTAACTGACTGAAAGACGACAAAATTTTTGCGTGTTCGCGCACTAAAAATATCACAATCTTCGCACGTTCGTTTTACTTATTTTTGTGTCAGTAAAGATGGAAAAATAAGTTTAGGCATGTTTGTTATCAACAAGAGGCGCGGAGTTATGGGGATGGAAATTTCACCCAGGGCGCTTGTAAAGCTCAAGCCGGCACTGTATTAACCCTCGAATATAGTCGGATTATATTGACACTCTGCACTGACCGCGTAAATGATTGGGTCATAGGATTTACTGCCTTATGTTGTACTTTACGTCATTTCTTAGATGACTTGATGATCCATGAGTCATGACTTATCATTAATCATAATATTATGTGTGGATTTAGGTGCGAAGCTAAGAAAGTTAGTATGGCATTTGATGTAGCATTTGCTATAAGGCCGGCAACGCACCTGCGGCTCTTCTGATGTTGCGAGTGTCCATGGGCGACAGTAGCTGCTTTCCATCAGCTGACAAGTTTGCTCGTTTGCCCCCTAATTTTATTTAAAAAAGGTAATGCTAGTTTGTTATTTACATAATAAGCTTGGACTAAATTACTGGATATGATTTTAATGGGTACCACCTGCAGTGCCCACGGGTAATAGCATGGATTATTATTAACATCTTTGCAGGAATTATAATATTATAATATTATCTATGGACGCTTCACTCCACGTCAGTCGTGCCTGAAGGACTTGTATTACGAGTACCAGACAACGGAAATATATTTAATACTTTTATACACATATATTTAAGATTTTTATTATATCATACACATATTATTATTACATCCATGACCCAGGAACATTGAAAACTTATTGTACCATCGGCGGGATTCAAACTCGCGACCCCCGGCTTGAGCTGCCACACACATCTTAACCATTGATCCACAGAGGTCGATGTCTTTAGGAAACATCTTGTTTAGAATATAATAGTGATTTAAAGCTGTTGTATTACATATCAAAATGCTCTTACAAAAAAATTTTTAAACTGTTCTGAGTAAGCAATTGTTAATAATTTCCCTCCAAAGATTTTTCAATTAAATTAAAACGTCCAATTACACAATAGAATAAAATAAATACTCGCCTTTTGTACTAACAATGATATTAGCCGAGTTTTGAATTGTGAACATTTTTGAGGTAAATTGAATTTTCAGCAAACATCGTATAATGTCGAATTTGCATTTGGACGGAATGATAATAAGAGTCATGAATGTTTCATACGCGGTATGGTTTCTGCATTCGATTCTTTATATTTTTATTTTAAACGCCGTTTAAAGTTTAAAAAACACGTGAAATGTGCGCTGATTTGCATATCACTGGAGGCATATTTCTTATTTTACAGAAGTTAAATAAAAACCCATTTACCCATTCAACATTATACCTACTATGATGTTATTATTATTAATGCAACTTTGTTTAATTCAAATACATGTAAAGAAAAATGTATTTTTCTTTATTTGAATTTTGCCGCCATTTAGATGATTATTTGACAGATCCTTCTGCTCTACGACTTCGATGTAATCTATGAAAAGAAAAGATGGCCGAATAGACTAAAAACTAGAAAGTATTATCATAGATTTCGGCGATTGTTAATTTAATAACACTAAATGTCGTTTCTTTGTTTTTTCCAGGTAAGATTTTGTTATAATTTAAATTTAATAATTAAAGCTTTATGTTAGGTATGTAGATCCACATATTTTGATTAAAATAAAAACTTTGTTTTTTCCAGAAACCCAATTGTGTTATTATTTACTACGTAATCGTCGAAAATCCTAAGAAATAACCTTATATACATAATATTATTAGGACACGACACAAAATATTATAACAGTGGCCAACAAAATTACTGCATGTTTTGAATTGCTTCTCGAAATCATCTTTTTTAATTTTGATGAAATTTGATAACTCAAATGAAGCTAAAAAAAAGATAACGTTTTATAACATATTAGCTTTACAATTTTTTCCTTTATAATTTGAACAAACCTCGTAACTTGCCCATTTCAACATCTGGCTAATATTTGGCTCTGCATAAAATCCACATTTTTTTATTTAAAGTCATTTTCACGGCCGTAAAGCCTTCTATTTTTAAAAAAGCGAACATTCTCGATGTATAATGGCTTTATTGCTTAATATATTTATTTTATATATACTACGCTTACTATAATTCTCTGCCATGTAGAGGAAGCCGAGCAATATTCAATATCCGAATACTCTCTCGTAATAAGTGATCAAGTTATGTAAACTTCAGTAACTATCTAGCCCAACTTCTAATGCAAGTTGCAACCGATCTTGAATTCAATTGGTTAGGGTGTGTTTCCACTGACGCGGAGCGGGGCGATGAGGAGCTTAGCAGTGCCGAATTGACCAGTCACCATGCTTGAAATCTTGGACCGATTGGTCAATTCGGGCGCGGCTAAGCTCCTCTCCGCCCCGCTCTGCGTCAGTGGAAACACGCCCTAATCAGGACTTGTACCATCGAAGAAATTGATTCATAGGCAGTAATTGATAGACCCACGTCATTGGTCGGATTATGTCAATTGTAATTCGTGATCTGTCGGCTGGATTTGATTCATCTGCCTATCAACTTCTCTGATAGTACAATAAGTAAAAACGTATAAGTATTTAGAACTTCTTATAATAATCTTCAGACGATAAATTGATTTTAGTTTAACTAGGTGACGCCCGAAGCTTCCTTTTCCCATTTTGTTGAGAAAAATTAATCCTTTGTCTTTTCCTGGAACTCAAAGTCTCCATACCAAATTTCAATTCAGCAGTTTGGGCGTGAAGAGGTAACAGACAGACAGATACACTTTCACATTTATAATATTCGTCTGGATATAGCTGTTCTATTTCGACAATTCCCACCGGCACTGATCTGAATTTCAAAATCACAAATGATATTGACGATCGAAATCACAGTCACATGGTTATAATATTATACACGAAAATATATGAAACTTGTATAATATTATGTAAATAGTAGAAGTCTAAATATTAGTTATAATAAAAAAATATTATAATGGTATTAGTTATATTGTACTAATATTCAATATATTAAATTTTAAGCTTTACTTGGTTCGCAAAGGACCGATTTGAGTAGTTATAATTTAAATTTGAAATGGACTCTTAAAAATAATTATGGTAAATATTAAATAACATGAAAACCAAAATAATTTTATAACATAATCCAAAAGAAAAACTTATATATTAAATATATATAATTTGTATGAAAATTTGTGGCCTTCCTGGCTTGGACCATAGCAAATACATACTATCCATACTAATATAATAATATAAATGCGACAGTGTATCTGTCTATCTGTTACCTCTTCACGCCCAAACCGCTAAACCGATTTTGCTGAAATTTGGCATGAAAATACTTTGAGTCCCGGGAAAGGACATAATACATTTTATCCCTGATAAATGTACGGTTCCGCCGCGATAAACGAATTTTGGCGCAACGGAGTTGCGGGCGTCATCTAGTGCAAAATAAAAAATATAACAGAAGCCTCAAAACATTTAATTCACAACACAGAAACCTATTTTCATGAAAGACAAATATCATTACTCTAGCTTTGTAGTTGAAAGTCGGTCAAGTTGACAAAAAGCAATGTCTTCTGATGTATTGTGTGTTACAAAACAATTGAAACCGTTTCCCGAACTGACTTTGATGTTTGGCTTTGATATTAATTACGTTTATGGTTGTAATATTCGCAATTAAGTTGTGTAGGGTCTATACATCGAAATCAGTATGGCTCAATTTACACCGCCGCGGAATGGAACGGAATGGAAGCGTCAATTTTACCTCATGCGAGGGACACCGGAGAATCCTCGAGAATTCCGCTAAAGACGTGCGTCCAATTTTTGGCTTGTATTTCATTTGTGTGATAAACTGCTGATATAAAGTTCATTTTACTATGTACAGTTTTGTTGCAAAAAGTCGCTTCCGTTCCATTCCGCGCCTCTTCATGCCCAAGCACGAAGAGGTAACAGTCAGACAGAAACACCTTAGCATTAACAAAATTAGAATGGATTTTATACTTATTTACGACACAAATTATATTAATTACACACATTCATTAGCAAAATAATTAATTTTAATTAATTGAAATAAATTAATATTTCGACGTAATCTGGAAGTTTCCGCGCGAGTTAGCGGGAAATTAATACAAACTTGTCACCGATGTTCAACAACTTTGACGGCGAAACGCAGATGTAGAGCTATTGTAAGGTTATGATTTATATGACAATGTTAAACATACATGCTTAGTTTTAATGTCAAAATATGTCTGTCTGTATGTTACCTCATGCTTATGTTAGTTTAGTATATAATTAATTGAATGACCAGCCCTATAACTTCGATCGTAATTTGATCAAGTTATATTTCTGTTGGCAGTTGAAGACGTGTGGTGGTAACTAGCAATTTGGAAATTGACGTTTTCATCATAAACGGTCGAGGCTTGCTCTTATATTATAAAACGTTAGTTATCCACTTTAGCTACTGACGTATTTAACTATATTAGAATGAATTAAAACGGATTATAGATTGAAACTAATCACCATTAGTTCTAGCTGCTTTACATACCGGTACACGACAAAACCGAACGCGTGCGTTTGACAGAAACATATTGGCTCGGTAATGGGAATGCATTTCACTTTTTTGCCAACGCTACCGCTCTTTGTAAAGTTGACAGGTGGGAATAGACAACAATACATTACAACATGAATACAACAAGTAGAAGATAATATTTTTATGGTAAATTGTAACGCAAGCCAAACCAGTAAGAAAATATTATAAAAGTTTCAATCACTTAAATGGGTCTAGTTTGTAGCGGAATAATGGTATAGCTAAAAAAGTTGTTAAAGTTGGTATGACGGCAATTACATAGGTGCTTATTTACTTTCATAACACGATTGGCGAGAGATTATAGGCACATGACTCTAAAACATGCCTATCCGACGCATGGATCTTTCCTATAGGACAATCACTGCTTAGAAGGAATTGGAACCGTACATTTTTCCCAGATAAAAAGTATCCTACGTCTTTTCCTGGGACTCAAAGTAACTCTGTACCAAATTTCAGCAAAATCGGTCCAGTGGTTTGAGCACGAAGAGGTTGACAGATAGACAGACAGACAGACTGACACACTTACGCATTTATATTATTTTCACCTGGGAATCTAGCCTAGTCCGGATAGAGAGTTCTAGACCACGGAGGCGTCAGAATTCAAAATTATTTTACACTATCGCTGGGAAACATTACGAGTTTTCCCATAAATAGTTTACCATTCAGCAGTCGGCAGTTGTGGTAAACGCTTTCAACAATACATGAACTAGATTGCTGCGATCGCAACCGTGAGCGCGGCATCCATTGTCGGTTCTGATAGACAACTACTTTTCCAGTCCGTTCAATAGCATCAATGTATAACATCCTACCATTGTCTACCGTTTCCTGGCGTAAATGAACGAATGCTATTGTTGGATGGAAAATGATTTAGCGGTATTCAGTTTAAAAGGACTACACTTACATTTGTTTAATTTGAGTGCGATTTTGTTTTAATGGGTTCAGATGAAAATGGAGTATTTTAAACAACAGATATTTTAAAAATATTTAAAGAACGTACAGGTCTGCGTTCTGCTCATAAATCAATTTCTTTGATGGTACCATCGAGGAAGTTGATTCCTATGAAATTGACAGACCAACGTTATTTGATCGAATATGTCAATTCAATGTTAATTGTGATCTGTCGGCTGGGTTTGACGTAACGCAACCAAACTACTTAGGTCCCCGATTTGCATAGGAATCAACTTCTCTGATAGTACATCGCTGTTGATATTTTTATGAAATGCTTAGTAACAAATTTATGATGCCTGTTGATCGCAGTTTAGCGGTTGATATTATTGTGTTAATAGCCTAAAGATAAAATTAATTAATGTTGATTGCTTATTACTTTTCTAATCTGTTTTAATCCAACTGATTTTATATCAGCTATCCAATCACTTAAGTAATTACTATCATTTGTATCGTGTCTTTGTTTCTTTCTTTACGTCAGATAAGATACATTATAACACAGTATTATTCTATTATTCTGTCCTAATAGCGCTTAGTATAAAAGCCTATTAGGGGTAATGGAGGTTATTACTAAAATATGCTTAAGAGTTAAGACCTAATTTCATAAATAACATTTTCCTAACAAATATCCCTTATATTTTATAAAATATGTATATAAAAGACTTATTCTCTCAGACAATAATTTTACAGCTCCATGGTTTAGTGCGTGGCTCTTGACTCGGAGGTCATGGGGATGATTTCTGCGTTGGAAACGTGTATGTCAATTTTAATTACTTGGTTAGGACAATGCAGGCTGATCATCTGATTGTCTGACAAGTAAGATGATCCATGCGTCGGATGGGCATGTAAAAAGTCGGTCCTGCGCCTGGTCTCTCGCCAGTCGTGTCGTTCGTCCGTCCCACTGGGTTATGAGAGTAAGGAATAGGAGTGCTCTTGTGTACTGCGCACACACTTGGGTCCTAAAATTATACTTATAAGGATAGCGCATATTTTGACCTAGGCACAACGGGCAGGCCGAATTTTCTGTACATTTCAAATTGACTTAATCATATTTTATTGTCGGTCCGTCTGTATGTAAATCTTGGGTTGATTATGACTGTCAAGACTCCAATAACCCTGTAAACGGCTAAATCGTCGTGTAATATCAATTTGAACAGATAAACCTAGCGGCAGGGGTCCATGAGACCCTCTAAATGGGAGATTCGAGCCCCATTCGTAATATGGGTCCATAATCTCTTTGTGATCCTGAATATTGGGTTAAAGTCGATATTGTAAAGGGTTAACACGGTTATAGTTTATAAAGGTTATGATAATATTTTGGATATCTTGTTTTATTACCTGACTAACAAGGTTATCTAAGCTAACTTCTCGTATAATATTATAGACGCTATATTTGGTTCAAGGACGCAAAATATTATTATAATCATGATTATAATACCTCCCACACATGTTTCAGTGACGGTTTTGTGGTAAGAGATCAGGCGTAGGACCGTCTTTTTACACGCCCATCCGACGCATCGATCATGACCTATTTGTCTGACTCTTTAAGTATCTTTGTTACTAGATTATGATGATAATTGTATTTGCGCGTTGTGAATTTTCTAAGTTGTACCACTCAAACCTTGCAGGTTTATGGTACACTCTAAGTTAGAATAGGTATTATTGAAACAAAATATAAATACTTACATAAAAAATAATGGAGAGCCATGCTTCGGCACGAATGGGCCGGCTCGACCGGAGAAATACCACGTTCTCACAGAAAACCGGCGTGAAACAGCGCTTGCGCTGTGTTTCGCCGAGTGATTGAGTTTACCGGAGGCCCAATCCCCTACCCTATTCACTTCCCTAACCTCCCCTATTACCCTATTCCCTCTTAAAAGGCCGGTAACGCACCTGCAGCTCTTCTGATGCTGCGAGTGTCCATGGGCGACGGAGGTAATGATTAAGAGTTTAGACGATGCAGTGCAACAAACATGCGAACAAAACCATTTCTATTCATTTCGCCGTTGTTAAGGCGACGCCTTGATCATTTGGCTGTAGCGATGCCGATTTTTCTCAGCAATGACTAAAGCTAAGAAATTTAAGTTCATTGTCAGTATTCATCATGTCTTTGTCTTTGAATTGCCCATAGCATAACACGATTGGACAACTTTTATAGCACAGAATAATCAATCGAAAAGACCTCTGTAAAAAAAGGGATTCCTATTTTTCCAACAGAGGAGAGTGATTTAAGGTTTCAAAATTTGTACATAAATTGGTTCAAGCATGCACTTTAATTTGTGCATAGCTTATATGAAATGTATTTATGGTTTTAAAATTATGCGACAAAAACCATTTTGTCGCTTACGCCCTTTCCATTTTTTGCTGTTCCATTGCTTGTTTTCTATGAGAGGCCGGGCCGGCCTCTCATAGAAAACAAGCAATCTAAAACATATCCAACACGGTTTCTTACTTTAACGCTGCGTCACCTTAAGTAAAATTTTATAAGATTTTATTTTAATTTAATATATTTAACAAGAAAATAAGAATTCATAAATACTAAACAATTAAATAACTTTCGATTCAAAGCGAACAAAACGAGAAAAGTTTTGGTTTCGACACGATTACAAATTATTTCGCCATCATAATTTTCCTTAAAAATTCGTCGCTTATTTACACGGCTTCATAAAATTATACTTCATAATATGCACAATTATACTTGATTTCTTGAATTTAAAATCTTGTTAAATATTATTTACCTATTTTGTTTTGGGCACTACCGAATTTTGTCGCGGAGTGACTATTTTTCCTTTTGAAAAAACATAATCCTAAGAAGTCTATTATTTCTATAATATAGTTTTCGTGATTTTAAAATATACCCAAAGTAATTTACGGATCGAAATAAAATGCCCATTATTCAAAGCTTATAGGTACAAAATATCTCAAACTAATAATTATTTATGTCGTAATTGACCTACATTTCAATAAGGTACATAATAGTATTCGAATGGGTCACAAACACACAAACTCACAAATTACGAATACATACAGCCTTTAGAAATCTATCGAAGGCTTTCGCTTCTGATTTCTAAGATAACAACGTTGAAACAAAATACGCTTGTAGCAGAAACACGTTCAGATACTATAGACGTCGAAACAATTTGATTAAATTCAAAATATTTGAATGATTGTCTCTTCAGAGAGGGACCGTCCACAAGTACTTTATGGGTGGTCTCTCTCTGAAGAAACACACGATTTTCCACGCGATTTTCACACTTTTTCGTCCCCCTCCCCCCTTTAGGTGTGACATATACTTTGTGGATGATGATGATGCATGAACCCAGGGTATAAAAACATGAAAGTAGGATTTTGAAATAAGAAAAACATATTTATGGACGTTATTGAGTTTCTTTGGGATGGATGAAAAGTATAAAACTTGTATCGAGACACGTGACCTGATCGGACATTCGTAAGACGAAAGGAGAACAGACTGCCGACGCCTGATACGAGAGAAAGGAATATTATACACTCTTTCTACCGCGCGGTGAAAATATATGGACGTACATACGCTTTTGTTTCTGTAATACATGTTAGAGTTTAGACGGAAAGAGCGGGTCTCTCCTAATACAAGTTCTACTTAAAAGGAGAACCCTACCACCTTGCAAATGTGTAAATTTAACCAAAATAAAGATTTTTGATTTTGATTTGATTTTGATTTTGACTTGTGCCGGCGTTCCCGGAGTGCAAGTGTTTTTTTGAAGACATAAAAGGAAGAAGTGGATAACACACTTATAACACTTTTAAATAACTTAAGGGGAAATTATTCCTTTTCTCCATTTTGAAATGTAACCAAACCTTGTAGCTTAACTACTTTATCGTCTGACTGATTGATGATTATCTGGCTGAAAGTACATTTTTTAAATCGATTTCCTGGTCCTAAAACCTTCATTTACGAAAAAAAATCAGACCGTTAGTTAGCAATTAGTTAGCCACTTCACCCACTTAGAATACAACATGCGATTCCTTAAACTTTATACTGCCTTAAAAAATATTTTGCTGGGCGTCTATTTTCCACTATTTTTGGTAAAATCAAATAAGTAGAATGATAGGTCGCGTGCAATTGTTATTTTGCAAAAGAAATATTTATTCAATGCAATAGAAATCACGCGAGAAGTTTTGCCTTTCGATTCCTTTTTGATTGCTGCAACGAACTTTCTTGTCGTTTGAATGCAAAATTTTCAACAATAAAAGTTTTTATATTTGCAAAATTATTTCTATTCATTTTGTAATATCTTATTTCACATCTGAATTACATTGCTAAAACTAGGTACACAGTGTAAAATGTAGATAATTTTATATAATTAATAAGGTAGAGTTTTTTAACCGACTTCAAAAAAATGAGGTTATCAATTCGACGCGTATGTATGTAATATTTCCAGAACTGCCCAGTTTTTGTATATGTTAATCTATGACAGCTTCTGAACAAATGTACCAAATTTCAAAAGTGTATGTATGTATGTATGTATGTATGTATGTTTTTATGTTTGTGCACCCATATCTCCGGAACCACAAGTCCGATTTTAGTGATTCTTTTTTTATTGTACTAGGCATTGTTCAACTTAGGGAAAAAAGCTTGCAGTTTCATCAAAATCGGTTCAGTAGTTTTTGAGAGAGGGAATTTTAATTCTTAAATACGTACAAAAATTTGAAGTCGGTTTTATGTTTTAAAATACTATTATTGCAATTAAAGCACTTATTTATTCAGGAATATTACGCAAAGGTTGGACCAGAGGGCACTACTTCCACATACGCAATAAATAACCCGACCTATATCCGACATGTTGCACACGTAATATCAGAATATTGACAGCTAGAGACGTTGTCAAACGTCGAACAAAACTGTTTGTTGACTGTCTGTGCCGGTGCTGCGTCTAGCGTGTAAACATTGCAGCAAACTGTTTGTTGACTGTCTGTGCCGGTGCTGCGTCTAGCGTGTAAACATTGCAGCAAACTGTTTGTTGACTGTCTGTGCCGGTGCTGCGTCTAGCGTGTAAACATTGCAGCAAACTGTTTGTTGACTGTCTGTGCCGGTGCTGCGTCTAGCGTGTAAACATTGCAGCAAACTGTTTGTTGACTGTCTGTGCCGGTGCTGCGTCTAGCGTGTAAACATTGCAGCAAACTGTTTGTTGACTGTCTGTACCGGTGCTGCGTCTAGCGTGTAAACATTGCAGCAAACTGTTTGTTGACTGTCTGTGCCGGTGCTGCGTCTAGCGTGTAAACATTGCAGCAAACTGTTTGTTGACTGTCTGTGCCGGTGCTGCCTCTAGCGTGTAAACATTGCAGCAAACTGTTTGTTGACTGTCTGTGCCGGTGCTGCGTCTAGCGTGTAAACATTGCAGCAAACTGTTTGTTGACTGTCTGTGCCGGTGCTGCGTCTAGCGTGTAAACATTGCAGCAAACTGTTTGTTGACTGTCTGTGCCGGTGCTGCGTCTAGCGTGTAAACATTGCAGCAAACTGTTTGTTGACTGTCTGTGCCGGTGCTGCGTCTAGCGTGTAAACATTGCAGCAAACTGTTTGTTGACTGTCTGTGCCGGTGCTGCGTCTAGCGTGTAAACATTGCAGCAAACTGTTTGTTGACTGTCTGTGCCGGTGCTGCGTCTAGCGTGTAAACATTGCAGCAAACTGTTTGTTGACTGTCTGTGCCGGTGCTGCGTCTAGCGTGTAAACATTGCAGCAAACTGTTTGTTGACTGTCTGTGCCGGTGCTGCGTCTAGCGTGTAAACATTGCAGCAAACTGTTTGTTGACTGTCTGTGCCGGTGCTGCGTCTAGCGTGTAAACATTGCAGCAAACTGTTTGTTGACTGTCTGTGCCGGTGCTGCGTCTAGCGTGTAAACATTGCAGCAAACTGTTTGTTGACTGTCTGTGCCGGTGCTGCGTCTAGCGTGTAAACATTGCAGCAAACTGTTTGTTGACTGTCTGTGCCGGTGCTGCGTCTAGCGTGTAAACATTGCAGCAAACTGTTTGTTGACTGTCTGTGCCGGTGCTGCGTCTAGCGTGTAAACATTGCAGCAAACTGTTTGTTGACTGTCTGTACCGGTGCTGCGTCTAGCGTGTAAACATTGCAGCAAACTGTTTGTTGACTGTCTGTGCCGGTGCTGCGTCTAGCGTGTAAACATTGCAGCAAACTGTTTGTTGACTGTCTGTGCCGGTGCTGCGTCTAGCGTGTAAACATTGCAGCAAACTGTTTGTTGACTGTCTG
This sequence comes from Polyommatus iphigenia, assembly GCA_963422495.1. Classification (NCBI taxonomy): domain Eukaryota; kingdom Metazoa; phylum Arthropoda; class Insecta; order Lepidoptera; family Lycaenidae; genus Polyommatus; species Polyommatus iphigenia. Next base: position 42,756,948 of record OY730180.1, on the reverse strand, counting down.
TGCCGGTGCTGCGTCTAGCGTGTAAACATTGCAGCAAACTGTTTGTTGACTGTCTGTGCCGGTGCTGCGTCTAGCGTGTAAACATTGCAGCAAACTGTTTGTTGACTGTCTGTGCCGGTGCTGCGTCTAGCGTGTAAACATTGCAGCAAACTGTTTGTTGACTGTCTGTGCCGGTGCTGCGTCTAGCGTGTAAACATTGCAGCAAACTGTTTGTTGACTGTCTGTGCCGGTGCTGCCTCTAGCGTGTAAACATTGCAGCAATATATCCTACTAGCTGTTGCCCGCGACACCGTCCGCGTGGACTTCAGTTTATAGCGCGCGGTGTCAACAAAATTGGTGTCAAATTTAAAAGCTTTTTAAAACCCTGGTACCCCTCAAATCAAAATACGTAAAACAGCTGTGCAGTGTGCACATAATATTTAATTTTTTTAAAACATATTTTAAAGGTTATTTAGCCCCCCATTACACAACTTTAGCTTTACTCATAAACTTTTTAGTATTTATCATTCGTAGGCTGTTGTTTCTGATATCTATATTGGTAGGTGAGTTATTTAATAACGTGTATAACAAATAACAATCGAAAGAATCGAAAAACTTAATTGTAGATGGTACCACCTCTTATAGAGATACGTAGAGCAAGCGATAGCGCGATCTAGGCGACTCTTGGCGCCATCTGTTATGAGTTTTTGGAACTAACTTAATTTGAACAAATTAAGTTAGTTCCAAAAACAAAAAAAACACCCCCCTACAACCCCTTTTTCCAGTTAAAAAGTAGCCTATGTCCTTTCTTAGGCTTTAGACTATCTGTGTACAAAATTTCATTACAATCGATTCAGTAGTTTTGGCGTGAAAGCGAAACAGACAGACAGACAGACAGAGATACTTTCGCATTTATAATATTAGTATAGATTTCGAATCGCTGTTAATGCAGTGCCACGTTGCGTCGCGTCTCGATGCGTCAGCTTAGAGTTCTGACGGTGACACAACAACATTTATGTGACGTCATTGTATTACATGTTTTTGTCAGTGTCAAAGTCTGCGATTGAGTGTTCAATCGGAACGGCGACGTGAGTTAATTAAGATGGAGATTGGAATGTTGACGTGTGGCCGCATCGACGTACCATGCGTAGATATCGAGCACAGAACAATAAAAACAGTAGAAATGACATACCACGATTTGTTTACCAGAACCACTGTCGCCAAACTCACACAAACAAACAGAGAATAGACCGTTGCACTACTAACAAACAAATGTTTTGATTGGACGCGTAATTCTAAACCCAAATAAGCCTAAATTTATTAAAACTGAAAACAAAAACACACCTTCAGTGCTCTATAATAGAGTTTGCTATGCAATACACAAAACAGACACTTAAGACATTTCGTATTCGAGCATCAGTTTATTGCGCATTTACTAAAAAGTTTAGCTACTTCACACTAGATGTCAGTATTAGGGCAAACAATTTTCATCAAATGTTTACTTCAAAATTATGCTTTATTTCTCAGGTAATAAGATTGTTTTTGGTTTGAATTTTTCTACATATTGTGCATTTATCAAAAAGTTTAGTTACTTCACGCTAGATGTCAGTATTATAACGGGAAACCAAATATGTTTACTTCAAAATTATGCTTTATTTCTCAGGTAATGAGATCGTTTTTGGTTTGATTTTTCTACATATTGTGCATTTACTAAAAAGTTTAGTTACTTCACGCTAGATGTCAGTATTATAGGGCGAAATTTTTTTATCAAATGTTTACTTCAAAATTATGCTTTATTTCTCAGGTAATAAGATTGTTTTTGTTTGTGTTGCCGCGTACAAATACATGACACGACTGATGTCGAGTTTGCGTAAGTACTTAGCAAGCTTGCGTTTCAACGCAAGCTAGTGACACGCGTGCCCCGCCCACTTACCATTTCTACTGTGAGTATATAAAATTCGTCTAAAAATGTAATGATAGACGAATAAGATCTACCAAATACAGTTATACTATACATATTATAAAAAAAATGTCTAATGAAGACAAAACGATTTGGTTTGTCTTAAATAGTGACAATTGGTAGTTACATAAATGAATGCAAGGTTTGTTTTATCTATAACAAATGATTAATTTAAAATAATTATATTATTACAAGCTAAAATTTTCTGTTGGTCAGCAATAACTATTGAGTTAATGAAAATGCCCAAAGGCTGAGTATGTTAGCAAAAACTGACATACTCCGCCTTTGGGCATTTCCATCAATATAGTTACTCATTGCATGACATTCTTCAATGCTGTTACTGCGACGTTAAATTAGCTATGTCCACACTGTGCCCTATTTTGTTCATTAAGGGCATGTATCATAGCGCAGTCAACAGTGCACGTGAGGCATGCCCGCAACGCATGTCCTCTGACCGTATCCAAAACTTTCGCTTTGTTCTTTTTTTCTGGAATTTCTTATGACCAAATAAGGCGCAGATATTCCACCCAGTAAAATGTTCTCGTCGCACATGTTACAATAAGCTGACGGACGTCGGACACTGCAACTGAACAAAAATGACAATTTTGGCGTTGCGTTCGTTGACGCATTCAATTAGTGAATGCGCCAATATGAAAGTTGGATGAAAGTTGATGACGAAAATTGAAGATGAAAGTGCACAGTGTGGACGTTGCTAGTATTGTACGTCGATGTGGCAATGTAACACTATTTTAATTGGAATTGGAAAAATGTTTGCATTGTTCACCGATGCGAGTGAGTTATGCTGAAATTCAGAAACGGCGCGACAATTTCAATCGTGTTTGAATGGATTTCAGTTATCAATTATCATATTATCTGTAACTAGCTATGAGACCAAGCTTTGCTCGGTATTCGATAAAACATGAATAAAATGACATTTCTTAAAAATGATTCCTAGCTAGATCGATTTATCTAAAACCCCCTATAAACTAAATTTCATGAAAATCGTTGGAGCCGATTCCGAGATTCTATAGATTATATATATATATATATATATATATATATATATATATATATATATATATATATATATATATATATATATATATATATATATATATATATATATATATATATATATATATATATATATATATATATATATATATATATATATATATATATATATATATATATATATATATATATATATATATATATATATATATATATATTGCTCGTTTGAAGATATAAGATATGTACAGTGTACACCCTGTATAGTAATCCTAGTAATAGTATGCTAATACTAGTAGGATAGTAATATACAGTTACAGGGTGTAACAAAATAAAGTGGTAATACTTTAGGGTGTGTTGCCTGAATAGAGCTCACTGCAAAAGTAGCAGCGCTGAGAGAATAACTTTTTTTTACTTTTGTATGGAAAAATTCATGACGCCGCGATGAGGCGCTTGCCCATACAAATAAAAAAAAAATACGCTTTCAGCGCTACTTTACAGGGCCTCGTCATACACACACTTAAGTTTTACACTTTGCTTTATTACATATATATACATTAACATTGTCTATAAAATAAATTATTTTGTGCATACAAAACCATTTGTGTAAAGGACATCTTTACCAAGACTCCAAGTATATTTTACCAAATTTTATTCTTATTAGTTTCAAGCATGAAAACTTAAAAATTAGACACTTTCACTTATATTTTGAAACGAAACATAATATACACAACGTATAAACAACATTTTTTATGTTGAACTAGATGACGCCCGCAACTCCATTGCGCCAGAATTCGTTTATCGCCGTACCGTACATTTTTCCGGTATAAAAAGTATCCTATGTCCTTTCCCGAGACTCAAAAAATCCCCATACCGAATTTCAGCAAAATCAGTTCAGCGATTTTGGCGTGAAGAGGTAACAGATAGACATACTTTCCCATTTATAATATTAGTATGGATTGAATTGAATAAACTATATTATTACCGATATAGATACTGATAAAACATACTCGTAATATTATTATTTTATTGACACTGTTTTTAATCACAGGTTCATGCTCCTGCACGCGTGGAAATCGGATCGGGTTTACAAAATAAATACAATATTTTAATCAAAATATGCAATACGTTGAAGTTACACGAACCCAATACCAGAAATGATTTCTGAATAACAGGAATGATTCTGATATCCTATCGGTATCATTCCTGTTATTTTGCCTTACTAGATGACCCGGTGATTTTTGTATCACTTTCCTAATATACATTTTTCCTGGACTTCCACAAATACTTATATTTTTGTCAAACCGCTTCATACGTTATTGAGTTTTAGCAAGATTAAGAAAATTAAAAATATATGTATCATTCGTGATTTAAGTTAGGCATATATAAAGGAGAAATTAATTTTACTAACATCTTTTTTACGATTTCTTACGAATACGGCGGAAAAGAGACTCTACGACAAAAACTATAATTTCTGTAAGTCTGTCAGCATATAGATGAGAACTTAGGATATGTCAAGACGCAAGGCGTACCTACTATATTCACGTTATGGTACGGTAGGTAGCAACGTTTGAAAAAAAAAAAGTATTTCAGGTCGACTGATTTTGTGATATGTCGTCATTCTTGCTCTTCTGGTTACAGTCTGGGCGGTCTGGCTGCCGGTAGTAGCTGCGTTCATTAGTGCGCAAGCTTTTTGTCCAGGTTATAATCCTGGATTTTAAAATCACTTTTCACTAGCGACCCGCCCCGGCGTCGCACGGGTATAAAATATATAGCCACTGAAAAAATGATTAAAATCGATAGCCCATTACTATCCGTCTACTTCTTATCTGTGCCAAATAACATAAAAATTGCTCCAGTAGTTCGCGAGATAAACCCTTTCAAATAATTTCCCCCGTTTTTTCCACATTCTCCTATTAGTCTTAGCGTGATAAAATATAGCCTATAACCTTCCTCGATAAATGGGCTATCTAACACTGAAAGAATCAGCAAAATCCGTTGCGTAGTTTTAAAGATTAAAGGGAACAAAGGGACATGAGGGAAAAAAAAGCGACTTTGTTTTTTAATAAGTATAGATACTGTATACTCAAATGATTTTAAGTGATTTTAATATCATTTAAAATCATCCTCCTATACTAATAAATTTTGCCAGGACCAATAATTATTAATCTTTAAATGTCATAATAATTATGTCAAAATTACCCGCGCTTTTCGTAAATCGTGACGTCAGTATACTTACTGCTTTAAAGAGCTTTGAGAGAAACTTTGCATGGAGAATACTATTAACTAAAGCTTAGGACTAAAGTTTGGGAACCATCGGGTCATATAAAATTGTTTTGACGGCAACACTAACACCTTACTACATTGTTATAAAATACCTATAGTGTAAATCTAGGCTTGTAATAATTTGTATCTACCAAAATTTAAATTAAACTATCATGCAGATTGCAGACGAAGATTTTAGGTAAAGTTTACATTAAAAAAAACTTATAGTTTTTACAACTTTCCTTTAAAACCACTGAATCGATTTTGATAAAACTTTATACGGAGAAATATTATGGAAAGGATATAGGATTTTTTTTATGATTATAAAAGTGTACGATTCCTGAGTGATAGACGAATATATGTACGATGTAGTTTAGCTCAATCATCATCTACAGGACGTCACAAAACAAAGTTATAATACTATAGGGTGTTGTACTGTGTAATGTGTATGTGTCCCTTAGGCATCCATTACACGCTAGGTTTTGCTGTCAGTTTTACCACAGTCACGGCTGTGACTGATGGATAACCTACCGTGTAAGAGCGTGACTGACGGTTGCATGAAGTTGATTGACGAAAATCTGGATATTTTGATTTTTGCTTCATGCAAACATCAGTCACGAATTTTGAGTGAGTATTTAGACAACCTCTGTGGCTCAATGGTTCAGAGTGAGTGGCAGCTCAAGCCGGGGGTCGCGGGTTCTTATCCCGCCGACGGAACAAAAAGTTTTCAATGTTCCTGGGTCATGGATGGTGTCTATTAATTGTGTATGCTATACATTATAATAAAATTCTTAAATATATATGTATAGTATAAAAGTATTAAATATATTTCCGTTGTCTGGTACCCGTAACACAAGTCCTCCAGGTACTTACCACGGGAAAATTCTGGCTTTGACTGACATAAAAGTGAAGAGAATTGAGTGACCGTCTAATACCATTCGTCAGTCCATCAGTCACCATCAGTCAAACATAATTCATGACTGACGGAATTGACTGACGGATGCCTTATACAGAGTTCACTGTGAAAGTAGCAACGCTGAAAGAGCAAATTTTTGTTCTGAGATTTGTATGTAGAAAAAAAATTACTCGATCAGTGCTGCCACTTTCACTGTAAACTCTATATAGAGGACTCATACATGCCCTAAAGTATTATCACTTTGTTTCGTTAAACCCTATATAATATACAGGGCGTAACTAAACAAACAAAACATATTTCTCTCAACTTCGTATTAAATGCATATTTTTATTAAAATGTTGTGACTAGCCTCACGTTTTGGGCTATAGTAGTTTATTTACATATCGCATGCTAAACTAATCGTGTTAGGAAGTGATGAATGATTTACTTTACCTCAATATTCGCCCTTCACTGTGATAGAAGTGAAACGATAAATCACTCTTATCAAAACAATAACAAGCCACGATTCTACAAATTGCGCATAAAACACGACTACGTTCCTTATATTTTTTATTGCTAATAATAAGCAACAAGGAAAAAACATCGGCGGTCTATAAGGAAATGTAAACATTTTATGCCTAATTCAATTATTGTTATCTAAATGTAAGCATCGACTTTATTATCGACGTTTTAAGCGTTATGTAGCAGACAGACAGACAGACTTTTGCAATTATAATATTAAGTAAGGATTAAGGACGTATAAGTTTAAGCTTAAATATTATGCTGAAAAACATGTCTTAAGTTCTGAACAAATACGTCTATGGCTAGTAAACGTAATTCTAGGTTTTTTTGTCTACAAGGAAAAAAAGTAAGGTAAGCGAAGTATAAAATTTTACAATAATAGTAACGATACAATGTTTCTTTTTTTTTTCAATTTTCTTTCAAAGAACTTTGGCCTGTACTTGTTGATTTTCCGAAGAAAAAGAACACAAAGATTTTAACGGTCCAAAACACTCGAACAAACGTACCATTGAATAAAAATCCAAATGAAACGAATAATGAATTTGTTCTGAGGACATTATTAATTGAAGCGTTGTGAAGTTGGGAGAAGTTTGGGTTGCGTACGCACTCAGTGCTAAGAAACAAAACATGGCTTTAAAAACGAAAGTTCCTTTTAAAGCCATGTTTTGTTTCTTTAAAATATGATTGAATGAATATAAGTTTTGTGGGAACTAGGAATTATAAGCCAAAGTTACAACAAAAAAAATGGCAATGAGGCATGCTAAGTTAATTTATGCCTCAGGACGCAATTATTTTTCTTTCTATGATACAATCTACGATGTTTTATGGCATCTGGCTAACAGTTGAGCTCAGTAAATTGTCACTGTCTACACCTGGCCTCGTGCTGTAAACTTAAATGTAAACGTAAATCTTTAGGAGGCGAAAAATTTTATAATATTATGTTATTTATATTAATTCAAGATATTTTCATATTTGCCACATTATTTAAAGCATAAACCATGTCCAAAAAATGTTAAAAAAAATTGTGTTCCTGCATAAAGCATCACGCACTTAACCACTCTCCTTTGTCTGCATAACAATATCTCTTTGACCTTAGTATGTACAAACATTAAAGCGTTCTAAAGTTGGTGAACTTTTTTATTGCCCCACCTAATCAAAAATTCTTGGTGAAGTTTCATTGGTGTGATTTGAGAAGTTATCTGTTTTATGACTTGGAATCTTGTTTTTTCTTTTGTATCTGTTTGTAGTGACCTCGTATGAATTGAAGTAAAAAGCTAAAAGAAATACCTAATTGGCCGCCGCATAGTAATCAAAATTGCAACTTTATTTAAATATTAGGAAGAGCAAGTTAAACACACCAATACATCATGTTAATATTCTTGGTTAATTCCGTGATTATAAAATTAGAAAAAATATTTATATATTATATTAGAACGAATAATATATTATAGAAGAATATATTATATATTAGAATATTATACAACATTTATTATCCACGTAAAGTTTTGATATCACCCGGTAAAACTGGTGGAGTAATAGGCGGCTAAGTACAATCTACATATAACGTACAAAAGCTACCAAAACATAAGGATTAACAACCAGCAAATTGCAAGCTACAATCACTACTCTTATTATTACTAATCTACTTCGAACATAACGCAGTCTCCTTTTTTTCCGAACGATCTTAAAGCTGTACACGACTAATATACTTAATATGTGACATAATATTATGACATATCTTTATATAAATAATATATAAACGGACAGCTAGTATTATCTGTCCCGGTGAACTTCGTGTCACAGGTCACTTTAAAACCTTCCCTGGACTTCTACGAATATTTTAAGACTAAAATCAGCCCAAGCCGTTCGTTCGTTTTCGAGTTTTAGCGCGACTAACACATTTGAAAATCCATTTTTATATATATAGACTAGCTGTCCCGGTGAACTTCGTGTCACCTTAAACCTTCCCTGGACTTCTACGAATAATTTAAGACTTAAATTAGCCCAATCCGTTCGGCCGTTTTCGAGTTTTAGCGCGACTAACACATTTGAAAATCCATTTTTATATATAAGAAGATGTAGTATAATATAACTAACCTAATAGAAAGTACAGTAACATAAGAGCGTATTAATTTCATTAACATAACGATTCTCCTTTGCCCCATCGTTTCCCTTTGATGTTGAGTGGAAAAATTCCATAATTCCAAAGATTGGAAGTTACGGGATTCCATGAAAACTTTTCTGATTACAACCCAGCAACTTCGCTACAATGAAATTACTTTTTAATTTAAGATTATGAGTTTTATTACGCCAGTTATGTGGTGAGATTTTGTTTAGTACTTTGTGTTACAAAAACATTGTAACTATTTATTGTATCTCGTCAAACGGTTACGGCCGTACTCAGAGACATTTTGATTATGATTAACCTTCGATTTAATGATGAGTTTGACTGATAATAATGTATGGGTTATGTCAAAATTTTGAATTAATTAAATCAATTATTAAAATTAATTATTAGCAGAATTAATTATTTAAGTAATTAAACTTCCACTCAGAGTGCGGCAGTTAGTATAGCAAATAATTAATATTCTACTTAAATATTATAAAGGTGAAAGTGTATCTGTCTGTCTATTTAATAATAAATTTCACCAAAATCGTTTAAAAGCGTGTAGTAAACACGCTTAAACGCGTGGGGATTTTGGTGGATTAAATCTCTAGCTAATATTATTATTTAAAATTATTTTACTATATTATAATATATGATTTTAATAATGTAAGTCCAGGTTTACTTATCACAGTGGCTCGTTTTATGAGCTATACCTTCAGTTTTAGCTGATAAAACGCAAGGAAATCCCTTAATATCCCACATAAACCTCGTAAAATAGTCGTAAAACCCTTGAAACATACTGATATTTACAGTCAATTTGCGTAGAACAAGGAAATGACACGGGTTAAAATTTTGAAAAAAAGGAACTAGTTCTTAGAAATGTAAAAGTGTTTATGTCTTTAACCCCTATATACTTGAACCGATATTTAATAATTATTTTATTTTATAATTATATTTTATGACATTTTTTTCGAGTCTCTAAGACGGACGTGATAGTTTTTTATTACAAAACTATGTACGGTTCCCGCGATAATTTCTGTATGTTATGTTTTTAATGAAAAAATTTCGTTGGAAAAAATAAATCGCACATTTATATAACAGTGCATGTGTTTGAAAATTTTCCGATGTTTCACATCTGGCTGTATATTCGTGAATAAAGGAACGGTTAAAGGCAATCAGTTTGTCATTTACATGTGTAATTAGCCTCCGAACACCGAGGCCTGTTTACGTGGGCCTGACCAATGACGTCATTACTGTTAAAGAGCAGTTATATGCATACAATTTTTAGAGTAGTTGTAAAAGTTACATGATAAAGATAAAAGAGGTAATAAAACTAGTACGTAGAATCGTTTTATTTTATCCAGAAATGTAGGTTCAATTATCTAGTCCCATTAAAGTATATTATAGTACTTGTTAGTTGATTTTGCTTGGTTTTGATGATGTAAGGTTTTAGAAAGATTTGAGTAGATATATTATATTATTATTATAAGGATTATCAGTTATTATTATATTATTGAGTTGTTGTATCTTACTTATTCTAATTTACTAGCATTTTCAGACTTCCAAAACTGCTTTGGAACGTGACGAAAATTTTATCAAACACCATCATATTATACACATATTTTATGAGAGACAGCAGTTTTGAACGCCTATCCTCCCGTCAATATCATTGTTGTTGTTGGTATGTATGTACTATGTAAGCTAAAACTGTCTAATTATATAATTTTTCGTAGTAAAATCGTACTTCGTGTAATCGAGGCTTAAGGTTCACACGTGTTCTTGATAGGGGTTTCTTGTGGTTTATTAGGCGTAAGACTTCTGATGAGAAACGAGGCCGACAGAAGTTTTCTTAGTCTGAGAAATAACTTTTTATACTTATTCTAATATTTGCAGAAAATACTTATACTACTCGTAATAAAGCAGGTTTTAGCTGCTTAAAGCAAAGCTTGCGTTACAAATTTTTATATTATTTGGTCCAAAATGATACCTTAAATACTGGCTTAGGTACGTTGAAATATAATATTATGTTTAGTGTTTATCCAACTTCTCTTTAAAACGGTTGCTATTTTGAATACACTTGCAAATAGGTAGATAAAGTATTCTTTTAAGAGCCTGTTTCACCACTTTCTGGTAAAGTTCCGAATAGGCTATCCACAAAAAAGTTGTGAATAGCTTATTCGGCACTTTATCAGGAAGTGGTGAAACATGCCCTTAGTATTTTAAGAAATAATTTATAAGGTACTCTAAAAGAAATTCCTTGAAATATAATATGATTTATTACTTTTTATTATGATTATTTCATTTACAATTCGTGTAAATTTATTATGAGATGACGGTCTTTAAAATCTAAATGGTACAATTAAAAGAGCGGTGTTAGAATAGCGTCACTTTTCTTTTTCTGTTAATTTAACACAAACAAACTTGCAGGCTGCTAAAATACTATTGAATTTAATAGCATAATTATTAGCACTGAATTCAATTTATCTGAGTAAATGATGCTATAGATTCTCGTTAATAATGTCGGTAATTAGGAGCTAAGTCTAATGAGGATTTATCGTCGTTGTTCCCTCGACGCGACGGCTTCAAGTTGAATTGTAGAGAATAAAGTTGAGGAGTACCTCCATTATAAAGCGTCAGATTACGGCGAATCCATCTATACTGATATTGTAAATGCGAGAGTGTGTCTGTCTATCTGTCTGTCTGTCTTTTACCTCTTCACGTCTTAACCGTCGAACCAATTTTGCTGTTTATTATGGGGTTACTTTGAGTCCCGGGAAAGGACATAGGATACTTTTTATACCGGAAAAATGTACGGTTCCCGCGCGATATACTGATTTTGGCGCAACGGAGTTGCAGAAGTCCAGGGATCATCTAGTGCTTATATAAACGGGAAAGGCATAATATTAATTGTCTGTTTACGCTGTAGGGAAATTTTTGATGTTATTTGGTATGATGATCTATACATATTATAAAACAAAGTCGCTTTTTTTCCCGCATGTCCCTTTGTTCCCTTTAATCTTTAAAATTACACAACGGATTTTGATGATTCTTTCAGTGTTAGATAGCCCATTTATCGAGGAAGGCTATAAGCTATATTTTATCATGCTAAGACTAATAGGAGGAAAATGTGGAAAAAACGGGGAAAATTATTTGAAAGGGCTAACTTGAACGCGCTAATCTCAGGAACTACTAGTCAAATTTGAAAAATTCTTTCAGTGTTAGATAGCCCATTTATTGAGGAAGTCTATAGGCTATATTTTATCTCGCTAAGACTAATAGGAGAATGTGGAAAAAACGGGAAAATTATTTTAAAGGGCGTATCTCGCGAACTACTGGAGCAATTTTTATGTTATTTGGCACAGATAAGAAGTAGACCACGTGAAGGATCGTGATAGGCTATCGATTTTAATCATTTTTTCAGTGGCTATATATTTTATGCCCGTGCGACGCCGGAACGGGTCGCTATTCGTCACTTATCATGATGTGGTGAAACGGGCCCTATAAGTATTTATTACTTATCTGCGGGGCTAAATGGTGACATTTAGCAATTCCTCTCAATCAATTCACAAAATGAATTGTTAAAACTGTCAAAATCACGAATGTCAAATTAGTACAAATTTAGACATCTGAATTGCAAACAGAGTATCAACTTTGCTTTAAAAAAAAATGAATCATATTATGATTCATAACATGATTCTCCAAAGCAACCATTTTAGACCCGCTGGTCTTTTGAATAGTAAAAAAGTCCTTGAATTGTATCAGTAAAAGTAATTGTAACAACCTGTATACCTATTATCTATTTAAAACTATCACTAAAATATGACGCCCTAATATCTTAGAGTATGTATATCCTTTATGAGGGTTTAGGGACTCGAGACAATTTTTAGGGTTTTTATTAAACAAGGCTCTCTAAAAGCATGATTTATGATTGCAATAAGATCCTTTTACCCAACTGCTGGGCTTTCGCGAAATGAGGGTGGAAATATGTAGATAGTGGATTTTATGTACAGTCCGAGCTATGTAATATTCAAAACTAATGCGATTCAATTCAATTCAAAGGGCAATTATAGAAAAAACTTCTCAGTATATAAAAGACTTGTGAATCGAATATCGAAGAGAAGGCATTCTGAAATCCTTGCATTGTCTAATAAAAAATGTTAAGTGCAAATAAAGTCTACAGTGTCACAAATTTTACGAGATAAAGAAGGACAATACTATCGATTTGTTCGTAATTCTCAATCGCAACAAAGTAACTGTTTAGTGTTTATTTCACTGCCTTATATTTTTATTGTCACTTTTTTTTCAGTACAGAATCCGTCGATTGTGCAATTGTTCTTCACGTACAAGTTATCTGAAAAAGTTACCTGACGGTTAAAAATCCTTAAAAAGGTGACTAAAGTGTATTATATATACTACAGTATATTATTATAAGTCTATGGATACTACATTGGCTACGTGCCTTTAAGTACCCCGCAAACGATCAAAATTGTTTGACAAACATGTTTGATATAATTTACGTTTTCATCAAACAGCAGCGCAGACGAACAAACGTGCATCAAACAAGTTTGTCAAACAATTAACTAGAATCGGTTTGAGATCATGAGATCTTGTTTGACAAATACAGCGGAACACGTTCAAACACGTTTGTCAAACGCTACGCCAATGCAAATTTTCTTCAAACGTGTCAAACACGTAGTTTGTTTGACAATCGCTTCAAACAAAGCTGTACACTATCAAACTGTTCAGACAGTTTGTTTGTCAACAAACACGTAAAATTTGACAAACAATTTGATCGTTTGCGGGGTACTTAAGATACTGAAATAAATCTCATTTCTGGTACTATATTTGGAACAAACGGTGAGCCACATGGTGGAAACTTCACTCATGCATTAAACGGATTGTTCTATCTTCGATCTCTATTTTCGTTCCTGCATAACATCGTTATACATAGACGGGTTTTAAAATTGAAAAGCTTATGATAAAAACAAAAAAGTGTTCTGCTCATTAGTTTAAATGCATTAGTTTATCGTGCAGTAAAAACTATACTGCATCCCAGAACTTAAATTGTCATCATCACAAATATCTTTACAATTTCACCTAAGCTGTAAACAGACAGACATGATTTTCGCATTTATTTTAGACGCCCACAACTTCGTCGTGCCAAAAATCGCTTATTGTACAGGAACCGTATACTTTTCCGGGATGAAAGTATTCCATGTCTCCGGAAAAACTTTCGGGACTCCAAAGTATGTTCATACCAACTTTCAGCAAAATCAGTTCAGTGGTTTGGGCGTAAAGAGGTAGCAGACAGACAGACAGATAAACAAACAGACACACTTTTGACATTTATAATATTAGTATCTATATGGATTGCCTATATTATGTACTAGCGACCCACCCCGGCGTCGCACGGGTATATAATATATAGCCACTGAAAAAATGATTAAAATCGATAGCCTATGATCCTTCGCGTGGTCTACTTCTTATCTGTGCCAAATAACATAAAAATTGCTCCAGTAGTTCGCGAGATACGCCCTTTAAAATAATTTCCCCGTTTTTTCCACATTCTCCTATTAGTCTTAGCGAGATAAAATATAGCCTATAGACTTCCTCAATAAATGGGCTATCTAACACTGAAATAATTTTTCAAATTTGACTAGTAGTTCCTGAGATTAGCGCGTTCAAGTTAGCCCTTTCAAATAATTTTCCCCGTTTTTTCCACATTTTCCTCCTATTAGTCTTAGCATGATAAAATATAGCTTATAGCCTTCCTCGATAAATGGGCTATCTAACACTGAAAGAATCATCAAAATCCGTTGCGTAATTTTAAAGATTAAAGGGAACAAAGGGACATGCGGGAAAAAAAGTGACTTTGTTTTATAATATGTATAGATCATCATACCAAATAACATCAAAAATTTCCCTACAGCGTAAACAGACAATTAATATTATGCCTTTCCTATAATTACTGTTCAGTAAAAATTGGATAAAGCAGTTTATATTATGCTCAAATTAAACTAAAACCTGTGAACAGATGAAACGTGGAAAATATTACGTTTTTTTTTTCTTTATAATGCTTCATAAATTTTTCCACTGCTCCCACATTTCGAACGAATGAAAATTAAATACGAACCGACACGACCACCGAAAGATCAGATGCAGACAAACAATCAGATGATCAAACTATTGAAACCTATTTTAAACTATATTTTTTTCTTTTACGTAATAATTGTAACTCAGGAATCGAACCTACAACACTCGAATATTATGGGGAAATTACATAAAGCTGTATAGAAGTTGCTAAAACTTAAGTACTTACAATAAAAACTTTATTAACTAGAAGACCATAAAAAAGTGTTTTAGTGGCATTTAAAAAAAATAAAACTTTTTTGACCCACAACAAAATGGTTACATTATTAACTCTTGCCCATATCACTTACCCGACCTCAATTAGAAGTGAAATATCATTAAATCTCATGAAATTCGGTAAATCACTACCAAATTTTACAACCAAAAACCACAACCAGGCTTTCTATATATTTTAACGAGTAAATGCGGACAAATTCAATAAAACCTCCCACGAACAAAACCGCTAACTACGTGGACTATCTGTGGTACAATTTTCGTCTTTAAGGCCAGGGTGGCAGGGTTGATTTTTACTTGTAGCAAATAATAAGTTTACCGGCATTTCGTGTTTACACGGATATTGTTGTATCGTGATAATAGATAAGCGCCACAGTGTAATAAGCACAGTAGAACTGAATAATCGTAGATACTCGTACTGCGTAAATAAATATAAAGATATAAGTAACTTCCGCACTCAGGGATATGTTACTTAATTTTAATTTAAGTACTGAAGAGTTTCGATATTAATTCTGAATCCAATATTTGTCTAGTATTATTTACAGAGCAAGAGAAGCCATGAGAAGTGCCAAGGCATAACCAGACCATATTATAAGTTATAAATTGAAGAGTTCTGTTAATCTTTTTCAATTTTGATCATCTATCTATACTTATTATAAAACAAAGTCACTTTTTTTTCCCTCATGTCCCTTTGTTCCCTTTAATCTTAAAAACTACGCAACGGATTTTGATTATTCTTTCAGTGTTAGATAGCCCATTTATCGAGGAAGGTTATAGGCTTGTGTGCCTCTCTATGTTAATTAATTATGAAGAGTGTTCTTAGCCGTAATAATTCATCATCGTCACCGCTAGCATAGATTGTGTCTGCGATACACACGATGGAGGTGTTAATTTATGACGTTCAAAATTTAATGAAATAATTAGCATGTTTTAATACTTAATCGGGAAATAACAGAAATACTAGTTTCTACGGAAAATCGTTTGATTTGTGGCAACCTTGTTGCCACTTCACTGAGGCACAAAGCCTGGTCGAGATTGTTGCTCCGCGATTTTCACAATTGAACTTTGACGGTTACAAAATAGACAAACCGTTTTCGAACTTTCGGCCGAAAAATAACCTATCAATAACTGGAAACGAAAAATGGACGCTATTTTTACAGCCGCTTCGGAAAAACCTAGATCTCATTTCTGTTGGTTATTTTAGATTGAAGTAGCAGTAGGCTATTGGAAATACTGTATTTGAGCTACTATTTTACCTTTTAATTATAATGTTCCGCAAGGGTCATAGTATCTCCATACCCATCTAAAGTTCAGCGATTTAGGCCTGAAAAGTAACAAACTTATAGACTATATTTCACTTATACCTTGACAGTTACAGTACTTTATTAAGAGTTGTTACTGTGAAGGTGTGAGTAAAAATCTTGTTAACTTGAGTTATAACAAGAAACCTATACCTTAAACATAATTCAAACTTCAAAAACTTTGTTTACAACCAAGTAAATATCAAACTACATTGATAACATAAATTATAAAAATGAATTTTATGAACAGTAATTTAAATCTATGAAAAAATATTCATCAATTAAAATGAATCGTTTATAACCTACAATGCTTTGAAGTGAGTTTAAACAGACACACAAACACATAAAATCTATAATACCCCTTCGTTAAAACACGATTTAAATCTAATTAGATAAAGTTTATTGCGAATTTCGGTAAAATCTCGAAACTTTTAGGATCATGTTTTGTTTTAGGATTTAACGGAATTCGATAGTAATTCGGAGGTACGGTGGAAGATCGTATCTCACAAATTTAAGCCAAACACCCGCCGGCGATCCGAAACAAAGTTAAATAAGTTATTTGATAATATATAGCTGTATTGGTAAGAAGCTTAGATTACTTTGGATGGCTATAAATGGCGAATTTGCTTGAAATATACTGTGAAATGCGTCAAATGAATATCAAGTGTATGGGAGGTTAGCTATGTCCACATTATGCAATTTCATCTTCAATTTTCGTCGTCTTCTTTTTATTCAACTCTCGTTTCAATAATTGCATGCGTCAAAATCCACCCGCGTTGAAAGAAAAGTGTCATAGCGAGCGCTACGATTTCAATGCGCGTCACGGGCATGCCTCACGTTCGCTGTTGACTGCGCTATAACGCATGCCCTTGATGAACACAAAAAGGCCCAGTGTGGACAATGCTTTTGACTTTGGACGTTAGGCTGCTCTTTAGGTAAGAGGACTTTTTTATAAAATAAGGAGGCAAACGAGCAAACATTAGCGCAACATTAGAAGAGCTGCAGGTGCGTTGCCGGCCTGCAGGTGCCTATATGCTTGCAAAGCTGCTTAAAACAAACCCAATCGCCGTCGATATGGGCAATTATAGTCAAATATACCTCTTATTGTTCGTAACTGCTTGTATAGGTATACTTATCACAGCCTAACCTAGAAATTTACAGAATCGGATTTCCAGAATCCGCATTACATTAATTTAGATTACGCTTCGTGAAATCTAAACGAAGCATGCCAAATATATAATATTGTAATCCATCTTACCTTCTGGGCCTAAGTCGCATTACCTTAGACATCAATTTGCGGCCAAGTGTTATATAAATAAGCGCTTTCTAAAAAAAGGTCTCAAAGTTATCATTGAAACGTTGCAGCTTTAAATTAATAATTATAAATGCCCAAAATTATCTTTAAATAATCTCAAATCTCGATACAGTCAATACAAATTTATCTAAACCAATTTGAAATATTATAGCTTTGTTTATAATTTATTAAAAATTCAGATTGCCAAATAGTTTCAGAATTTGCAATTTTATACAGTAAAAAAAATATTTAAAAAAATTTAAATGGAACGATACTCAAACGCATTAAAATTGTAACACTCGCATATATTTCCGCTTCGACAGATAAACATTTTTATGTGCGGTACGGTGTACACTGTACAGCGGTGACCTGTAAAAATAACCCCATACTAAAATATACCTAAAGATTGTAGAGTCAGCAAAATTATACTTTACAAAATATATTCTTCGAAATTATCACAATTACAAAATATAATAATATTCTACGAATCACACCACTTAGAAAGATATAAAGTGAAGGATGTAGAATGTAGCTGATGTTTATTGAATTGTAGTTAAACTAGTTTTTTATCATCAAGATTCTAGCTGTTAGCATAATATAATATATTGTGCTGGTCATAACTCATAAGTTTAATTCCGCATATCCTATCTGTTCGTCTATCCACCCGTCTATCTTCGATCTGCCGTCCAAACGGTTAATGCTACTAGTATGAATTTTTTAATACTTGTTATACGTCATGTCAAACAATTTAACATTACGTATGCTCACTTAATCTTCGCACACATAATGACGGGGTGCAGTGAGGGGTCACATTTTTCATACAAGTTGGTCTCATTATTATAGGCAGGATGGGGTGGGTCATAACACTTGTGTGAAAAAAGCGGCTCTCCGACTAGTATATTGTTTATACATACAGTATTCGTTGTTCAACACTTACGTTCGGGGTCACATTTTTCATACAATTCAGGTTGGTCTCATTATAGGCAGTATGGGGTGGGTCATAACTCATAACACTTGTGTGAAGAAAGCGGCTCTCCGACTAATATAATATATGTTTATATACAGTATTCTAAGTTTTACACTTACGTCCTAAGCGGTTTACCATAATATTCAGACCATTAAATCCCAGCGTTGCTGACCGTACACACTATCTGATCACGGGCGATTGAGTTTGCAATAAATACGCAATCGCGTCGCTAACGCTTTCAATTCCCCTCTTGTACATTCGTGAAAAAGCACAAAAAGGAAATCACCATGCATAGTAAACTAGAATAGGTAATAAAACACTTTTTAAGGATTTTTTAACGTACTGTAATAAATTTTTGATGAACATGGGTGTAAAAATTTTTATTCCTTCGAATTAATATGCAATCGTGTCATATTATTATAATACTAGCTGTTGCCCGCAACTTCGTCCGCGTGAATGTATGTTATTAATTATTATAATAGAGATTTAGAAAATTGAACACCCATTTACGACTATTTTATTTGGAATTACACAGAAATTTTTAATTTACATCAAAGACCCAGGAAACTTGAACCACAGATACTTATCGTTTTGAAAAATCCTATCTTCGAAGACCGCTTGGCGTGGACAGGAGATGGAGGCCACAGGACAGGGGCCGGGGTAAGGAACATGTGACGGAGATAGAGGATAGACTACAGAAGACAGGATTTAATATAGGCATCTATCCTTCTTTAACCTACCTCTTACTCTCAGATTCCTAATCTACAATTAAACCAGAATAAAATAACGCTTGAAGTTGTTTACTTACTTACCCGAAGGGTAATTTCTTTATGGGCGTCAGCCCACCGGCCACACACATTCCCACCACTGTATCTCCTGTGTCACCAGGATCGACAGCGGTATCCAACCTCGAAAACCCTTTGATATATATAGCTAAATTATTAATATTGGAATTTGTTGTGTTAGACAGTACACTGTTGCCAATAATAATTGTGACAAAAACGCTTGAAGGCACGGAAGTTCCTATAGCGCTCTCCACGATATCACCGTAGTACGCGACATTAGATTTACACTGTAGGTGGTCTAGCATTGTAGTTCTTTCATTTTGGCAAAAAAAACTCCCCCAGAGAACATGATGAGTGGTTTTTTCAAACATACTGCCTTCGGTTGAGCACATATTCTACCTATGTGCTCGACCGATGCTAGTAATTTAGATCCGTAAAGTTTGTCTTTAAAATTTCCATGGCCGGTAACGAATTGAGATACGCAGTGGTCAATATCCATCCAGTGTTTGGATAATTGTTCACGAATATTAGGGAAAAGTTTTAAAGATCGACCTTGGCTAGAATTGGTAATCACTCTGTGCGACGTTTTAAATTTCGAGGAGTTCCTTTAATTCCATTACTCATAGTTCCCAATGAAATTTCCACCTTCGCGATCATAACTGCGAAAGTCACACTTTCTAAAATTCGAGAAGTTTTTTCAATACCTCACGGATCCCATTATGAAATTTCCACTTTCGCAACCGCATCGCATCAAATACAAATTATAGCCCTTAAATTAATAAATTTACAAAGAAATTGGACAGAGACGGCGAAATAATTATTATTAATTTCGATTCTGATCCTTTTTATGCAAAAGAATACAAAAAAATCAATAAAAGCATCATAATGTGGTTATGGATGGTGTAATGATGGTGGTGATCATGATGATTAAAATAGTGGCATGTGCTTCCAGTATTTTAAACAACGCTGAACCAGCTACATAATATATCATCTTCTTATAAGGAATCAGGAATTCCGTTCAGCAACGGAACCTTCGGAAGCCCTATACCCTGGGATATGCCTTGGTGCAAATCTTACTTTGTTGGTGGCATGTTATGTTAATTTTACTTAAAAAAAAGTGAAAATTGCTGTAATGTTTTTGTTGTAAAGGAGTTCCATCGATACCTCCCGATCCCGAGAAAATCATTATCAAGTCACCGTTTTTGTAAACATGGTATCAAATTCGGGTTTACAATCTATACAACAAAAAAAGAATTTTGAAAATCGGACCACAAACAGCAAAGTAAACATTAACTCCTCCTTTTTTGGAAGTCGGTTAAAAAAAGTATCTAAGATGTTGACCAGGGATGTAAGGTATTACCATGCCAAATTTCATTGAAATCGGTCAAGCGGATTCAGAGATTATCCTGTACAAACAGACAAACAGACAAACAGACAGAGAAACAAAAATTTCAAAAACAGTTAAAATGTGTTCTACTACTCTTCTAACATGCCCCTGACTCGTTTTTTCAAGTTTATTTTCAATGTACAAAAATTGTACCTCTACGATTTTATTATTTATTTATAATATTATAATTATAATTATAATATTTTAAAATTTTAAACTAGATAACGCCCGCAACTTCGTTGCCCCAAAATTCGTTTACCGTACGTTTTTCTGGCATAAAAAGTATACTATGTCCTCTCAACTCAACGTGTATCCACACCAAGTTTCAGCAAAATCGGTTCAGTGCCCAAACGGCGTGAAAATTTTAGAGAGACAAACTCGCACTTTTGCATTTATAATATTGGTATGGATTGCGTACCTACTTAATTAGCAAATTTTAAATATTACTACTATTAACATTTAGATCAACATAAAATCAGCAAAAATATATCATTATTTTACTTTTAAGCTACAAAGTTAAAATGTTATGAAGTACTGTAATATTCGGACGCGTTATCTGTGTCACCCTCGCCAAAGTTGTGAAATAATTGGAAACCATTTAATTAAACTGAAAACAGAGGCATAGCACGAACGTTCGCTAATTGATACTAACGGCACACAAGCCACAGTATAATTTATAAACAGTAGACTATATTTCTACTTGAACGCTTTAATCCAGGGGTTCCCAATCTTTTTCAGCCTGCGGCGCACTTACAAGTCAATATTTTGTCACATCACCCTACTCTGCTTAGCTATTACAAAAATATACATAAATAAACACCTTTAATGATTATAGTTAGGTTAATCAAGTAAATAATAATAAGCAAATATTTAATGAACTGCCTGCTTTGTATAATAATTCATATTATAGGCAATTTTATTTTATAATATTTGTAATTATGGATAATATAATGGAGGATCGACTCACGGCACCTCTCTTGCCTTTCCACGGCGCGGCACGGGCGCACCAGGGCGCCGCGGCGCATAGTTTGGGAACACCTGCTTTAATCCGTTGTACACAGGCGTATAAGCGTGCTTTCTAATGAATTGAGAGAACAACGAAATATGTGTTTTTTTGGCAATCAAATTATTAAATTTATAAGGGCTGTCTATTTTTTACACAGCCATAATAATGTATGCTAAAAACAAGGTTCTATCCCATCGTGCGCACGAAACCTGGCTTTGTGTTGCACGATTTTAGGAATGCGGCTAGGTAAGTACTAATTTTAAAATGGATGTCAATAATAATTATTTTACACTTCTGTTTACATTTGTATTGTGGCAGCGGTGAGCGAGTGTGGTCACATAATTATCACGTTGTAGCGATTACTCGCGGTTTTGTTTAGTACAATTCGAATCCTAACTTAACTAGGTGTTGGAACCAAATATTGTGAAGTAAAACATATATATAGATGAATATTTATTGCATTTTGAGACTTACAATAAACTCTGCACAGTTTTTACATAGTAAGTCTCAGTGCTCTATTTGTATGAAACAGAAGATTTCATGAAGTGAAAATTTCTGTAGAGGCGTTGTGCGTGTCCTTTGGTTGTAAAATATGCGAAAGTATATCACCTCTTCACACTAAAATCTCTGATCTGATTTTCATGCAAAAAGATATATTTCGAGTCCTTTAGATTATAATAGTTTTTTTCCAGACAAGCGCGGAAAAATTGCCACAAAACTTACAAGTTACAACCCATTATCCACATTTAAATCACAATTTAAAACCTATTCCACTAACGAGGACGTTAATTAATATTTGGTGCCTCAACAAGCACTTTTAATGAGTCTAATCCTACAAATGGTGGCGCATTTCATTAAAACTTTTGTTTTCATCGCTTTTTTATTCACCCGAGCCTGTTAGGACAGTTTCGTAGTAAAATTTTCAGTACCTCGTAAACGTTTCTAGGTAATTTGTACAATTTGACAAATATAATAAAAAGTATTCTTGTGTCACCACTTCACGCTACCAGTTACCACTGAACTGACTTGGATGTTTGAGAGAAACTTTGAGTCTCGAAAAATGACACATTACGAGATAGTTCTTAATGCGGAAAAAAATTCGCTCCATAAATTATGGATTGTGGCGAAACTAAGTCTCGGTCAACAACTAGGCCGACCTGAATTAATATAATTTGTACTAATAAATAATAAAATAAATAATATTATCTAAGGACGCTTCACACCACGTCAGTCTGGCCCCGTGTTAAGTACGTCTGAAGGACTTGTGTTACAGGTATCAGACAACGGAAATGTATTTAATACTTTTATAGTATACATATATTTAAGATTTTTATTATATGATACACATATTAAATACACATCCAGACCCGGGATCATTGAAAACTTTTTGTTCCGTCGGCGGGATTCTAACCCGCGATCCCCGGTTTGAGCTGTCACACACTCAACTATTGAGCCACAGAGGTCGTCAATGTGAAAATGTGTCTGTCTGTCGAGCTTTAACGATACGGACGGTCGGGAAGAGTGCCGTCCCGTCTTAACCTTTGCCGATGACTTGAGTTTGATGCATGCAAAGATACTGTGAAACCCTGGAAAGGACATTGAATAAGAATAAGAATACATTTATTTTGTCAACACACAACATACACAAAAAGAAAAAATAATAATAATACAAAAGGACTTAAGCTACATATTTTGTATATAATATTATGTGATGTCAAAATTGGCTCCAGCCCAGCTATACGCAGCAAGCAGCAGCAGTGCAGCGGCACTGGTATTCTGCAAGGGCCAAAGAGTGACTTCACCACATAACAGACAGGGAAAATAACACTTCTGATTATACCAATAATACAGCAATAAACAAAAATAATACAACAATATACAAAAAGGAAAAAAAATAAGGAATAGTTTTTAGAAATAATTTTGAATTTTGACCGATAAATGAACTTCTACACAAACGTGTCCGGGTAACATCCATAATACTATAATCATAACACGTTACGCCGATTTTATAATTGAGAACATAATATGGGTTCAACGCTTGTTAAAAAGACAACGATAATGTCGAACCGTTTGTAACATCAGAAAGGTTTATTGCGTATTACGTTTTGTTATTTTGTAGCTCGTAAATCGACCTGTAGCCATTTATAGCTGAGTTTATTGTACCCTCAAATATGTTATTTAATGCCAATACGGAACAAAGCGCGTTACTCATTTTCTTGTAGTACTTTGTTATTTTTGCTGCCGGTTGGCAGCGGGCGACAAAAAGCAACCGCAGACGACATGTCGTCGCGACACTACTGGTTTCTATGTATTTCTATTAAATACCTTATGCAGCTAGCGACACGAAACTAGCGACACTTATTCATAGAAATACATAGAAACCAGTAGTGTCGCGACGAGACGTCGTCTGCCGCCGCTTCATGTAGCCGGCTTCCAACTTGTACCTTTAGTGACCAATTTCTTATGCCACAATTAACGTCATATTTTCCTGCTGTAATTTTTAAACGGCACTAAAGTATGATGCATGAAATACAAGCAAAGGAATCATGGTGGGAATCATGGATGTATATTGTGGTCCAATGTGAAATGGGATACTCTGAAAATCTAAAAGACACATAGATTTTCAGTGATCGGGAAGTTATATTGCTGACTAGTTGATTACTTTATATTACTACATACAACAATTCTACAAACAAACCTAATATAGAAAGTAATCGCATAAGGCTTTAATTAAATAAGGCCGCCATTTTGTATAGCATAATTTTTAAGCGATAGCTATTCCATACTCACTAATACCAATATCATCAAACTATTTCTTGTACCATACAAACCATTCAAAAATAATAATTAAAATAAATCACGATAAAATATCTTATTAACTACGTCGATACAACTTAAGAAGGTAATGTTACATTATACACTCGCCGCAGATGCGCGCTCACGTAGTCAAACCCGGGTATAATGTGTGGCCACGAATACAGCGTGGTAGCGGCAGTGTCAGTGCGTTTGCATAGCAGCTTTGAGAAAGAAGTTTATACTTATGTGTTGTGAGTTTGTTGTACAATATAACTTTATGTAGTAATTTTAGAAACGATTGACGTCTCAGTATGATAATAGGGTATATTTTTATTATTTCCAAAGTTACAAGTGAAGTTAATGTTTGAATTAAGATTTTAATTTTCCCGATTAAAATAATTATCAATATTTTGTTTTATAACTGACACATATTATGTTATTACTTGGAATACCGCAAAAATATTATATCTGTAAATGCACCTATCCTAAATTAACTACTTTAGACATTAATACAGTCAATACAGTAATTTGAAGCTGAGGTTATGTGAATTCGGATGGAGTGTTCGCGTTAGCAATCGCCTACTCGCTTGTTACATGGCCACACTCTGGGATATAAGGTGATAACATCGCTCGTGCCAAAGAGCCGTTGTTCGCTGATTTTCAATCAATTTTTATTCATATTTTAAAACCACTAACCCGCACCTATCTCGCGATAAGAATGGAATTATGTGTTATATAATGTTGTAAATAAGATTTTCAAACGTAATCATCATAATTAGACATCGGATTATATGCACGATCAAAGTGCTGAAATATGCATGCAAGTATGCACGATAAGTGGCCGAAATATGCACAAAATATGCACGATCAAAAGTCACTTATTATTGAAATTTATTATTTATTTGAAGAGCTTTCCGGTGGTGCCGTTAATAAAAGCGTCAATTTTATAATTTTATCAAATCCAGGATTTTTTTTCCCGTTTTAAATTTTCTATTTTTGTTTACTATACTCATGATATCAGCTTCCAAAGTAATACCAATTTATTAAAATTCAAGCATACATTCAGCATCTCCTTAAAAAAATAAAAAATAAAAATAAAAATAGCCTTTATTCTACCACCATACATTTAGAATATTGCTACATTAATAATTATAATTATATTGGAATTATGTTACATTAATTATTATATTGGAATCAAATTTAAAAAAGTTATTTTAACTATTTCTGGTATCACAATAATTACTTTAAACGTTTTACATTGTTAATTTTAAAAATCAGATTTTCAATTATACTTTTAATAAAAATAGTAAAAGCAATATTTCATTAGTAATTTCCTTAAATCTAAGATGTGGAAGTCGCCTCTTTGGCGTAGGCCTCCCCCAGCCTTCTCCAGGTATCTCTGTCTCTCGCTTTCCTTCTCCAATCTAATCCACATTTTTCCTTAAATATATCCTCCCATCTTTTTCTAGGTCTCCCTCTTTTTCTCTGTCCTTCCCCGGTTGCCATTCTGTTATTTTATTAGTCCATTTTCCATTTTCCATTCTGATTACATGTCCTGCCCAATTCCATTTAAGCATTCTTATTTTCTGTAAAACATCTGCGACCTTAGTTTTGCTCCTTATAGTTTCATTTCTGATTTTGTCTGTTATCCTTATGCCAAGCATGCTCCTTTCCATTTTGCGTTGATGGATCGCTATCTTGTCTTCATCTTTCCTCCGTAAGGACCAAGTTTGACAGCCGTAAGTTAAGCACGGTAGAATGACAATATTGAATAGTTTACTTTTAACGTCTATGCTCACCTCTCTATTTTTCATGATTTCTTTTAAACTCCAGAATTTTTTCCAAGCAATAGCTATTCGTCTATCTGTTTCTTTCTCTGTCTGGTCTTTAAAGGAAATTGACTGTCCTAGATAAATATACTCTTTAACATATTCTATATCTTGATCGTTCACTCTTATAGGTTGTTCTCTACTGTTAGTTAAAATTTTTGTTTTAGAAGCATTTAATGACAAGCCCACTTTTTTGCTCTCCCTTTCTAGGTCTTTAATCATGTTTTCTAGTGGTTTACTGTCTTCAGCAAATATAGCAATATCGTCAGCAAAGCGTAAATGGCTAAGGAATTCTCCATCAATTTTTATTCCTTGATTTGTCCAGTTAATATTTCTAAATACCATTTCCAGTACAGCCGAAAATATTTTAGGTGAGAGGGGATCTCCTTGTCTCACTCCTTTGTTTATTGGGGATTTTGTTCATACTCTTTCTAATCTTATTTTGGACCATATCTTACAATATATGCTATATAAAATCTCTATATACTCATCATCTACATTTTGGCTTCTTAGGGCTTCCCATATGGCATTGTGTTCCAATGAGTCGAACGCCTTCGTAAAGTCTATCAAACCAATGTACAAGGTCCTTCCAAATTCATTACATTTTTCTGTTAGTTGAGTAACAACGTGTATATGGTCTATTGTTGAATAGTTTTTTCTAAACCCTGCCTGTTCTCGTGGCTGATTCTCCTCTTTTCTTTTGAGTTCTTTGTGAGTCTCCCAAGAATGATCTTTGAAAAAATCTTGTAAACATTGCTCATCAGACTAATTGGTCTATAATTGTTCACGTTAGCTCTATCTCCCTTTTTATAAAGTAAAGTCATTGTAGATTTTGACCACTGATTTGGAGTATTTTTCTTTTCCAGAATGTTGTTAAACATCGATTGCAATGGTCTTTGTAGAGATTCTGACAGAGATTTCAATAGTTCATTTGTTATGAGGTCTTCTCCAGATGCTTTGTCGTTTTTTTGAGATTTGATGGCTTGTTCTATCTCCGCTAGCAATATGGAAGGTGAGGTGTTGGTTTCAGGTTTCCTGTTTTCTGAAACATAGTTCTTGAATGTAGATCTTGCTTCCGTAGAGTAAAGCTTTCGATAGAATTGAGTTGCTTCTTCTATTATATCTTGTCGGTTAGTTATTATATTCCCGGAACGACTTGTGAGATGTGGTGTCCACTTAGTTGCTTGCCGTAGATCTTTATAGGCTTTTCTCACAGCTCCTGTTTTTTAATATAATTTTGTGTAATGTTTCTATTTATCATTTTTCTAAGCGTCGTTATTCTACTTTTGACCATTCTTGTTCTATTTTCTTTGTATAGTTTTCGTCTTTCATCCAGAAGTGTCTTTAGGTTATGATCATCGGCGTCTGATTTGATTTTCTGGTCCTTTGGTATCTGTGAAAATAATTTAGTTATTACCTTTTCAAAATTATCATATTGTATTTGCACATCAGATGATCCTTCTATGGCACTGGTAAGTTGTTCTTCCCATTGGATTCCACTTTCTCTGGTCAGAGTTGGTAAATTCCTGGTAAATTGTGTGGTTGGTTTTATATACATTCTCTTACTTTTCTTTCCAGTAAATATTTTGCGTCTAATTAATCTGTGGTCCGTGTTAAAATTTAAATTTTGGATTATGTCAAAATTTTGTATTTTCAATTTTTGTGAAGTGAGTATGTAATCTATATCGTTATGGTGTATGCCATTTGGTGAACACCACGTCCATTTTCTGCCTTTTCTTATTCTAAACAGGCTATTTGTAAATTTTAGGTTTTTTCTAAAGCAAATTCTACTAACCTTTGTCCGTGTCTTGATCTTTTTCCATGCGAGTACTTTCCGAATGCTAATTCTTCTCCTTCTTGTGACTCTCCGATCTGGGCATTGAAATCACCCATCATTATTAAGTTTTTTGTATGTATTGTTTCCATTGCCATTTCTAATGTTTTATAAAATTCGTTTAACTCTTCTTCGTTACATTTTTCAGTGGGTGCATAACATTGGATCAAAGACAAGGGATCTTGATCTTGTAAGGCTAGTTCTAGAGAGGCTACTCTGTCAGAATAGCTTTTGAAGGATATAATGCTGCTTTTCAAATGTTTTTTTTTACCAGAAAGCCAACTCCGTATAGGCCATGATTACTATCTGTATGGTAAAGGATATATCCAGGATACTCTAATATTTCTTCATTTTTTCTTCTGGTTTCGCAGATGCCCAACACATCCCATTTTATTTTTTCCATAGCATACTCGAGTTCTGTTATTCGTGCATCTGACATAAGGGTCCTTACATTGAGGCTCGTGACAATTAAAGTTTGTTCATGCTTTGCTAGGGGGCGGTAGTCTACATCCTCCACCGAAGTTCTGGTGACTAGCCGGCCCGGAGGACACTGAGAAAGAGTTAGGGGCAGTGGTTGTTTTTGAAAGATAATATTGTAGACCGTACCTGTCGGGTGTATTGCGAATCTTTTAATGGTATTTGAAGTGTTTTGATCTATCGTAACTCTGTTTTGTGGTCTCGGTGTGTGTCATGATAACTAGTTTGAGAATACGAGGGCATAAAACTACCGAAATCACTATCAACGAAAAATTGCCAAAATATGCACTATCGCCTAAATAGTGACAAAAGTGAATACTTGCATATGCAAATGCATATAATCCGATGTCTAATCATAATAATAATAAGACGTGTGTATATTGTTATTTACCTTCTTCTTACTGTCATGCATCTGCTTAAAAGATCCCTCTGCACTTTTGGCTATGATGGATTAACCAAGATTGTAAAGCTAGCAAGCAAAATCAACCTGCAATAATTATGAGCAATCACGTATATACCTATATTCCTATTTTCATTCTTCATGTTCCTAAAACCTAGTTTAATAACATAAAATAAATAGAAAACTGATATAATTTTCTATCCCGTAGAGAATTTTTGGTTTCGTTTTATTAAAATGCTCACCGAAGCGTTCATTTGTTCTTAATAAATATCGATTGGTGAATTTACAGACCAATATAATATAACAAAGGCTTAAAAGTTAAACGGTCCTTTTAAGTTTAGATTGAAGTAAATAAGGGCGATTAATCAGAACATCGAACTTATAATAGCTTCAAAGTTACATCTTTAGCGTCAAAGTACGAAGGATTAAATAATTTCAACTTTCGTGATTAAGTTATATTTTAGCATTGTCCAATTTTACAAAGTTTGAGAACGTTAATAGTTGAGAAAACGGCTAACAGAGTTATGCTTGCCCGGGCGTTATTCCGCTGAAGTTTCAGTCTTCAACAGATTTTGTTGTATAAGCGTGTTGCTTATTGACATAAGTATTATAATAATATTATATTACACACGGTGCTGCTCGCCAGTTCTGTTATGTTGGAACTTGGCTTGACACGCTACCGCGTATCTAGATCAGTCATTAATTTATTTGCTTCAAATATAGTTTTAAACATTTTATTAGCTACAATATTATTATGTTAATATTTTATTTTTGTGTTGTTTGAAGCTTATTTGCCGAAATAATAAAAATAGAATGCAAACGAAACTAAAATTTTTATTCATTTATTAACAAATAATTATATTAATAATATGAATCTGGTTCGTGAGATTAACGCGCTCAAACAAACAAACCCTTCAGCTTCATAGCATTATGATCATTTATTTCTATTCCAGAACGTCTCAACGTCCTCTACGAGCGCAACTGGACTCGGCTGGTTCACGAGCAGCTGCGGAAGTTCGAGTCCTCCATCGTGGCCGCCGCCAGGTCGGATGACCACGACGTTCAGCCGCGCTGGACCTTCACCGGCGCGGTCATATACTGCATCACGCTTATTACTACTATCGGTAAGATGTTAGATCATTCCTTATGTTTGATCATCGTGATCGCTGCGAGGACGGATGACCACGACGTCCACGACACTGTATGTCGTGGACGTCGTGGTCGTCCAACCTATGCAGTATATGATGGTAAGTTGATTTCATTGGAACATATTCAGATCCTGCAAAATAAAATCATTAAAATGTTATTTTCACTACCACGACTTACTGCTACTAAAAAAATCTACAGTGAGACAAAAATAATGAACATTCGACAATCAAATACATTTACAACTTGTATTTTTATATTGAAATGTCTAAATAAAAAAGTACAGACGGATCTTAATTTTACTTACCGTAGAGATGTAAGCAAACGTAGCAACCGACGCGCCAGTCTTCTAGTACTACCTACTACTAGTAAAACACGCACAAATTATGGAAAAAAAAATTACATTTGAAGGAGCACAGTTGTATACTAAAACACCTTCTAACATACGAAATGTAAATTCACTCAATGTTTTTAAAACCCGGCTCCAAAATCATATAATCGAAAATATCATATAGATCAGAGTACACTGAATTGTTTGGTAAAGGCAAGAAATTGCCTTTACCAAATAATTCAGTGTCTGGAAAGGGCAGAATATTTAGACCCTCTTATTTTATCAATTATAAAATATATTAAATTAAACACTGAGTGAATATTATCTAGTTCCTAACTAACGAACGCAACATATTTTTATCTTGTAATTTTTTGTTCTCATGTGACATGTTAAAGATCTTTAAACCTAAACCTACATTTTGAAGCCTCAATTTATGTCCTATTTAACCTGATATAATATGATCATGTAATTCAGAGACAGTGATGAGAAATTTAAATGTTGCAATGTAATCAAATAACCGTTATATTATGTATACTGAATACTGTATATCAAACAAATTGGAACATCTGTTATTACTTCACCAGGTTACGGCAACGTATCCCCCCGTACCTCAGCGGGACGCGCAGCTACAGTGGCGTATGCAGCTGCGGGGGTGCCCCTCACGCTGGCCTGCCTGGCCGGACTCGGGGCGTCCCTGGCGAGACTGGCCCGGATGACGTGGATCAGAGCTACAAAGAACAAGGTGCCAAATACCTGGCGAAAAGATACTGAGGTACTGTTAACTGAAGGCAGGCGAAGGCAGGTTGATTTTGGGAGAAGTATTCATTGTAGGGTATATTCTTTGTTTGACAGTGTTGACATTGTGTATTCGATTTTATAAGATGAAGGTTCAAAAATTAATCACAATCATAAAACAAACGTCAACTACAGAGATTTGCATACTTTGGTATTATTAGACTATGGCAAATGCAAAATGTATAAGAATTTTGTCACATGTGATGCCCATCTGTATTTAAATACATTCCCTTAGAATGAAAATAACTATTTTTTTGTTTAACTATCGTCTTAGACAAATGACTAAAAAATTCCCATCCAAAGAATATAACAAATTTACTCTTCATCACCAGATGGAGAACCACTTTCAACTGCACGAGCAGCAACGTCTCCTCCCGCAGCCGGCAGAGAACAACCAGTACACCTCCTTCCCACCACGCACCCTCAAGTCCCCGGGCACCGTGAGGGCGAAGGCCGGGGAGAAGGGCCAGTACTCACAGGTCTTCGAGAAAATACCTGCCAGCCCTAGAGCTGCGACTCTGGGAAGGATAAAACGAATACCAGAAGGTGAGACTCTGTTTTAGTGATTAGATAAAAGTGTTCATGGGTGACATTGCTTACAATTATAATGGCAACACTAGATAAATACTTTAAAAAATCTCTCAGGACTGCAGCTGCGCACTGTTAATACTTATAGTCACCATGATTATGCATGTCGCACACTTATGGGTACCACATTACGGACCAATAAAATGAAATAAACTACAACATTTCAAACGTACTGTATGATTTGATTTAGTTATTCAATTATGATTATACCAAAATACTCGTACATAACTAATGTAAAGTTTTAAAATAATATGGATTAAGCAAGTCATATTGATCCCACCAAAACATTAAATGTAAAAGGAGCCAAGCAAAATATTGCATAGCTATGCAATACTTCTGTCGTAAAAAGTTTTCAGATCACATTCAAGCCAAGCCTTCAACTTATTTTGTAATTGAAATCAACATTCAGTGAATGTATCAATAGTTTTCATTATTTTAAAATTATTATAGTGGCTCGGCAATGAGCACAATATAATTATTAAGAAACAAATATAAAACTGCATATTTGGAGGAGTTCATACTAACACAGACGGCAAGCGTAAAGTGTTTTTTTAGTTTATCGTAACGACGCATCTGGTCGATGCAGGTACCCATATAAATCCAATTAGTCGCTGATTATTTCTCTAGTGCTCATTGCCGAGCCACTATAATAATTTTAAAATAAAGAAAACTATTGATACATTCACTGAATGTTGATTTCAATTACAAAATAAGTTGAAGGCTTGGCTTGAATGTGATCTGAAAACTTTTTACGACAGAAGTATTGCATAGCTATGCAATATTTTGCTTGGCTCCTTTTACATTTAATGTTTTGGTGGGATTTCATTTCTTTTTTTAAGGTTTTTTTCTTGTCAGGTCACGTTAAAACTATTCTACCATATTAACAAAGCCTTAAGACTTCGCTGTCTGTCTGTCACCAGGCTGGATCTCGAGAATCGCAATAGCTAGATAGTTGATTTTTTCACAAATTATGTATTTTTGTTGTCGCTATAAAATAAAACAGTCCTATTAAAATAAAATAATTAAGGAATGGCAGGTCTCGTACAACAAACACGATTTTTTGCTTTTTTGCTCTATCTTCATAATGGTAACAGTAAGGTTTTTGAAAATTTCAGAAAATACTCAATTGTATTTCAACTTTAATAATAAATAATAAAAATTAAATAAACCTTCTATTTAATGGGGGCTTCCGTACAAATTTACGGTACAGAACCCTATCTACGCCAGCCCGACTCGAACTTGGCCGGTTTCATAATTTTTCCTTTCATTGTGAATAAAGACCTATCCGGCTACCAAATTTCAAGGTTCTAAGTCTGCTTGAAGTACCTTAGAATTTTGATGATCTGTCAGTCAGTGACAAAACGTAGTAACTTTGACCATCCGTAACTAGTAAACTATTAATCCGAATATAATGTAATTTGGAGGTTAAGCTAGTTTTAATACTTGCTCCTAGTCATCGAAATTCTAAATCTCTAGCTTTGTTAACATCGAAGATAAGGAGGGTGTCAAATAGCCGCGAACCGCTTCGAGAAAAGTATGGTACGGCCGTGCCTTTGCTAAAAAGATTGGCTGGGGCACTGCCGTGCCCCCAGATCTATAAGCATTGTTGTTCTGTTACGTATGTACGAATAACATACTACGGTTCTTTGACGATCTAATCTACTTACTCTATGTTTTAAACATAATTCTCTTTTTCAGAGCCCCACGCGTCGTCCTCATTACAAACCCAAACGCTGGACCGTAAGAGGAACGCTGCCTGCCTCGCAACAGTTCACGGTCGAGGCAGAGGACGAGGCAGGGTATACCGACCGCGAGGACCAGCTATAGAACAGTTGATCGCTGAAGAGTGCGGGGAAGCTTTCCTCAGCAGGTGTCAGGAGGAGTGCGAGGATTCTGAGGATATGGATGAGAAGTGAGTTGAGGTTCAAACTTCAAAGTCATGCTCGTAGGCGTGTTTTGTGTACTTAGTCCATTAATAATTTGCGCGCTAGAGTATTATCATCACAGATATTTTATAAAATCAGACATCGCATAGTGCAAGGCATATTTTGTCATGCTGAGATGCAGATACATGTCTTTGTTTATTCAAAACTAATGTTAATAAACTACCAAAGCTTTTGATGAACTTCCTTAGAACGACTGATTAATTTTCTGTTTAGTAAAATTGAAACATATTATGTCATCGAATCTCTCCAAATGGTTGCAACATTGCATTTTTGTTCCAGCATCTGTCCCCACGATACGCCATCACGGGTACCACTCATTCACCACGAGGAGAAGAAACCAGTCCCAAGAGCATCACCTCACAACCTGGAGCACTGCCACATCCCCGCTGGCATAGTCCTGTTCCTACTACTCGGGTACATCTGCGCGGGCGCAGTCATCTTCTCCATTTGGGAAAACTGGAGCTTTCTAGACGCGACTTACTTCTGCTTTATAGCTTTAGCCACTATAGGCTTCGGGGACTTCGTGCCTAGCCACTTCCTGACCATGAAGAGTGAGAGCAAAAGCGAGTATATCCAGATTGTTGCCTGCTGCGCGTATCTCGTGTTCGGACTGATCCTGATAGCCATGGCGTTCAGTCTGCTTCAGGATGAGGTGGTGTCCAGATGTTCGCAGTTAGCCAATTCCCTGGGCCTGAGTCGACAATGACAGTATGAGAAGAGCGAATGTAGCTCGACGGACAATATTATGTTATGATTGTTATAGTGACGTAACTGATATATTTTCAATCTAAAGCTGATTTGAGACGTTTTCTTTGTTAATTGTCTTTTACTGCAAGTGAAAGATGAACGTAAAATGAAACAGTAAATGAATTCAAAAATAATTATTATTCTTCATTCAAATGAACTGGCTGATGTCACCATACGATGGTTTCTACGTATTTGTATTGGAACGGTTTGTAAATAATGTATAAAGTTTATCTATAAAAGCAAGGCTGAAATGTTATAAACAATAAAACTGTGTGAACTTCAGCGTTGTTTGAATTATTTACTACCCTCATTTGAATTTTATATTATGGTTGACCTTTGGACTTAAATTCTAAATTATTATTATGCTATAAAATTAAATACACCACAAACTTAAATAGAATAATTGACTATTTACTGTAGATTGTAAAGGTGATATAATTCCTCCCATACTGGTTTCGGCAATTTCCATTTCATTGAAACGAGGTTATTACACAGAAGTTAATAAAGTTCCCGAGCTTATTGGCAAAAACATAATATAAGAGGACTCTCGTTTAATTTACTCACGTAACCAAGTGGTATGGTTGATCGGCACGATTGGGGGAAATCAGGTGTAGAACTGACATGTCCAATTGTCCAACCGATATCGTGGATCATCTCGAAACAAGCTGGTAAATCGTCTTTATTGTTATACCGCAGAAATCTATAAACCTACCATCAGTTGACAGCCATCAAGCTCTCAGCACTAAAGATGATAAAAGCTAAAATATTAAAAAATAATAAATAAGCATTCGAGTTACAACCGCAAGCTTTTGTTTAAATAAGAAAAAATAGTTTTTGAAACAGGTGTTTCAAAAACTATAAATAGCAATAGATATCTCTATATCTATTGCTATTTATAGTTTTTGAAACATAGACCTCTGTCTATCATATGTAATTCTGTCTAGTCGACACAACAAAATATACTACACTCCGAAAACCAAGTAATCAAGTATCTAGGCCGGCTCAGAACAAATCCATCAATTATATAAGTTGTAGCCTGAGCCTGTCTGAGCGAATCCCCCCTGACAGGGCTTAAGCACGCCCGTCTATCGAATTATATTTATCTAAAAATTATGTCTAAGATTTGTAAAATCTAGCCGGTTTTGGGGATTGGTTGGTTGGGATTGGATTAGGTTGGATCGTGAAAAGTAAAGGTCTTTATACATTGTAACATGATGTGTTGATTGATTGAGCTGTGCGAATATTAAATGTGTTATTCAAAACTAAACTTTATTTACGGAACTAAAGTACCTAGTTATTAGTACTCATTGAGTTTTACACGACTTAGGGCTACCTATTTCAATGATTTTTAATCATTGGTTCAAATAATATTATAAATGGCTCATAACGTATAACGTGAAATACAAACTCGTTGACTTAATTTTACACAATTCCCGTTCAAAGAATGTTTCGCTTATGATATTACGCTTAAAAAGTTATTTTATAGGCAAGTTTATATGTATATTAAGCAATGCAGAAAGATTATATTTTTTACTACCGAAGCTAGTAATAAAATTAGCTCATTTGTGTAAACCTTGTGCTAACGATTCACATTCATTATTTCTGACACACCTTTTTCGGGTTTCCCTAAACTAAACCTTTTATTTGACAAGGTAACACTAATTAGCCACGAAAACAGCTAATTAGAACACAGCTCAATCATACTCCACTAATGGGGAAATTATGGGGAAAATACTTACAAGTGCTGACCACATCGATCAACAAGACAAAGACGAATTGCCTAATGTGAATGACAATACACAGGTAACGCGGGACTTAATTTTTTTTTATTAAATAAGAGGGCAAACGAGCAAACGGGTCACCTGATGGTAAGCAAATACCGTCGCCCATGGACACTCGCAACATCAGAAGAGCTGCAGGTGCGTTGCCGGCCTTTTAAGAGGGAATACGCTCTTTTCTTGAAGGTTTGCAGGTCGTATAGGTCCGGAAATACTGCTGGTGATTGTTCGTTCCAGAGTTTTACAGTGCGCGGCAGAAAGTTACGCGAAAAACGCACTGTGGAAGACTGCCACTCATCAAGGTGATGAGGATGGTATGTTTTTCGCGTGGGACGATGGCGAAAAGTTGCAGGTGGTATGATTCCGAACAATTCCTCAGAGCACTCCCCGTGATACAACCGATAAAGGATGCAGAGTGAAGCTACATCTCGGCGTAATTCCAAGGGGTCCAAGCTGTTTGAAACACTATGGCAGTCAACAATTCGAGCGGCCCTTTGTTGGATATGATCCAGAGGGAGCAGTTGGTATTTTGGCGCCCCTGCCCAGAGATGAGAACAATATTCCATATGAGGCCCAACCTGCGCCTTGTAGATTTGTAGGCGTTGGTCCGGACTGAAGTACTGTCTCGCTCTGTTAAGAACACCAAGCTTCTTCGAGGCTAATTTGGCCTTACCCTCTAGATGATATCGGAACTGAACTTTGCTCGATATGTTGACGCCAAGTATCTCAATGCTAGGGGAGATGATTAAAGATGTGCCCTCGAAACGAGGATATATCCTCGTTCGTCGTTCACCACTAAAAAGTCACCAATGGTCGTATACGACCATTGGTGACTTTTTAGTGGTGAACGCGCAGACTTGTGTCTTGGCGGGGTTGAATTGGACCAAGTTACGTCTACCCCATTCAGAGACCTTCTCCAATGAATTCTCCACCTTAGACACAAGTTCGTTTCGACTCTCAGTGACATTTTGCCGAGAAATATTGGGGGAGCCGGTATATACAGCATCACCTGTACAATAGCAATGAATGCCGCTGGTCTGCAACATGTCATTGATATGTAGTATGAATAGAGTAGGCGATAGCACACAGCCCTGAGGGACAGCAGCATCAACAAACTGAGTTTCCGAGCATTCGCCGTCAACTACGACCTTTATGCTTCTGTCTGCTAAGAAACCAGTGACCCACTTACATAATGTCTCGGGCAGCCCGTATGATGGAAGCTTTGATAGCAGCGCTTTATGCCAAACCCGATCAAAGGCCTTCGCAATGTCCAAACTAACAGCCAATGCCTCTCCCTTCGACTCAATTGCCTGAGCCCAACGATGAGTCAGGTACGCCAAGAGATCACCAGCCGAGCGACCCTTACGGAACCCGTATTGTTTGTCGCTTAGTAATCCCTGGCCGTCCAAGTATCGAAGAAGCTGGCTATTGATAATGGATTCCATTATCTTCGAGAAGAGAGAGGTTATAGCGATTGGTCTGTAGTTGGAAGGATTTGAGCGATCGCCTTTTTTGGGGATCGGGTGCACCAAGGTTATCTTCCAGGAAGCCGGGACGATGCCAGTGGAATAGGCGAGCCGAAAAAGACGCGTCAAGACCGGAGCCAACTCTGGAGCACACTTTTTTTTTTGCAGAATTTGTGCGTGAGTTCCGAAATTTAAATCAGTACATTATTAGCTAGTGTTCATTACGTCTTGAATACGTCATCATATTATGCTGGTGTGCCACTGGCGCGACAAGTGTGACGTATCATAATGACATTCATTGCACTGACGTATATTTCGGAACGAATCAAAAGTATGGCGTCGATTCAAGATGTTCGAGCATCTTGAGCACTGGCAAGGTCCTTCTACATATTATCTATACTAATATTATAAAGAGGTAAACTTTGTTTGTTTGTTTGTTTAATTGTAATAAATAGGCTCAAAAACTACTGGACCGATTCAAAAAATTCTTTCACCATTCGAAAGCTACATTATTTACGAGTAACATAGGCTACATTTTATTTCGGAAAATGTAGGGTTCCGTAAGATATTTGGGTTTTTCTGATACAAGGTGAAAAAAATCAACCAGAAAATTTACTTATTTTGCGTACGCTGCCTAAACTATAAAAGATAGAACCATACAATGTTCTAAGTAAATGTAGATCTTATAAATATCTACAAAAAAGTCTGCGACACACTATACCTAACTATGTCAAGTGAGGTACAACAACCATTATTTTATTTTAAAATCTTGATTTTACTCATGCTATTAATCTTTATCAAAATGAATTATTTCATCACTAAGTACAGTTTATGTAGATAATATTTGGTCTTTGAATAATTAAAATTGGACGTTTGGTTTAGAAGTTATGGCGAAAGTAAAAATTGCGATTTACGCCCGTTTCGAAGTGGGCGCTACCAAGGCAGGGGTGCACAGTAGCGAAGATTATGACCGGCCCTGCAGCTGGTGAATTGGCTCATATACCAAGAATACCAATGATCCATACTGATTTGCCTATACCTTTCAAAAGGCTCCAATTTCCTGTAAAAAATTATTTTGCACTAATGATAAATATTATGTAAATCCCAGGGCCAAACATTCAAATTAGTAGGAATAGATTTACGAAAAGAATGTTTTGCTCTATCGCGATTCAGGGATCCCGACCATCAGTACCTATATTTTGTTACCTGAAAATAACTTAACGTCAATTAATGTTGTTTATAGAAAAGCTCTACAATAATCGCTTTAGTTATCTATCCTAAAACAACGGGTTGCACTCCGGGACTACCGTCAGAGGTGAAAACTTATTAATAATTACATTTAAATATTCTCATCATTAACAACTTTAACATCCACAGAAAGACAATCTGTGCAGCCTGCGGAAAATGACTGCGTCGTCGATGTTTCTGTGATTTGACCTGGGAATCATTTTGCTGACCGTGTCTTTCCTGGGTAGGCTTTTTGCAGCGGTAATCGACATCCACGCGGGCGGAGCCGCGGGCGACCGCTATCTATACATTATGATAAAACTGTAGAAATGAAAATTCTGTACATGTTCAAAAAAATAAAAAGCGGGGGGTGTCACTACATCGCTAACCGCTATAGAAACCAAAAATGTAGTTAGTTTTTTGTCTGTCTGTCTGTATGTTCGTTCCACTATCACACGAAAACTACTGATCCGATTTGAATGCGGTTTTCGGAGATATATTTGCCTTCTTCCAACTTAACATCTGGTGTATAAAAAAATTCCCCCCACCCCTCTAAAGGGACGAAAGAGGGGGTCAGATTTTGTATAAGACTTTTGCTTTAACACGAAAACTACTGATCCGATTTGATACGGTTTTCACAGATCTTTTTTCTTTAATGGACTTACTTTGACATAAATTATTAACTGTTTTTTCCAACTTAACATCTGGTGTATACAATTTTTCGCCCCACACCTCTTAGGGGACAAAAGAGGGGGTAAGAATTTGTATCAACTGATGAAGTACAAATATTTTAAATGTCAAAACAACGTTTGCCGGGACAGCTAGTGTAACATAAACTGCCATGTGAAATTTCCTTTTAGCATCGCCGATGTAACGTTATCTATTACCGCGGGCCCCTAGACGAGCATAATATCACGTATTGCGTAATATTATTGACCATCTAGGGTTGATATTGAATATCTAACTGTCAAATAAACTGTTCAATAAAATTGAAGCGTGATATTGCACCATGCAATTGATCGTCTAGGGGCCGACTAAAGCTTATAAAAGCGAAGGAAACATTTTACAAGAATTTTACAAAATACTAATAAACAAACTAAACCTTCAAACAAGTAAATACATAAGCAAAGTACCCACAAACAGGTAATCAGACAAAACCATTGTACTCGCTAACAAATACACAATTTGTGAGTTGGCAAGTTGTTGAATAGCGTCACCACCTGCTCCCTTTGACATGGAAATAACTTCTGTGTGCAACATTTATTAACTTCTTGATCGTTGCATTTACTTTTAACGGCTTTGGAATTATTTTCTTATTTAGTTATTTTTCTTCTTTTGTGATTATGCTGATATCAGACAGTAAATTTTTTGTTTATTTTTGTCATATTTTTTAGGGTTCCGTAGCCAAATGGCAAAAAACGGAACCCTTATAGATTCGTCATGTCTGTCTGTCTGTCTGTCTGTCTGTCTGTCTGTCTGTCCGTCCGTATGTCACAGCCACTTTTCTCCGAAACTATAAGAGCTTTACTATTGAAACTTGGTAAGTAGATGTAGTCTGTGAACCGCAATAAGATTTTGATACAAAAATGGAAAAAATATTAAAAATTTCAGGGTCCCCATAGGTACAACTGAAACAAAAAAAAATCATCTAACCTATGCGTGTGGGGTATCTATGGGTACTATTTTTTTCTTACCTAAATAGTTTGCGAGAGAGACTCTTCCAAAGTGGTAAAATGTGTGTCCCCCCTCTAACTTCTAAAGTAAGGGCATGATAATTCTAAAAAAAATATATGATGTACGTTACTATAAAAACTACCAACGAAAATTGGTTTGAACGGGATGTAGCAAGTAGTTTTTTTAATACGTCATAAATGTTAAAACTTTATTTAACTTTCATTAAATCAACTGAAATATTATAAAAATAAATCAAAAACTTTTTAATTTCATAGAAATAAACCTTACTGCTGCTGCGGAACCCTTCATGGGCGAGTCCAACTCGCACTTGGCCGGTTTTTACACCTTCACAAGAAGTGTGATTAGTATTAGTATTCACTCGTTGTCACTTTTAACAAACGCAAAGTGAGACCTTTCTCTTTCACCCTTTTTTGTTTTCTTTGATGTTTTTAATTGGCAAATAATTTTAATTCTATGTGCCTTCTACTTTTTTTAACATAAACTTCAAAGTTTAATTTTAATATAATTACGTATTGTTATGTGCTAGTTTCAAGTGCTTTATTTATACAAAGTGAAGAAAACTAGTGGCCTTTACTAGGTAGTAATAAAAATGAGTGGACGTAAAGTGTACCCACTACTTAGTTCCCGAACTGAGCTAATACACTCAAAACGTCCATTTTGGAGACTTTAGAGGGTTCCAGTAATTTCGCTAAAAGGGACTTGGGTCGGATATTTGTATGTTAATTGTGATTTTACGCGTCCTGCATCAAATATTCCCGAAAAAACCCCAAGCCAGAGCTTTACAGGTAAAATATTTTAGCAGAATACGTGACGAGAGATGCCCTTAAAATAGAATAATTTTGGGCTGTAAATACAAGTAAAAAATTATTTAATGAAAAACCTTAGGCAATGTTCTATTAGATGACTATTCTTATGATGATGTTTCGTTTATTGCGAGGGAAACCGCACATTATTTTTTACGGGATAAAAAGTATACTATGTCCTTTCCCGGGAATCAAAATATCTTACCACAGCAAAATTGGTTTCAGCGGTTTGGGCGTGAAGAGGTAACAGGCAGGCACAAGACACACATTCGCGTATTTTATATTATTAGTATGGAATCTTTAAAATATATTAATACACGGAATATATTTTCGATAACAGGAAAGGAGAAAAGTCTGTGAAGATTTTAAACTGCTACTACATTATTCTTAAATCTAAAAATACTTCCAAAAGAATTCAAGACGCTTTTTGCCGAGTTCTTCCATGTTTATTATTTAATTATGCACGGTAAATCTCAGTGATATTTAGAAAAATATCATGTCTTAAGTGTAACTAATGATATTATGTCTGTATTATTTTCTATTCTTGTACACAAATTCTGCTCTATTTTAGTACAAAAATTCATATCTTACTTATCTTACTTAATCTTACTTCTTACTGTATCTTATCTTACACCAAATTAATTATGCACGGTAAATCTCAGTGATATTTAGAAAAATATCATGTCTTAAATGTAACTAATGATATTATGTCTGTATTATTTTCTATTCTTGTACACAAATTCTGCTCTATTTTAGTACAAAAATTCATATCTTACTTATCTTACTTAATCTTACTTCTTACTGTATCTTATCTTACACCTAATACATACAATAAATATACATACATCCATACTTCCATACTTCCATATTAATATTTTAAATGCGAAAGTATGCCCGTCTGTCTGTCTGTCTATCTGTCTGTTACCTCATCACGCTCAAACCGCTAAACAGATTTTACTGAAATTTAGTATGTAGATACTTTGAGTCCCGGGAAAGGACATAGGTTACTTTTTATCCCGGAAAAATGTACGGTTCCAGATAAATAATATATAATTTGTAATTTTCCTATTTTCGTCTACAAATGTGCTCTATTTTAGTACAAAAATCGTTTTATGTATGCGGGATAAAACTTCAGTTACAATTAATTTGACACGAAGGATTACTTGAGTGTTCGCCGCAAACACCGCAGAGAAGGGATGGGGGGATTGGATTACCGAATATGCGGTTAGTTGCTAAATTGATTTTGGAAAAGGTTTTTAATTACTTTTTAATTGAAATAAAAAAAGTGTATGCAGCAAGTAGCTGCTAGTTTATTACGCTGATGGGTGGTAGGTTGACGCCTCCGTGGTCTAGTGGTATAGAGCGCGGCTCTCGGCTTGGAGGTGGTGGGCTCGATTCCCGCGTTGGAAACATGTTATTTCCAAGTTTGGTTAGGACAATGCAGGCTCACCACCTGATTGTCTGACAAGTGAGATGATCCATGCGTCGGATGGGCATGTAAAAAGTCGGTCCTGCGCCTGATCTCTCGCCAGTCGTGTCGGTCGTCCGTCCAACTGGGTTATGAGAGTAAAGGAATAGAGAGTGCTCTTGTGTATTGCGCACACACTTGGGCACTATAAAATTACTCCTGCGTAGCTGGCCTGGTTTCAATGAAACCGGCCACCGTCACCGAAACCGGTGTGGGAGCTATTATTATTATAGTTATGTTGAACACTTATAAAAGTTTTAGTTTTTAATACTTAGTTTATAACCTATTTAGAAACAAATATTTTTTTTTAAATGCGACATTCTGATAACGTCAATTTACGATCGAATTGGTTGAAAAATAAAAGTTTCCAAGATATGGCCCACATAATATTATGTACGGTACGTCAAAATATTATGATGGGGGCGCTCATCACTAAAGATGGGCTGGGTCATACACACGTCAAGACATTATTAATCTTTTCGAGTGATTTCCATAGCTAGGACATTTTGTTTCATCAGATATATCGTAATATTAAAACTACAATTTTCTCCAGACACTTTCAAGACTTCCATCTAATATTTTCACTTTTCCTACCGAATATTTTACCGAATATTTTAGCG
Source organism: Polyommatus iphigenia (assembly GCA_963422495.1). Classification (NCBI taxonomy): domain Eukaryota; kingdom Metazoa; phylum Arthropoda; class Insecta; order Lepidoptera; family Lycaenidae; genus Polyommatus; species Polyommatus iphigenia. The sequence goes on along the minus strand of OY730180.1, from coordinate 42,713,160 downwards.
AATATTCACCACTCTACCGACAAAGCCGATCCCTGGAGGGGCGGGATGACAGGCGGCACACAAAAACGAATTCGTAGGGAAGTTCGGTGGGTGTAATTGACAGATATCGAGTGTTTACCATACAGATAATATGCGTAAATAAAATCACACGTCAAATAGGCACATTATTATTGTTTATATGTAGCCCGCGAATCGCAGAAATTCCTTAATCGTACATTTCGTCGCAATAACTACGTATTTTAATGGGATTCAGAAATTATATTGATTCTTAACAGTCAAATTAGTTGAGCGTTTTAGGTACATACTTTCGCATTTATATTACTTTTTAAAGCAGCTTTGAAAAATGTTCTATCTGCATGCTAAGAAGTGTTAAATAAGTGGCAATCAGAAGAATATCCAAATCTTTGTACTATCAGAAAAGTTGATTCCTAGGCCTGAACCTACGTAGTTTGGTTGCGTTACGTCAAACCCAGCCGACAGATCACAATTAACATTGAATTGACATACATGATCCGACCAAATGTCGTTGGCCTGTCAACTGCCTAGGAATCAATTTCCTCGATGGTACCTTGCTTCGTGTCCCATAATATTCTGTCCTTTGTCACTATATCTTAAGTTCTAAATCAATCTGCACATAAAACCATTGCATAAAAACGTTATGTAATACTTTTAAAAAATCTGCGCTAACAATTCAATTAAAATTAAATTGTAAACCAAACAAGCATTTAGCACGGCATATTGTAATTAGTACGAATTCGAAATATAAACACATTTATATTTCGAATAAATAATGTTTTCTCGTAACATACAATATGTGTTTGTTTTGTATTGTATATTTTGTTTGGCTGTGTTGCATTAACCTTCGTTTGCTGCTTATGAACCTCTAAGGGCTAGATTTTTCGACCGAGCGAAAAGTTATGAATTATGATTTCTCACGTTGTTGTAAAGAGTAAAGAAAACTCCTTTCAGAGCCTCCAACTTTCAGACAAACTTCTGTAGTGGGATTTAGATATTACAACGTTACTTCGGGTTACGAACTATTTATTAATCTGTGCTTCGTGTATTAAAAATATAATATAAATTGGCTGATCTCACGCTTACAAAATAAGCCCATGATAAGCACATACAATTTCAACAAAATCGGTCCATGCGTTTCGAGGAGTTTGGCAATAATAAACAAGGTATAAGCAATAGAATTTTATATATTTCGCTCAAGGCATACCTGTAGAAGTGATATAGCTAAATATGCGAATAAAAACGAGAAGTCATAAGTCAATGGTCGAATTTTGCCGTGTTAATAAATAATATGATATTATGTAAAAATTCAAATCTATACATATAATAAAACTGTACAAATGAAAATTCTGTACATTAAAGATATTCAAAAAATAGTAAGCGGGGGGTGTCACTACATCGCTATAGAAGCCAAAAATGTGGTTAGTTTTTTTGTCTGTCTGTCTGTATGTTTGTTCCGATTGAAAACTACTGATCCGATTTGAATGCGGTTTTCGCAGATATATTTGTCTTTTTCCAACTTAACATCTGGTAAATAAAAAAAAATCCCCCCACCCCTCCAAAGGGACGAAAGAGGGGGTCAGATTTTGTATAAGACTTTTGCTTTAACACGAAAACTACTGATCCGATTTGCATACGGTTTTCGCAGATATATTTGTCTTCTTCCAACTCAAAATCTGGTGTATAAAAATCACCTCCCCCACCCCTGTAAGGGGAGCAAAGAGGGGGTGAGATTTTGTATCAAACTTTTTTCTTTAATGGACTTACTTCATATTTTAACTGTTTTTTCCAACTTAACATCTGGTTTATAAAATTTTTCCCCCCACCACTCTTAGGGGACAAAAGAGGGGGTAAGATTTTGTATCAACTGATGAAGTAGAAAAACTTTAAATGGCAAAACAACGTTTGCCGGTATAGCTAGTATAATAATAATCGTAATAGCAAAGTAAACACTAACAATATTTCCAGTTAATTTACATTCGGATTTCGATTTCCGAATATCGGTAATACCCGTGTGGGTTCAACAAACAAGTATTTTCCTGATTAGGGTTTGCGAGTCCCTACAGGTTGATTAATCGGTAATATACTGCAGGTATTATGTTAAATTAATTAATGTTCAGCTATTTTGTGGCTTAGGGTATCGCGTGGAAAGCTGTAGACTATGATTTTTATATCTCACTCAGATACATAATAGACCCTCTTACCTAATAGCTGATAAGCAATACTTTTTTCTCCTCTGATATTTCCACTATTACTTTTCCACTATATCTATGGATGCTTTAGCGAGAGATTAGTAACATAATAGACTATCGAGTGACTATTTTAGAAAAGTCGCTTGATAGTCAAAAATAAAACATTGTATATTAAAGCGTCTTAAAAAACTGTGTGGATCTTTTTATACGTAAAAGTCCTCATAAGGTACATAATTTATAATAAGTTAAATAAAAAGGAACAAAGAGTTTTGATATGTCAAAATCCATGCATCTGACTTTCTTTGAATGTGCAGCCGTTATATAGCTCTAAGATAGCGCGTGCTAGCGAGGTAGCAGCCAGCTAGTCAGAAAAAAGTCCTTTTTAAAATAATATTTAAATGCGGAGCCCTTACAAACTATAACTCTTATTATTTTATATTAGAGGTATAATATAATGCTTGTAAATAATAGTGAATTACATTTTACAATACGACAGATTTAGAGATAATAGAGCACCGGAACGGTGAGTGATGACTCACTCGAGAGTGATCAGTCTAATACTTGTTATGTAATGTATTCATAATTTATGTATATTGTATAGTTATAACTAGCGACCCGCTCCGGATTCGCACGGGTATAAGTAAGCGGAAAAGTATGTAATTATTTACGACATCACATTAGAAACCTCAAAAATAACAGTATTTCTCCACTATTTAATAAATGTTTTTATACTTATAAGCCTTCCTCTTCAATCACTCTATTTATTAACTTGAAACCGTTGCGTAGTTTTAATGATAAAAAGGAACAAAGGGACATAGGGACGGATTGTATACTACTATGTAGTGATTTATAGTACCCTAAGAAATTATAATACCCTAAGTATGTGTGTAGTTCACAAGAGTAGGTACTTTCACTTCGTTTACTCTCACAACTCTACTGGGTGATGTAATCATTGAACATAATAATATTATTAAAAAAAAAATCCACAGCCGAACGTATAGCCTCCTCCTATTTGGAAGTCGGTTAAAAAGATAGATGGCGGACACGACTGGCAAGAGATCAGACGCAACACCGACTTTTTACATCCAACGCATAGATCATCTTTCTTGCCAGACAATCAGATGTGCATTGTTGTAACTAAATTTGAAAATAGCACTTTTTCCAACGCAGGATAGAAGTCACGACCTCTGAGTCAAGATCCACGCTCTAAACCACTGAACCATGGAGGGCGTTTGGTGATTGGATAACATTTAAACGATAAGGACAAGTCATTGTCTCCTATGTGTGGTCAACGTGTGGTCAACCTTTGCCAATAGCGCTGTTCTACTTCAATATTAACGTAGTTTTTTTTTCATCATTTGGAAATTCACGCTTTATCAAGCGGCAGCTTCATTCGTGAAAATTTGTTTTATCTGGTCTATAATTTTTTGGTTAAAATCCAATATATTTTTAACAAAATTTGTATGAAATAAAAATGTTAAATAAATTCAATTATACACAGAATGGTGGCCATTTTTGTACCTATTGCTAGATACTAATTTACTTATGTACTGTAGCACGGATAGTAATAAGTGTGTACAATGTACTATCAGAGAAGTTCCTAGGCAGTTGACAGACCTACGTCGTTTGGTCGGCTTAATATGTCAATTCAATGTTAGCTGTGATTTGTGAATAATTGTGATCGGTTGGATGAGTTTGACTTAACGCGACCAAATTACTTTTCCGCCATCTGCCTGACATGTCCGATGTATTAATTTTATGTTTATTTTAAATGTCATTGTTATATTTTTGGCACAATAAAGCATATTAGTTTATCGTTTTTGAAAACATTATCATGTCGCCAGGAAAGATTTTAACTCAATATATAGCTAAACGTATTTCAAATGAGAAAAACACCTTCTATTATTTAAAACGTCTAAGATCTATAAGCATTAAGTATGAAAAAAATGTAAGCAACTAGTTTCCTAGGTATCAATTAAAATATGTTAATCGGGTTAAAATAATCACTTTTACACATGCTATAAAGTTATAAATCAAATTGCAACGAAAATTATGATATCATAAAAATATTAAATGGTTCTATGTAGTGTGATTACAGGTTACCACAACCAAGGTTGCAAAAATTGCTTAAAATATTATAATATTACTAGATGACGCCCGCAACTCCGTTGCGCCAAAACTCGTTTATCGCGCGGGAACCGTACATTTTTCCGGGACAAAAAGTATCCTATGTCCTTTCCCGAGATGTCCTTTCCCGAAACTCAAAGTATCTTCATGCCAAATTTCAGCAAAATCGGTTGAGCGTGAAGAGGTAACAGACAGACAGACAGACAGACAGACAGACAGACAGACAGACAGACAGACACACAGACAGACAGACGGACAGACAGACAGAAAGACAGACGGACACACTTTTGCATTTATAATATCGTATGGAAGTATGGATAATCATTTTCTGGTGATGCTGTAACACGTATAGGTGTGTTAATTAAAATTAATAGAAATTAACTTAAAAATATATTAAAATATAAATGAAAAGAATATAGATCGTGGTTCATCGCTCACAATGTGGGACCCTGTTGTGTTTATGTGTACTTTACTAAGAATATAGATCGTGGTTCATCGCTCACAATGTGGGACCCTGTTGTGTTTATGTGTACTTTACTAAGAATATAGATCGTGGTTCATCGCTCACAATGTGGGACCCTGTTGTGTTTATGTGTACTTTACTAAGAATATAGATCGTGGTTCATCGCTCACAATGTGGGACCCTGTTGTGTTTATGTGTACTTTACTAAGAATATAGATCGTGGTTCATCGCTCACAATGTGGGACCCTGTTGTGTTTATGTGTACTTTACTAAGAATATAGATCGTGGTTCATCGCTCACAATGTGGGACCCTGTTGTGTTTATGTGTACTTTACTTTCCTGAAGGCTGTAGGAAGATAGGACTTGAGCGCAGGAGAGGTTCCGGCAGGTAGGTTATTAGCAGGTAAGCTGGTTGTAGGCAGGTATTATTTATTTAATTTTAAGTAATTCGTCTACAGGATGCAATCTGCTCGCAGATAAATAGGACAAAGTGGAAAAAAACAAAATATTTAGTTTAGTCACTTTAGGCGTCACAGCCACTAGTTACTGACAATATCAAATATGAGACCTCGTGATTTTACTGGCAACATACAAAATCGTTACATGCAGACTGCAGTATGCTTAATGTACTCGTAAGTCAGAACAAAACCCATGCGCTGTCGTAAGAAGTTCACACCAGTAGCACCTACGTTCAGACTTCAGAGAATATTTGAAAAAAATTCTGAACAAAAATTTTTGAGTTTTGAGTTTAATAATGTATAGAATCTGAACAAAAATTTTTGAGTTTTGAGTTAAATAATGTATAGACTTACGTTATGAGAAAACTTAAATAGCGAGGAGGCTGCATTAGGTGCACAACATTACTTCATAATTTTAAAATTTATAATATTATGGCACACGCCTTATTATAATATTCTGCAACGAATATTTTCTCCCAAGTGCCTTGAATATTTTGTATTTGCATTGAATATTTGACACAAAATACACGTTCTAATATATTGAACTGCAATTCGTCCTTCAGCAGACATATTGTTACACAGATATAACAAGAAGTAGATATTCCATAAGTTCTTTATGAATATTATATCCAATACCTATTAAAAATGATATTCCCTGAAGATGTTTCGCAGTAAAACTTATAAACACCAAAGTTTGTAACATTATAATATAATTATGAAATAACTACATACCTACTTATATTTTCCCATCTTTTTAAAATCGTTTATCTACCATGTATTAATAATTATTCGTAGTGTAGGTATACTATATAAATAAAAATTAATTTCAATTTTGTTAGTCTCGCTAAAACTCGAAGGGCTGAACCGATTTGCCAAATAAGTCAAGGGAAGGTTTATACTGTGGGAAAAGGAATTATGTGATAAGATAATTCACGGGTCATCTATAAATACTCAAAGTAACTCTAACACATTACACAAATTAAATTTTAAAATTTTAAATAACGCGCTAGCGCAGGAACGAGAAAAATGAAAGACCCTGGGGGAGTCCTTAGCCCAGCAGTGGGACAGCATAGACTAATAAAACATTACAATTTGGTTTTTTCAGATTAAGGTATGAATCTATCTTTCCCTAACTCTACATAGATTGAAATATCCATAGAACGTTACAGTGTAGTCCGCCCCGAGTTATGTTTGGACTAGCTGCTAGCTGTAAAAATGTTATCTTCAATTCCACTGCAGTTTACACGATCTTAAATAAATACTGAAAACGGCAGTTTCAGGAATTGTGTTTGTATTGCTCTTTTGTGAAAGACATTGAGTATGTTGAATGATTGTTAAGAGGGCGACTAACGCAAAAAATCAAACATCGTCCTTCTCTCTTCACACTCACGCCCGTCTTTCATATGCCAGGTGAAAAAGGACGACGCGGATTCATCGCCAAATTAGTTTTTTCTCATTATCTTGATAGACATACTTACAACATTTTAAAATTCCGCTTTGTCGGATTCTCAATGATAGAATGTTAAAATATTAACTAAAATTAATGCACAGTTATGGCAATATATGTATTAAAAATTCGTGAAAATTTGATCCATCTTTGTGATTTTTTTTCGAGAAAATTTTAAGATATCGTGTTTTCGCTAAGACGGATCCTCGGAAATATCATTATATTTCCGAGGATCCGTCTTAGTTATTAGATAGTTATTAGATACTATCTAATAACTAAGATTGTATAGTTATTAGTATAGTTATTAGATACTACATTTAGTATCTATGTTTAGAAAATGAAATAATTCGGGGCTTATTTTCAAGTATAAAAATAAATTATAAAATCGAAAATTTAGGGTTAGTCGCCCCTTAAGTATACTTAGATGTTGCTTCGATTTTTTGGTGATTATAAACTTCTGTATGACTCTTCTGTATCGCCGCCCTAGTGCTTGAATGGCCAATCGACCAATTTTACCAAAATAGACTTCTTATTTCAAACTAATAGTAACCCTCGCTACGCACTTTACAATATAAATATTTTTTATTTTGCTTGCATATAACTTGCTTTTTTAGAAAAAATAAAATATCCCATCTCCCATATAAAAACTGTTTTAAGTGCTTGAGTACGAGGGCTGCTATTTATGTATCCGGAATTAAAAAAAGAAACAAACATATATCATTTAATATGGTTTTATTGCTTTTCAACATATTCGCCGCGATGATCGACACACTTTTGCATACGCTGGAACCAATTTTCATAGAACTTTTTCCATTCTGATTGAGGTATCTCCAAAACGTGCATTTTGAACGCATCAACAGCCTCTTCGCGGCTCGAAAAACGTTGACCACGTAATTTGTTCTTCGCGTATGGAAATAAAAAGAAATCGTTAGGTACCAAATCAGGGCTGTACGGCGGATGACCAGTCAATTCGATCTTTTGACCCTCCAAAAACTGAGTTGTTTCAGCTGAGGTGTGACAGCTAGCATTGTCGTGATGTAATATGATTCTGCGTTGTCGGTTGTCCTTTCTTATTTCTTCAAAGACTTCTGGTAAACAAATGGTCGTATACCATTCAGAATTAACCGTTTTACGATTCTCTAATGGCACTGTAGCCACATGTCCATTAATTCCAAAAAAACAGGCGACCATTTGCTTCAAAGTACTTTTTGCACGAGTATCTTTTGTTGGTTTCGGCTCATCTTGGAACACCCACACCGTTGACTGTTGTTTAGTTTCGGGGTCATATGCATAGATCCAAGATTCATCACCTGTGTAGATATTATAAACGGCTTTTGACGTACCACGGTTGTATTTTTTTATCATTTTTTTGCACCAATCGACACGAGCCCGTTTTTGATCGATTGTCAAGTTGTGCGGAATCCAACGCGAACATATTTTTTTACAGCCAAATGTTCGTGTAATATCTTATGTATGCTCGTCATACTTATGCCTAAGGACGCCTCTATCTCGCGATATGTAACATGACGATCACGCATTATTAGTTCCCGCACAGCATCTATATTTTGTGGGACAACAGCTGTTTTTGGGCGACCTTCTTTATTTTCATCCGTGAGCATAGACCGCCCACGATTAAACTCACTGTACCAGTGATAAACAGTGGTTTTTGATGGTGCTTCATCTCCAAAAGTTGCGGTGAGTTGAATAAAGCACTGTTGTTGATTTAGCCCACGCCGAAAATCGTAGTAAATCATTGCACGAAAATGTTCACGCGTTAAATCCATGGCAAATGAAGACACGCAATTTTCAAAATGACGCCACAATGGAAAAATAATTGACAGTCACATGAAACAAAATGTATTCTTCAACCAAAGAGTTCTATTTTCAAATGTTGTAATTACTTTTTAAATATTGTTCTTGTAAGTGGCCAGTTCCGGATACATAAATAGCAGCCCTCGTAGTCTAACTCCATATTTTGCTCAAATGAACGCATCCAAATATCCATCTCCGGTCTTGTTTGTCCTATATCCATCGACCGACCAATCACGTTCAAGCATTTCGAAGGTCACGCGCACGTCACGCGATGCCATTTTGTTTGTTTATTACTTATTATTTGCTTACTACGACAAATTTAATACTTTATATGCTTCAACATATAAAGTATTAAATTTAATACTTTATATGCTTCAACATATAAAGTATTAAACAACGAAAAAACGGATTTTAAATTGAGCGAAGTCGATTTGGAAACGTACGTTGTCAGTTTCTTGATATCTTCTTTTGTTTCAATTTTGTTTTAGTGTTCGAAGTTACTTGAGGGTAAATACAGGATGATTATTAGTAAGTACTTAATAAATAATTTATTACCTTGTCACATCTAAGCCATGATCCGTTCTTACTATTTTAATCCTTCAAGCCCCATACGAGCACCGGTGATCGTGACAACAATAGAATATAATAGCATTTCCAAGAATCCCCGATCGAAGGACTAAGCCCACTTAAAAAAGTAGGTTCTCAGATTGACCTCTATGTATGTGTGTATGTATGTATGAAGTATGTTGGTCCACAATTATCTCTCGTTTGTCTGAACCGATTCTGATGCGATTTTCTGAACAATATTTGTCACATTTAGGGTCAATGTAAACTAGCGCAGAATCGAAGCGAATTACCAAAATTGAACATAGCAAATTCAACCTTAACTCCAAAGCGTTAACGCACACATTACTTCTGAGAATTTAAGAAGGCGCGCGCATTCGCGCAAATTCGCGCGAATGCGCCCGACCAACGCTGATTTGCCTCGCAGAAGTAATGTATGCATTATGCTCTGGAGTTAAGGTTGAAAATGCTATGTTCAGTTTTGGTAATTCGCTTCGATGCGCTTCGATTCTGCGCCAATGTAAATTGACCCTAAATGTGACAAATATTGTTCTGAAAACCGCATCAGAATCAGTTCAGTCAAACGAGCGATAATTGCAGACAAACAAACATCATAGTATACATACACACATATACACGACCATATACATTTTTTAATCATTTTATAAAAAATTAAACATACTGTATAGCGAACATGGTGGTATTTTGGACAAATAAGCACTAAACTGGCACGTTATTTTAGAGAACTATCTCCATGTCGTTATGCTCAATCTCCATATGCATAATTATGTTGGAAGAATTTTGGCCAATCTCCAATAATTAAATGAAATATAATGAGTGATATAGTTATTATTTTCAATTACTATTTCTATACATATAAAGAAATACTATATTTTTCTAACTCAGCAACAGTTTAATAAACTTCTAATAATATCCATAAGTAATTTAAAAAAAACGTCTCTTGTAAAATTTGCTCACTGGTCGATTGGCCATTCAAGCACTAGGGCGGCGGTATGACAGCAACTCTGTTGGGGCGAAATTTGTTTATTGTATGAGAACCGTACATTTTTTGCAACAGAAAAAACCCTGCATCTCATCACGTCACTCAAATAAAATAATATTAAACCTTAAATCATACTTCTTAGATGCAAAAGAGAATTTAAATAGTTATGTAGTTTATTTTTAAAATTATATAATATTTAGCCATACTGAAATCAGTTTTACATTTACTCAAGTTCCAAACTACACCATAACTGGCTTCTAAATAAAGTTTCAGATATCTACAATTTAAATTGTATCGTGTTTTGGTTTCCGAATTTGGTCAAAATCTGCATTTCACTGCAACAAACTTTTGAAAACACAAAATAGTTGTTTAAAGCTTAGTAAGAGATTTGTTTGGACTTATTTAGTAGTCTCCAAAATTATCCAGCAGGCTTCGTTTGTGACTATTAGTGTCGCCACACACGGGCCACACGCGACAGCCACAAACGCCGTCTTAAGCTAGTCTATTGGTCGTAAAGTGAATCGTTGTAGCATGAGGCGGCCACCGGCGTCAAAAAATGTATGAAAACTACAGGAAATATGCCGGTAGCGGCGTTTTGTGGTTGTGGCCTGTGGCCCGTGTGCGGGAGCCCTTAGTGACTATAACAAGTAGTTACGCTGTAGACAGTGTAGTTTTTTTTTTTAAATCTAATTAAGACAAACAATCAAACTTTCAATAATACGGTAGTACGAATATTTTAAGGTCTGAGATTTTTTCAAAAATACTTAAATACCAAATATATTGAAAGAAATATCGGGTCTGTCTAGTAGCCATATTTTAATACTGTTATAATATTGATGAATAGTAAAGTTTTAATGAGTGTTTACCTCCTAGTTTTCCATTAAGAGACTGCTCTACCTACTTATAGATACTACACATTGTACACTTTTTTGGGTTGGGTAAAAAATGTTCAACTTACGTCAGGACAGCTCATGTAACCGAACATACATAAGAGGAAAAAATACCTCTTTCCCTAGTATAGCTAAAATATTATATACGGTCTGTTCCTGCTGATTCGTTTTTACTTCTATCGGTACTTTCAGAGTGCAACTCGTTACTTTTCATCATACTTTCACACTATCATCAGACAACGTTTGTAGATCAGCGTCATAATAAAACATCGAATCCGTATTAAGTATTAACCGCCTAGTTATGTAGTTTGTGTTTACCGAGAACTTGGAAGAAGGATCGCTGCAACTTAATTCGTAAGCTTCCCAAAGCTCCGAAAGCTCTGAAGTTCCGCATGCAACGGAGCTTTGGGTTTAAAATTCGAAAAGCTTGTTTTGTTGCACCTTGCCGTTATTTTAAGTCGTTTCTTAAAGTATCTTAAGAAACGATCGAAGATTTAAAAGTTATAGTATAAGTAGTTTTTATTATTCGTAGAGTATAAGATATAGTGAGGGAGCTCTAGAACAATTTTTTTTGTGATTACTAACAAGCAAATTTTTTTGTAAGTAGCTTCATTTTGATAAGACAAACAACTTTTTTATCTGCGAAAAATCTTGAAAGTGGTAGCTAACAGATATATAAAGGATTTCATACTTTGATTTGATGGTCCTAAAATATGGATTGTTCTATTTGTACAACAATGTTACTCGTAAATTATATGATTATTAACTATTAACCTACAAATATACAAAAAATCAGCTGGTTAGGGTTCCGTTTTAGGGTTTTGTAATCAACAAAACTTGGTTGACTTGACTGCGGTACCCTAAAACGGAACCCTAGCCAGCTGATTTTTTGTATATTTGTAGGTTAATAGTTATATAATTTACTAGCGACCCGCCCCGGCGTGGCACGGGTATAAAAAATACTTATAGTCACTGAAAAAATGATTAAAATTGATAGCCTATGATCTTTCACGTGGTCTACTTCTTATCTTTGCCAAATAACATAAAAATTGCTCCAGTAGTTCGCGAGATAAGCCCTTTCAAATAATTTCCCCCATTTTTTCCACATTCTCCTATTAGTCTTAGCGTGATCAAATATAGCCTTCCTCAATAAATGGGCTATCTAACACTGAAATAATTATTCAAATCGGACCAGTAGTTCCTGAGATTAGCGCGTTCAAGTTAGCCCTTTCAAATAGTTTTCCCCGTTTTTTCCACATTTTCCTCTATTTCTTCGCTCCTATTAGTCTTAGCGTGATAAAATATAGCCTATAGCCTTCCTCGATAAATGGGCTATTTAACACTGAAAGAATCATCAAAATCCGTTGCGTAGTTTTAAAGATTAAAGGGAACAAAGGGACATGAGGAAAAAAAAAAGCGATTTTGTTTTATAATATGTATAGATATAGAAGAGTAACATTGTCCTATAAATAGAACAATCTATATTTTAGGACCATCAAAGTATGAAATCCTTTCTATCTCTGTTTCAAGATTTTTCGCAGATAAAAAAGTTGTTTTATCTTATCAAAATGAAGCTACTCACAAAAAATTTGCTTGTTAGTAATCACAAAAAAATTTGCTCTAGGGCTACTAATAATAAAGTAAGAAGGCATTAAACTTTTTAATGCAGTGAAATACATAAAAAGTACCTGGAGACAAGAATAACTTGGGGAATGTCTTTGCCTCGATGTGGCTATAGTCTTTTAAAATTGATATTTTTATATTTTTCATGAAATGATTTTGTTTTTTTTTTACCAAAGCTAGCAGTCTTACTGAAATATGCTTGAAATTTAATGTGTGTTACTGCACATAGAAAATTCTAGCTATTGCAACAATTCCCATTATGGCTAGTAATCAGCAGTATTAATATGTTAATATGCTCATTCTTCATGATCGCGTGAGTAATGAGCGAATGTCAGGTTATGAATTAACATTATTATAATGTTATTTCTAGAACAATACATATAATTTAAACACTATATTGGTGATTAGCATTAAAATACGAAACGATATAACAATAACTTTCATTCATTAGACCGATCAATAGGGAATATTGCGCAAAGGTCAGAGCAGAGGGCACTCTAGCACATACAGTAATGAATCCGACCAAAATCCAACATGTTGGACGTTGGCTATGTCCACACTGTGCCTTTTTTGTTCATTAAGGGCATGCATCATAATTCATAGTGCAGTCAACTGTACTGTATGTCACACCTCCCCCCTATAAAAGGTAGGATAATATAATATGTTAAGTTAGTTAATAAAGATCAGTCGCAACTAAAACATCTTTTAATCCGTCCCCCGAAGCCTGCACCGTTGCATGGCGACCCTGCCAGGATCCATGCAATGGTGCAGGCTTCGGGGACGGATTAAAATATGTTTTAGTCGCGACTGATCTTTATTAACTAACTTAACATATTATCTGATCCTACCTTTTATAGGGGGGAGGTGTGACATACACTACACAACAGCGCACGTGAGGCATGCCCGCGATGCATGCCCTCTGACCGTATCCAAAACTTTCGCTTTGTTCTTTTTTTTTCTGGAATTTCTTATGACCAAATAAGACGCACATATTCCGCCTAGATAAATGTTCTCGTTACAATAAGCTGACAGACACTGCAACTGGACAAAAATGACAATGTTGGCATTGCGTTCGTTAACGCATTCAATTATTGAATGCGCCAATACGAAAGTTGAATGAAAGAAGATGACGAAAATTGAAGATGAAAGTGCACAGTGTGGACATAGCTAATTCCAACATGTCGAATTTTGGTTTGGTTGTCCAAGAGATACGTCATATCAGAATATTGACGGAAACGTTGTCAAACGTCGAACAAAACTTTTGGTTTACTGTGCTGGTGCTGCTTCTACTGGGAAAACATTGCAGTAATATAATATTATATTATGGTTCAAGTTACCCAAGTATGGTAAACAACTAACTGTACCTTGAAGATTATTTTGTGAAACCATTTTTTTAACTGAGTTACTCTTCCATAGTATTTCAATGGTGAACAGACTATAGTACTATATATTGACTGTTGTTCTTATATAGTTCTTTTTAAATAATTACTAGTTCAATCCATATTCCATACTTTCCATACTAATATAATAAATGCGAAAGTGCGTCTGTCTGTCTGTTACCTCTTCACGCTCAAACTGCTGAACCAATGTCGCTGAAATTTGGCATAGAAATACTTTGAGTCCCGGGAAAGGACATAAGACTCTTTTTATCCCGGAAAAATGTGCGGTTCCCGCGCGATAAACGAATTTTGGCGCAACGGAGTTGCGGGTGTCATCTAGTAATTACTAAACTTTAATTGAACTTACCCCGCGTTCCATTTGATGTTGAAAACGATCAAAACGCTCAAAATAGCTGGAGGCATGGACGTATAAAAAAAGGCAGACGGAGTCCCACCATACACAAAACTGTGTCCTTCAGAGTCGGCTAGCTGGCTGTATGTACACGGTCCGCACGCACACATTCTTGCGCTAGTCCATACCATTTGACAGGCGTTAGAATGTGTGCGTGGCCGACTCTGAAGAAAAGTGAAGACACAGTTTTGTATTAACAAGACTCCGTCCGCCTTTTTTTCTACGTTCATGGCTGGAGGCATTTTGAGCGTTTTGGCAGAAAGTGTACACAACTGTCAAAACCTTAATGAAATCTGACTGCCGCGCTCAGAGATGAATATTAATCCTTTGATCGGAGATTCTCGGAAATGCCATTGTATTCTATTGTTGTCGCGATCACCGGTGCTCGTACGGGGCTTGATGGGTAAATAACTTAACTGTAATTTAATGAAGATTTTAATCGTATGGGCAAAATCATAATTTGTTTCGTGCAATCATTAAATGCAGAGTGCGTTAGTATTATGCCATGTTACGGCAGCAATTTCTAGGAACCGTGTTTGTATCAAAGTTATCATGGCGGCATAGTTGTGCAAACTCCATTGTGGCAATCACAGTTGTTACGTCACAGTTGTCCAAAGGTAACGAGGACGCCGATTGAGTATTCATTTTGTGTTCGACGCCATGCTGAATATGTATAATTAACTAGTTTGCTGTGACTTGGTTTGCTTTAGCCTACTAATTAAGGCGGGATTATAGGCAACTGACATTTTAGAATTTGCGGAAAACAAGCTCAATAGATGGCGCTCGATAGGTACATATAAATTAGTTTTCAAGCCGTCGTTGATTTCAATAATTTTCAGAAATAATGTGATCACGTGGTAAACTCGACATACAGACTAATGATTAACAGAGAGGCCATGTTCACAACTTCATAAAATGCATTGCATATATTTATGCATAGAAAAATATAGCTATCCTATGCATATATTTATGCATGGAAAAATATAGCTATCTTAGGTACAATAATTCATCAACGTCAGCTCGCTCACTGCTGGGGTTATTTTATGACTTTATAATATGGTTCAAATATTTTTTGTGCTTGGGTTTATTGCAATACCTTTAATAAATAGGATGTAGACCTATGACGATTGTACCTGACACTGCAGCATCCTTTGGAAGATTCCAATATATATCCAGATATAACACCCTCCACAAATTCAAAAACGATAACTCTTGCAATACAGGTAACGTTTTTGACCCGCTTGACAAGTTTTTAATGAATAGTAGATTATATTCATTATTGTTATGCAGATCATATTCATATTTTCTTTGTCGTTTTTAAGGAACCTGTTCCCAAAAGAGACCCTTGGTCCGGGAAGTCTTAGCTTCGCTGTCTATCCGTCTGTCTGTCTCCAGGCTGTATATCAATTAAGTAACGCGGTAGCTAGAGAGCTCAAATTTTCAATTACGTATTTATGTTGTCACCATAACAACAAATAGAAACAAAATAAAATAAATATGTTAAGAGGTCTGAAATATTCACAACAAAAACGCAGTTTTTAGGCCTTTTCTGCTCGACATCAATAATGGCAACGGGTAAGTGTTTGAAATATTTACGAAATACCTCATTATAATATTTAAACTTTAACAATACTTATACTTATTAGAATAGTCTGTCATTTCATGCTTAAACTACTGAACCATTTTTTATAAAATTTGGTGAAGAAAGGACAAAGGATAAAAATTAACGGTTCCCACGCCATGAACGATTTTTTGAATAATTTGCATCGAGATAGTGGCTATCAATTTGTTCTAGTAGCTGTTTGACACGACATTTGACACGAAAGACCCTGCGGCTACATAGCGTCAAACATTTAATAAAGAATTTGAAAGATAAAATATATGGGGCTTATGTCAAAATCTTCGTTTATGAAATTATGATACATTGAAGTTATAAATATTCATCTCTGAGTACGGCAGTTACAATATTATTTTTCTCCTGTTTATTTTTGCTATAGGTCCCAACAAAATTAGAATGAAAAATGATAGTGAACAAGACTTATATTATGCCAACTTCCAATAAACCAGTACATTACACCAGATTGTCGTGAGTAAAAAATTAATAATTGCATAAAATGTAATTTCTTTGCTCTCTACTTTTAAGTGTCGTCGTGATTTTTATTCACAAAATATTATATTTTTGATAAAATCAAATAAGGTTTAAAGGTTTTTCATTTCGATCTATATTATTTTTTGTGTAAAGAATGGAATTCACATGTTCGATAAAATTATAGTTTAACATAATATCGTATCAAAATCATGGTGTATCTATGAATTTGGATCTATCCGCTTGATAAGTATTTTTACGATTTACTTCAGTGCTAATAGTCAGGGAGCCCTAGAACAATTTTTTTTTTATTACTAACAAGCTGATTCTTGTGAGTAGCTTCATTTTGATAAGACAAACAACTTTTTTATCTGCAAAAAATCTTCCGTTTTAGCGTACCGTAGTCAACCAAGTTTTGTTGATTACAGAACCCTAAAACGGAACCCTAACCACCTGATTTACCAATATTCAAAATATTGGTAGGTTAATAGTTATACATATAATTTAAGAGTAACATTGTTCTACAAATTGAACAATACATATTTTAGGACCATCAAATCAAATTATGAAATCCTTTCTATCTCTGTTAGCTACCACTTTCAAGATTTTTTCGCAGATAAAAAAGTAGTTTGTCTTATCAAAATAAAGCTACTCACAAAAAATTAGCTTGTTAGTACTTAATAAAAAAATGTTCTAGGGCTCCCTGACTATTATGACAGATTTGACTGATGTCATTCAATTATTATCCATCAAAACGCCTGTGGAATTGTTATGGCAAATATTATATCTTTCCATTGCTATGGAATATGGATTGGACATGTTCGATAAAATTGTTGTTTAACATAATAATATCATTATCATTTTACAATGTTTTAACACATCCGTCAAAATGTGTCTCTTGTTGAGGCACTCTGTTCATGCTCTGTTGTGTTATGTTAAACCTACCAAAAACGTATAAATGATCGTTTGGCGAATGTAAATTATCAAATATATATCAATAAGATACCTAATAAGGTAGTTTCTCACCAAATATTAGGTTACAAAATAATATTGTAATATTTGTAAACCAAACATATTGCCTATGTTCTGAAATAAAACTCAGTTTACTTACCAGTGATCAAGACGTCATCTTACGACGCCGAACTGTATTGTACTGGGATTCCACTAGTAAGACAAGTGTAACGTATTATAATCACATCACAATAAACACATTTAAGTATACAACAATGCACTGGCAAATATTTCGAAACGAATCAACAGTATGGGACCACGGCGATTCTAGGCCTAAGGAGCTCTGGCCAGTATACTGGGATATATTTGTAAACATACTCTAGGTTTTCTATAATAGACACTCAGTCACTGAAAGACAGATTTGACTGATGTCATTCAATTATTATCCATCAAAACGCCTGTGGAATTGTTATGGCAAATATTGAAAGCAAGGCGTTGCATTCAAAATCAATAAATCGTTCGAATTTGTGATCAAAACGATTTATCTTTATTATTGTTATAATATATCAAAAACGAAGCTGACCCTAACCTTCGAAATCATAATTTAAACATTTTTGTATAAAACTATTTTTTCCTGCGTTTATTTTCGCTGAATTCTAGTCGAAATAAAAGTTTGAAAGTAGCATTCTTTATTACTCTTTTTTTAGTGGTAAATGGATTTAAATCAAAATTCTAAGCTGACTGGGACCTTGGTAAGGAACGTAACAAACCTACAAAAAATGTTTAAATGCTTATAATTACTTCTGGTCAAAGTTCTAGTGAAAATAAAAACATGAAATTTCACTAGTCCTCGTTGTATACGGCCTTAAGACTAATGAGTTAGTAACATTCTACTGTTTCAATACAGTTTTGTTCCTTGTTCAATTTATTAACTTTATTTCGGTGTTTTTTTGGCTCAGATGCATTATATTTAAGAATTGCTTACAGCTATAGAAAATCCATACATGTATTATATAGGCGAAAGTTTTTTTGTCTGTCTGTCTGTTACCTCTTCACGATTAAACCACTGGACCGATTTTGCTGAAAATTTGGTATGGAGATACTTTGAGTCCTGGGAAAGGAAGGATACTTTTACCTCGTAAAAATGTACGGTTCCCGCGCGATAAACGAGTATTGGCGCAACGGAGTTGTGGGCGTCATCTAGTATGTTATAAACGCAGAGAACTTTACCTATACTGTATACACTGTATACCAGTTATTCTTAAAGTGTGCTCCACTAAGCCTGGGGCTGTGAAGGCCTTGTAGGGGCTTTAACAAAATGCTATCCGATACCAGCATGGTGACAATTCACTAATAGTCACAACGTTCTTTTTTTGAGTCCATCAAAAATTTCACTTCCGACCGTCCGACAAAAAAAGTTTGAGAGCCACTGATATAATATACTACAGGTAGCTAATTCACAATACACTGCTGTAGCTGTATACAATCTACATTGTAGAATGTTCATCGCAAATCCTGTTGGGATAAATCTTGTAAAAGTGCATTTCCACCGTCATATCTCCGCCGCGCTCCATTTCACAGACTCGTGCCTGGGCGTGGATGTTTGTTACACTGGAGCTGTTTAGAATTTAAACATTATCGTGATAGTATTTACTTGTCAATAAATAGGTGATCGCACGTTTATCAGCAAGCACGCGTCGAACGCGCCGTATTTTAGAATTCGTTGTATGATCTATACATATAATAAATCTGTAGAAATGTCAATTCTGTACATTAAAGATATTCAAAAAATAATAAGCGGGGGGTGTCACAATATCGCTATAGTCTGTCTGTCTGTCTGTCTGTCTGTATGTTTGTTCCAGCATCACACGACTGATCCGATTTGAATGCGATTTTCACAGATATATTTGTCTTCTTCCAACTTAACATCTGGTGTATAAAAAAAATTCTCCCCACCCCTCTAAAGGGACGAAAGAGGGGGTCAGATTTTGTATAAGACTTTTGCTTTAACACGAAAACTACTGATCCGATTTGCATACGAATTTCGCAGATATATTTGCCTCTTTCCAACTCAACATCTGGTGTATAAAAATTATCCCCCCCCCCCCCCACCTCTAAGGGGACCAAAGAGGGGGTAAGATTTTGTGTCAACTGATGAAGTAGAAATACTTTAAATGGCAAAACAACGTTTGCCGGGACAGCTAGTATTATGATATGAAACCTCGCACATTCGTCTGCACCGTACGCGCCGCATTTCGTGTACTATGCGGTGCGTTCGACGCGTACGGCGCGTACGGTGCTGACAATTAATCTGTGACCAGCTCAATACTGTGCCTTAATTTTTGCTGCAAATGTCTAAACTTACATTACAAATTTTATGTAGAAGCTTTTAGAAAAGATTAAGGTTTGACTTTATTTAAAAATAGACATAAAAATATGTTATGAATAATAGGATCACAATCTTAGCACTAAAAATACAATCTAAAATAAGGTTAAGGTTTTAAGCTGTACCATTAAAAGTAGAGGACCGATTTTGATTAAATTAATGTAGATATTTATACTTTCGGCTTGTACAAAAAGCCAAAAGTATAGATCTAGTCATAGGATTAAAAAGTACAAATAAAAGGGGAAGAACAAAGTACTTATTTGATTTCAATTGGTTCATTATTTATAATAAACTAATGTTAATATTGATAACTGATGACTGTTATCACTTATCAGCAATGAGTTTCTAAAATACTAGAGTAGCAACGTCTTACAAACGATTCTCAGAAATGCGTAACCACTTGATAGTTCAAAAGACGATGTCAAATCTTTATGTTATTATGTAAGTCAGATATGCCTGCAGGCGTCTTCGAAGTGGCAACGCATTGCTGCCGTAAACTGCCCATCTAGTTACGTTAGTAATATAGAACATCATTGGTTTTTTTTTTTTTTTTACAACAGACTGTCGGTGTTGATTATCCGACAACCTTATATCTTATATCAACTTATACGGAAAAGTCATGCATCTTTTTTTTTTTTTTTTTTAATCCGGTGCGCGAAGATGTTGTCAGTGTCCTTCATCATTCAAGTGAACATCATTGGTTATCAGTCCGATACACTAATTATTAGTAATTAGTATTGATGACAATAAAATCCGTGAAACACGGGTATTGGGTATGTTTCACGTTTAAAATGAATCTCTACTATGTTATACTAATAGGGAGAGAATCTCTATCTACTTATACCTCTATCTCTATTGGAGATAGAGATATTCCAGACCACCAACATCAGTGTAGATTCAGCGCACGTCGCACGTCACGAGTCTGGCGCGTGAGCAAACACGTCTTCCCCTCACTAATACCGACTTCAGCTATTATGCGAAATCCGAGATTGCTTTTATTGGAATAATACGGAATATTTTTTGAGTAGCTTTGGAAACTAGGGGGGTTTATCTGATACTTTTCATACTATTTATATAAAAAAAATGGTATGTAAGTAGGTACAGATACTTTGAGTCCCGTAGTCAAAGTATCACCTAACCAAATTTTAGCAAAATCGGTTCAGCAGTTTTGACGTGAAGAGGTAATAGACAGACAGACTGACGCACACACTTTCGCTTTTATATGGTATGGAAGTATGGATTTCAACGTATAAAAATTCTTTACAATAAACTGGTTCACCGACTGACGATGATTAGGTGGAAACGATCCAGCCCAAGGACCGTAAGTCCTCATTAAATTCGCCAGACACGGCGCTGAAATTTTAATTAAAAGGTGGCTATTTATTAAGAGTTCCCAGTTGTTGGCAAGTGACAAGTCCATTTTTGAGTTAATTTACAGCGAAAGTTACCGGGATTCTTGCGGGAAACCCCGCAGTGAAAACTCAGCTAACTTTACCCATTACCCCAGAGATAGCTCCGTCACTTCATAAATACGATACCGAACGCTCCAACAATTTCAGAGATTGTCGATTTGCGTAGCCCCACTGTCTGGGTTTATAGATTTTAGATAATTTTAATCAATTACATTTTGCTGCGTGAAGGAAAGAGGGTTGACAACAATGAGTTTCTAAATAGAATATCATTGGTTGATTGGTACCCATCCTAGCTAATATTCTAAATGTGGAAGAGTGTCTGTGTCTCTTCATGCCCAAACCGCTGAACTATTTTTGGCTGAAATTTAGAATAGAAATACTTTGAGTCCCGGAAAAGGACATAGGATACTTTTTATCCCGGAAAAATATACAGTCCCGCGCGATAGCCAAATTTTGGCGCGATGGAGTTGCGGGCATCATCTAGTCACTTATATTTTGTTTCGTGAATCAATGAGGGTTGAAAATCCCAAGAGGTACTGATTTAATAGAAAAATTGAGAATCTTGTAAACATTACAATTATAAGAAAACATGTTAATATTATTGACAAAAAGTGTATCTCCTTGACTGATTTCGATTTAAGGGTATGGAGTAACTTTTACTCTAAAGAAAATACAAAAGATTTTATCTTAAGATATAATTTTTTTGTGCCGCAAAAATAACCTGTTTATAAACTTTCGGCTTATCAAAGTTACGAGCAACATCTGGTTGAAACATAATATTTCTAATTTAAATAAGAATACTACGGGATCCAGTCACAAAGGTTAAAATAGTGCTGTAGAAGTATTGGAATTCTGGAACTGTGGAATGTTCGATACGGATTTACCTGTTCCTTACAGAAATAGATTTAAATCGATTTCCCGGACGGGGAAAGAACAAGAACCTAAGCTCACAATCCGAACCGATCAAGTCGGAATCTTTTTCCTGGGAGAGAATTAACTGTTCTTTCAGTATAGTACAATACTAGACTGCAACTTCTTTCGTGTCATTCCTTTAATCTTTTAAAACTATGCATTTTTGTATTTTCTGAACACGAGGTATCTCAGATTTTTTTGTTAATTTTCATCTTTAAATTGAGTAAGTGTAAAAAGACAAGAAACAGACAAAACAATTTCGTAATTATTTCATAAAATGATGTTAGGTATAATATATAAGCGCAGTTTAGACCAAAAGGAGACAAATAATTGAGGATAAGTTAGTGTTTTCCTACAAGAACTATGATTTTGAGCTGGTGATTCGAAATGCAACGAGATGCAACGCAACGCGTTGCCAAAATATGAAGTCAGATTACTATGAACGATATAATTAACAACTCACAAAGCCCCGACTTTTTAAAACGAAAACTCTATTTCAAGATTCTCTTTATTCAAGATTATCTGCCAACATTATGCAATAAATATAAAACTTCTGCTATAAAATCAAGTGTTTAAATAGCCTGGACATTATTTTATGCAAAAAATAACTAGATTATTCTGTTAAAAGTAAAATGTAGAAACCACGCTAAGGTTCCAAAGTTCAAGTTAAGCGCGAACCGTCTTTGTCCAACAGAATCTTCATCAGAATTGAGTCTTAAAAACTAACTCATAAAATATTAATACACCCGGTTGAGTTTGACAAAGACTTAACGAATTTCCGAGATCATAGAGGCCGCGCACAAAAAGCCGAAAACTTTTTACTTTTGCATAAAAAAATAAAGTGTCACTTTTAATTAGCTATTCTAATGAGCGGGAGTTTTTGTTTCATCTTGATAAAGTGATACTCGTTAGCGAGGCCACGGTGCCACGGTGCGTTGCGATATGCCACAGACGATGCGTCGATGTTTATCATAATACCACCGCATTGATGTGTTTCGTCGCAATTTTTTGACGTAGCGATTGAGACAGGATTAGAAGAGATGAGGTGATAAGTTATATGTCAGGTTGTGTTTAATTTTTTTAAGCAGAACTTTGCTTACTTCACAAAAAGATAATCATTACTTTGACCATTGGGCTGCCTGAATTAAAATTTTAAATGAACACACTTCGTCAGTCGTCAAGGTGCAATAAAAAGTAACCAATGTCATTTATCACGCATCGCCGAAAGACTAGTGGCAGCTATGTGCCATACAATGCGTTATTCTGTTCCGACAACGCAACGCAGTAAATTAACGTGGCCTCGCCCTTACTGGGATTTTCTTTTGGGAAGTTTTGGATCTTGTCGAAAAGTTTTAAACTTAAACACCTACTTTGGATTAGAAATTTTATTCATAAATTTCTATTTATTATGATAACGGTAATTATTTATTAAACAACTCTAACAAAATAGAGTACTTTGAAAGTACTACTTTCAGAAAATTGGAATTTAAAATTATATAAAATAAATTTCTTAACCATAGTACTTTTCTTACTTACCTCCTCACGCTTAACCAACTTAACTTACTAAACGTTATTAAGGTATGATTCGGATCAAGGCAGCATGCAGCGGGTCGCCGCGACCCGCGACCCAAACAGCCACTGCTCACTATGAAGTTGTATGGAGGACTAAACAATCACGGCGACCCGCGTCGTGAGACAGAGAGACCGGTCGCCGCGTAAAATAGCATACCGATGTCCGCGACCCGCGACCCGAGACTGTCGCCAAGCCACTGCTTTGTATGTGTTTATATGGACGACATTCCGATTACCGCGACGCGTGACACGAGACCGGTGGGCGTGGCGCGGCAAATTTCGATGAGCGCGAACCTGTCGCGTCGATAGCAGTACCGCGACAGCCGCAGGGCAGCTGTGGTAGATATTCTATCTAGAAACACGCCGATAGGTTATTAATCATATCGAAACCGAAAATAAAAATTTTCGTATAATATAAGTCATGGAGGTATCAAAGTATGTAGGTATGAACTATAATATTATTATAACAGCTACTTCTCTCATAGTAATCTATACTTCCATACTAATATTATAAAATGCGAAAGTATCTGTCTGTCTGTCTGTCACGCTTTCACGCCAAAACAACTGAGCCGATTGTAATGAAATTTTGTACACAGATAGTCTAGAACCTGAGAAAGGACATAATCTACTTTTTAACTGGAAAAGGGGATTGGAAGGGGGGTAACGGGGGACAGGTCAAAGGTTATACAAAGCTTTGGGAATTGTGTTTATTAGATGGATTCTGAGGAAAATTTGCAGTAATGTAGGCTTCATTTTATCCCGATTCCCGGCATTGCCACGGAAACGGGAAACACCATGCGAAACTGAAGTCCACGGCGGACGGAGTCACGGGCAACAGCTAGTATTTTATATGTGTATATTGTGTTAATTTGCTTCCTTACTCGGGGTTCCCTACGCAAATGGCAATAAAATCGGCCGACGTTTGTTGTTGCTGTAGCGCACTGCGCAACAGAAATGCACAATTTGTGTGTGAAAGCCTATCTTCCCCTAGACTTTTAGAACAGTCGGGCATGATCAATTCCCAAGAATCCCAATCCTTAGGAGTCCCTTACCTAAGAAACTCGAGTCCAATTCAGGATAGTTCAAATTTAAACTCTCAATGTTACAATTTTATGTACGAGTATATACCTTAAACAAATAAAAAGCTTTTCGGAACTGCTAATGATTGATGTGCCTTTTCTTTTTGGTTTAATGTCGTTATCTATTAAACTTAGAACAAAATAAAATTGCTCGTGGCTTAATCTGCAATACATTCTAAATTTTTTCTCATTACACATTAAGTGACGTGCTATGAGTATATTGTAGCTATGAACGTAGAAAAAAAGGCGGACGGAGTCTTGTTATATACAAAACTGCGTCTTCACTTTTCTTCAGAGTCGGCCACGCACACATTCTGACGCCTGTCAAATGGTATGGACTAGCGCAAGAATGTGTGCGTGCGGACCGTGTACGTACAGCCAGCTGGCCGACTCTGAACGACACAGTTTTGTGTATGGTGGGACTCCGTCCGCCTTTTTTTATACGTCCATGATTGTAGCATCCCTTTTCGACCCGCGACGTAAAAATAGGGTCAACCTTTCTCCTCTTTTCCGGAAATGTTAAAAAATACAAAATAATTTCGTCATCCTCTTCATCTGCCAACAGTTTTTGGATAATTTCTTCCCTTAATACTAAATTCCCTGCCATAATATTGTAAAATAATTCACAATTATTGTTTTGTTTACACTCGTAGTTATGGTGGAAAAAAGGGCAAAGCTTCTGTCTGCGCACAATATCACAAAATTGTAGATCGCAACATAGTTTGAAATGCTACCTAGTTACGTAGTTAATAATGTTGTATTTTGTTCAAATGTACTTATTTACGCGGCGCACTTGCATGCCGCGGGTCTCTGCGGCAAGCGACGCTGGCCACGTGGTTATTATAATACTACTTAGTGACTTAGACAAAAATGATAGCTATAATCATGTCAATAAAGTATCATTTTAATTACATTTTTGTCGGTTGCGGCTACGCGGTCGCGGACATTGGTAAGCTATTTGCTGCTCCGCAGCAAGCGACCGGTCGCTTACGCGTGACGCTATACGCTTGCCTCGCAGATCCGAATGGTACCTTAACGGTATTTATGAAAGCTCACGAAACTCTCTATTTTTCAAGATAAAAATTAATCTACGCGTTTGTTCAAAGCTAAACAACTGCTTGCTCACTCTAATCAAATAACGTTTAGCACTTTTTAAGTAAATAAGTATTATACAGATATAAATTTCTGCCATCACAAATTATTGATAAACCAATATAATAATTATAAAACCTATCTATAAAAATGTATAAAGTATAACACTACCTGCAAAAATGTATAAAGTCTCCAAAAAACTATAAACGAAACTAATTTAAGAAAACTTACACCTGTATCAAGCTTTAAGAACTCATTCTAATAACGTTCGAACTAATGGGATCCCGCAAAAGACGTGTAATCAAAAATAAATCGGCCGTAACACTAACACCCGATCAAACACGCTCGCGCCACGCTCTCCGACAATTATCTCTGAATTTATCCCATCTTTTGCTACAATTCGCACTTTTATTTCTTTTTTTTTTATTGCTTTACTATTTATTACGTATTAGTGGTTGTAGAAAAAATGTTGTATAAGTAAAATCTACGTAGATTTTACATATACAACGTGCTACCTAGATGCAGACTACGTAGCACGTAGCTGGTAAATACGTTATACGTAGCGTGTAGATAAAGTCTGCGTAGCACATAGCGCAGAGACGCGGTCATGTTGCTACATGACCGCGTCTATGCACGTAGTGCGTAGTGATAATATCTACGTAGCACGTAGCGTGAAGATGCGATCTGCGTCGCACGTAGCGTGAAGATGGGATATGCGTAGAACGTAGCGTGAAGATGGGATCTGCGTAGAACGTAGCGTGAAGATGGGATCTGCGTAGAACGTAGCGTGAAGATGGGATCTGCGTAGCTATTGCACGTAGCGCATAAAGGTATCTGCGTAGCACGTAGCGCGTAGAGACAGTCGACGTAGCACGTAGCGCGTAGAGACAGTCGACGTAGCACGTAGCGCATAGAGACAGTCAACGTAGCACGTAGAGAAATCTGTGTAGCACGTTGCTCGAAGGTGCGGTCTACGAATCAAATTAAGTTCTCTGTCAGCACGTCCATTGTATCGATTAAAGTAAATTTCAGATAGCCGCATTTAGGCAGGCAAATGGAGTGTTTATCAGCAAGTGTCTCCAAGTGAACATCCACTACTATTAAGAGGAGTTTTGAATGTAACGTCACAAGATTAACGCCAACAAGTGAGGCGTACGTCAGCAGTGTAATTCCTCGGAAGTGTCAGCAATTCGGCGATTCAGTTACACAAATTGGGGCAGCTCTGGACCGTGAACGCTGCGAATATTTGTCTTCTCAAATTGCAAATATTGGCCGGGGATATTCGGAAATATGGGGATAATATTACGCAAATACCTAAATTTAACATCTAATTTTGTAACAGGTAAAACGCGTAACCTATGAGTTATTTTATACTATAAATTTGAAAACGTGCTATGTCTATCTATTGCAGCTGTTACGTAACCCTATTGAAAATCGGTAAGACAAAGGAAGAGTATACTATCAGAGTAGTATATTTGAGAAAGTAATATGAAAGGGGATATTACGTCTTCCTCCCCTAAACAGGAAGAGAGGTTTTTTACTGCATGACAAAAATGTAAGCCTGCTGTTGCTGCTGCTTCGTTTTTTTTAGCCGGCACTCCTAGATTGCGACCCGTTGTTCCGTTCCAATATCTATACATATTATAAAACAAAGTCGCTTTTTTTCCCTCATGTCCCTTTGTTCCCTTTAATCTTTAAAACTACGCAATGGATTTTGATGATTCTTTCAGTGTTAGATAGCCCATTTATCGAGGTAGGCTATAGGCTATATTTTATCACGCTAAGACTAATAGGAGCGAAGAAATAGAGGAAAATGTGGAAAAAACGGGGAAAATTATTTGAAAGGGCTAACTTGAACGCGCTAATCTCAGGAACTACTGGTCCGATTTGAAAAATTCTTTCAGTGTTAGATAGCCCATTTATTGAGGAAGAATGTGGAAAAAACGGGGGAAATTATTTGAAAGGGCTAATCTCGCGAACTACTGGAGCAATTTTTATGTTATTTGGCACAGATAAGAAGTAGACCACGTGAAGGATCATAATAGGCTATCGATTTTAATCATTTTTTCAGTGGCTATATATTTTATACCCGTGCGACGCCGGGGCGGGTCGCTAGTTCACAATATTTATGAATTTATCTATACTTAATCAGTAGTAAATAACACTCTAAAGCTTAGCACTTCTGGTAAAATATGGGAGTGATATAGAGCAAAACAAATTGTATAAGCTCGTTGCAGAGTAATACATCACAGAGACGCGATGTATCGATAGCTCGTAGGTGCTAATGGAAAGCCCTGGAACGTTCGAGTATTACTCTATGTATAGGTAATAGGTATGCTTCAATAATTTGTAGCACAAATTTTGCGACACAGTGCAACACAGTGCGACCGTATAAATATTTCTAACTAGATGACGCCCGCAACTCCGTTCAGACTCAAAGTATCTCCATTAGAGATGAAACGGATTGTAGTTTGGCCGGATACCAGATACCGGATATTCGGCCAACCACCTGGCCGGATAGCCGGATATCCGGCCGCCGAATATCTGGCGGTACTTAGCCGTTTGGTGCAAAGCACACATACAAGTGCAAGGTGCTAAGTACTTTCAGCACCTTGTAGCAGTGTGTACAGCGACAGACTTTTTATGAAGCTGGCCTTATTTATGAAGAGAAGCGAAACCGCTACCTCTCAATGGAGAGAAGTTGGTTTTTGACCGACTTCCAAAAAGGAGGAGGTAATACGTTCGGCTGTATGTATCTTTTTTTTTATGTTCCACGATTACTCAGCCGTTTGTGGTCCGATTTTCGAAATTATTTTTGTGTTGTATAGGGTTTAACTCCAATTTGGTACCATGTTCACAAAAGTGGTGATCTGATGATGGGATTCTTGAGGAATCGAGGGGACTCCTTGAAATTTGTATGAAAGCATATAGTGATTTTAATTTTTTCTGAAGCATTCAAGGTAAATGCTACCAAAAAGTAAGACTTTGCACCAGGTTATACCCTGGATCCGAAGGTACCGAACAGAACTTTTGAATGCTTATAGGTACAGGTTCGGGGATTTCGGCGTTGTTTAAACAACTAAAAGCACAAGCTAACACATCAATTTGATTGATCATCATCATTACAACCATAATTATACCATGGGTCATCACACTATGACCCAATTATTGGTACTTTTAGTGATATTTTGCATCGAAGCAGTTGTTTTTGATGATGGTTTCGCTGTTTGTAGACCGATTTTCAAAATTCTTGTGTTGTTGTATAGGATATAATCTTAATTTTGTATAACAATTACGAACGTGGTGAGCTGATGATGGGATCTATGAGCAATCGAGGGAAATCCTTGAAATTTATCAAAACACTCATAGTGGTTAAAATGTTGTTTCTAGTAAGTTAAACATAATATGTTACGAATAAGAGAAATTTCATACGAAGATGTCTCTTGGTCCAAAGGCACTGAACAGAACTCCTGAACCTTTAAAGATAAAAGTATGGAAATTGCAGCATCGCTTAGATAACTACAAGCATTTACCACAATTTCGCTTACAGTAACATAATGTGCATAGTTAACATTCGTATTGGTTATTTACGCATAAAGCCTTATTTTGTTGATAACTAAAAAGAGTGAAATTATTATTTTTAACAAAAAATTAAAACTGACTTCCAAGGTAAAAACAATAGTAATATGAACTAAAAAGTATTAAATAACTCTTACTCTTTAATAGTGCCTTTTTCAGAATTCGTCTAAATCTCAACTATTTCTGTACATTACTACAGTCTTTATTACTTGAAGTCGGTACCAGTCCCAAAAGTTTCATATATTCTAAGTTATTTACATTACTGCACTCACGATTAAATTAGTTGGTACCGACTTCAAAATAATGAAGACTGTAGTAATGTACAGAAATAGTTGAGATTTAGACGAATTCTGAAAAAGGCACTATTAAAGAGTAAGAGTTATTTAATACTTTTTAGTTCATATTACTATTGTTTTTACCTTCCAAGGTAAAAACAATAGTAATATGAACTAAAAAGTCGGTTTTAATTTTTTGTTAAAAATAATAATTATTCACCATAATTTACCCTTAGTGCAGTATGAGTACTAATTAATTCATTTTCAACTCTACTTATATTTCTTAAAACTAACTAAATAAAGTAAGTACTTAAATAATTACTTAAAAACATTTTTTTTATCCAGATCTTATTTTTTATTCGGCCGGATGCCCATCCGGCCGAATAGCAGCTATCCGGTATTCGGCCGGATTGTATTAAGACCACCGGATAGGCCGGATACCGGATAGTTGCCGGATATCCGTTTCATCTCTAATCTCCATACCAAATTTTAGCGAAAACAGTTCAGTGGTTTAGGCGTAAAGAGGTAACAACAGGCAGACAGACATACTTTCACATTTATAATATTATTAGTAAGTATGGATTAAAGTTCTTTTCTAAAAAACGCATTGTGTCACTTTTAAGATTAGAAAATTGAACTTTGTTTACCTAGTTACTACAATTATTAAAAACTACGCAGTATTATAAACAATGTTATGGACAATTACAAAATAATGCAATTCTCTAAATAATGACTAGCTTGAGCTCGTTTCTATTAATTTTTGATTTTACATATAAAAAAACATTTTTGATTTTATTCAAATCAGAGTCTTCATAGCAACAATTATTCCACTATCAATGTTTTATAATCCCGCAGCGCTAGTTATATTATAACAATCTAACGATGTTTACAATATCACGGTACCAGACATATTTAAAGACATGAGAGGATAAAGAAGGTAACTAACATTTTACAACATAAAAGTATACCCTACAACTAACATACTTCATCACCTAGCTAATATAACTAGCTATACCAAACCACATTTTTGAGATTAAAATCGTTTTTCCGGTCCTAAAGCCTCCATTTATACAAAAAAACTACAGTGTTCAAATTACAAGTTACCCACTTTATACACTCATGCCCTCATTTTATATTTACCTCACAACACGGAGATATCACACGGCAATAGTTCAACTTTGCCGCGATACAAAGTTGCACGTACCAGTTGCACAATGGTTACCACGGAAAGTGCTATCTGTTCCCTAGTTTTACGTAACTGTGTAGTATGAAGTTGTATATTGTGATATAAATAGTAATATTATAAAAATGCGAAAATATTTCTGAGTGTAGATCTATTTGTTACATCCTAATATTTGTTTTTGATAAATAAATATGTAAATACTTTGAGAGCCCGTCGAGCAAGGGCATCGATAGTTTTTATTGGGGCAAAATTATTATTTTTGGCTAGATAAATCACTTTTGTCTTGTGTCAGACAAGCCCCCCTAGACAACTGGCAAAACGCTAGCGCTACAAAATGTATGGATTTGACATTAGTATTCGCTAGCGAAGCGATGACTTATGTCAAATCGCATACACTTTGTAGCGTTAGCCACTTGTCTAAGGCCTGGACAACTTATTACGTAGTTTTAATGGTCAATTCAAACCGCAACGCGATGCGTAGATGCATTTCTTTTGTACTGAATTGACAGATTTTGTGAGCGTGGGACGTTTTGAAAATCTGTCAAATCCATTAGTACGCGTCGCGTTGCGGTCTGAATTGACCCTAAGTCTGTACTGAACTTTTATTTTGGCATATTTTTTTATAGTTCTAATAATAATAACCACAAGGCTTCAATATTCAGTGAACAATATTTCCCTACAAGACGTACAAGACCCAAATAAAACCTTGTTCAACATATTCTACCCGGCATCGGATAGTTTTAATTTCGATATTATTGGTCTCAGGTCAGTTCACGTTTCAGGTCGGGTGGTTCCGTACTCGTATCGTGAGGGTCCCGTAGGTAATGAGGCGAATCGGCCCTCGACTAATCGGATGGAGGGTATAAGGCGCCATCTTTTATTTCGTTTATTCTTTAGGTTGTTTCGTATGTTTTGTATATTTTGATGATTATATTAGGTTATTTCGTATGTTTTGTATATTTTTTATTAAAACTAGATGACGCCCGCAACTCCGTTGCGCCAAAAACTCGTTTATCACTCGGGAACCGCGCATTTTTCCGGGATAAAAACTATCCTATGTCCTTTATGGCACTTAAAGTATCTCCATACTAAATTTCGGCTAAATCCCTTCAGTGGTTTGGGCGTGAAGAGGTAACAGACAGATGGACACACGTTTGCATTAATTTTATAATAATATAGTATGGATTCGAAGATGCCTGAAAAAGTTCCTGGATATGAAATTTTGTAATGTTCTCATGCGTTTATTTTCATAGTTTAATTTTCTACGTTCCTTATTGTATCTCAACAATGGCTTTTTATTTCTGTTTGCTTACAATAAAACATACTTATTTTCCCAAAAAACCTACAGTTTTTACGATTAAGACTATTCTAATATGTTTTTTCTTAGGACTCAAAGTATTTAGTTGCGGTAGGTTCTATCGTACCCGCAACTCTGCCTTAAGCGATGAGTGGAGCACCATGGGGTTTTAGTGGGTAGACTACGCAGGAGTCCCACATACCCCGGCCGATATCGCCAATTTGCCGGGGATGCGCACTGCATTTCCCCACGTTAAAAAAAAGGGAAAATATTTCTGTGCCAAAGGTGAATGCCTAAAAAAATCCCATAGTCGATTAAAATAATTTATATACAGCAAAGTAGACGATTAATAGTAGATTGTAAATATGTAACTCATTTTAATCAAAACCATAACCGAAACGGATAATTTGAAAAAATAAATCTGAGATTTTGAGACAGCGCTTTGAATCAACCATGTAGTTTCTTCCTTTGTTTTTGTGTTTTCCTCGTAAAAACGATGGTGACACGTATAAGAATATACAATTTAGAGAAAATAAAGTCAAAACTGGCCAAGTGTGTGTCGGGCCACGCGCAATACCTATAAGGTTCCGTAGTACCGCTAGTTTTTGATATTTTTTGAATGGTCAATGAATGTACATATTTTATAACGTGTTATACATTACTAACAACATCATCTCAGTTACGTTTTTAAAGGAATTTAAATTATAAGTTCCTTTAATACTTCTCCGAATAGTTACATTTTTTTTAGTTGATCGACTATTACTCAGTAACTTATGAAGTCTTCTTAGCCGTGATAGTTTTTCTTTTAAATTCAGCATATTTCCTACTCCCGTGAATATTTTTCCAGAAGCAACCGTTTAGCTGGTAGGACACTGCAGGACTCTAAAGATTTTTTCCACTTTAAAACTTCATATTTCACATCTCTAAATCGGAAAATGATATGTTATACTCATAATATTTTTAAAAAACCTATCCAACGACACCTCACACGGTGGGATGGACGCGAAAAAAAAATTCATCCCCGCTAAAATTTGTGTAGGGGAGGTACTTACCTTAAACATTTTTTTAAAGATCTTATATACCATTTTGTCGGCATCATTAATATGTGCATTCATTCCGAATTACAGCTTTGTAGGTCCTATAGTCTCTGAGCAAAACCGCGGACAGACAGACGGACAGACAGACGGGCGGACGGACAGACCGAAACTATAAGAGTTCCTCGTTGACTACGGAAACCTAAAAAGGGATTTCACCGTACGTTTTTCGGAAGAAAGCGTATTCCCTCTTAAACGCACCTGTAGCTCTACTAATGTTGCGAGTGTCCATGAGTGACGGTAATTGCTTTCTATCAGGTGACCCGTTTGCTCGTTTGCCCTTTTATTTTCGAAAAGACGTAGCTAGTTAACTGATATCATGTAATAATCGTTAAAAATACATGTACAGATTATACCATTTCTATACCAAACTGACATTCTATACTTTCAGATATAAAAGTGATAAATATTTTAATATTATAACAATATGAATATAAGAATCAGTAGACAAATATAAATGTGTTTTTACTACGTACTAATCGTCACAATATCGTTTGTAGCATCATGTCGTCCTAAATATCATAGATTCCTTTAAGAAAAGTCAATTGGTTACGATCGTTTTTAAAGTACTTGGTGATTGTTTAATCCAAAAAGGACATTGTATTTGGGATACCGTAGATGTATAGTCTACTATGCCCCATATAAATGGTTTGAATCGATTACGGGTTTTTGGTCCATACATTTTTGGGCATTCACCTTTCATTGAAGTTGCTTTAGCAGTAACCATAAAGAGGTTTTACACTTTCGCAGTCATGATATTAAAAAACGAATGTTTCATCAAAATATAATTTATTAAATATACCTAGCTACTATTACAATATAATTAGCTGTATATTGCCCGCGTCAGCTGATCCGAACTTGTTAACTAAACGCACCGTCAGCGTAACGCTTGATTAAATTTTAATCAGAGTTTATAGAACAGATTGTTAAGATATTACCGACCTCATTTTCATAAAAATGTGTTAAGATTTTCCTACAGTATTTGGACCTTTTTGTAAAGGAGTAATTTGTTTCATTTAGGCATAAAATTGTTTTGACCTTTAAATTTTGTGCCAGACAAATAACATAATGATTCTCATGGTTAAAAATTGTTAGCATTTTATATTTTTAGTAACATAAGTTATTCACTTCATGCGTTGGATAAATGAGATAATGATCTTATAACCAGACTTATTTTAATTGTCTGTTTATGTTGTTTCTATATTACATAACTCTATATAACTCTTGTTCAATGTTGTTTCCCTTTATTTATTTATTTCTCCAGAAAAACTTACAGCTATGCAATAAAGACAATTAAAACTAAAAAAGTTATCTATGAGCCATTTATGTACTAAAAAAGTGTTCTACACTATTCTACGTACCTAACTAAATATTTTTTAGGGCGCGTGAAATAATAATTGAAGTGCATGAACTCACAAAACAGTACCCTCTACCGTAGTAGGTTAAAACAAACATTTCCGAATATAAACGCCACATTGTACACAAAATCTGCGACGGAGCTCAAAAGATAACCATATTAAAGCCACAATCCGCCACAAAACTAAGAGCACTCGGAAGGGCCTTCATTTACGCGGATTTTCATATTTTCCGAGAATTGCCCTCAGCGCGTCGCTTTTTGTTTTTATTCCGTTTTTTAATTTAAAAACTTGTGTCAAGTGCCGTGTAACGAACGATGTAAAAACGATAGCGTTCCTAAATTTTGAAAAGAGTAATTTGGGATTTCTTCTAAAAATATACTTACTTCTTCTTTTTGGAAAACGTGAGTATAATTATTTTGATATAAAAAAGGCAAACGTTGCCAAATTTTTGCGCAACGGAGTTGCGGGCGTCATCTAGTTTAATATAAACACTGACACACCATTTAATTTTGTTTTGATGCCTACAGCAAACACAATTAATCTTAGTAAACCTATAATTAATAAACAAAGATGGAGTGATAAAAAAACAATTCCCAAGACGGGAGTTAATTAATTTTTAATCAGAGCCCTTCTCCCTCGGGATTGAGAATTCCCGAAAGTTCTCTAAAATACCTTTATAAGACGTTTGATCGCGCCTATATTGTTCTATTCGCTGGAAGGTTGATTAAATTGTTAAAGTATTTGTTAAGAAGCATTACGAAATCATCCATAATTCAACATTTTAATCAAAACATCATAAACCTTACTATATTGGCATATTGGAGATGGCAGAAATGAACAAGCCCACTTTGGGATGTTTTGGATCCATTGTGATCTTATTATATAATTAATTTAGACGACGTAGTGTTTCCTTATAATTTATTACGAATTTTCCTGAAAAAACATACTAGATTGCCCGAGAGTTTTAACGTGCAAGTCTTTTTTTTACATGGGGAAATGCTTTATGCATCCCCAGCGAATTAGGGATATCGGCCGGGGTATGTGGGACTCCCTGCGTAGTCTACCCACTAAAACCCCACGGTGCTCCACTCCTCGTTTAAAGCAGAGTTACGGGTCTGATATAACCTAGCGCAACTTTACCAGCGATCGCCCACCACACTGCACATTGTGCAGACCCGTCACCACCCCGCTACACAGTGGATAACGTGTAACGTACGTAAGGGGTATAAAGTCGAACACAATTTTAAACTCTCAACAAACCTGGAAAGGAAAGTCAAAGGATTCGATTTTAGGTTCTCTATAGTGGGGCGAGAAGTGAGCAGAGATGATTTGCATTATACTCGTAATTGATAAATTAAAATTTATAGATATAGTGCAGTCGCCAGAGGTTTGAACCTCCGAAAATTGTAATAGTGAATGGATTTTTGTTTTTGAGGTGTCATTTTCTTTTTTACACTATAACTTGCAAAGTTTACCAAAAATTTTTTTGTGCTTTTAATTTTTTAGTTACATAATTGAAGATTAATATTTCACCATATAAAACCGGTCCAGAAAAAAAAAATCTTGTTCCTGTTATTTAATGACTCTTATCCGATTGTTTAAGTTGAAAATTAACCAAATACACAATTTTTAAAAAAGAAAGTTTACTTTGCCAAGCTAAATACAACTATAAGGTTTTTGCAAAGTTTTTAGAGATTAACGCTCGTCGTAACCAAGATAAAAGGGTTTGGGTGGATTTAAGGGTTGTAACGAAAAGTGAGTTAAGCTTACTTGTTGTGTGTATTTAATTTTTAGAGAAACGAAAACTTTTAAGTACTTAAAAACGTTAAAATATCTCCAAAAATGTGTAAAATAGACCGATCATCTTTTTCTATATTTGTTGAAAATTTATTTAAGAGAGAGCTAAAACATTAAATGCATCAACAAATGAAAGACTTTTTCTAGTTTTGAAATATATTAAAACTTCCTACTTAAAGCCAGAAAAAAAATGGGTGCTACAAATCTCACGTACATACTAAAGACGCATGCTGCGACCTATGTTTGGAAAATGCTTACCTGAATACAAAAAATATCAGTTCTTAACCTAATTTGTATTTTTTTCCTTTAAGTATGTTTTAGCAAATATAATTTATGAAAAAAAAAAATCAATTTTATTGTGTAAAAACCTAACCAAAATAAATAAAATACAGATTTTCTTCGAAATATCCGTGAAAAGTTTGTGCTACATTTTCAGAAAATATAATAAAGTAAGAGCTAAAAAGTAATACACATTAAGAAATAGAAGGCTTTGTTAAGCCTAAAAAGTAATTTTAAACTTCCTATTTAAAACCAAAGAAAAATAGGAACGCTATTTACCTGGCGAGGCACACAACAAGCACATTTGGAGGTATGCTCATCTATATAATTTAGATTCAAAATATTAATTTTAAATCTAAATTAAGGGAAAAGACCTAATGCTAGACACTGAACTAATAGATGACACTTATGACAAAAATACCATAAAAATAAGAATTACTCTAATTATTTCTCACCACTGTAAATTTTATAAGCTTCTCAAGCTATCTGTTGAATTGAAAAAATATATTAGAGACGCTTTCGGGAACAAAATTTTAGAATGGGATCAGTTTTCGTAAATAATATGACCGCGTCAAGACGCGCTCGGCAAATTCTTAGCAAATAGGTTAAGGAAGGCGAAATTTTGTACGTAAGTTTTGAATAATTTATTTGATTTTTTGTAATTTCTATTGATTTCATTGGATTAATGGTCATGCTGTATACACTAATTAATGTTTATTTAAGATTTTTTATCCATTTTCCCTAACAAAATAAAGGGTGTCTACTATTAGTTCTTGAAAATGTAAAAAACCTAATAGATGACATGGATCTCATCTTTGAGTTTTGCAATACATACTAAAGTTATTTTGTACTTTATTCTACTGCAAAAATCACTATTCTCTGAAAATATAATTCTATTAACAATCTAAGAACTTAGAACTACTGCACCTAAAAATGGACATGGTGTCTAATATTAGAAGACCTTGTACTGATCTAAAAATCGATTGCTTTAGTTTTTTAGCAGTAAAAAAAAGAAAAAGGAGAGCTGAGAAAAGAAAAAAGAAAAGGCAAAAGAAGCATGGAGACTAAAGACTGAAAATAAATTTGCTAGGAAAAAAAAGACGGGTTGCACTCAGGGAGTGCCGGCAGAAGTGAAAACTTGATTATTAACGTTGTGCATTTTTTTAACCCATTTTTTATGAAAATCGATTATTAAAAAATCGATTTTTTTAATTAATCGAAACCCTTACAATCAATTCGAGTTCGAGTTCGAATTCGAGTTCGAGTTCGACACAAAACACTACTCTCCAACCGTCTTACGGTTTTTCCAAGGTTTTTCGATCAGCACGAGAATCTGACGCGAGTTTTACAGTTTTTACCCATCCCACAAAAGTGCTCAACGCCGCTAAAGAAGTTGTCACTTCAAAAATATGAAAAATAAAAATAAAAGGAAAGATAGTTTTAGCATGGAAGAAGAATGAATAGAATCTGGAGACAACGTGGATAATATTTCTGATGCATGTAGTTACTATGATGAAGTAAATGAAATCTTTTGAAAAATGGCAAATAAAGACCTAATAATAGGAAAAATGTTAAATGTAATGCAATGTTCTATGTCAACTATTAGTTCATATTGGTGTCTACTATTAGTGATGTTCGTTTTTTGTGATGTCATCTATTAGTACTTATGACTAAGTTTACAAAAAGACCAATAATATATTTTTTAATTGATTTCTTTCTTTCTTTTTCTTTTTTTTTTTGGCAACTTGACACAAAGGATGTGTATGTTGTGCCACAGACAAGGTAAAAAGGTAAGGAATATGGCGGGAAAACCATATTCCTCCTATTATAATTTTCATTGTCAGGTCTAAAGTCTAGTCAAAGTCTAAGTAAAAGTCAATACAGTCACAGGAGTCAAGTCGGTCGATGCAGTAAAGTGGTAGACGCTTTACTGAAACTTTCGATGGAGTTTTGGAGGGAACACAAAATAGCCCGTTTCTGGATATTACATCACTTTCCTACACTTGTGCATGAACACGAATATCTAATGGTTAATATTCTACCAATATTACACATTAAAAACCCAGCTAACACAATTTTAGGAAAAAAATACAAAAACACAACAGCACTCTTTCACATGCCCGCCAAAACTCCTTAATTGATTTGTCAGAGAATATTTATAATAGTTTTATTTTGTAAGAGTTACTGAAGGCATGGAAGAAGTTGTCAATCCTTTATTTTCATAAATATATATTTTATAACATTCAAATGTTGCATGTTTCCTTAAAGTGTCTGCCATTAGGTCTTTTCCCTTATATATTTTTTCAACTTATTTTCTTTCTTTGGAATATAAGTAACGATACAATTAAAAAAATATATATATTTTATTATTTTGCTATATATTTAAAAGAAAGAAATATGCAAATTTTCTTCAAAATTTTACAGTTTATGAGTTTACTTGAAGTGGAAGAGAATAATTTAAAAATCAAAAGCACAACTTTTCAATAGGTAAACTTTATTATTTATGTTATCAGCTACACATTCCTTTTTTTCTTTTCAATTTTCATCCACTATTGCAAAAATCGGAGGTTACGCTCTGGGAACTCCACTAATAAGAGATTAGACGGGTCGTTACTCGTTATTGGTAGATTAGTAGTCAGATGGTGACAGTTTAAATATTACTATACACTGTGCCTAGTTCCTTTAGTTTTGCCGAGATATATTAAAGTTGTACCATCTCGGAAATGTATTCCTAGACAGTTGACAGACCTACGTCAGGTGACGGCTTTATGTCATTTCAATGTTAGCTGTGATCGATCGGATGGGTTTGATGTACGACCAAATTAAGCCCGCCATCTGCCAAGGATTCAACTTCTCTGATAGTACGTATACAATTGTTAACAGACTGTATAGTCTATTTTCCAATCCAACTGTATCCGCCATAACAAATTGCAGATAGAATCAGGGGTAGCGCATTCCGACGCGCAACATTAATTGGCTATTTCAAATTATATGAATCATCAACATAGCTGCAGGGAATTACTGAATTTAATTATTAATGCTATGTTGAAATTTCAAATTCAATTATTGTGTCAAAACATCCAGAGAATAGCGTAATATTGGCGTTGTAGAAAGTTGATATTTTATCGTTATTACGCAGGTTGTTTTATCAAATATCATAAATAAAATAAAATAAAATAAAAATAAATAAAAATATCCTTTATTTTTCTACCATCAATTTACAGAAATATACTAGAAAATAAACACAATTTTACTAACTAAACATAACAAAATATAACATTTCTCTTACTGTAGAATTTTCAACTATAAATTACTACATTTTTAATATTACAATATATTTTTTTATGTAACTAAATTTTTGGTAGGCTCTACGGCGTAGGCCTCTCCTAAATCCTTCCAAATAATTCTTTCTCTCGAGAAAGAGAAACTATCAAATATCATACCTATTTGGAAATAAATTGCTAAGTTAAACAAAAACACTTAGCACTTTTGCGTGAAAGAGTAGATTCTTTCTTACAAAAAGTGTCTCTAGTCGCTAATAAAGCGCTAAAATTAAGTGTCGTAAGTCGCTTATACTTATAATTTTATTTACTCTCTATTTGAAAAAGCACCCTATATAATATTATGTAGCCCTGACGAACAAATACTTATTTATAAATTACTAGCTGTCCCGGCAAACGTTGCTTTGCCATAATATAAATTATTTCGCCCATATTATTTTATTGAAGTGAATAAATAAGTATGTCGCCATGGCAACGTCGATCGCTATCTCGTCGCACAAACAATGGTCGCCGTCAGTCTCAGGTTGTAATAATTTCCTATTATTTATTCAACAAATACACTTATCAATATATAAATTACCCAGTAGCCGATTCTCAGACCCATTGAATATGCATATAAAATTTGGTAAAAATCAGTAAAGCCGTTTCGGAGGAGTTCGTGGCCTAACATTGTGACACGAGAATTTTATATATAAGATAATGCTCCAAAAATAAATGTCCCTCACAAATGATTTCCTGGTTAGTAAGATATTAGATATACTACCTATGCTGGTACAGGTTTATGTCAACAACTCAACACTCAACAGGTATACACCTATTTAGACAAATCTAATTAAAACCTCATTCTTGAAAATCCAATCGGTAGTGACTAGTGTCTATACGCTTCGTTAAAAATTAGAACAAAAATCATTACACTTTCTACTGTCGTAGACTTTATTTAAATAATTAGTATTTTATTAGGCTTTATTCCTAATTAAAACAATGCTGAAGTGGGTATAGTGCAATTCACTAGAGCTTGGCACAACATTTTTGGTACCAGATGTTCATAGCATGAAGGTAACGGAAAGATAGAAATAATACACAAAAACTACAGAGTTAATGCAACAAATCTTCAGAGCATAAATGAAACATTCCTCGCCGGGAACAATAGTAAAAAATCTGTATATTTTACGCTCAAAACCGTAATGCATGGAACGTGCATTGTTGTATATGAAGCTACGTGGGAAAGGGTCAAATATACGTGTGGGACAGAGATAGAGGGATGGGATAGCCTCACAATTTATGACCGCGTTTGTGTTCCATGGTTTAAGGTTTTTACAGTAACGTGAGGTTTCGAATGTATTAAAGATGAGGCGTTTCCAAGCATATCGAAGACATTATGTAGAACTGTGGCATCCTTTTGGGTTTAGTTCACATTCCATCGTATATGCATTATTGAAGTGAAAACTTCTTTTAGACCGATAGGACTAGGTTTTTTGGTTTCAAAAATTCTAAAGTTTCTAATTTTTTGCGTATAGTTTTAGGACCACTATGTAAACCTAAAAAATGATTTTGTGTCATTTTGGTCGACAGATTCCAGAGATATTTAGGGATTTTGATTTTTGGTCGCTATAGGCTGAAAAAAAAAAGTTTAAAATTTAGGTTTTGGGATATTGCTAGGGCAGTAACTGATGTGCAGACACGTTTTGTGTCAGATTCATCCACGGGTTTTGAAGAAATTTATATTTTTGCTTTCAACATCCCGTAAAAGCTACAAAAAGTAATTAAAGTTCTTAGAGTTTACATATTTACAATTAAAAGGTCTATGCAAACCACATTTCAAAATTTAGTTCCATTCCAGCCCCGATTTTAAGAGAAATTGACGGATCAAGTAAAGCGAAATTGATTTTTATACTTGTTAATAGGCCACAAACTATTTTATTTTTAAACATAGATACAACATCATATCTTGAAGGGCCTGTGTAAAAGAAAATACGATATTTTATAATTTTTTCGATGGAAAAGAAATAAAAAAAAAATTGCATCTTATTTTCACACAACTTAATTTCGAAACTTAAAGTTTAGTCAATATTTTAATACTTACTAAAATTACTACCATTATGATTTATTTTAATTACAGCAGATTTTAAAAAGTTTATGTATTATTTTAAGGGCGTTCCTTACGGAGATACCGTAATTTACCGTGTTTCAAGCCTTATAAACTCATAATTCGAAAGCTACAAAGTTATAATAAAAATACAGCAATAATCTTCAGTATATCAGCATTCCTTTCCCCGTTTTAAATTTTCTATTTTTGTTTATTATACTCATGATATCAGCTTCCAAAGTGAAACCAATTTATTAAAATTCAAGCATACATTCAGTATCTCCTTAGGATTTACAAATTACTTTTATTTGAAACACACGCCAATAGATCGACAATATCATAAACTACTTATTCCCCGTTTTTTTTTTATGACAATTTTGAACTAAGATAAGTAAAAAAATAGGGTTTTGGTGCGATCTCGGCGACGCGGCAAATGTATGGCCAAGGTCGTTTGCTCGGGGGACGGCCTTAAGTTGTTGAATAAAAACTACTTACTACGTAATCCGCATAAAATCCTTTTTAGTGTTCACTGTTCGATGATATTTTGAATTTTATTCTATTTGTAAAATAAAACTGACAAATTGGTTGGAGTACCTTTGCGAGTAGGGTTGCCATCAGGCGTTTGAACAAAGATAAGTAGTTTTTTTAATACTTCATAAATCATAAGCCGCAAATCGCAATTTACCTATTATGTTTTACGGTCAAAGCTGCGCGTCCACTGGATCGGAGCGTACGCATCGGCATTTCGTCATTTACGAAATGCCGATGGGGTGCGTCCACTGCATTCGGATTCATCATAGGCAATTTAGTTATTTTTAGTCCGTCATAGCATGTTAACGTGCATTTGCATTATAGAGGATAGTGGCGAGGATATTGTTGTAACTAGCTGTATTTTATCAGAAGAGGAAAAGAGAAACAAGAGAAAACGAAATTCATTATTTCCCAATTTCATCCTAAATATTGTCTCTCTTCAGTTGGTTATGATAATGTTGAAGTTTTAGACTTCATATTTTTCTACAAAAGTAATTAAAATTATTAAAATATAAAGTATTAAATCGTCATTCATCGTGAATAAGTATCAATGTATAGCCGTCGCGTCGTCGCAAACACGTTAGAATTTGAAACCTTCGGAATCCGAATGACGCGTTCTCTGCGGAAGACGTCTTCGTCATAAATACCGGTCAGTATCCAGTGGACGCAGTACCATATAAATCAATACAAAGTAACAAATCCGTACGCTGCGTACGCTCCGATTCCAATCCAGTGGACGCGCAGCTTAAATTAGACCTCAACGCGATGAGTAGATGCATACTTCTAAATTTGTATGATTTTGACAGATCAACTACGTGAAACTTTTTTTTATAAAATAAGGAGGCGAGCGAGCAAACGGGTCATCTGATGAAAAGCAACTTTCATCGC
Organism: Polyommatus iphigenia; assembly: GCA_963422495.1. NCBI lineage: Eukaryota > Metazoa > Arthropoda > Insecta > Lepidoptera > Lycaenidae > Polyommatus > Polyommatus iphigenia. Next base: position 42,669,637 of record OY730180.1, on the reverse strand, counting down.
CCATTGACACTCGCAACATCAGAAGCGCTGCAGGTGTGTTACCGGCCTTTTAATAGGGAATAGGGTCCCTCCCCTAACCTATAACCCTATTCCCTCTAGGGTTGTAGGGGATTGGGCCTCCAGTAAACTCACTCTTTCGGCGAAACACAGCGCCTGTTTACTCTGTTTTTAATTATTAAAATCAGTCAAACTATTTAAATGTGGAACCCAGACACGTTGGTGGAATTGACACGCTTTGTTTCTCCCATGGACCTATAAAAAAGGGCGGACGGAGTCCCACCATACACAAAACTGTGTCCTTCAGAGTCGGCCAGCTGACTGTATGTACACGGTCCGCACGCACACATTATCACGCTAGTCCATACCATTTGACAGGCGTCAGAATATGTGCGTGGCCGACTCTGAAGACACAGTTCTGTGTATTATAAGACTCCGTCCGCCTTTTTTTCTACGTTCATGGTTTCTCCCACTAACTACCCTTGGCACTTCACACATGGTCACTTTATGGAGGACATGAGTCTGGTGACTCCACTGGCTGACAGCTGGTAAGTTCGTCACAAAATGATATCTTCTTAACATTATTGAAAGGTCACCCAACTTGAGTAACACCAATTGTCATTGTTGTCCTCATAGCTTCTACAGACGGAGAGATCCAGTCCAAAGTGAAGATAGGCGTGGAATGTGGATTACTTTGACAGCTGTCAAAATGGTCCACAGCTATGTATTATTAACTTTGTACAAATTAGACAGTTTTGATGGTTCACCTGGACCATCAAATTTGACACTTGGGCATTCGAAGCTTCCATCAAACGGGCTGCCAGAGAAATTACGCAAGTGGGTCCCAAGTTTCTTAGCATATAGAAGCATAAAGGATAAAAATAAAAATAAAAATAAAAATAATGCGATAATAGAAAAAAATCGAGGGTTACAAACCCCTGTTTTTCAGGGGTCCGGGGGGTCATCTGAAACAGTACGGCTTCGGTTCCAAACATTATTTAGAACTCAAAAGTATAATTAAAAAATAATGCCGTCAAAAAATAAGTGTCCATTTGGATGTCTATTAATAATTAACTTAATTTTATGGTACACTTGACTTATAAAGCTGTAAAAATGATTTGAATCTGTATGGCATCTTTTTTTTATCATGCCATTGTAAAATACAATTATTATATAGTAGTGCTGTTCAAAAAAAACTGTTCTAAATAAATTACAGAGAACTACAAAAACTAAAAATTTTCAAATTATTGCCAAAGTTTAAATATTCATAGATTAATAAAATAAAGCTATTTTCGAAATTTTTCACTTGTTTTAAATAGTATTAAGATTTATAAATTAGGAAAAAAATATGCCGTACATTTTAATGCAGAGCATAATATTTTAGGCTGAAGAAAATGACGCTACTATTTTGAGTACTTTATGCCGTCGGCTATCTGCTACTGTACGGTAATAAAATCTTTTTAAAATATTGATTGATATCTAGATATATATAACTCAAAGGTGACTGACTGACTGACTGACTGGAAAAAGGATTGAGATCAATTTCACCCCCAAGGGGTTAAAATAAAGGATGAAAGTTTGTATGAAACTTTGTTAATTTTGTAACCGATCGGGTTGAGATTTTGCATGCGTAAAGTTACTATGACGTAGGCGTCCCCTAAGAAAGGATTTAAAAATATCTACCCCTAAGGAGGTAAAATATGGGATGAAAGTTTGTATGAAACTTAGTTAATTTTAAACCGATCGGACTGAGACTTTGTCTGCATAAAGCTACTATATACTATAAAAGGGGATGAAATTTTTTATCTTAGACTTTCGACTGATTGAACTGAAATATTACTAAAGAATTGAGCTTCTATGATCAAGACGTTCGTTTAAATAAGATTTTGATAAATTAAACCCCCATAGGGATAAAATAAGGGATGATGGAGCATGTAAGTGTAGGTAAGTATATATAACAAATTAAGACAAACAAATAATTGAGTATTTTGTGGTCATATTGTCAAGTGCCCTATTGCCAATATTGCCAATATTTGTTGTTAAAGCGGAAACAAAAATACGTAGGTACTTAATTTGTGAAAATTACGTATTTTTGTTATTTCTACTGATTCCATGCATTCGATTTTCCGAATATGGAAAATGAATACGGAAAACGCCAGCCTAACAATTGAAATTTAGCCATTCGCTATTTAAATTTAGAACACGCAGCCACTGCGTATGCGTAAGTCGTGACAATTATAGGTCTACCAGCATCTGATGGCATATTTTGACGGCAGATTTAAAAAAAAATATCCTTGATCATTGGATATACCTATATTTGCATGTTTCACACACAGAATCAGCCTCTATAAGGAAAAAAAAAAGAATCAAAATGTTTTATTCCAATTACCCCGGTATTGCTAGAGACAATTTATTTTCTCACTTTTTGCCATCAGATTCTGGTAGACCTTTGTCAATATTTACCACCTGCAAGGTGTGCCAAAAATATTTCTCAATAACAACAATTTTCGCACGAGTGCCGAGGCAACGCAATTACAAAATAAGGAAGGAACAAAATAAGATTATCCCAATTTAAGGTTCCAATTTTCTTACGTAGATACGTGAGTTGAGTAGGAGATTGGAAATTGAAATGAGAAATTATTTAGATACTAATATGTAGAATCCAGTTATGTTTTTCATATTTTTAAATTTGCTGGATGAAATGAACATTACATTATTTTTCAAAATATCGTACATACATTTTTGTACACAATTACACCAATAATGTTTAGTAAGTATCTTTAATTTTTTTATTAATATCTTTAATTTGTTAAGTATCTTATAATTAAGATACTAAACAAATTATAAAATAATTGTTTCTTTTTTTTTAATTTTTTCAAAGAAACTATTAATTAAAGAGGATTATTTTGCAGAGTAACTTCAAAGACATACAGGTACCTAAATCCTAACCCAACCCAATTTTTAAGCCAAATTTTACAGCTTTTATATAACCACTTTATCTGTAAATAAGTAGGTACCAATTAAATAATAAAGAAGATATACTAATATTAATCTGAAGATACAATATGCTTTTAGCGCAGTTCCTATGCTATATATTCTTCACTCGATATAAAACCCAAGCCACGAGAAAAATACAAAATGTTGATTTCCAGAGGACTCGTTGATAGTAGCAGTATTTCCAGGCATTGGCCTGCAAACCTTCAAGAAGAGAGCGTATTCCCTCTTAAAAGGCCGGCAACGAACCTGTAACTCTTCTAATGTTGCGAGTGTCCATCATGGGCGACGAAAACTGCTTTCCATTAGGTTACCCGTTTGCTCGTTTACCCTCTAATTTTATATAAAAAAGGATTTTCAGCTCGATCAGCCAATATCCCATTAAAAGCACTCCTCTGTCACATAATGGCAGCTGATGGTACATTTCTATAGAGAAAAATTGTACAAGTGATTTGTAAAGGCGCTTAAAAGGCTATTGTGATTGAACAATTGATGTAAAGGTGGTTTCATGCTGTTTGTGGTGTGACGTGCGATTTGAACGTCAGCGAACTAGTTAGCTTTACTTTGGTGCGTCACTATAAAAAATCAAAGGCCAATAAATAAAACCCACAAAATATGTATATAATGTACTAAGGTATGTTTTTATTTACGTGATTAAATTCTATTATAATGTTTTTCTTATGTTGTAATATGCTATAATATTTTTCTTTTAGTTATTGTATTGTAACAGAATTTAACTAACGAGTATAATATGAATCGCCTCACGCCTGGTAGAGAGACATTAATGTGAATCAGAGTAAATTATTGTGTAATAAATATAATGTAACCATTCTTTAAAGTGTACATTTTAAAAATTGCAATTTTCTGATATTATTTTAAAATAAATACAAGCAATCCTCTATTCTCTACAGTTTGCTCTCTCAAACTACGTCTACGCCTTCTGTATGAAACACACTTGCAAGTTGCAAATTGCAATGCAACCTTCAAAGTGTCATTGTACTATCAGAGAAGTTGATTCCTAGCCAGATACCCGGACCTACGTAGTTTGGTTGCGTAACGTCAAACCCAGCCAGATCACAATTAACATTAAATTGACATCATCCGACCAAATGACGTCGGTCTGTCAACTGCCTATAAATCAATTTCCTCGATGGTACATCCGACGTGCAACGTATGAAAGAGCCCTTACAGGGAGTTGCCGTAACCGCCAGCAATAGATTGACAAAGTTTCGACGCAATCCAAAAACAATTTGTGCGGAAAAACAAATATTGATATTAATTAATTTGTGTAGATTCATTTTAACTTTTATTTAAATGTCTTAAAATTGCAGGTGGATCAAATTAAGTGATAGACAAATTAATCGTAAAGGTTAATTCACATTGCAACATCACGAAAAATGTTTCCATGTTGAAATTAGCCATTTAAATTTGGAACACTAATGTTATATTTGCGAAATTTTATGTCTCTTCCATCCGGGACGAATTAAAAAAAATGTCTCTTCCACTTTATATTTAAGCCGCGGAGCGGATTTTGATAAAATTTGGCATTATCAAAATATGTAAATGTTTGAGGATCATTTTATCACTTGTTATTATATTTAAGTAATAAGTATACACAAAATTTCGTATTAAAACATTGTACAACTACCTAAAATTACTAGCTAAAGGTTTAAAAGGGGGTATAATCCGTACTTATACTCCCTTTTTGTCCTCAATTTCTGTCGCTAAGACTATGAAATTTATACACAAAGAAATTTTAATTACACCTAAAGGATTCGAAGAACAAAAGAAAATAGTACTTTACGACTTCGCCGGAAGTTAATTATGATTTTTCTGTGAATATTCCGTCGAAATAATTGTAAGGACACTCAGTAATTAGACACCTTTAAAACAAAAGCGACAATTTATAATTGTAGGTAAAGTATGTCAAATAATTAAATTAATATAATTGGGTGAATACGTGCGTACTATTTTTACTATCTAAAAATATTTACAAAAAATAACTTAACCACTTACTAAAACAGTTTCAGTATACAAAGTTCATTGTTATACCAACTAATTCATAAAAATATTAGTTTGACAGATGAACTAATTATTTCATAGTGCCCAAGTACAATAACACTCTCTTTTCACGGATGGATCGTCCTTATAATAAAACAAAGCAAGGCGATTAGTCTGTTGTGTACTAACCAAAACATTAAAAACAATATTTTTTTGACACGGAAATTGAACCAGTGACCTCCGAGTCAAATCCACAATATAAACTCTAACGGTCTTACCACAAAAGATTAAACATCTATTGAACAGTTGTTTTGAGACCATTTTGTACTGAATTTTTCTCTAATCAACTGTTCAACAGGTGTTTAAATCTTTTGTAGTAAGACCGTAAAAATTTAGGCCACTAAAGCTCAATTTATACCGCCCTGGAATGGAAAGGAGGCACTTTTTGCAACAAAACTGTACATAGTGAACTTTATATCAACAGTAAACACACAAATTAAATAAGAACCAAAAAATTGGACGCACAAAATTAACGGAAAATCCGCGCCGGTGTTTGCTTTTCTCATTGTTAAATGGCCAGGAGTTAATAGAATCTCCACATTTTAGGTCAAAGGGGATACCTGTTTGCTTACACACTGAGTCTTTGTACGCGATAATATCATATTAAACAGCCTCAGTTACCTCTTAGTCACAGTATTTTACACTATCCAAATCTGGCCTCCACGATTTTCAGCTTATTGTATATTTAACACTAGCTTCTGAGAGGTAAAGCTTTTTTTTTATTAAATAAGGGGGCAAACGTGCAAACGGGTCACCTAATGGTAAGCAACTACCATCGCCCATGGACACTCGCAACATCAGAAGAGCTGCAGGTGCGTTGCCGGCCTAAAGCTTCTCCCTGTAGTATTTTTTTGTATATTGAAAGGATCCGTGCCTAAATAATAATAATATTTGTAATAAAATAATACAAAATTCCGTATTATTTTTAGTCAAAATTATTATCTAATATTAATTAGGGTATTTGAAAATTCGCGAGCACTGTTTTTTGCTAGTACGAGTAAGTACGTTAAGTAAATAGTAAGTACGTTATATATTTAAGATTTTAAATTATATTACACACATATTTAACACCTCCATGCCCCAGGAATATACAAAACTTTTTGCAAACACTAAGCTACACAATATGCCGTTAAAATCGTTTAATACTTCGTCCATCATAATTTTACCCTAAACTGAACTTATAGAATATAAAGATTTGACCGAGATTCACTTGGATTAATTCCTGACATCGCCTCAACCTCTTAGGGTCAAATCAGACCACAGTGCGACGCGCAGATGCATTCCTAAATTTGTACTGAATTGACAGATTTCAATTGCGTAAGACGTCTTGCAAATCCACACTAATTTTTTAATGCATCTACGCGTCACGTTGCGGTCTGAATTGACCCTAATACTCCATCGTCATTTCACCCTAAAATAAACTAATAGTTTGAAAGATTTGGCCAACATTCACTTAGATTAATTCCTGACATCGCCTAAACCTCTTAAGGGCTGCCGTAAAACTTGGGGACCTTTTTGATAGCAACGTGAAACATGTCACTATGCCCCATTTGAGCGGGTCGCGGAAATGGGGAAAAATAACTCGGACGCTGTCAACGTGTTGAATATTTTGATTGAATTGTCGTGGGTTTTTAAAGAGGGATAGGTGATTTTGAAGTGACCTTCAAAATATTGTTATATCGATTAATTTTGTAATAGGTACATAGTAAAAAATAATGAGGTTGAAATGCTAAATTAAAATCTAATATACTTCGATCTTTCTAAAATACTAAAAAAATCGATCTATCTAAAGTACCTACTAAAAATATATTCCAAAAGGCTACACCAAAAAACCTTAAAATATATTATTTAGAAACTTTGAACTTCAATGTATTTTAAATTTAGGTTTCTCTTCTCTTCCACCGAAGATTTTAAAACCTTAGTTTCATTTCGGCCAAAAATAACAATACTCATAACAAATAACAAACTATGCTATGCATACCATTAGGAGAAATCGCGACGACCGTTTACAAAACAACAACAATACACATCTACGTTTACGTCCACGTAATTCACGTGAACAACACGTAGAACCGGCATTATACTGATTGAGTTAAATGTACCGTAGCGAGTGGAAATCCAAACCCTAGCACGTTGGTTTAGAGTTGAAACTTCAATGAATGCCACCTAAATCATCTTGTTTGCGAAGGCGCCGAGTGAATGCTTCATTTAAAAATTTCCTTGTTTCGGCCGTTATTTGGAAAATAACACTTCAGTTTCGGCTTGTCGGCTTATGTTAATTGTGCCTATAAGAGCCTGTCCAGATGAGGCGTTTTACGCGCGTACCCGAAATACTAGAGCTACATAATATGTCGCGTCCAGATGCCTACGCGCGTTTTTTAACTCGCGCGTAAAACGCTTGCAATGAGCGGGACTCTCGACTCGCCCCTAAAACGCGCGAGCGACGCGCGAGTCGAGATATTTGGGTGATATTATGCAGCGTCAACTACGCGCGACTCGCGAGTCCGTTGCGAATGGACGTTTGGAGCGTGATAACTTCGAGTCCATGTTTGTAGCATAAAAACGCGCGTAAAACGCGGTATCTGGACGCAAGAGAAATTGAAATGTGCGTATGGACTTCGCGCGTAAAACGCCTCATCTGGACAGGCACTAATTTTTTCACGGAAATTTTGTCGTCGCCATGTTCGGGACTTGTGTTTGTAATTTGCGGTGAAATTCGAGTGATTGGTTGTAATGGTTGTCCCATTTCAGTTGTAATTTGAGTGATTTGTGCGAAATTTCATAATAGATTAGACGTTCCGCGCGGCTTCGCCCGCCTATATTAGATATTTCATAGACAAATTAGTCCACAAAAAATAGCCTATGATCCTTCACGTGGTCTACTTCTTATCTGTGCCAAATAACAAAAAAATTGCTCGAGTAGTTCGTGGGATAAGCCCTTTGAAATAATTTCCACCGTTTCTCCTACATTTTCTTCTATTCCTTCGCCCCCTATATAATAAAATATAGCCTATAGCCTTCCTCGATAAATGAGCTATCTAACACTGAAAGAAATCAAATCGGACCAGTAGTTCCTGAGATTAGCGCGTTCAAGAAACAAACAAACACTTCCGATTTATAATATTAGTATAGATATGATTGATATAATCAATATCCGTTATCGATTGGATCGATTTATCGCCCCCGAAACCCCCTATATACTAAATTTCATGAAAATCGTTGGAGCCGATTCCGAGATTCCAATTATATATATAGATATATATGTAAAGAAAATGCTTTCTTTAATCATTTGAATTTACGCGCGCGATGTTGCTTCAGACTTCAGGGAGTTCGTCGTGATTCATGGCGCCTCAATCGGGCTGTCATTGAATGTCAAATGTCAATTGTCAAAGACATAATTATGCTGAGTTCATGTTTCTTTTATTGTAGTTTTCTTATAATTTTGGAAGTTCCTAATTAATTTTGTAGTTAATTAAGTTGTGTCGATTGGGAGGTGATAACAATAAACTTTTGTTGTCGTTTCTTTGTTTACAGGTAAGATTGTGTTAGATATTAAGTAAAGTACTATATGATTCTGTAACCCATTGTTAAATAAAAATGCTTTCTTTGTTTACAGAGAAACACATTGAAGTTTTATTTCGCCTCTTAGTATTGAATTACGACTAATTCTCTTATAAAACGACAACTTTTGTTTATAATGAAGCAAAGATTGCAGTTTGCATTTAGATATGAGGCATCACAAACCGACACAAAGACGAGTGTGATCGCCATAACCTCAATTACAACAGAAGATAATAAAAAGTATATACTGCTAGAGGCTAATAGATACGCAAGTTGTCACTTGGCACTAACTAAGACAGAAACTTATAAACGGGTGAAAAAAAGTCTTAGTAAAAGAGGTCAAGAGAGAACAATATGGATAACATGCACAGAAGAAATGCTACAAACTTATTTTGATGAAGATAATAATTTAATGTTCAATGATTTATATCTAAAAGAAATAAAAGAAACATACTTAGTAGAAACCACGCAGAAAAGTGATGGTCAATTAAATCTGAAAAATATATCGGAGAGATTTATGATTGAGAAATTTGTATGTAAATTTTCGAATGCAAAACAATGGATAGAAACATTTGAAAATGAATGCATGCGTTTTGAAATTGATAAAAATACCACTAAAATAGAAATATTGAGATTATTCTTAGACAAATCGTGTACAGACTGGCACTCGGCAACGTTGAAAACTTTGAAAATATAGGCTGGATGGTCTGAGTGGAAAAATATTTTTTTGGATTCATTTGCTGATAAGGGATGGAGTACAGGAATGTATGCCATATTTTACAAATATAAAGAAGGATCACTGATGGAATATGCCATAAGAAAAGAAAAGTTATTATTAGATATGGATGAAAATATTGGGGCAAAAAGTTTGGTGACACTTATAGTAGCTGGCTTACCTGAGTTTATTAGAAATAGAATTGATCCGGAAAAGTGTGAAACCTCAACGAGATTACTTCATGAAATAAATAAGTGTGAAAATTTGGTAAATAATAAAAGCTTATTTAAAAAAAGAGAACCGAAAGATGACAATAGGACATACATTGAAGGCAAAAAGCCATGCAAAAACTGTCAAAACTTAAATAAAGGTACACGATTCCACCCAGAACAGTCATGTTGGCTTAAAAAGGAAGCCAAAGAGAACAGAATGATAGGAAGTAATTCTGTACTAGAAGTAAGTCTAAGTGAGGAGACAAAAAACGAGTAATCACACCATTGATAAAAATAAACATGTTATTAAAGGACAAATTACAAGTAAATGGGACATATGATTCCGGTTCCCAAGTGTCTCTTATAAACATAAGATTAGTTAAAATACAGAATGATTCGAAAGATACTAATAGAATATTATTAAAGACGGTCAATGGTGTGACATACACAAAAGGACTAATAACTTTAAAAGTAAAAATTTTTGATATAGAAGACTATGTTGATATTTTCATTGTAGACAGAGTTGATTTTGAAGATTTCATTATAGGTCTAGATATGATAAAAAATTAAATTGACACAAAATGAAGATTTGCAAATATCGCAAATGCAAAAATGTCAGATACAGACTGGACCTGAAGAGAACGGAGTAATTAAAATCAATTTTAACGATCATGTGAGTAAACATGAATTCATATCAAACCTTCATCACTTGGATAACATAAAAAAGACTCAAATACAAAGTTTGATACATAATATAATACTGTATTTGCCAGAGATAAATATGACGTAGGCACAGTAAAAAAATATGAAGCCCGGATAGACTTACTGGTGGATAAGTACTGCAGCACATACCGTTGCACAATAGAAGATAAAATATAAATAGAAAAACAGGTAGCAAATTTACTAAAAAATCATTTAATTGAAGAATCATACGGCCCCTTCGCAGCACCAGTTACTTTGGCATTTAAAAGAGACGAAAATACAAAATCAAGATTCTGTATCGACTTTCGTGAATTAAACAAGATCATCGTACCACAAGCACAACCATTCCCATTAATAAGCGATTTTATTGTCGAAGCAAGAAACTGTAAATATTTTACCACACTCGATATAAATTCTGCGTTTTGGTCCATACCACTACGTATTGAAGACAGACAGAAGACAGGGTTTGTCACACAAGATGGACATTACCAGTGGACCTGTCTACCATTCGGATTGAAAACAGCGCCTGCTATATTTCAGAGAATTTTATCAAATATATTAAGAAATAATAACTTGAAGCAATTTACAGAGAATTATATTGATGATATCTTAATATGTTCACAATCATTTGAAGAACACATAGAACACATAGAAAAAGTACTAAAGGCAATAACAGACGAAGGATTTAAGCTAAATTTAAAAAAATACACATTTGCAGAAACAACAATAAAATACTTGGGACACATAATAGGAAACAATATGGTTAAACCGATCAAAGACAATATTATTTCAATAAGGAATTTTCCAACACCGAAAACCCAAAAGAACATTAGACAATTTTTAGGGAAGATTAACTTTTACCACGAATACATACCAAATAGTGCAAGAATATTAGATCCACTGCATAAATTATTAAGAAAAAATGTTCAGTTTATATGGTTAGAAGAATGCGAAAAATCTTTCTCTGGTATAAAAAATATATTATGTTCACAACCAGTAGTGGAGATATTTGATAAAGACTTGCCTATTATGATTTATACAGATGCCTCCAGCCTGCCAGAATATTAAAACAAGTTCAAAGAGATGGAAAAGAAAAACCTGTGGCCTATTTTTCAAAGAAGCTCAATGATACACAAAAAAGGAAGAAGGCAATATACCTTGAGTGCTTGGCAATTAAAGAAGCTATCAAATATTGGCAATATTGGTAACTCGGTAGAAAATTTACAGTTTTTTCCGATCACAAACCACTTGAAAACCTCAACATAAAGGCTAGAACAGATGAGGAACTTGGTGAATTGACTTTTTATTTGTCACAATATGACTTTAATATTAAATATATTCCTGGAAAAGTTAACACTGAAGCAGACACTCTCAGTAGAAACCCAGTATTGGAAAATAATGACAATGATGAAGAAATTTTAAAAATTGTGAATCTAATAACATTAGATGATATTAAGAAAGATCAACAGCAAAATGATAAAATAGGAAAGATAAAAAACAAATTAATTGAAAGAAATGGGATACTATACAAGAAACATAGAAATAGGGAAAAAGTCATATTATCTGAGGAATCAAGTGTAAAACTAATAAAAGAAACGCACACTGAATGGTGCCATTTAGGGATCAACCAAATGATAAATAAAATCAGTCCTTATTATACAGCAAAAGGTCTAATAAGAAACATTAAGAAAATATGCAAGAACTGTGAAATCTGTGTTAAGAATAAGACGAGAGGCCAAGATAAATACGGATTGACGTCACATTTGGGACCACCATCGAAACCATTTCAAATAATGTCGATCGATACTATTGGTGGTTTTGGAGGACAACGATCGACCAAGAAATATCTACACTTGTTGGTTGATCATTACACGAGGTATGCATACATTCTAACATCAAAAACACAAAATGCTGCAGATTTCATTAAGTTAGTAAAAAAAGTTCTGGGCACGGAAAAAATTTAAATATTACTAACAGATCAGTATCCAGGATTAAATTCAAAAGAATTTAAAAACTTTTTGGCTGATAATGGTGTGAAACTAATCTTTACTGCAGTTGATACTCCATTTTCAAACAGTCTCAATGAGAGATTGAACCAAACTCTTGTTAATAAAATGAGATGTAAAATTAATGAAAAAAAAGAATTGTATATATATATATATATATATATATATATATATATATATATATATACAAGAATTGCTCGTTTAAAGATATAAGATATTACTTGTACAACTACACCGCGTACTTCTTGAGGTTATAAAGTTCTTCAATAGAAAGTAGGTACCGCGTCGCACAATAGAAGACATTCGAATTGAAGTGGGTAACTAGCATTTTACAATATTAGAACAATTACTAATTTTTTCCCCTTATAATTTGAACCTTGTGACTTACGTAGGTACTTCTACATCTAGCTAATATAGCTATGCATGGAATCCACGTTTTTTTTTATTTCAAATCGTTTTCCCGGTCCTAATGGATTCCCATTTATGCAAAAAAATTACAGTTTTCAAATTTTCAGTTATCCACTTCTTCCACTCATGTCCTCAATAATGAAACTCCTATACAGTTGTAAAGTCTGTAGTTTCGAAGAATAATAAAACGACTTGAAGAGTTCTGGTTAACAGTGTTGCGATTCTAGCTGAAATACTGTATATTTTAATACAGTGTATGAAGCTACTGTTTTATTAAAAAAAGGGATATCTACAATATATTTTGAATGGTGATTGTTTATCATCTTTTGCATATTATGCCTTCCTTTCTTACGACATAGCTTACGAGCTTCTGTACCTAGTTTTATAAAAATTGGGAAAGTTAAGTTTCTAACCCTATAATGTGATGCAGACATTTTTCTTATTTTTAACCGACTTCAAAACAAGGAGGTTATCAATTCAACGCGTATGTATGTAATATTTCCAAAACTGCCCAGTTTTTGGATAGGTTAATTTATTTAAATTTCAAAAGTGTATGTAATGTATGTATGTTTTTATGTTTGTGCACGCATATCTCCGGAACCACAAGTCCGATTTTAGTGATTCTTTTTTTATTGTACTAGGTGTTGTTCAACTTAGGGAATACTGCAAGTTTCATCAAAATCGGTTAAGTAGTTTTTGAGATAGGGAATTTTAATTCTTAATTACGTACAAAAATTTGAAGTCGGTTTTATCTTTTTAAAATACTATTTTACACACTTGGGCAATATAAAATTTCATCTGCGTATTAAAACTCCCCACAAGCCTGCCAGCAGGTTAACGTTTATAATCCTTTATATATTTTTCACTGAAAGCAGGAGAGTATAGTTGAACCATAACCATCCCTTTAAGGTCCAATGAATATTTAATTTCCATTAACTTTTAATAGACTTTGCTCATTTATTCACGCTTTTAGACAGTTAAAGTTTTTTACAAGAATTATAATTGTAAATTAACGGTTTTAGGGTAATAATTATAAATAAGTGAAAGAACACTTTGGAAATTCTTGATGATCCTTCCAAAAACGCAGTTTGTCTCAAACTAAAAAGTGTTAAAACTTTAGCGTATGTACGTGAAACTTACATAGAATTCACTTCACTTTTCTTAATTATTGTATGGGCAATGCAGGACGTTCGGTATTTTTCATGGAAACATTAAAGTTAAAAGTAACTCTTTCAGTGCTGCTATTTTAACAGAATATGACTCGGTATAAAGGACACATACACACCCTAAAATATCATCACTTCTCTTTGTTACAAAATACATTTTGTACGTAAAATGTTAAATTATTGCGTTTTGACCAATCAAACATAATTATATTCAGGAATCAGGATACATACTTTTGGTCAAGTAAATAATGAAATCCAACATCTATCTCAATTTTAACGTTATTACCAAGTAGTTGGAACTTTAAAGTTTCTTCAAAGTTACCGGACAAGCAACCGCGGAACCTCAATAAAACTTACCTAATCTAACTATTCGGGTTTAAAGTTGCCCGCCGTGAAATAACAGATACCCATATAAGGTGACGCCGCGTTAAAGTAAAAAACCGTGTTGGATATGTTTTACATTGCTTGTTTTCTCTTCTTTCTTCATAGAAAACATGCAAGGTACAGCAAAAAATGGAAAGGGCGTAGCGACAAAATGGTTTTTGTCACGTAATTTAAAAACCATAAATACATTTCATATAAGCTATGGGCAAATTAAAGTGTATGCTTGAACCAATCTATGTACAAATTTTGGAAGCTTTAAATATCATTCTCTTCTGTTGGCAAAATAGGAAACCCTTTTTTTAAGAGGTCTTTTTGATTGATTATTATGTGTTATAAAAGTTGACCAATCGTGTTATGCTATGGGTAATTCAAAGGCAAAGACATGATGAATACTGAACTTTAATTTCTTAGCTTTAATCATTGCTGAGAAAAATCGATATCACTACAGGCAAATTATCAAGGCGTCGCCTTAAGTTAAAAGATGTCGCGGTTAGAAGGTTTGAAGTGTTGAGTCATGTCTCTAGAAGGCTTTCTAGAAAAACTGATGATTCTACAATGTTATAAAACTAGATCACGCTCGCAACTCGGTTGTACCTAATTTCGTTTATCAATTGAAACCGTCTGGGTGAATCATCAGTCTTGCTCACAACAACCAACCTAAAAATCTGGATCGGAGTTTAAATCTTATAAATGTAGTAATTTAGTATCCCCTGTAGCTCCTATATCAGCAACTAATATAGATGACGCCCGCAACTCCGTTGCGCCAAAATTAGTTTATCGTGCGGGAACCGTACATTTTCCGGATAAAAACTATCCTATGTGCTTTCCCGGGACTCAAAGTATCTCCATGCCAAATTTCAGCATGGCCTGGTTTTATTAAGACACAGCTCGAAAAACCTTACCCTCTTCCTTGGCTAAAACACTTGGCATTTAAAGGGCACACGAAATCACTTTTAAATCTTACAATTACGTTTTCACTCGAGCCTTATTAACTGTAATTTTGTGGTTCCTTCGTTATTTCACTTTGAGCTCTTTAATAAGAATTAATTCGGTGAAAATCCTGAATCCGTGCTTAAATTCGAACATTTTATTATGTTAATTTAGCGTAACGAGCTTACGGGATCACCTGATTAAATCTTAATGAGGTGAGATTCTGATATTGCAATATATTCATCAAAGTAACATTTAGGAGTGGAAAACTAACAAAGACAAGTAAAAAGTACTCTTAAAGCTGAGGCTAAGCCCACGCGACCAAAGCGACTGCGAAGCGGGAGCGTCTACCGCGAGGCGGACGCTGCCCATGTAATCTTATCTTCATACCTTTGATCTTACCAACCAAAGATTTCAAAGCTCAATTTGAAATATTATTATAATAATAACAATTAACAACAAAACCCTCTGTAATACAAAGTCAAACTTTGGGGAGCGGAAAATACTTTCAAAAAATAATTATTAAATTTACACTTAAAGTTAATTACAATTAAGACTTCTATGACATACCTCTGGGATCCTTATAGTGCCTACCTATGTTATAATCCTAAGCTTTGGGTGGCCAGAGCCCAACATGATTACATAAGTACTGATTGACTCATCAAAAAAAAAAACATTTTTGAAGTGAAAACTTCTTTAGCGGCGTTGAGCACTTGTGGGATGGGTAAAAACTGTGAAACTCGCGATAGATTTTCGTGTTGATCGAAAAACCATACAAAACGCGTAACACGGTTGGAGAGTAGTGTTTTGTGTCGAACTCGAACTCGAACTCGAACTCAATTTGAAACTTGATCGAAACTTGATCGAAACTTGATCGAAACCTTGATCGAAACTTGATCGAAACTTGATCGAAACTTGATGAAAACTTGATCGAAACTTGATCGAAACTTGATCGAAACTTGATCGAAACTTGATCGAAACCTGTTCGAAACTTGATCGAAACTTGATCGAAACTTGATCGAAACTTGATCGAAACTTGATCGAAACTTTATCGAAACTTTATCGAAACTTGATCGAAACTTGATCGAAACTTGATCGAAACTTGATCGAAACTTGATCGAAACTTGATCGAAACTTGATCGAAACTTGATCGAAACCTTGATCGAAACTTGATCGAAACTTGATCGAAACTTGATCGAAACTTGATCGAAACTTGATCGAAACTTGATCGAAACTTGATCGAAACTTGATCGAAACTTGATCAAAACTTGATCGAAACTTGATCGAAACTTGATCGAAACTTGATCGAAACTTGATCGAAACTTGATCGAAACTTGATCGAAACTTGATCGAAACTTGATCGAAACTTGATCGAAACCTTCATCGAAACATGATCGAAACTTGATCGAAACCTTGATCGAAACCTTGATCGAAACTTGATCGAAACTTAATCGAAATTTGATCGAAACTTGATCGAAACTTGATCGAAACTTGATCGAAACTTGATCGAAGCTTGATCGAAACCTTGATCGAAACCTGATCGAAACTTGATCGAAACTTGATCGAAACCTTGATCGAAACTTGATTGAAACTTGATCGAAACTTGATCGAAACTTGATGGAAATTTGATCGAAACCTTGATCGAAACTTGATCGAAACTTGATCGAAACTTGATCGAAACTTGATCGAAACTTGATCGAAACTTGATCGAAACTTGATCGAAACTTGATCGAAACTTGATCGAAACTTGATCGAAACTTGATCGAAACTTGATCGAAACTTGATCGAAACTTGATCGAAACTTGATCGAAACTTGATCGAAACTTGATCGAAACTTGATCGAAACTTGATCGAAACTTGATCGAAACTTGATCGAAACTTGATCGAAACTTGATCGAAACTTGATCGAAACTTGATCGAAATTTGATCGAAACTTGATCGAAACCTTGATCGAAACCTTGATCGAAACTTGATCGAAACTTGATCGAAACTTGATCGAAACTTGATCGAAACCTTGATCGAAACCTTGATCGAAACTTGATCGAAACTTGATCGAAACTTGTTCAAAACTTGATCGAAACTTGATCGAAACTTGATCGAAACCTTGATCGAAACCTTGATCGAAACTTGATCGAAACAACTTGATTGACGATTTTTTTAAAATCGATTTTCATAAAAAATGGGTTAAAAAAATGCACAACGTTAATAATCAAGTTTTCACTTCTGCCTGCACTCCCGGAGTGCAACCAGTTTTTTTTTTTATTTCATTGCCCCGCATCGTTACGATTAAATGTAATAGCAGACTCCTACTCTACTGTTTTTAAAAGTTTTTGTAACTCTGTAAAAAACTAGAGGTTTAAATAAAAACAGGATCAAGCCGACTCATTAGTGAACAATATACTGTCCTGCGGTAACCGAGGTTCATTGTTTGCGGGTTATTCTTGACTGCTAACCCGCAGTTAAGTTTAACCACGCTCATTAACCCTTAACTCGGTATTTTTAGGTTAAGAATTTAAAAATGCTTTCTAATTCCGTCAGAGATCCACTTAAAGGTTATATAACTGTAAGGGTCACCATTCACTGAGACGCGAGTACTCAATGATAATAATATCTCAAAATTGAATTATATTATTTACACAACTTAAAACCTAACCTGAACTAAACTTTAAAAAAATCTTTTAAGTTTTATCAATTAAGTAAGTATCTTCATATTTGGGTAAACTTACGCAAATGTAAATTAAAATAAGTTTGGTTTAAAATTAACATCTTATTTCTTTTTTAAAAGCGAATGATAAGAGTAATCAAAGACTTTTTTACTACAGAGACATAATCTTAGCCAAGATGCAAGTATCACAGACTACTATAGAAACCCGTCGAATTTTAAAGAAGTATAATTTATAAATTATAAAGCTAATAATTTATAAATTATTATGCTTCGATTTTTTTTAGTGGAGTTCCCAGAGCGTAAAAATCGTGCAAACCTCCGATTTTTGCAATAGTGGATGAAAATTGAAAAGAAAAAAAGGAATGTGTAGCTGATAGCATAAATAATAAAGTTTACCTATTGAAAAGTTGTGCTTTTGATTTTTAAATTATTCTCTTTCACTTCAAGTAAACTCATAAACTGTAAAATTTTGAAGAAAATTTGCATATTTCTTTCTTTTAAATATATAGCAAAATAATAAAATATATCATTTTTTTTTTATTTGTATCATTGCTTATATTCCAAAGAAAGAAAATAAGTTGAAAAAATATATGATTTATATTTCAAATTAATATTTTTGTATGTAGATGAGCGTACCTCCAAATGTGCTTGTTGTGTGCCTCGCCAGGTAAATGGCGTTCCAATTTTTCTTTGGTTTTGAATAGGAAGTTTAAAAGTATATTGAACGTTTTAGCTCTTACTTTATTACATTTTCTGAAAATGTAGCACAAACTTTTCACGGACATTTCGAAGAAAATCTGTATTTTATTTCTTTTGGTTTGGTTTTTACAGAATAAATTTTTTTTTTTTCATTAATTATATTTGCTAAAGTATACTTAAAGGAAAAAAATGCAAATTAGGTTAAGAACTGATATTTTTTGCATTCAGGTAAGCATTTTCCAAACATAGGTCGCAGCATGCGTCTTTAGTATGTACGTGAGATTTGTAGCACCCAATTTTTTTCTGGCTTTAAGTAGGAAGCTTAAATATATTTCAAATACTAGAAAAAGTCTTTAATTTGTCGATGCATTTGATGTTTTAGCTCTCACTTAAATTCTCAACAAATATAGAAAAATATTTTCGGTCTATTTTACACATTTTTGGAGATATTTAAACGTTTTTAAGTACTTAAAAGTTATCATTTCTCTAAAAATTAAATACGCACAACAAGTAAGTTTAACACACTTTTCGTTACAACCCTTAAATCTACCGAAACCCTTTTATCTTGGTTACGACGAGCGTTAATCTCTAAAAACTTTGCAGAAACCTTGTAGTTGTATTTAGCTTAGCAAAGCAAACTTTCTTTTTTAAAAATGGTGTATTTGGTTAAAAATTAACCAAATACACCATTTTTAAAAAAGAAACGTAAGCAATCGGTTAAGCGTCATTAAATAGCAGGAACAAGAAAAAAAATTTTTTTCGGGACCGGTTTTATATGGTGAAATATTAATTTTTAATTAAGTAACTAAAAAATTAAAAGCACAAAAAAATTTTTGGTAAACTTTGTAAGTTATAGTGTAAAAAAGAAAATGACACATCAAAAACAAAAATCCTTTCACAATTACAATTTTCGGAGGTTAAAACCTCTGGCGACTGCAGTATTTGTACTTTCTTGGAGTCAACAAACAAAATGTCACGCGTTCTAGAACGATTTAAATTCAAGAAGTTTTTCGTTCAATCTAAAATCGAACGATTGTTCAACATTGATTAAATATTGAAGAAAACTTCGTCCAAGTTGGTTCATTAAAACTTCTTTTGAGCTAGACTTGTATAGCCTTAGAAATTAGATTTCCGATATGGCTTATAAATAGCTGAAAATATATGATTCGTTGAAACTATATAACAGTGAATATTGCTTCAATTTCATATTACATTTTGTAGAGAATTAAATGTTTGATTAATCCTTCGATCGGAGATTCACGGAAATGCCATTGTATTCTATTGTTGTCGCGATAACCGGTGCTCGTACGGGGCTTAATGGGTTAAGTATATTGTTATCTAGTAAAGGAAACATACAGATTACAATAAATATACGATAGGCAGCAGCATGTGATAAATAAATAAATAACTTTATACAAGTTTTGGATTTATGTCGCTAGATGGCAGCACTTTTATATAAGAAAATGTACAGGTTACTGGTTAGAGCAGCACATGCTAAACTTATGAATAAGGCTGGAATTTGCAAGTATGGGATCACTGAGTCTTAATTAGGTATTATTAATGTACCATCCGGGCAACTGATTTGTAGGGAGACGGCGGGCATATTGAATTCTGTAGGTTTATGTTAGCCCCGCCTACATGATATCACAACAAACATAAATTTGACATTACCTGACCAAATTACGTTGGTCACCTATGACTAAATTTCTTCGATAGTACGCAAAACTTACCACCAAATGTCCATCAATTTACTGGCTGTAACAAGCGACGCGTTCATCCGTATAATTAATTCATGTATCTGTTCTGCCACGTCGCTCTGATTGCATTAAATTAATCATGGTAGACATTGCACACTTATGATTACAATTTATATCATACTGACCACGACGGTATCTGTGACGGTGGCCAGTTTCATTCAAACCAAGCGGGTAGAAGTAATTTTATAGAACCAAAGTGTGTGCACAATACAAAGAATACTATTTTTCTCAGCCAATAGCGTACCTACCACACATTCCCACCACTGCAACTGTAAAATATAATATCGAATACTAGATGACGCCCGCAACTCCGTTGCGCCAAAATGTGCTTATCGCCAATTTATCGCGCGGTAACCGTACATATTTCCAGGATAAAAAGTATCCTATGTCCTTTCCCAGTACTCAAAGGATCTCCATACGAAATTTCAGCAAAATTGGTTCAGTAGTTTGGGCGTGAACAGGTAACAGACAGACAGACACACTTTTGCATTTATAATATTAAAATTGTACGATTGCAAGATTCGAATTACTGAGAAATTGATTCAATGGCAGGCAACGGATATATCGGTTTATGCGTGAAGAGGTAACAGACCAACAGACAGACAGACTTTCACATTTACAATATTAGTATATAGGATATTGTTTTACAGAAACTAACTAATAAAAATCGCACAAACCCTATCACCGCTGGGCATGGATGTAAAAAAAAGTTTTTATATACGTCCATGCCGTTGGTCTCAGGAGGCACGACTAAAGGTACAATTCCGTGCATCGCGATCGATCGCGGTCGTGCACGACCTACGACTGTCGTCGGACGCTCGCGACCGTGTCAAAGTTATATGGCACGATCGCGCGCGGCTTACGACAGTCGTAGGCCGCGCGCGTCAGTCGCGGGCCTCGGAAGCGGTGCCATACATTTTCATACGTTGACTATGGTCGCGAGCGTCCGACGACAGTCGTAGGTCGTGCACGACCGCGATCGATCGCGATGCACGGAATTGTACCTTTAGTCGAAAATAATGACATCAGGGTTGTCGTGTCAACATCAAATGCGACAAGCATAATATTATTATAATATCCATTCTGGTTCAGCGGGCAAAAGAGTTTAGACCAAACACAGAAAATCTAATAAACAGCAGTTATATGTAGCATAACTAAGCTAACTCTTAAATAGATTTAGATATCCCCTTCTGTTGTTTTTCTTCTATATCTCTATACATATTATAAAACAAAGTCGTTTTTTTCCCTCATGTCCCTTTGTTCCCTTTAATCTTTAAAACTACGCAACTAATTTTGATGATTCTTTCAGTGTTAGATAGCCCATTTATCGAGGAAGGCTATAGGCTATATTTTATCACGCTAAGACTGATAGGAGCGAAGAAATAGAGGAAAATGTGAAAAAAACGGGGAAAATTATTTGAAAATCTCAGGAACTACTGGTCCGATTTGAAAAATTCTTTCAGTGTTAGATAGTCCATTTATTGAGGTAGGCTATAGGTTATATTTTATTATGCTAAGGCTAATAGGAGAATGTGGAAAAAGCTAAATCGATTTTAATCATTTTTTCAGTGGCTATATGTACATATATTTTATACCCGTGCGACGCCGGGGCGGGTCGCTAGTTCATTATAACCAGAATGGAATGCGAGAAAACAAATAAAATTATTATGATCTTAAAGTACCAGGTTGTCACAATCTGTTACCACTGATGTAGGCCAAGTCCCAATAGAAATGCTGATCACGTGCTGCTGATTCATCAACGAATTCCATTTTCAAATTATCATAAAAAAGAAATATTCCAAGGACCATAGATTTATTCTTCAAGACGTCATGACATTATTATTTCAAAGGGTGAATAAAACCTTGAAAGAATGGATTAAAAAATTAAAAGTTTATTAGTAGAGTTGGATACATTTCAATAATGTCTTTTTTGTCAGATAAAAACGGTCAAATGCGTAGCGGTCTCGCGCACGAAGTGTACCCTGCCATTGCTTAGGTAAACAACAGTAAAGTAACAGCATTTATTACCATTTATTAATATCGAGCAAAAATAAGCAAAAATCACCACTACGAGTGCACCAACATAATATTTACATTGGTACATTACATACAACATAAATCATATTACTATCTTACATACATACTCGTAAATAGTTTGCCAAAGTGATGATTTTGGCAGACTACTACTGCTTACTTTTTACTTCATCTTTATTTCACCGTATGCGAGTAAAAACAATAAAACATACAAATAACACCTCTCCAGGTTAAACGCTAAATCAACTTTTTATTCCAGCCTCCACATTTTATAGGCCAATAAGGTAAAACTCAATTATATTTTTCAATTTTCTCCCAACATTTAGACTTGTAAAGGTAATCGTTTTTAGCACCCAATCTTTCTTGCGGCTTATGAGGTCATATCTTTTGTCACACATGACCGAAATTAAATTCCATATTTTGTCGATTTATAGGGGTTTCTCTTATGTTATACTTTGTTAGTTTTGATTAGTTAGGCATATTGTTATGTTATGTTATTATGTAATTTCATTGAAATATTTGAAGGTGGTTAAGAGCTGATGTAAAAGACAACAATTTATTTTAATATTATGAGGACAAGATTATTTATTTTTAGTACATATAAAAAGTAGGTAGATCACGGACCACGGCCACTCTTTATTGTCAAAAAAATGTATATAATTTGCTGGTAACAAATCAGATTTGGTTACTATAACTTCAAGTTACTTAGTTAATTTAATCGACGTATAATAATAAGCATTAACTTTAAATTCATTCGATAAATCCGAGTGAAGTTCATTCGAACATAAATTATTAAATGAGATACCTAATAAATTCATAAAGGATTAAATCGACTTAGTCATTTAATCCTGAACAGTGGATAGCGTTCACAGTTAAGTTATGAAAATATACGTATATCTACGTATATATTTTGTTAAGAATAAGTAAATAATTTAAAGAGATACCAAATATCCCTAGATCGTGGAAAAACGAGACACAATAGGCTTTCTATATGCATGCAACCGCTTGCAGGGGCTCGAAGGATTAAACAAAAAGTTGCATTGAAATTCGTTTATCGCGTTGGAATATAATTTTCGGGATAAAGTTTCATCAAAATCGGTTCAGCGGTTGAAGCGTAAAGTTGTCTATCTGTAACCTACAGATAGACAACTATTGATGGATGGATGGAGAAATATGGACGCCATCTTATAGAAAATTAAAAATATTAAACGTTTAAATACTTAATTTCTATTCACATTTCATTCCTTGCAGTTTTTGGTACCCGTAGATACTCTTTGATTCGTTTCCTAAAATCAGGCGTCGTTTGTTTTGGGCACCATTTATTTCCCCTACGATATTGAGTTTCAATCCCCCCTGATTGCAGACTAGTTTTAAAGTGGAAACGCAAAAATCAGCAACTTAGTCGTCGAGGTTTTTTCGCCTTAAAATCGTCAATTTCGCAATATTTTCAACGACTTGAATACATTTTTCAGTGCTTATTTGCACATGCGAAAGTTATTGCTGTGCCGTCGGTAAATTAATGTTTTTATTAATGTTTGGACTTATGTTTTCGTTGATTTCAGTTTATACTTGGAGTTTTATACGAAACGAATTGACTTGGTTGGCGCAAAAACGAATAACTGTAATACAACACAGAGATTGCAAGTCTTTCCGACTTCTAAAAGGAGGAGGTTTTATATTTGGCTGTGGATATTTTTTTGTCGTGACCAAATTCCAATAACTAACACAGTGGTTTACAAAGCCCTAGGGCTCCGCTGGGCACACTTTGAGAATTGCTGGTCTTACATAACGTTAGGATGACTATCAGAGTCTAATAATACCTAGATAATGTAGCAAATGCTTTGCTTGATCCGTTTATAACCTCGAAAAATACTTTTAAATCTAAAGTCATTTCAGAGATTACTGCAAACGTATAAGCCTGTCTCAAACTGTCTCAAACGGCTATGAACCACGGTATCAATTTATCCGCGGATGTTCGCAGTCCATATCAAAGTTCTTGTATATTTACAGTTTTACTAGAGCTTAACTTACTAAATATCATTGAGCCCTTTTATTCATTGCTTTCATTTGTATGTATTCAGTATCTATTTATATTATAAAATAGTATTCCACACACACACATTCACCCAGTGTGACACCCTAGCAGTCATTATGTACTGATCCCAAGACTATGTCGTAGGGCTAGGGGGTCACTCTGTCACTAGTACACTTTACATATTATATAAAGTTTATAAGTCCTTGTAATTCGTAGCTGCCTTGTAATTATTGTCTTCTTGTATCTCTATATTGTAAAGGTAACTTATACTTACCAATAGAAACTTGTTTCTATTAATCACTCAATTCAGTAGGTTAAAAAATGTAACTTATTCATATAAATTTGTACTATTCAGACTGTAATATTACCTATATAAGCTTGTAATATGTTTACTTTTTAAGTCACTCACTCTAGTATGTAATAAACATAACCTAACTCAACTACTTAACTTAATTTCTTACATAAGTTTGTAATAATGTTGAGATTTTTATACTATCTATATAAGTTTGTAATAGGTGAACAACTGTTATTGGCCCTGTTTCCTACCTAGTATAGCTTTTAATGCATAAAATGTAATATGCTTATTAAATATTCATAATTTCGAAAAATAAAACTATCGAGTCAAAATAAGTGAATCGTGTTTTCCGTTAAGTATAATTTACACAGAGCCAGTACTGGCTGCCAATAAGACTGGCAGCCAGTATTGGCTTGGCATATGCCGCGTGTGAACAGTTTGGCCTGGTTTGAAAAACTGTTCACACGTGGCATATGCCAAGCCAATACTGGCTGCCAGTCTTATTGGCAGCCAGTACTGGCTATCAGATAAATATACAATGATTAAATAAATCTCAATTTCATTTAAGTCAATCGTCTTCCGGGATCGTAATACTTATTAGAAAACACAGCTAAATTTGACAGCTCGCTCTTAAAACGTCCTTGTTGACATTTTACCTACTTAATAGAGCATGGCTCTTGATTCGAAGATTGTGGATGTCGTGGGTTCGATTCCGGTATGGAAATGTTATTTGACAATGCAGACTGATTATCCGACGTCTGACAAGAAAGATTATCCGTGCGTTGGTCCTGCTCGATCTTTCATTGGTGCATTCCTCGTAAAAACATATTTTTTATGTAGTTGTCAAAAGTAGTACACACATATAAGGAACACATACATCTATAGACTATACTTATAATAAAATCGTAGAGGTAAAATTTTTGTACATCTATACTAGTCTATACTAATATTATAAATGCGAAAGTATCTCTGTCTGTCTGTCTGTCTGTCTCGCTTTCACGCCAAAACTACCGAACCGATTGTAATGAAATTTTGTACACAGATAGTCTAAAGCCTGAGAAAGGACATAGACTACTTTTTAACTGAAAAAATAGTTGTAAGGGGGTGAAAATGCGTAAAGTTCAAATTAAGTTAGTTCCAAAAATTCATAATAGATGGCGCCGTGCCGTCTCCTACATCGCGCTGACGCTTGCTCAAACGTATTTCTATAAGGGAGATCGCACACGACAGACTTTTGTGCGATCATAGTCTGCGGCTTCCATACATTCCGCATGGCGCGCGCCATCAGATTGTATGGAAGCCGCAGACTTTGATCGCACAAAAGTCTGTCGTGTGCGATCCTAAGAGGTGGTATCATCTTGCATTAGATTTTCGATTTTTTCGATTGTTATATATTCTTAGTTACTTTATTAAATAACTCAGTACTTTATCAGTTATCCATGCAGTGACGTAACCAACCTTAGATCAATGAAAAATAGTTTATGGGTAAAGTTGTGTAATTGGGGGGCTAAATTTACTTTATTTGGCATAAAAAAAGTTTAATTTAAAAAATGAAATAAGTTATGTGCGCACTGCACAGCTGTTTTTGGGTGTTTTGATTTAAGCTTTTATAAAAGCTTTTATAAAAAAACCCTTTTATAAAAGCTTTTGACACCAATTTTGTTGACATCGCGCGCTATAAACTGAAATCCACGCGGACGAAGTCGCGGGCAACAGCTAGTTGAAAATATACTCGAAAAAACGAGTCAGGGGCATGTTAGAAGAGTAGTAGAACACATTTTAACTGTTTTTGAAATTTTTGTTTCTCTGTCTGTTTGTCTGTTTGTCTGTTTGTACAGGCTAATCTCTGAATCCGCTGGACCGATTTCAATGAAATTTTTTTTTTTTTTAACCGACTTCCAAAAAAGGAGGATTTAATGTTTACTTTGCTGTTTGTGGACAGATTTTCAAATTTCTTTTTTTTTTTTGTTGTATAGATTGTTAACCCGAATTTGATACCATGTTTACAAAAACGGTGACTGAAGTGATTTTGTGATTTTCTAGGGATCGGGAGGTATCGACGGAACTCCTTTACAACAAAAACATGACAGTAATTTTCATTTTTTTTTAAGTAAAATTAACATAATATGCCACCAAAAAGTAATATTTGCACCAAGGCATATCCCAGGGTATAGCGCTTCCTGGGGGCGATACCGGTCCGTCCACATCGTGTCCCTGGGCACCTCCCCCGTGCCATCGTGAGCTTTTTCACGGTGACACGGGAGGGGTGGCTGAACGCCGGTATGGGCGAGTGATTGTGTGTGTGTTTGGCTGCGCCCGCAGTGTGACGAACGGGCCCGCGACCCGGGGTGTCGGAGTCTTAGCATGATGGAGAGTCGTAACTGTGAAAATAATCTCCGGGCGGGTCCCGGCTCCTCTGGGGCCGGAGAATCCCGTGCACCTCCGCAAGGGGGTGCGAGGTCCGTGTATACGGAGGGACCAACCGTTACGAAGAAGGACGAAGCGGCCGCTAAGGCGGCGAGGCAGAAGGCCATTTTAGCCGCTTTGAGTGGTGATGGCGGGGGAAAGAAAGACAGCCCGAAGCCGGCGCCCATTACCGCGCCAGCGGCGGAGCTTTTAACGGACGAAGACGTTGACTTCAGTCAGCTGCAGCCCAACGGGCGCGAGCGGATGCTGAAGTTAATGCAGAAGAAAAAGTTGAGAAGCGACAAGGATCTTCCGCGTGTCTTATCGACACGCGACGTGATAATGCCGCCTCCAAGCACCGGAAAAGACGACATTGGTAGAGACTCCCCTCGAGGTAGAGTCTCCCAACACGGACGTGACAGCGAGGACTGGCTCTCGGACTCCAGTGAGATGTCTGGCATGTCGCTGGACTCCGAGGGCTTGCCGCCATACTCGCTTAGGACGCGCCGGAAGAGGCGCTCTGATGACGACATGGCGCCGCCTCTCAGTAAAGGGGCGGTGCCCAAACCCAAGAGAGGACGCGGCCGCCCGCCAACGACCGGACAATATGTCGGCATGGCGAAGGCGCAGGCCGATCTGAATAGAGAGAAGGAGGAGGCCCTTCAACTCCAGGTGGAGGAGGAGGTAGCCGCGGCGGCCAGGGCGGCGCGGGAGACGCGCTTTTCGCTCCTCGCAGGTTCCATGGAAGAAGACAGGCCAGAGCAGACCATCAACGCTCTGGCTAAATGCGTCGAGACTTCGTTGACAACGATCACCATGGTCGCAACGAAGTCCAGCAATTTGAAGGGGACGTTCCAGAGTCTTCTCAAGGAGGCGGTCGGCGACATACGTGCGACCGTCGCCGAAATGAAGAATCGTGGAGCGACGGACGAAATAAGAGCCCTCGAAGCTCAAAATGCGCGGCTCCAACAGGAAGTGGAGTCCTTGCGCAGAGAAGTCGAGGGCCTACGTCGACAGATGTCGAAGCCAGCCGAGCAAGACATGCGCCAGCTGTTGTCTGAGGTCTCTCGTTCTAACGTGGAGACCTTCAGCAATATGCTGAATGCTCGGCTGGCC
Organism: Polyommatus iphigenia; assembly: GCA_963422495.1. Classification (NCBI taxonomy): domain Eukaryota; kingdom Metazoa; phylum Arthropoda; class Insecta; order Lepidoptera; family Lycaenidae; genus Polyommatus; species Polyommatus iphigenia. The sequence continues at coordinate 42,641,494 of OY730180.1, read as the reverse complement.
GGATTAGAGAGTCGGCTCTTACCGGAGCCAAGACTTCGACCTCCGCTCGCGGCGGACAGAGCCCGGAGTGTTACTTCGGCCGCCGCTGTGAGCGTTGAGGCACCACCGGGCGAGATGCCGGGATCTTCAAGGCCAAAAGCCAAGGAGAAGCCGGCCCCGAAGAAGACGCGGCAGCCAGTTGCCGCAGCGGCCCCGCAAGAGGCCCCTGCTGCACCCACGGTGCCAAAGGCCAAAAAGGCCCGTAAGAAGAAGAAGCGGCCCTCAATGGCCGCTCAGGAGGCGGCACAAAGGGGAGCGAACACCAGCTCCCTCCGTACAGAGGCCCAATGGACCACGGTGGGCCCAAAGGGCATGAGTAAGAAGAAAGGGGCGGCTACTTCACCTAAAGCCGCCCCTAAAAGAAAGAAGAAGGCGAAGCTCCGCGCCTCCGCCACCGCGGCCATCACCCTCACGTTGGGGGCGAAAGCTGCCGAGATGGGCGTCACATACAATGACGTCCTTCTAAAGGCGAAGAACGCGGTGAAGACGAGCGGACTGGCAGAGCTGGACATACAAAAGCTCGACCTCCGCTTTCGTCTCGCTCAGACCGGCGCGCGCGTCCTCACCATCCCTGGTGAGGGCGCCCAAGCGAAGGCGGACGCCCTCGCTGAGAAGTTGAGGGAGGTTCTTGACCCTGAGGAGGTGAAAGTCGGCCGCCCTGCGAAATGCGTGAAGATGCGCATCGCCGGGCTGGACGACTCGGCGACGACTGCAGATGTCGTAGAGGCGGTGTCGCGAGAAGGAGGGTGCCCGTCCAACTCCATCAGGACGGGCCCAATAAAGGTGGGAAGATGGGGCGACGGCTCGGTGTGGCTGAGCGTCCCCGTCGCGGCCGCTAAAAAGCTCATCAGCGTGAAGCGGCTGCGAGTGGGCTGGGTCTCGGCGAAGGTGACACTGCTGGCCGCGAGGCCTAAGCGGTGTTACCGATGCCTTGATACCGGCCACCTGGCGACGACATGCCAGTGCCCGGTGGACCGCAGCCAGAATTGTTTCCGCTGCGGGAAACCGGGGCACAAGGCCGCCGAGTGCCAGGAGAAGCAACCCAACTGCTTCTTCTGCGAGGCACTCGGTAGGGAAAGCGGGCACGTCCTGGGAAGCGGTGGCTGTTTATCAGCCAAGAAGCCGCCCCCGCCTACGAAGCGCCGCAGGAGAGGAGCTCCCTCCGACAAGGCTCGGCCGCATGAGCCTGGAGCCGGTGGTGCTGGGGTTAGTCAGCTCCAGCCCGCCATGGAGGTGGAGCAATAGGCCCGTGAGCGGTTGATCGGGGGATCACCGCCCGCACAAAGGGCCCCGAGAAGAAAGCTCCCTAGATGCCCGGGGAGCTCTCGGTGAAGAAAGATGGCGGCAGAACACCAACCGCCGAAACGGAGATGTGCCGGACGCGGCAAGCGCCGTGAGGACGCGGTGTTCGCTAACAGAGGTCCCGTGTCCCACGGCTGGAAGGAGGGCATGGGGGGGTTTTAGTCGGTAAACCTCCGGCGCACCGAGCCGGAGGGAGTCCGACATACCCCCGTCGTCCACCCCCGTGCGCGGCGGGGGATACGTAACGTATTTCCCCTCCTCAACAAAAAAAAAAAAAAAAGGGTATAGCGCTTCCTAAGGTTCCATTGCTGAACGGAACTCCTGATTCCTTTTAAGAAGATAATATTTTATTATATATTTCATCGTTGTTTAAAATACTGGAAGCACATGCCACTATTTTAATCATCATGATCACCACCATCATTACACCATCCATAACCACATTATGATGCTTTTATTGGTTTTTTTTGTATTCTTTTGCATTAAAAGGATCAGAATCGAAATTGATAATAATTATTTCGCCGTCTCTGTGCGATTTCTTTGTAAAATTATTCTTTTATTAATTTAAGGGCTATATTTTGTATTTGATGCTATCGTTGCGAAAGTGGACATTTCATAATGGGATCCATGAGGTATTGAAGAAACTCCTCGAAATTTACAAAGACAAAAAAGGTGACCAATACTAGCAAAGGTTGATCTTTAAAATTTTTCCCTAATATTCGTAAACGATTATCCAAACCCTGAATGGATATTGACCACTGTGAGCCATGGAAATTTTAAAGTCAAACTTTACGGATCTAAATTACTAGCATCGGTCGAGCACATAGGTAGAATATGTGCTCGACCGAAGGCATTATGTTTGAATAAACCACTCATCATGTTCTCTGGGAGAGTTTTTTCTGCCAAGACGAAAGAACTACAACGCTAGACAACCTACAGTATAAATCTGATGTCGCATACTACGGTGCTATCGTGGAGAGCGCTATAGGAACTTCCGTGCCTTCAAGCGTTTTTGTCACAATTATTATTGGCAACAGTCTAAACTCTAACACAACAAATTCCAATATTATTTTAGCTATAGCTCAGTAGTTACAATTATTATTATTATAGTTTATTTTCGTGGTGCTTCCCCTAAGTTATTTGACATTCGGTCACTGCAACTTTTTGCTGTCTCCGTTTTGAATAGAAAGAGGAATTACAATTCTTCATACTTCTATTTTCTTCTGATTAATTTTGTTGCGGGTCCCAAACCAGTTTGAGCATGTCCCTCGGGCTCCCTGAAAACATATCAGAGGGTTTTCGTGGTTGGATACCGCTGTCGATCCTGGTGACACAGGAGATACAGTGGTGGGAATGTGTGGTGGCCGGTGGGCCAACGCCCATAAAGAAATTAACCTTTGGGTAAGTAAATAAACAACTTCAAGCGTTATTTTATTCTGGTTTATTTGTAGGTTAGGAATTTGAGAGTAAGAGGTATGTTAAAGAGGGATAGATGCCTAAATTAAATCCCATCTTCTGTAGTCTATCCTCTATCTCCGTCACATGTTCCTTACCCCGGCCCCTGGCCTGTGGCTCCCACCCCCTGTCCATGCCAAGCGGTCTTCGAAGAAAGAATTTTTTAAAACGATAAATATCTGTGGTTCAAGTTTCCTGGGTCTTCGATGTAAATTAAAAATTTCGTGTGTAATATAGATCCAAATAAAGCAGTCGTAGATCAATTTTCTAAATCTCGATTATAAAAACATACATTCACGCGGACGAAGTTGCGGGCAACAGCTAGTTTTCTAATAAATAATTATCACTGGTCACTATCAAAAACTGTCAAACCAGGAAACTGAAGAGATTTAAGATTTCTGCGACCTAAAAACGTTTCACCTGCAGATTGAGTTTTCAAATTCAATGCAATTCCCAAACTTCATTTTTCTGTGAATAGAAAAATCCGATAGCAAGCAATTATAGGCGGACCGACAAGCGATCCGTGTTCGATGGAAACTTCACAGATATGCAAATACTCTCTATTCGGTTTTGCTTGAGGGGGTTTGTATAATTTTTCTGTGGGGCGGTAAAGATTCAGTAAATGGCTTTAAGGTTCCGTAGTCGTACTCTTTTATTGTTAAACGAGCTTTTGCCCGCGGCTTCGCTCGCGTTAAGAAGTATTATTATATACAAACTTTCATCCACTATTTTAACCCCTTAGAGGTAGAATTGATCAAAATCCTTTCTTAGCAGATGCATGGACGTACCCAGGATTTCAGCTAGGGGGGGGGGGGGGGGGCAGATTGGGCTGACACCTCCCCCCCCCCCCCCCCGACCCGAGACGAGATGTTCCAATTTAAAATGTACAAAATTACCATGCCATATTATGTTCGGTTATTTTTTTACTTTGTTCCTTTTTGAGTCTACATTAATTTCGTGTAAGAGAATTCCACATAATTTCTTCAGACTGGAAGCTTAAAAATCAGTCTTTTCGAACTAGCCTGGCCTTAAAAGATATTTTGTTTCCAACACTTCATTTTACGCAGAGTAGATAACACGTTTTGAATTCCCACTTTCCAGGAAAATTGACGTTTATTTTACCTTCCAGGGGGGGGGGGGGGGCAGCTGCCCCGCCCCCCTGTCCCCCCCTCGGTACGCCCGTGAGCGGATGCCTACGTCATAACATCTACCTGCACGCACAGCCCGATCGGCCCAGTGGTTTGGGCTGTGCGTTGATAGATCACCATGTCAGTCAGTCACCTTTGAGTTTTATATATATAGATAATTCATATCAATACTTAATTCTATAAATAATAAAGTGCGTCTGTTTGTCTGTCTGTTACCTCTTCACTCCCAAAGCGCTGTTTGGTATGGAGACACTTTGAGTCCCTGGAAAGGATATAGAATACTTTTTTCCCTGAAACAAGTACGGTAGCCGCGCGATTAACGAATTTTAGCGCAATGGAGTTGTGAGCGTCATTTGGTAGTACATACTTTAATAATTATTATTTATTATAGTCTTCTGTTCTATATTTTTTTTTTTATTAAATAAGGGGGCAAACGAGCAAACGGGTCACCTGATGGTAAGCAACTACCGTCGCCCATGGACACTCGCAACATCAGAAGAGCTGTAGGTGCGTTGCCGGCCTTTTAAGAGGGAATACGCTCTTTTCTTGAAGGTTTGCAGGTCGTATAGGTCCGGAAATACTGCTGGTGACAGTTCGTTCCAGAGTTTTACAGTGCGCGGCAGTAAGTTACGCGAAAAACGCACTGTGGAAGACTGCCACTCATGAAGGTGATGAGGATGGTATGTTTATAATTATAATTATACTTGTAATAAGTGCCCCCGCGCATTAGGCGGCCAGGTCACGCGGCCAGGTCGCTGCGGCCAACTAATTCTTCAATGATTAGGTGCGCGCATTACGCGACCAGCGGCCAGCGGCCACGCTCTGGCCGCGCGACCAACGAAAAACATCGCAACACACACGCGGCCACTTGGCCGCCGCGGCCACCGAGATACGGGAATTTGTCGCCTAATGCGCGGGGGCCAATGCGCGGGGGCCAATAGCGCACTAGCGGCCAAGCCGCAGCGGCCAGGTCGCGGCGGCTATCGAAAGTATGGTGTGGCCGCTAAGCGCCGTGCGGCCAAGTGTGCGTGGTCTATGGCGATTTCATACTAAGGTAGCTATCTCGATGGCCGCGCCAGCCTGGCCGCTGCGGCTTGGCCGCTAGTGCGCACCCGGCCTAAGTATTCATGACAGAATCCCTCGCTCTAAGCCGTTTTGAATCTTTAAGCGTTGAAAAAATGTTTCCAATTCTTACAGGACAATTGCAGGCTGATCACCTGATTGACAAGTTGACATCGGATGGGCATGTTAAAAGTTTTGGTCTAGATTTTTCACCAGTCGTGTCATCGGTTATTTGTCCTGTTGGGTTTTGAGAGTAAAGGAAGAATGTGTTCTATATATTGCGCACATACTTGGGTGCTATAAAATTACTCCTGCGTAGCTACAGCTGTCTAGGTTTTAATGAAACCGGCCACCGTCACCGAAATTATTCGGTGACGGTGGCCGGTTTCACTGCACTTACACTAATCTGCAGGAGGCATTAAAGCTACTGTAAAGCAATGGAAGGTGTCTTTTGAAATAGTTTTTAACCGACTTCCAAAAAGGAGGAGGTTATTATAATTTGAATTTAAAATGAACCCTAAAACGTAAATCTTAAGGCATTAATTGTTTCAGCCGGTTCGGTGATGCGGCTTCCATTAATTTCATACGAGACTTAATTTCGTCGTAATGTTGTGATTTATTAATGTCAGTAATTTCTTCTGTTGATTTCTCCAGTCGAGGGCTGAAATAATATTATATTAATTAATATTAATGTAACTTTTATTACAGTGCAGCAGTGTTGATTTCGCTCGTGTGGAGTTCCTATTGTTTCCTAAAGTTTCATGTTTATGTCGTTTTTTAGAAATTAACAGATGTTTTGTCTTTTGTTTCAAACTTTTTAAAGTTAAAACAGAAAGTCAAAATGGCATATCTTAATACCTATGTATGCCATTTTAACGGAAGACTTACTGCAAACGCGAATAGTATTGCGAAAAGGGTGGCACTAGAAACGAACCAGTGTTTTAGTCGTGCATGCCCTAAATATAAACGTACTTAATTGATAATGGTATCGTAAATCCCAACAGATTTTTTTTCTAATTTCGCTGTCAAAATTTTCGAATGCAGCTTGACTAAAGACTCTTTTTAAAATTCAATGTCATGTGTCCCGTCGCGAGTTTGACAAGGCGGACGGAGTCCCACCATACACAAAACTGTGTCCTTCAGAGTCGGCCAGCTGACTGTATGTACACGGTCCGCACGCACACATTATTACGCTAGTCCATACCATTTGACAGGCGTAAGAATGTGTGCGTGGCCGACTCTGAAGACACAGTTCTGTGTATAATAATTAATAAGACTCCGTCCGCCTTTTTTTCTATGTTCATGTTTTTACCCATCACAAAAAGTGTACAACCAAAAAGAAATTTTCATTTCAAAAATCTGCTTTATCCCTTATTTACGCTCCCATAGATGAAGATAGTTATTTACGAACTTGAAAGGAACTAATTTATATTAGCTGTAACTACGCTACCCTTTTGAATATGCTAATAGATCTGTTCGTTTCAGTGGGCAATTCACTAGCAATTTTGTCTAAGGTAGCTTCAGTATTACTGTTAAAAGGCCTAAAACGTTTAAAGTAGTGAAAAAAAGTAAAAAAAATCTCATATTTGTTTTATTTGTGTCAACTAATTTAGTACCTTGATTGTGGGAATCGCAGACACAATAGATTTTCAATTATTGTTATGTGACAGCCGGGTGCCGCTTGGGGATTGATGGGTTAAGGCCGTGTTCACACCAAACTGACAATACGCCGCTGAATGTGAGCGAGCGTTACGCAGTTTATTGTATTTCCATACAAATTCACTTTTTCGTTCACACCTAACTGACTATACGCCATTACGCTAGGCGTAGGCGCGGACATTCGATACCGTATATTTTCACGTTCACTTACGTTCACACTGGGGCTCACAGTGAACATGCTCACATTCAGCGACGTATAGTCAGTTTGGTCTGAACACGGCCTAATTCTGTGTTAGTCACTATACATATAATGTCAGAGGTAACTGTAAAAATAGCAGCGCTGAAAGAGTTTCTGTATGACCAAATTCGTGACGCTGCGTTGGCACATTTCTCAAATAAACGCAGAAGGCAGAAGTAACTCTTACAGCGTTGCTACTTTTAAAGTGAACTCAATTTAAGAGTTAATAATAAGTAATTAATTAAAAAATTAATTACATACCTTAAAGTATTGTGATTTAGTTTTGTCTATACTGCGTTAGAGAGTTGGAGTATGTAAATAATGCTTATTATCAACAAAACTTGATCTTTCTACCGGTTTGCCGTATAAGAATTCAGCCCAGGATGGATTTTACAATCGTATCCCCTGATCTATCGGTTCAAATGCACCCGATTGGCGTCATTACGTGGCTCTGGAGGTATTACTGCTGGCTCTCGCAGGAAATTACTCTATCTCGTGCTCAATTATCTACCATTTTGTGAGATTGCGCGCGTGTAGCTCAGGTTTTTTTACCTTATGAATAGGGAATGTCAGATAGTAAAGATTAGTAAGTTTAAAAAGTGTAACCCGTAAAACGTATAAATAACGTATAAAAAAACAATTGCCTCTGTCATCCGCGGCATCATTACTTATCTATTATGACCTCATTTTGCTAAAATCAGACCAGTAGTTTAGCCTCTACAGGAGCATATACATACGAGAATCATATAGAGACTGCTAAAATTATTATAGTTCCTTTTGGTTGTGCCGTAGTCGGGTAGCTAAACTAAGGCTCTAACTTCCGCACTCAGAGTGGAACATTAATTACTTAACTAGGTATAATTAATTTAAAATTTTGAAATAAGCCTCAACTATAATATAATATCTATGGACGCTTCATACCACGTCAATCTGGCCCGTGATAAGTACCTGAAGGACTTGTGTTGCGGGTACCAGACAACGGAAATATATTTAATATTTTTATACTATACACATAATATTTATTACATAATACACATATTTAATACACATCCATGACCCAGGAACTTTGAAAACTTTTTGTTCCGTCGGCGGGATTCGAACCCGTGACCCCCGGCTTGAGCTACCAACAGCCCACCAACTGAGCCACAGAGGTCGTCAAAACTCTTCATTAAATTGAAGGTTAATCATAATTAAATATCTCTGGATGCGGCAGTAAGAAGCTAAAATGTTTTAGTGCGAGATCCAAATCACAAATCACACCGCATTTGTAAAGTATCTTGATAGACACTTTTTTAGGGCTCCGTACCCAAAGGGTACGGGACCCTATTACTGAGACTTCGATGTCTGTCCGTCTGTCTGATGCCGCTCTAACAACAAATACTAAAAACAAAATAAATTAAATATTTAAGGGGGGCTCTCATACAACAAACGTGATTTTTTAATCATTTTTTGCTCGGTATCAATGATGACAACAGGTAGGCACTTGAAATTTTCACAAAAGCCTTAATTATATGTGGACTTTAATAATTAGTAATAATATTTAAATAAAATACAAATTTAAGGGCTCCCATACAAAAAATACAATTTCTGGCCTATTTTTGCTCTATAACGGTACGGAACCCTTCGTGCGCGAGTCCGACTCGCACTTGGCCGATTATTTCACACCTCCTGTTGGTGTATCATTTTGGATGAAAACAAGTAATATTTAAAAGGCAAAATATCTCTCTCAAAATCTTATTTTATCCCGTCTGTAGAAACAACTGAATTACATACCTGAATCCAGCTTAAACATTTGTCTCGAGCATGAAAAGAACAATTTACTCGCATGTGCCGAGATTTGAGAACAAGAGAGTTTGCATTCAAAATACGAGAAAAATACGTCTTGCAATATAAAATTTCAGATGCAGCCATTTCTACGTTCCGTACCTAATGAAATTGCAAATAACTTTTTCGGAGCGAGATTGGTTGTGTGTTTTGGAGTAAAGCATCGATGACACGGTTTTGAAAAACGTGTATTGGATGTACTATTAAAGAAGTTGAATTGAAAAAGAGTAGGCAGATGGCGGATCTACGTACAAACCCAACCTTCAGAACACGACTAATATTAGTGAGGGAGCCCTAGAACATTTTTTTTTGTGATTACTATAGTCCGCGCGGAACTAGTTGGCCGCGCGGACTATAACAAGCTAATTTTTTGTGAGTAGCTAGCTACATTTTGATAAGACGAACAACATTTTTATTTTCGAAAAATCTCGAAAGTGGTAGCTAACAGAGATAGAAAGGATTTCATACTTTGACTTGATGGTCCTAAAATATGGATTGTTTTATTTGTAGGACAAGGTTACTCTTAAATTATATAACTAATAACCTACCAGTATACAAAAAATCAGCTGGTTAGGGTTCCGTTTTAGGGTACAGTAGTCAATGTGGGTACTTGCAGTTAGTAATCACAAAAAAATTTGTTCTAGGGCTCCCGTACTATATAATATACTTAATACGACTCGATCAACTGGCGTAGCATGGTCACCATAGAAACGGTTTCTTTCTACGGAAGAATAGACAAAGTAACAGTTGGACAAAACAAAGTGACAGTTTGACAAGACAAAGTGACAGTTAGACAATGGATATCCGCAATTTTGTCAATAAAATCTGTCAGTAATGTCGATTCTTTCCCATGTCTACTGTTATTATGGTAGCCCTACATATGTCGTAGATCCACGAACTGCCGCTCTGCCGGTATGTGAGTATACGGGCAGAGCGGCCAACTAGTTCCGCGCGGACTATAATTAATGAGAGCTTCTAATTATGAATGTCTTTGTTAAATGTTCTCGCAATGGTTTTTTTTTTGTTAGTAAGTTAGTATCTCGAGTCTCGACAAGTTTACATTTTTGTGCAACCTTAACGAAATACTTCTAGTCTACTGGTTGTTTATTGTTTTTTAGAGTTCCGTACCCATTTTTTTCTATATTATGTATATCCTTAAATAATAATATTATTATCAGCAGACTACTGCCTAAGCAGTGATTACTGATAAGTGATACTTAACCCTTACTAGCGTTTACAGGCGTGTATATTCTGTTACAAAATAAAAAACTAATTAAAAACACGCTCAAGAAAAAATTCAAACAATATTAAATTATACGATGTGTACCTGTTGTAATAACAACACAATATGTTTAACACACTGGTCGTAAAATGTCTATGAATTTAAAGTAGCATTCGCTTTTATTATCAGCTGCTCTTTATAATAAAACTTGGGCAATAGCTCCATATTATTATTTGCTACTAAATAAATATACTTTTTGTTTTTAAAAATAGTTTCATACATATTTGAAATAAAGAAAAGTTACAAAGGACAAGATCCAACGTCCATACAATTTTGGGCTAATTTTAAAAGTGCCGGCCAACGCAAATAAACTCATTATTTAAATAAAACATAATCTAAGGAATAATTTTTATTATAACACCAAAGTTCTAAGTCAAGTCTCCGAGTTGTTATTCAAGGTCAAACAATTTTTATACTCTACGTGCTTGGCGTTGGCGTGCTGGCCGTTGCGTACCGCACGGCATTTGCCTAGTATTCCAAGTAAGCAATGAGTTGTGCCCTGCAAGCCCCGAGCACGTAGAGGTTCACTCTTCCTTTGAATTTTTCCAAATAATTTGTAGGTATTTGGCCTCTAGTCTGTTCTATGACTCGGATAGGGACGTTGGGATCGATTACTTATTGCTTTTAATTAATAAAATATATAAGTTTTATTACATAAGTTATAAAAAAGTTTGACCTTGAATAACAACTCGGAGACTTGACTTAGAACTTTGGCGTTGGCCTGCACTTTTAAAATTAGTCCAATTTGGACCTTATCCTTTATAATATTAATATTATTATGTTATTAATACGAAATTAGCACCACTGTTCCATCACAGATAATGTTTTAAAGTAGGTGTAATATAGTAAAAATGAACATAATTTAATATAATATACTAGCGTATTCCCCAGATAGTTTAATTGTACGTATATTGTTGGGTGTAACCATTAGATAAAATGATAATGTTACCTATTTATAAACTTGTGAAACCTTAAAAAGTATTTCCATTTTGTTTTTTAATAATTATAAAACAGAAAACTCTACTAACACGGTCCCTTGGGGCATAAAGCGCATTAAAATATTCTGTTTTAACTGACTTGGTATTAAAACTCTCGCTTAATTAAGTTACATTTACTTTTACAATATTACTGACTATAATACCCATACTACATGTTATAAATGCAAGTGTGTTTATCTGTATGTCTGTTACATCTTCAACCTGACAGATTTTGTACATTCCTAGGACCTTTTAATAGGTAAGTATGTATATTTTTTATCAGAAAAAAAAATCATTCTCTATCAGAAAAAAATAATCATTAACAGTTGCAATATTTTGAACCAATATATTGATGATGATAACAGATATTAAATGATTATAACAGGCTGTGTGGTCGCTGGTTATAACAAACTATTCATTAAATCTCTCAAGGTATAAGGCCATAACTCTTGAAAATGATGTTATCTTATAATGAGACACTCGGTTTTGTACAGTTTATTACACAATAGAGAGTTTTATGCAAATCCATTAGGCTTAAGATTTAATTTTAGATAGACATTCCCCAAATTTTTTATTATAATTAGATTTACCGTAGCTATATCCGATTTCGTCTCTTAAGGTTTTTCTCCTGCTTATTTCTTGTTCAAACATAATATCTTTACTAATATTATAAATGCGAAAGTGTGTCTGTCTGTCTGTTATCCTCATCACGCCCAAATCACTGAACCGATTTTGCTGAAACTTGGTATATGGATATAGTACTTTGAGTCCAGAGAAAGGACTAAGGAAACAATTTTTTCCGGAAAAATGTATGGTTCTCGCGCTGTAAACGAATTTTGGCGCAACGGAACTCTGTTGCGCCAAAATTCGAAAATTCAAATTCGCGGGCGTTGTCTAATAATGTAGCTATGTCCACACTATGCGCTTTCGTCTTCAATTTTCGTCATCTTCTTTCATTCAACTTTGTCAAAGAACGCAACGCCAACTGTCACTTTTAATAACAAAGCGAAAGTTTTGGACGGTCAGAGGGCATGCGTCGCGGGCATGCCTCACGTTCGCAGTTGATTGCGATATAACGCATGCCCTTGACGAACAGAAAAAGGCACAGTGTGGACAAAGCTAATAGCTTATATTTTAAGGTGTCAAAAGATGTAGGTACCTATCCAATATAACGGTACCGACTCCGAGCAACTTTCTTCATGTGTAGGCGCAACTGTGCCAACTTGGCAAAGCCGCCTAAACTACATTTTCTCAAATCTTCTCGTGGATTTCCGTGGCCTAATTTTTTTGTTTGTGATGAAAGTAGGGGCCTGAATTTCTGCTGATATTACTGTTTGTGATTGAATATTGGCACCGGCAGATTTGTCGAACTAATATTGCTATATTTTCAGTTCAGAGCTAGCATCAACTTCGTTACAATTATTGTGAGACTGGGTTTATAATAATATGCGCCCGCCCAAACGCATAGTTTGGCAGCTACACTTTGCTTCTCATCTCGCGGTGTAGCCGACAAACCACGCGTTTGCGCCGCCACATAAAATTCCAGCCTAGTTAAAGCTTGTAGTATAGTCCGCGCGGAACTAGTTGGCCGCTCTGCCGGTATATGAGTAGGTATACGGGCAGAGCGGCCAACTAGTTTCGCGCGGACCTAGCGCGGACTACAATTGAAATTGATTTGTTACTATACGTGTAGGTTGTTTGTTTTTGTAGACAAGTTTTTTTAAAGACAATCAAAACGCGCGGCTAGACGCGATCGATAAAAAATCAAATAAACATAGTAACGTGGTATTTTAATTGAATTTTTGTCAATAGCCGCGTACTGACCAAGCGAGCCGCCTCGCGAGGCAGCCTCGCGCAGCAGTTGCTCGGTCGGTCAGTACGTGGCTAGTGCGCGGCAAACGTCCGAGGCGCCTTTGAGCATCGAAGAAAACCGACAACGCTCGGCTCGGGCCGCGGCACGCTCGGGCGAGGCAGCGAGGCTGCTCGCTTGGTCAGTACGCGGCTATTCGCGGCTAGCCGCGGTAAAGATCGGAACGGCACCTTCAGTTTATCTCCGCTGTTTGTCTATACTTTCGTATTTCTGCTGTAGCCATGCTACCGGTGCTGGTCTACATAATATTGGTATTTTATCTCAACTATTAGACCGCCTTGGCGGGTTCCCAATATCTGTCGCCTCAAGTATTCACAAAACGTCTTTAAGTAATGTCAAACTGTTTCCAACTAGCATTAGGAATAACTTCGCGCGATCTTGAAAAGATGCCAAGCACATTTTCGCCATTGTGTTAAATGACTTTTTAAATAGCTTAGCGTGAAATTAGATGTGAATATTTCACAAAAAAGTTGACATTATCATAATTGCCTTCTGATGTTTACGCTGTTTTGTAAGACGATAGGTAGAGACTAATGTTATAAAGAGGAAAAACAATAATTTGAACTGAATAAGAACCTACTTAGACCGATTTTGATGAGATTTTACATTTTGCGGCATGCACGACGCCTGTAGCCTGCATTGTGCCAAACCATTCATACTTAGCAATTACAACGCAAGAGGATGAATATCTTTGTTTTATCAGTTTAGTTTAATTCTGCCCAAAGGCCTTGCACAGTTTAGCGACATGTTGCGCGGCAGAGTCGCTTTGTCGTCGCCAGTAGCTGTTCGCATGCTGAACGCTTGTAGTCTGTATGTGCCTTGTTTCAAACCTTACACTTGATATTTCAAGCCATTTTATTTATAAACTTAAAGATAATAAGCCAAGAGGAAGAATATTATATATTTTATTGTATCAGTTTAATTCTGCATGTTCTGGCTTCAAGTTTTACACGACATTACACCAAGCAGTTGCCGAAAACTTTGCAACAACAAGGCAAGAGGAACAATATATTTATTGTATGCTTTCAATCTAATAATCTTCTAATTTCTTATATAAATCTTCTGTCACGATGTTTGTCCGCGATGGATTCCTAAACTACTTAACCGATCTAAATGTTTTTTTTTTAAATGTGTGCTTTTTTCCAACTTGAGAGATAGGATAGCTTAGATCTTTAATTATAGTCGCAATTTTATTTTATTGCAAATAATTTGTATATAAAGAGTGACCATTGTTTATGCGACCCGGGTCACGGGATAGCGATGGACATTGCCATGGTGACATACTTATTTAGTCACTAATTCAATAAAATAATACGGGCGATATATACTTTATATAATAACTAGCTGTCCCGGCAAACGTTTCTTTGCCATATTTTATAAAGTATATCGCCCGTATTATTTTATTGAATTAGTGACTAAATAAGTATGTCACCATGGCAACGTCCATCGCTATCCCGTGACCCGCGTCGCATAAACAATGGTCGCTCTTTATAGACAAATAATTTGCAATAAAATAAAATTGCGACTATAATTAAAGATCTAAGCTATCCTATCTCTCAAGTTTGAAAAAAGCACACATTAAAAAAAAACATTAAAATCGGTTAAGTAGTTTAGGAATCCATCGCGGACAAACATCGTGACAGGAGATTTATATATGTCACCGTAAGATTGTAAACACCACGAGATTGTAATATGACGAAGTGATGGATTGTAAACAAACAGTTTTCCTGTGATTTTAAATTAATTATTTCGTATTTAAAATAGCTTCAATTGCCTGAATACTTGATCTATAACATTGAATAAAATTTAGATATATTTGAAGTGCAGTTAGAATTATAAATTAGGTTAATTTTAATAACCGAACATTCAAACAGCACTTTAAATATATCTAAATTTATTTTATTATATATAAAGTTTATGTTATACATCTCATACCATTTGGCATTGAAGTTATTTTAAATACGAAATAATTAATTTAAAATCACAGGAAAACTGATTGTTTACAATCCATCACTTCGTCATATTACAATCTCGCGGTGTTTACAATCTTACGGTGACATATATATTAGATATGGCAAAGAAACGTTTGCCGGGACAGCTAGTAGTAATATAAGCCAAGAGGAAGTTCAGTCTAATTTTGTCCAAAGTCCTTGCACAATTTAGCGACATGATGCGCGGCGACAGCGGCGCGGCGCGGCAAAGTCGCTATGTCGTCGCCCGTTGCCGCGCGCACGCTGAACGCTTGTAGTCTGCATGTGCCGGGCTTCATACGTCCTATTACCCTGAAGAAAAAAAGATTAATCAATTAGTGTTATGTATTTTTGAAAATTATTTAGACCGTTGTGTTATCCGACCTATTATGGTGAGCCGCACTGGAAGTAACTGTACTGTAGCGGAACGACACGATAATTTACATTTAATATAATTCAAGAATGTGCCTTACTAATCGAATACTACCTTCAACTAGACAGACATACAAACAGGCGCACTAAAACATACTATAAGTTAAAACATCGTTGGGTAAGTCGGTAGCCTGAAAATAGAAAAGTGAATTTGGGTCCGTTGATTAGAATATAACGGAGTTATAGCTACGTGTTCTCTTTGTATCGCTTTTAGATATTTTTGAATATAGGCTACGATTTTTGGTTTAATTAAATAGTTCTTTTATGCATATTGTTGAAATTCACCCAATTCAAACATGATTCTTATCATGATTTATGACCGGACGTGAAGATAAATTTTAAAAGGTAACAAAAAGTCGTTCTCAAACTTGAGAATAACACAGGTACCATCGAGAAAATTGATTCCTAGGCCTACTCCGGACCTACATCATTTGGTCGGCTTGTCAATTAAATGTTACTGTGATCGGTCTGATGGGTTTGACTTATGGTGACGCCGCGTAAAGTAAAAAACCGTGTTGGATATGTTTTAGATTGCTTGTTTTTTGCGCAGAAAACAAGCAATGGAACAGCAAAAAATGGAAAGGGCGTAAGCGACAAAATAGTTTATGTTGCGTAATTTAAAAACCATAAATACATTTTATATAAGCTATGGGCAAATTAAAGTGTATGCTTGAACCAATCTATGTACAAATGTTGGAAGCTTAAATCACTCTCCTCTGTTGGCAAAATAGGAATTCCTTTTTTTACAGAGGTCTTTTTGATTGATTATTCTGTGTTATAAAAGTTGACCAATCGTGTTATGATATGGGTAATTCAAAGACAAAGACATGATGAATACTGACAAAGAACTTTAATTTCTAAGCTTTAGTCATTGCTGAGAAAAATCGATATCGCTACAGCCAAATTATCAAGGCGTCGCCTTAACGCGACCAAATTAATTAAGTCCGCTGTCTGCCTAGGAATCAACTTCACTGACAGTACATCATTCAAGTTTTTCAAGAAATCAGATTTATCTCCAAAACTGCATCGGAATACCAACCTGACCATACAAGGCACAATCAGCTCTGGCAGCAGAAAGTCAATCTCGTGGTACACAACCTGCATGGCTGGGCCGTTCTCATCCCGTACTACTAGGGCTTTGGAAGACGGATGTTCAGGACGTATGGATACGCATTTACCTATAAAAAGATTTAGGTTATAGTCGCACTCAGAATTAAAGACATGAGTGGAAGAATCGAACAAGTAACACATTTCGAATTTCGAGTAAATCGCGTTCAAAGTTTTGAAAAAACTTTTTATGATTTCTCATCACAAATCAAGTAATGGCTTTTGTTAATTGTATCAGGAGGTGTAAATATCTTCCGTTTTTAATATTATGTTAAAAATATATAAAAAATTCTCCATTCTAGGATAAATTAAGAAAAATGTGAAGTTATTCGGTTCCACACTTTTATATGCAACAAAATCTGTAATGAAGTAAACAATAAACATAAATCACTTTTTTTTTATTGAGATGAAACAAAACTTAATTGAAAAGACAAGAAACTCACGGCCAAACAGACAGGCCAAGAAATTTGGATTATACTTTGGAAATTTAATTGGTATCCATTACTCAGTAGACGATTAATGTGTAATGTGTGGTCCTCCATTACACATTAAAAAAAGTAATTAGTAATGTGAATATTCACATTACTCATTACAAAAAAAAAATAGTAATGGAGTATCTTACATTGACTAAATAATGAGCCATTATCGGACCTTCATTGTCCATTAAATGCAAAGAATGAGTAATGTAAAATTTGTCCATTACATTACTATTAAAAGTATTGTAAGTATAGTGGAAGACATCTAATTATGTCAATAAAAAATTTATTAGGATGATATAGTTAAGGAGTTTTTTTTTTAATTTTGATGAGTATACAAACTATTACCGAGTAATAAGGTAATAAGGGCGACACTATTTTCATATTCAGGGGAACAGCGAGGGTACCGCACAAATACCTTCGGGCAAGCAAACTTTCAAGACTTCACCAACATCACTCTCGTGAAACTTGCCCTCCCCCCGGAAGAAAACCCCACGGCTCATAACCTTGGTCCTGGACCCCCCGAGTGAGGGCTCATTTAAGGAATTTTCCGAAAAAAAATTCTCAATTTTGAGGCCAGGGTCGTATAGAGGGGAAAAATCCAGGAAGAACAAGCCGAAGAACCCCATATCCAGGACAAACAGTTGCCAAGTTATAAGCACTCAAACTTTGACATTGACAGTTCGGCAACTGTCAAACGTCGAACAAAAGCGGCCATAGCTCCACTTCCAATAGGCCTAGAGGAACGGGGTTTCTTCTAACATCAAAAGCAACACCTCGGCTACCCCCTCCCTGAATTTGAACAAAATTTAGAGACATCAATATTTTTTTCTCAATTCTAAGGCCAGAATCGAATAGAGGAGAAAAGTCCAGGAAGATCAAGCCGAAGAAACCCATATCCAGGACAAATAGTTGCCGAGTTACAAGCATTCAAACTTTGACATTGACAGCCCGGCAACTGTCAAACGTCTTACTAAAGTAGCCATAACTCCGCTCCCAATAAGCCTAGAGGAACGGGGTTTCTTCTAACATCAAAGGCAACACCTCGGCTACCCCCTCCCCGAATTTGAACTAATCAACTACTCTACTACTTTTTATCTGAATAATGTGTACATTCTATATGTATACCTAATATTTACCCGGGAATACCCACTCTTTAAACTTTAAAGGATTGTGCATTCAAATCTTGTTAAAAAAATACAGTTGTACTTAGTAAGTACTTTTTTATCTGAATAATGTGTACATCTATCTATAAATATATATAAAACTCAAAGGTGACTGACTGATATGGTGATCTATCAACGCACAGTCTAAGCCACTGGACGGATCGGGCTGAAATTTGGCATGCAGGTAGATGTTATGACGTAGGCATCCGCTAAGAAAGAATTTTTACCAATTCTACCTCCAAGGGGTTAAAATACGGGATCAAAGTTTGTATATAATAATATTAATAATACATTTTAACGCGAGCGAAGCCGCGGGAAAAAGCTAGTTCTATATAATATCCTATGCCTTTGACCACCTTGGACCAATAGAATAAAAAAAAAGTCGACATATTGCTTAAAAAAGTAAAATATTCAAGCGATAATACAACACATAATATAATGGCTGTTACCCGCTTCTTGCATAGTCATTTGGACGAACCTTGTAACTTACCTGCTTCATCATCTGGCTAACTTTGTAAGTATACGTAAAATTCAATTTTTTTTTGTTGCAAATCATTTTCCAAGTCCTAAAAGCTACATTTATGCAAAAAAACGTAAATTTTCAAAAATGTTACTTAACTCATTCTTCCATTCACCTTTCAATTATTTATTAATTTAGTGCCATATAGGGCCAGGGCACAACACTGCGTTGCGGCGTCGTATCGCAAAAACAACATCGTACAGAAATGCAATGCGATGTTACAGCGCAAACATTTCATCGGAAATGTCGCTGACGCATCGCAAATTTCCAGGATGCGTTCTGCGACGTCGCAGATTTTTACGATGCGGCGCCGCAACGCATTGTTGTAGCCTGGCCCTTAGCGAAGGTTGCAAACATAAGTTCCTTATATTTTCTGATAACACCTTCACTCAATGACTCCTGAAGTAAATATTTATCAATAAAATCTGTGAGTACGGCAAATAAAAACATGTTATCATAATATTGTGTTGTTGATCATTGATCAAGGGCATGGTGATCATCATTCCACTGTATATCTAAAATACAAAAGACTATGATATTATATTTAATAAGGTGGCTTGATAGCCTGAACTCTACAGTTCAGGCTATCAAGCCACTGATAGCTACAATTTAGGCTCAATACAATTGGGTAAAAAAGGCTCAATAATAAAATGCGTACAGTGTTCCGGACACGGCCATGTTTAAAAGCAGCAGCGTGTTCCTAACCAAGTATAGTGTGACTGTTGCTACTTAGCACTTTGTCAATAACATGTTATTTGTATTAGAGGTAGATTTTGCAATCCTAAAATCCTAACAGCTTTATTATATTAAAACAATCTTTTAACACTCTTAACTCAGACGTACATCAACAGGTATCGATTTTCAGAAGCAATAAACTCACCGACGATCTCGAATAATACCGCGGCTCCAATTTCTTGAACAGCCCTATTCCATTTGAGGATCTTCTCCACTGGCCCGGAAAATACCTTCGTGCCAATTTTGTGTAATTCCTAAATGTATCGATGTAATATTATAGGGGTATCATCTAGGATGTAAGGGTTTTATAATGAGGGTTTTTGATATTCCATTTGCCACCAGGTGCCGCTATATAGCCTTAGGGTCTATCGTGTCGAATGGACATATTATCGTGACACATGACAGCTATAGCGTGACATATGACAGCAGTTTGACACGATAGACCCTAAGGCTACATAGCGGCACCTAGTGGCAAATGAAATATCAAAAACCCTCATTATACTTATTTTGATCTGAATGTAAACAAAACCCAGGTTACAATGCCATGTTTATAATTTTAGTGTCACATATTAACCGCACGATAAAGAAATGCATTCATTTAGTCAAGTTTACATTTAGATTAAGACATTTTGTTATAATGGCGTATACAAAAAGCTTTGCAAGTGCAAAAGGAAAACGGTCAATTTTTAAGGATATCTTTGGTGGGGTAAAGGCGAGTGACAGGGCGATTTCAACGACGACTTATGAATGTTCGCTGTTTGTATAAACCGTAGTATTAAGGTAATCGTTACTAAAATATTATAATTAATGTGAAATTGTGTTTGTCTGTCTGTCTGTTATCGTTTCACGCTGTAACCGGTAAGTCTTCTTTTTACTATACTTAAAGATAATTTAAAGTCCGGGAAAAGACAAAACATAGTTTTGCGGCAAAATTACGGTTCAGGAAAAAATTTAGTTGGCTATAAATATATTCCAGCCCCCCTAGACAAGCGGCAAGCGATCATCGTAAACGCTAACGCTACAAAATGTATGGGATTTGACATTAGTATTCGTTAGCGAAGCGATGACTTATGTCAAATCGCATAAATTTTATGGCGTCAGCGTTAGCGTTTACGATAATTGCTTGCCACTTGTCTACTAGGGCTGCTCGGAAAAACCTGTAGGTAACCTGTAATATATTCCATTAATAACTTCTAATTTTACTACCAATACCTATTCATTTCAAAAATTACAATACAATAACTTTGAAAACAATATCATTTATGTCTACTTTTATAAAAAACAAAAGAATAAACGACTATAAAAGTTACCGAAGCACTAAGTTGTATAGACAAAGGCGCGGTGCGGATATTGCATTGAAGGTTGTCTCGATAGTTCCAACATCACTTACTATATTATTTCAAACGGACTTTTGTACTCGTAGCGGACAGTACTATATTTTATGACGTAGAAATGTAGCTTATTGGAAAGTACTTTAGTTCGCTCTTGTGTGTGATGTACACTTGAATAGAAAGTAAAGTTTTGTAAATGGTATTATATAATATTTGTTAATGTACTCGTAGTTCAACAAGGGATAGGATAGATTTTCGAGATATTATAATGAAGTCACAGGCCTAGACTAAGTCCTAAATATCATAATAATATTTAATAGCAATAAAAACATAATGTTATAAAGAAGGAAGTTTGTGTGTGATAATTACAAGTTACAAACATACAAACCTAAATTATCTTATTTACGCAAAAATTACTGAACAGATTTTGATTAAATTTGTAAAGTTGGTTTAGTCCTCAGACAAACACGATAAATCAATACTAATATACATATAATATTACTAGCTGTCCCGGCAAACGTTGCTTTGCCATAATATAATGTACTTAATTCGCCCATATTATTTTTTTGAAGTGACTAAATAAGTATGTTACCAAAGCAAAGTCTATCGCTATTCCGTTGCACAAACAATGGTCGCCCTCAGTCTCGAGTTGTAATAATTTACTATTATTTATTCAACAAATGTACTTATCAATATAAAAAGTACTCAGTAGCCGATTCTCAGACCTACTGAATATGCATATAAAATTTGGTAAAAATCAGTAAAGCCGTTTCGGAGGAGTTCGTGGACTAACATTGTGACACGAGAATTTTATATCTATACTAATATTATAATTGGGAAGAGTTTGTTTGTTTGTTTTAACGCGTTAATCTCAGGAACTACTGGTCCGATTTGAGAAATTCTTTCAGTGTTAGATAGACCATTTATCGAGGAAGGCTATATTTTATCACGCTAATACTAATAGGAACGAAGAAGTAGAGGAAAGTGTGGAAAAAACGGGAGAAATTATTTGAAATGGCTTATTTGAACGCGCTTATCTCAGGAACTACTGGTCCGATTTCAACATTCTTTCAGTGTTAGATAGCCTATTTATCGAAAAAGACTATAGGCTATATTTTATCACGCTAAGACTTATAGGAGTGAAGAAATAGAGGAAAATGTGGCAAAAACGGGGGAAATTATTTGAAAGGGAATTATTTGAACGCGCTTATCTCAGGAAATACTGGTCCGATTTGAAAAATTCTTTCAGTGTTAGATAGCCCAGTTATCGAGAAAGGCTATAGGCTATATTTTGTCACGCTATAACTAATAGGAGCGAAGAAATAGAGGAAAATGAGGAAAAACGGGGGAAATTATTTGAAAGGGCTTATCTCACGAACTACTAGAGCATTTTTTCTGTTATTTGGGTCAGATAAGAAGTAGACCACGTGAAAGATCATAGGCTTTTTGTGGACTAATTTGTCTGTGAAATATCTAATTTACGCGGGCGAATCCGCACGGAACGTCTAGTAGATTCATAAAATTATAATAGGTATTTCGTAGGCGGAGTCGCGGGTGAAACATATTTCGTGTTAAATACATTCAATCCAAGCCTGGAAAACGCAAGTTCCATTGGAAATGCATCCGATACAGAGAAAATATTATAATGGCGAGTGCAATAAATATTTATTCTTTACCCATACAAGGAATGTAAAAAATAATGTACAAATATCGAATACTCTCCTAGGTAAAGCCGTCTATGACACCGTGATTATAATTAACAACGAGCACTCGGCAAAGAACGTGTAAAATATAATTTAGTACGGTACGAGCCGAGTTTAACGAACCATAGTGTCTTCTAATTACTCCAAGTAACGGAGTAACTATAATGAAATTAATTAATATTTATTATAATCAAGAGACCCTTATTTAAAATAATATCCAATTTGGAATGAAAATTACGACCGAAGGGATTTAATCTACATTCAATTACTATATTTAATGTGAAAATATTAGTTCATTATTTTAAATGGCATTACATCAGAGTGCTTTTTGTTAAAGAAATTACACGACATATTCCTTTGATGTTAATTAGTGGTTTTTGCGTACATATGACAAAATTTTATCACTACATTAGATTCATGATTATCATCATACTCTAGACCACAAATCACGATCCTGCCTACATATTATGCATATGCATAAATACTTTGTACGAATAACCATAGCTTATGAGACCCTCATTTAAACTTTATTCTATTTTTAACATAAATATAAAGGTTTTAAACATAATTTGTATAAGAGTGTCAGACACATGTAATAAACTCGCCATAATCGCCATAATGTTACAGAATGGTGTCACAGGCATCCTATTTAAATGCAGTCAACTACATAGTTATTCAGAGTAAATAGAGCAAAGTGAAAACTTGTAGACGCCGTTAATAGGTAACGATTATTTCCACGTTGACACATTATTAGCGTTCGTAACTTTGTAGCGACAATGTATGTTTATAGTTTTATGACGTCATCAATTTAAGAGGTTGTTGGAGTCTTTATGGACCGTTTAATAGTGCAAAAACGTTTTATGTTCAAAAAGTTTTTCACATTTTTCGCTTTTTAAACATACTAAGGGCCTGTTTCACCACTTTCTGATAAGTGCCGGATAGTTTATACAACTTGACAGATAGAGTATGTAGATTGTAGCATCTGTCAAATAAGTTTCGGATAGCTCATCTGGCACTTTATCAGGAAGTGGCGAAACAGGCCCTGAGTGTTGCCGGATTATCGCTTTTTATTTCTGAGGTAACAAGTATATTATGTCCTTTTCCGAAATCCAAAGTATCTCAATACCAAATATTTTCATCAAAACAGTTCAGCTGCTTAAGCTTCAAAAGGATAGACACATTTTCGCATCTATTAAGGATAGACATATTATTATGGTATGGGTGTAGTGACATAGACTGCACCATGGATTAACTACAAATCTGCTTGACTCACCAAATCAAAACAGTCAAAGATGAACGTCTTAAATTAGATACAAGGATAACCCTTAAAAATACGTCGATTGATCATAAAATATTTGAAACACCTCGAAATGATCTTTATTTTTCTCGGGAAATGATTGGTTTTCTTTATAACCCGATATTTGTAATATCATATTTAAAAAATAGATCTCACAATCTTATAACGGTAAAATTAACTTTTGAAAACCCTTATAAATATTATTTTGACTTATGAGAATCAATACAAAAAGTAATTTTGCGCGGCTTAATACAAATAACTAATAAGGAAAAGTAATGATCTAATTTTCTACTTTGGGAAGTCCATTCCATTTGAAATTATTTTTTAACCAAGATTAAAGTAAATTTTATACTATTCATTTATTTGACATTATATTGTTATCAACTTCAATAAACTAAGGAAATGTTTTATTAAATTTGTTCCCATAAACCATAATCCATATCCATACTAATATTATTATATATGCGAATGGTTAGTTGGACTGTATGTCTGATCACTTCACGCCTAAACCGTTAAAGCGATTTTGCTGGAATTTGGGATGGAGATACTTTTAGCCCCGGGAAACAACATAGGATACTTTTTATCCCGGAAAAAAGCAAGTAAATTACGTGATAAAATACTTTAACCAATGTCTCAGATCCGAGACTCAAAGTATGACCACACAAAGTATCACAAAATTGCTTTAATAGCGGTTTAAGCGTCATTGAATGGGAGATATAATTTCGCAAGGCGTTTAGTTATTATCGAAAAATTTCACCTGTGACTTTGCTCGGATTAAAGAAAAATTATATACATTTTCCAAAGACATTTTGTCAGAATATAAAATCCATTAAGTTGTTCTCGGGAACATTTCTGCATATCACATAAATTATTAATTAATTTTCTTAGTAAGTTGCAGTAACGATCCTCCAGATTTTTTCCCGAGGTTAGGACCCCAGTTTGAGTAAAGGAAAAAGAAAAACCGCTTTCCTTCAACTTCACAAAGCGATCCGTTACAAATAGAAGAACTATAACTGGATTTAAATCAGTTTGAAATGTCTTTCGTTTTATGAGCCACATAAAAGAGCGGAGCTGAAGACAAAGACTTACTTTTAGTTTGTCTGATCTAGTTTTAACTCTCCCTTCCTCGTTCGATAAATCAACTTCTTGCTTTATGTTCGCTGGAATGAGAAGATATTTTATTTCATTGCTTTGCTCAAGACCTCAGCCTCGAATTTTGCGGGCAGCGGGGCGGGAGCGGTGGCAGAAAGCCGCTCGCCGCGCCGCTAGTTTTCGAGGCCAGTTCCAAAAAAATCTGTACATTGGAACACGCCGCTCCCGCGTCACCGCCCCACCACCCCTCTTCCCACTGATTTCGAGGCTCAGGCCTAATGGGGAAAAAAATAATTGTTACTGTTGCGATACACATAAAGCAAACACACACCCACATACAATACACAAACTTGCATTAAACTACGCTACTCTACGTTGTAGTCGATGACTTTTACTCACACATACACAAAAATGAGTAAGGGTCAATTCATATGGCAACTTTAATGTAAATCAGGCGTTGGGATATTACATTTTTAAATGAGCCGCTCAAAATTGTAACAGACAGCCCTAGACCGTAAGCGGCAAGTCTGTCAATCCAATATTTATCTGCTTGTGTAGTAAATAAAGTTCAGCTTTGAATTACATTTAATCTTAATTAAAAGTGCATCGCACCGACGCGTCACGTTGCAATGTAAACTGACCCTTACAAAAAAAAACATGAATACTTCAAGCGAACACCTTCACATGTTTGCATCTAACTACGCTACTCTCCGTAATATGAGTTTGACTCAAACATACATAAGAAAATGAGCCAGACGATAGTCTTCTTCCGCACAATATATAAGTAATTTTTTCAGGTAAGTAAAATTTGGAATTATTTTGTTAGAACAAATCCAATAGGCTTACGGCCGCACTCAGAAACGTTTATTTATTTATTTATTTATTTATATTTAGTATACAGACAGGTTACACGTACAGGTTTAATGATTAGGTAACTTAATTCAATGAAGATTTTGGAATAAATTCCATATTTTATTAAACTGTTCATTGAATTAAAGTTAAGTAAATAAAACCATTAGCCAATAGCCATTGTTCCTTTTGTACATATTATACCTAACCATTAAACCAATTTTTATAATCAATTCATTTTCCATATTAATTAAAATGTCGAGGAAATTTCCAACAATTTTCTCTTCGATCAAGCTCAAGTTATAATAATGTAACGTAAATTATTCAGCGCAAGGCATAATAGATTTTTAAAAAAGCCGTGGTTAGTTTGTATTGGTGGTTCTTCAGCTTTTTGACTTGTTAATTTTTGAGTGGTGATTTTAAAATTTACTTTCTTTAGATTCATCAAATTAAAAGAAGAACGCTTATAGATTGTAGTCAGAATCTTGTTGTGATTTAATCCTTCGATCACCAATTCCAGGAAATCTTTTGTTGTCGCGGCCCATATGGGCCTTACGGGGCTAAAGGGATTAAAAAAATCGTTTGATTCATAAAAATAAAAGGAGAACGCTTAGTAGCGTACAACCTATTGGTTGTAGTCAGAATTACTCTATGGTAAATTGTATTATGTTGTATAGAAAACTTTCATGATAGTTACACTTTCAGACAATATAATACGTTTGTTCCATTCTAACACAGTGTTGAACTATAGTTAACAAACATTGTTACGAGTAAACTCGTAAGTTCTGTTATAAATGAATATTATGTTTAAGTAGAGTGAAGTATAATAAATATCAAACCTCAAACAAAAGTTTCAACTATATTTTTAATGTTTCTTATTGTGCTATTGTGTTTAAAACAATTTTATTTCAGTCAAGTCATTGTGGTGATGAATATTTTAATAAAATCTGAGATAATGAGGTTTGCCCGCAGGCGCCGCAGCCAAATACACTTACGAGTTTCATTGAAGATAATAACGGAAAATGTAATGTAGGAGAGTTTTTAATTTTTAGCTTGCTAGTACTGTTGTAGAGGGGTAAAATATATGGAAATAGATGTGATAAACGTAATGTAGAAGCTACGCTGTAGCTAAGAAGCTACGCCGTAACGTAGAAGTTATGCTGTAGCATAGAAACTACGCTGTAGCATAGAAGCTACGCCGTAACATAGAAGCTACATTGTACCAGAGAAGCTCATGCTACGCCGTAACGTAGAAGCTACGCCGTAATGTAGAAGCTACGCTGTAGCATAGAAGCTACGCCGTAACGTAGAAGTTATGCTGTAGCATAGAAACTACGCTGTAGCATAGAAGCTACGCCGTAACATAGAAGCTACATTGTACCAGAGAAGCTCATGCTACGCCGTAACGTAGAAGCTACGCCGTAATGTAGAAGCTACGCTGTAGCATAGAAGCTACGCCGTAACGTAGAAGTTATGCTGTAGCATAGAAACTACGCTGTAGCATAGAAGCTACGCCGTAACATAGAAGCTACATTGTACCAGAGAAGCTCATGCTACGCCGTAACGTAGAAGCTACGCCGTAATGTAGAAGCTACGCTGTAGCATAGAAGCTACGCCGTAACGTACAAGCTACACCGTAGCAAAGAAGCTACGCCGTAACATAGAAGCTACGCTGTAGCATAGAAGCTCATGCTACGCCGTAATGTAGAAGCTACGCTGAAGAGTTTAAACTGTGTCGTAGTGTAGAAGCTACACTGACGCGTTTAAATCACGCCGTAACATAGAAGCTAGGATATAACGTAGTTTAAACCACGCTGTAACGTAGAAGCTACGCCGAAGCGAAGATATTATCAATAAAATTAATTTAAAATATAAGTTTTGATTATTATTATAATATTAATCCTTCGATCGGAGGTTCTAGGAATTCCCATTGTATTCTTTTGTTCTCGCGATCACCGGTGCTCGCGCGGGGCCTGAAAGATTAATATGGTCAATCAATATTGTATCAATATATTGCTGTTTACACTAAATATCTAATACCCATTACACCAGAAAAGATTTTGAGTTAATTACTTTCAAAGTAAAAGTAAAATTGCAGTTTCCAATTTCAAAAACTTACCACAGTCGTCGTTATTAGTTGAAAATATTTTATTTGAACTCGAGTTGGCTGACCAAGAAGTTAATGAAAGTTCAGATGGAATTGGCGACTAGTGAAATAATTAAAAGTTATGATGTTAGTTGATAATAACTTATCGATTTTTGATTGCAGTGTTTAAGGGTCAATTCAGTCCACAACACAACGCGTAGATGCATTTCTAAATACGCGTCGCGTTGAGGTCTGAATTAATCCTAGTAAGTGTACTTATATTTACTTTTTAACATTCGTCGTTTTGTGTGATCTATATATATAAAACTCAAAGGTGACTGACTGACATGGTGATCTATCAACGCACAGCCCAAACCACTGGACGGATCGGGCTGAAATTTGGCATGCAGGTAGATGTTATGACGTAGGCATCCGCTAAGAAAGGATTTTGATCAATTCTACCTTCAAGGGGTTAAAATACGGGATCAAAGTTTGTATATAATAATATTAATAATACTTTTTAACGCGAGCGAAGCCGCGGGAAAAAGCCTAGTTATTATATAAAATGTAACTCTGCATTTAACCAATACAGCTGAAATTTAAAAAGAAAGTGATAAGTAGTAAGTAAATTATATTCCAAACACGTACATCTAACTTTGTTTTAAATGACTACGTTAAGTCTATCTTGTTAAAGTCTTACTACAAAAGACTTTTCGTAAAAAAATATACAGAATTCTAATTTCTATGATGCAAAGATTTTGAAAGACAATGTGAGCTATTTCAATTTGTATGTCAATTAATGTTCTATAATCTGTCAAGACAGAGTAGACGCTGAACTAAATTTTCTAAACGTAATCACGACGAAAGATGGTTTCTTTGCCTCGTATTTCTAGAGTTAACGTTTGAACACTTATAATACTATTAATACCCTGACATTGTTTATTGGATTTAATAAAGTTTTTATACTTTAAATGTGATTTTAAAAAATTATGATCGGTGTCTACTCTTTTTGACAAGCTGTAGGTACCTAAACTGTGTTGTTATAGATCTTAAATTTAATATTGCTTATCTTTTTATCTTATTCACCGCACAGATTTTTTAAATTAATTTAATAACTTTGCAATATGGATTTCTAATAACTCCTATTTTCCTTACCGACATTTCTCATATTCTGTTTCAGCTGATTTTCTATGGGGTTCTTCATCATAGTTCTTTCTGAGGCAGGTGGTTTTGCGGGTGCAGATTGCATACCTATAAAATTATTTTAGTCAATAGTATCTAAGCACTCGATAGAAGTTAAAAATATATAAAAAACAACATCAGCTAGTGATAGTAATAATTAATAAGTTATGTACTCCATGAAAAAGGAAATGGCTTAAAAATACTTACCATACGGAAGTTGTGGGTAATGCTTATTTTCCACTCGGTCTGGACCAACGAAGACGCGGCTTTGGTAATCAGTAAAATATGCTGAATTCTCTCTGGGCATATTCTGCTGACCTGAAAAATAACATTACCTAGATTCTAGATTCTAAAAGTATAATTCTTTTTTCCTTTGTGATGGATTGCTTTGATCTGTTTTAACTAGTATGAACTGTTTCTTAAATAAGTAACCCCCTAAAGAGTTCATAGCCTTTTCAGGGCTCTTTTAATAGTTGGGGAGGGGAAGAGGGGATTTCGGGAGTAGCTCGAGCGTGTCAGATTAAGCTTGCATAGGCTTCCGACATGTGTCTGGTTATCATGGTATAGAAATCAGATTTCTATACCATGATAACCAGAGCTTATCTCACAAACGGCTGAAGCATTTTTTATGTTATTTTGCACAGATATAGGCCACGTGGAAGGACATAGGCTATTTTTGTTTCTCGGGAAAATGTACGGTTTCCGTGAAATACATAATTATTAACAGGGTGGAGCGGAACTTCTTATACTACAGCATACGAGGGCTGTTCTCAGCCAAACATACTTCTGCGTGACTTACCAAATCTAAATTTTTCAAATCGCGAAGAGCAACAGTACCCTTGCAAGTCACTATCAGAAGTCAGAAGCATTTACCCGCCCGCGTTAATTATAAATTTCACGCAAACCGTAAATTTTCCTGAAAAACAAAATAGCCTATGACCCTCCACGTGGTCTATTCTATATCTGTGCCAAATAACATAAAAATTGCTTCAGCAAAAAAAACAGGATTTTCATACCTTTGACCTTGAATAAATTTTTTTGCACAAGGAGGATCGCCGGGGACTTTTAAGGTTTTATTTGTAATGGTGTATTCAACGTCTCTACCAATTTTCAGGTCTATGCGAATTATTCCGAGGTCGAATATTTAATTTTCCTGCCGGGCTAGCATACCGACCAATAGAAATACGAAAGTATGGACAAACTGTGGAGATAAACTTAAGGTGCCGTTCCGATCTTTTTTCGTTCTGAAAAATTCAATTAAAATGCCACTTTATGACAGACTATAGTCCTAAGAATTAAAATAATATCCTACATTATGACATAGACTATAGTCTGTCATAAAGTGAATACCGGAAATAATATAGGGTGTTCCGCTTCCGCTTACGCTTCAGCTTCCGTTTTCCGCTTCCACTTTCCGCTTCCGCTTTCCGCTTCCACTTTCCGCTTTCGCTTTCCGCTTTCCGCTTCCGCTTTCCGCTTTCTGCTTCCGCTTTCCGCTTCCGCTTTCCGCTTCCTTTTTATGACAGACTATAGTCTATGTCATAATAAAGACACATATTCTGTCATAAAGTGGCATTTTAATTGAATTTTTCAGAACGAAAAAAGATCGGAACGGCACCTTAAGTTTATCTCCACAGTTTGTCCATACTTTCGTATTTCTATTGGTCGGTATGCTAGCCCGGCTGGGGTATGAATACTTACTACATACAAACTCTTTCATAAGGATGTGACTACACACATTGAAACAGTAATTTGAAGGGGCGCGCCATGTTATCGTAGTTTATCTCTAGCGAAATAATTAAAATATTCAAAGGACCTTCATTATAAAAGTTTAAGTGCCTTGATTAGAACAGGCATTAAGATAGTGTCAACTTACCGTAAGCCATTGTTGGAGTCTCATATGCAGATAAGTATCTAGGATCAATGCCGGACACTACTCTACCTATATTCTGTGGCTGCATCTGCGACAAAAAGCATGTTAACATTATGAAACAAAATATCCACAGCCGAACATAATTATAACCTCCTCCTTTTTGGAAGTCGGTTAAAAAACTCCTTCTGCGTAAAGCTAATCGCACATAATATTTTGTCAGCACCGTACGCACAATACGCGTCGAACGCACCGCATAGTTTACGAAATGCGGCTTTATTCGGCATTTATCAGCACGCACGCACCGAACGCGCCGCATTTTAGAATTCGTAGTAGGTATGAAAATATGATGTGTAACGTCGCACATTCGTCCGCACCGTACAGCGGACGAATGTGCGAGGTTTCACATCATTTCATAAATTCTAAAATGCGGCGCGTTCGGCGCGTGCGTGCTGATAAATGTGTTAGTTGAAAATACCTTACAGTCAACGTCTTAACCAGTTGTCCTTTGTCATTCAATCAAATAGTGTCATTCAGTGAATGCACTAGTTATTAATCCTTCGATCGTGGATTCTTGGAAATCTATTGTTATTCTATTGTGTCTCGCTCACCTTATGGGCTTATGGGGCTTGATCGGTTAAATCGAATCGTAGATCGAACCAGATGACTGTGACAAAAATAATAATAAGATATCGTTTTATTCAAAATGTGTACTTATTGTAAATACTCGTTTTGAATATACATACCCTTCTTTTTCACTGTCAGGTAAATAAGGAAACTTGCCATCTTAATTATGTACGTACATTAGGTTGATGTGGAACGCCCATATACGGCGAATATTGCACACGCGGGCTGTCTTGTACCATGGTCCCGTACACGTTACATGGACTTAAAAAAAGAAAAGTTAAAACTATTATATTATAAAAGTAGCAATTACTAAATAATTGATTGCTCCAACAGGGGTTCCCAAACTTATTTTGTCTACTGCCCACTTCAAGAACAAATTATGTTTTAGCGCCCCCATTGCTTCAGATTTAAATGCATCTACATGCAACAAATCACCCCCCAAAGCCTCTACACAACGCCTCCATTTTTTTCCTCAGATCTTCAGTGCCCACAAGGCGGCGTTATCGCCCACTTTGAGAAAGCTCTCTAAAAACCTCAGCTCGCTAAAAACCTAAATACAGTGGCGGCGTGGCGTAGGCGACGTGGGCGACCGCCCACGGCCTCGCGGTAGGGCCTCGCGCTCCTTGGACCACGAGGTTTTTTAAGAGTTAAGAGATTTGATACTCAATTATTCATAAATAAAAAGTTTTTTAAATAAAAGATTGAGTATCAAAAATTATTTCTCATAACGAACCCGTTTTCTTGCGTCATCCATCAGGGGGCCTCGCAAAATATATCTTAGGGGGCCTTCCAAGATATAATATCTTGCCCACATTAAATTTAGGTCTTGCCGTGCTACTGCCTAAATATAAGATAACATCTCGACAAGAATATCTAATTAAAATACTCGTAAGTTTAAAATATAAAATATAAACAATCAATTGTTTGTTAAATGGGAACATTAAATTGTAAATTGAATCAAACATAACATCAAAATGTTAAATGTGCTGCATAAAAATCAAAACGTCCTGTTGAAAAGTTTATTCCAAGCCTTCATATTGTGCATTTTTTTATTCACAGCTCAGTTTATGTCTACAGTAGGAAAGCAATGAAAAGACTTTATATTTATGGCAGTTAAATATCAAATCGTCTACTGATAGGAATAGAGTAAGCTCCCTAGAGAGATTCAGTAGCACAGTGTTTTTCAAACTGTGGGTCACGATCCCCTGGGGGTCGCAAAGCTTCTGTAGTGATAGCCAGAGGTTGAGAGAACTATTTCAGTAAAAAACAATAAAGAATAAACATAATATTGATAATTATATTATTTTAATAATTATATTATCATGTACTAAGTAGGAGATTTTATACAAAAGGATTAAATTTTAAAACATACATACATTTTATTATGCATGTCTATAGAATATAAATATTATGTAAAGTAAACCGGGGTTGCTAATTATTTTTTCATATCAAAGGGGTCGCATTGTCAAAAAGGTTGAAAAACACCGGAATAGAGAATACGGCAACTTACGGTATATTTCCTGCACTAGTCGCCGTAAACGAAATCATTTGATTTCCCTGCGGCTCTGAAAGAAAGTTTCACGATATTATTATGCATTTATGATACCTAGATAAAGTCGTTTTTATAGCTATGGGTGGTTGTTGTTTCTTCGATTGATATCTAGTGGGAAAATTGTGTAAGGGCCAGGCCCCAACATTGCGTAGTGGCGTCGCATTGTAAAAAAAATCTAAGGCTCAGAACGCATCGTGGAAATTTCCGATGCGACAA
Organism: Polyommatus iphigenia; assembly: GCA_963422495.1. Taxonomy (NCBI): domain Eukaryota; kingdom Metazoa; phylum Arthropoda; class Insecta; order Lepidoptera; family Lycaenidae; genus Polyommatus; species Polyommatus iphigenia. Next base: position 42,608,427 of record OY730180.1, on the reverse strand, counting down.
CCAACGATGTCAATACTGCGACAACGCATCGTAAACTATGATACGTCTTATATTTTGGTTTAGTCATAGTTGCTATTTACATAATAATATTATGATTAAATAATCTTAAAGTAATTCTAAAATGATATTTGAACATCAATGATCAAGTAGTACTTAATATATTTACTATCTCAATGAACATCAAAAAGTTCATAATATTTTTAAAACTTTTTACAGAAAGCAGAGTTACCTACTTACCCAGTAACTTCTTGTCTCGAATAATGTATCTATCCATTATTATAATACTACCAATTAGTTTTTGTTTATTCAAATACAATAATTATTACAAACTACGAAATATAAAAGATTTGTTGAAAAATTCCAGCAGTAGGTACTAATCACAAATTAATTATTACAAAAGAACGCGGCAATTTTTTTTTTTCTTCTTTTTTGGCAACTTGACACAAAGGATGTGTATGTTGTGCCACAGACAAGGTAAAAAGGTAAGGAATATGGCGGGAAAACCATATTCCTCCTATTATAATTTTCAACATCGTTTTCATGTATCGTCAGGTCTAAAGTCTAGTCAAAATCTAAGTAAAAGTCAATACAGTCACAGGAGTCAAGTCGGTCGATTCAGTAAAGTGGTAGACGCTTTACTGAAACTTTCGATGGAGTTTTGAAGGGAACACAAAATAGCACGTTTCTGGATATTACATCACTTTCCTACACTTGTGCATGAACACGAATATCTAATGGTTAATATTCTACCAATATTACACATTAAAAACCCAGCTAACACAGTTTTAGGAAAATAATACAAAAACACAACAGCACTCTTTCACATGCCCGCCAAAACTCCCGCGGCAAATTTTCTTTTTCTTTTCTTTTTCTTCTTTTTTGGCAACTTGACACAAAGGATGTGTATGTTGTGCCACAGACAAGGTAAAAAGGTAAGAAATATGGCGGGAAAACCATATTCCTCCTATTATAATTTTCATCATCGTTTTCATGTATCGTCAGGTCTAAAGTCTAGTCAAAGTCTAAGTAAAAGTCAATACAGTCACAGGAGTCAAGTCGGTCGATTCAGTAAAGTGGTAGACGCTTTACTGAAACTTTCGATGGAGTTTTGGAGGGAACACAAAATAGCACGTTTCTGGATATTACATCACTTTCCTACACTTGTGCATGAACACGAATATCTAATGGTTAATATTCTACCAATATTACACATTAAAAACCCAGTTAACACAATTTTAGGAAAATAATACAAAATCACAACAGCACTCTTTCACATGCCCGCCAAAACTCCGCGGCAAATTTATTTGAATTTTAGCGCTTTTTACTTCTACTTCTTGCGTACAAACCGGCCGAAGGCTTGGCCCAATAATAGGTTTTTAATATCGACGGCTTTATTTTATTATTAGCATATTTTCAATACAAATGCAAAAATAAATATAGTTATTAGTTTACAACTGGGAGCATACGAAGTATACGAAGTTTGGTAGATGCAGGTAGGTGGATGATCTAAAAAATCTTCCGTTCAAATCTCACCGTGCACAAATGTAGGAAAGTGGTTAAATTGCAAATTACATTTGTTATTTAGTCTTTAAAAGCTATATTTTAAGTATTCTAGAAAACATTGCTAAAACTTTTTTACCCTCTTTAACTTGAGAGTTGACACTGTGCTTGTAAAAACACAAATTGAAAAAAAAAATATGTCAACTGTCTGTTAATGTCAATGTCACTCGTAATATGATAAATGACGTGACTCAAGTAAAAAATATAAATTTTGTAATATTTTTTTATAATTAATAATAATGAAAAGTTGCTTCTAAAAACATATTTGTAAGATTTTTAAAGTTTTAAATTTTATATTTTAGTGTACAACAAAGAAGTTTTCTATTCCTCGTAGAAAAAATATAAAAATGGAGTTACAAGACACCTATTACAATAAATCCGAATATGTGGAAACTGTAAGTAAATAACAAATCCTTGTGACTGTATTTGATTGCTATCCCTGATATGAATTCAATTAACAATCTCTTTCAATTGCTACACCCTTTAACTTTATGAAAATATTATTTATTTACACAAGCTATAATTTTACTTTTCAGGCTTCAGGAAACAAAGTGAGTCGACAGACTGTGTTGTGTGGATCTCAAAACATTGTATTACACGGTAAAGTTATTGTCCAGAGCGACGCAATCATCAGAGGAGACCTGGCTAATGTTAAAACGGGGAGGTTCTGTATCATAAGTAAAGGATCGGTAATCAGACCACCATTCAAGAAGTTTAGTAAGGGGTAAGTAATTAAATTCTAAAACTTAGCATGAATCAAACCTTCAGTATATTGTACTGTTTGTGTCCACAATAAATTAACTAAATGCAACAGCAAGAATATGACATAATATTGTGTTGTACTGCTGCTTGCCACATTCACATTTATTGTAACTTTTAGTGTCTAAGATAGAAATAAACAAACTGTAGTTTTTTTGCTGCAGAAGTTTTACCCTCACCATTTAAATGCCTAAATAGAAACCAAATGTTGTATGGCCATCACACAATTATATTACCATTTTCAGAGTTGCATTTTTCCCTCTACAAATGGGTGACCATGTGTTTGTGGGAGAGAACACAGTTGTCAATGCTGCAGTGGTAGGCTCCTATGTTTATATTGGGAAGAATGTTGTTATAGTAAGTATTAATGTTAACATATTGATTGTCATGTAATAAAAATTAGTATGTAGTGCATGTAACATGTCACCAATAACTTGAGCAGGGTGTTAAAGTACTCAATGAAAGAATTAATAAAAAAAAGACGGGTTGCACTCCGGGAGTGCCGGCAGAAGTGAAAACTTGATTATTAACGTTGTGCATTATTTTTTTTAACCCATTTTTATGAAAATCGATTTTTAAAAAATCAATTTTTTAAATTAATCAAAACCCTTACAATTTTTTTTAAACCCATTTTATATGAAAATTGATTTTTAAAAAATCGTTTATTAAATTAATCGAAACCCTTTTTTATTTTTTTTTAATTAATCTAAACCCTTACAATCGATTAAAAAATATCGACAATAAAAAAAAAACAATTGATTGTTCGATTAATCGATTACGATGTTACAACACTACTCTCCAACTGTCTTACGGTTTTTCGATCAGCACGAGTATCTGACACGAGTTTCACAGTTTTTACCCATCCCACAAAAGTGCTCAACGCCACTAAAGAAGTTTTCACTGCAAAAACAAATAATCAAAATGAGTTCATGCTTGTAGCTTTTAAAGATTGAAAACAATGGTATATTATTTATATTGATTAATCCCTTGATTGTGGAAAAACGAGACACAATAGCCTTTCTATTGTCTTTGTGGTCGCCGGTGACTGCTCGGGGCTTGAAGCATTAAAATATCTGATCATTTCACGCAAAATATTTGAACTTTTTTCAAATTATTTATATTCTAGCATTTATGACGCTTTACCTAATGAGTAATGACACATAAGAATGGGTCTGATAGTTTTATTTTTTTTCCATTTCAGGGAAGAAGATGTGTGTTAAAAGACTGTTGCATGATAGAAGACAACTCTGTTCTGCCAGCTGAAACGGTTGTTCCATCATTTGCACGATATTCTGGCAGTCCGGCACGACTCATCACAACACTACCTGAAGCAATGCCGGATCTAATGACGGAATACACTAAAAGCTACTATCAACATTTTCTTCCAACCACTGCAGTAAACTAATTTTAAATAGATTTTTGCAAATAGGGCTTAAAAACATTATGCTAATATATATATATATATATATATATATATATATATATATATATATATATATATATATAATAAATAATGTTTTTTTATGCTAATATACATAATATTATACATATACATATTATAAATTATATAGACTGTAGTCTAAAAATAATAGTATCATGTTTATGATTAACCCATCAGTCGTGGCAAAACGAGACACAATAGCTTTTTCATTGTTATCGCGGCCGGATGTGGCCACTTGGGGCTTCATGAATTAAAGTAAAAAATACTTAAGTTATATTATTAAAATATTTATTTTTTTGTATAATATTCTCACTTTAAAGTTTAAGGTACTTAAGTAAGGAAGCGCTAGTGTTGATTTGTATTGTTAAGTAGCAAAAAGGTCGAAATAGGTCTAGCTTCCCTGCATTATATTTTACCCTGTAGGTAGAAGATAATTAACCGACTTTCAAAAAGGAGGTGGTTATGTTATTATAGTGAAGCTGGGCCAGCTGCTATATTATCATTAAGAATCACCCAATAATGTACCTAAACAAACCCTTGGTATTGTTTAGTGTGGACTGTGGAGTAATGTTATAAAGAAATGCATTATTTACAACTGGCTTTTAATTTTTAACCTTCCTTCTTCAACTTAAAGTAGGTTTATATGTTAATTAAAGCTGGTTTATGTAAGTTGTAAAAGAACTTAAAATATTATGAATAAGTCCACTTAGAGATTAGAATATTTAGATGAAAGAATGCCATAGTACTATCAGATGATGAATAAAGATGAATTAGGGCCGGGACACAAAAACACGACGCGACGTCGTGTCGTGGGAAACTACGACGCGCGTCGTAAAAAACCATGACACGATATCGTACGACGTCACGTCGTAGAAACTCACGTAGAAATTCAAAGATGAGTTTCTACGACGCGACATCGCACGACGCCACACGATGTCGTGTCGTGGTTTTTTACGACGTGCGTCGTAGATTGACACGACGTCGTATGACGTCACGTCGTGCTTTTGTGTCCCGGCAGTGCCGTAAATAGCCTTTTTTGCGCCCTGTGCGAGCTTCTATAACTGCGCCATTGTTTTTTAGGGTTCCGTAGTCAACAAGGAACCCTTATAGTTTCGGTCTGTCCGTCCGTCGGTCTGTCTGTCCGCGGTTTTGCTCAGAGACTATAGGACTTGCAAAGCTGTAATTTGGCATGAATGCACATAATATTAGTGATGCCGACAAAATGGTACCTACGTATGAAATCTTAAAAAAATATTTTTTATGGTACCTTCCCCTACACATCAAGCGTGGATGATTTTTTTTTTGCGTCCACCCAATCGTGTGGGGTGTCGTTGGATAGGTTTTTTAAAAATATTAAAAGTATTCATAGATCATTTTCCGATTAAGGGATCCGTTTGTGAAATATTAAGTTTTAAAGTGGAAACAATCGTTAGAGTCCAGTGTCTCCCCCTTCTACCGACTAAACGGTTGCTTCTGGAAATGTGAAAAAATTTACGGGAGTAGGAAATCTGCTGAATTTAAAAGGAAAACTATCACGGCTAGGAAATCTTCATAAGTTATCTATTGATACTAATAATTTTATAATAATAATTATAATTGGGAAGAATTTGTTTGTTTGTTTGAACGCGCTAATCTCAGGAACTACTGGTCCGATTTGAAAAATTATTTCTGTATTAGATAGTCCATTTATCGAGGAAGGCTATATGCTATATTTTATCACGCTGAGACTAACAGGAGTGAAGAAATAGAGGAAAATGTGGAAAAAACAGGGAGAAATTATTTGAAAGGGCTTATTTGAATGCGCTAATCTCAGGAACTACTGGTCCGGTTTGAAAAATTCCTTCAATGTTAGATATTCCAGTTATCGAGGAAGGCTATAGGCTATATTTTATGATGCTAAGACTAATAGGGGCGTAGAAATAGAGAAAATGTGGAAAAAACGGGGGAAATTATTTGAAAGGGCTTATTTCAACGCGCTAATCTCAGGAACTACTGGTCCAATTTGAAAACTTCTTTCAGTGTTAGACATTCCAGTTATCTAGGAAGGCTGAAGGCTATATTTTATTTCGCTAAGACTAATAGGAGCGAGGAAATAGAAGAAAATGTGGAAAAAACGGGGGAAATTATTTGAGCGCGCTAATCTTAGGAACTACTGTCCGATTTGAAAAAAATCTTTCAGTGTTAGATGGCCTAGTTATCGAGGAAGGCTATAGGCCATATTTTATCACGCTAAGACTAATAGGAACGAAGAAATAGAGGAAAATGTGGAAAAAACGGGGAAATTATTTGAAAGGGCTTATCTCACGAACTACTAGAGCATTTTTTCTTTTATTTGGATCAGATAAGAAGTAGACCACGTGAAGGATCATAGGCTTTTTTTGTGGACTGATTTTTCTGTGAAATATCTAATTGACACGGGCGAAGCCGCGCGGAACGTCTAGTTGAGTAATATTCGATCAACTAAAAAATGTATTCTTTGTAGTTTAAAGGAACTTTTGCTTCAAATTCCTTTGAAAGTAACTGAGATGATGTTGTTAGTAGTGTAAAACACGTTATAAATATAATTTATTGACCATACACCATTTTAACCCTTTCGGACCTGTTGGTATGTATATGTCCCATACTTCAGATGACTGTTGGGACATAAAATCCCATGGATATGTAACTGAGGACTGAGGCTTTAAATTTATTTTATAAATGGGATTATACATCCCATATCGTAAATGGATCTTCACTTTATACATTGACAATGGTAGTTTTTGTCTGGCAACATTATTTTGTAGTCTGTGATAATTATTTAAGGACACGGAAAAGACGTTACACTTTTGATTGAAGATTTAAATTGTTGTATGGCTGTTTTCATGTAAGTTTTTATATCTATTACGTTCTGTAAACCAATTAATTTATGTTAACGATATTTTCTTTGCAAAACATTGGGATTTTGATACACAATTTTGATTTTGGGACACTGGATCCCATCAGTCTTTTTTAAACTTACTTATCCTTAGATTGAAGGAGATTTCATTGCTATATGCGGATTTACAATTTCTATGGAAATACTGCTTTTGCTGCTTCTGCATGATTGTGTATTTGTTTCAGGGTGTCTTCAAAACGCAAAATTATAAAAAAATCGCTGAGAGAAGATAGTTTTTTTTTTTGTAAAAACTGTTTTGCATCATTTCACATTTCCTGATGCCCATATCTTGTCTCAGTATTTTGCCCTCTGCTCCCGTTTTTTTTAATTCATATAATTTTTTATTATCCTAAAATACTCAGCAGACATAATGTTTTTAAATTACATTCAATAAATGGTAAATATAACATTATTTTTTCATTTATAAAATTAAATTTATAATATTTCCAAAAAATATATGGAAAACCTACTCAAATACAATGGGTTTCAAGAGTGATGGGACATATTGTCCCGTGGTTAAAAGTCTAGATTTCAACCATTAGAAAAAGTATAGATAGTTTTTATAGTAATCTTATTTCAATATAAGTATTTTACAACGTTCTAACGCGTGAAGATTCATATTTTAATTCATGAAGCCCCAAACGGCCACATCCGGCCGCGATAACAATGAAAAAGCTATTGTGTCTCGTTTTGCCACGATCGATGGGTTAAGTTTCAGTCTAAGAACCGTAGCCGTAGGCCGAACCGAAAGGGTTAAAAAAACTAGCGGTACTACGGAACCCTATATTGCGCGTGGCCCGACACGCACTTGGCCGGTTTTTTTAGATATTATAGGTAGGTGCCTGGGCACCGGTGGCACCGCCCTATTTACGCCACTGTGTCCCGGCCCTTATTAATCGTCAAGTCCCAAGAAGTAACAACACATTAACACAGCTGACTCGACATACTTTCTCTGTACAATAATTTTATCATTAACATTGTCGTATTCAATTAATATAAAAAACCTACACACTGTATATTTTATTAATAAAAAAATCCTCTAAATTATTTTTTAAAAATAGCAACATTATTTTATTATCGTGTCTGACATTTAGTGATGCCAGATTGGGGTGAACTCCCCCAAATTTGGGGGCTTTTTTAGGTGATGGGGGAACAATTTTTTGGGGGATTGTTGGAGGAAAAAATCTGGGAAGAGACAGCAAAATCTTAGTAATAGAGTCCCGTTTTTGCCTTCTTATTACGACTTCGGGACCATAAAAATGTTCAAGTTAAGCTCGCGAAGATATTGATTCTTATTGTAAATTAATTCAGTGCTTGTGTCTGTACACGGGTGGCGGACGAATTTAAACACACTCGCGTAAAGTCAATTTTGTATATTGAGTAAAACACATGAAAAGAAACACTAAATGAAAACAATTAAATAGAAATGTTAATATTAAACTCATAAAATTAAATAAAACATGCGAACAAAGAAAAACGCGCGGAGCTCGGAAAAATTCCATCTCATTCTATTCTATTTTTATTTGAATTTGAAAATCCGCAGCAAACTCCTTCTTCCCCTTTTTTATATTCTTACAACGTTTTTGGCAGAATGGCTCTACGCCGTTGCCTTTCTAATTGTGCTACTACCGAATACATAAAGTAAATATTATTATTTGCTATATTCTGTAAATATGGACGCTATTGAAGAAATAGTGTGCAATCATCGTATCCATTTGTTAATTTTCCGTTACTAATGAATACAAAAAATATTTATGACTTTTGGGGGATTTTTCTTTAAAATCCAAGGAGAAACCCAGATGGCCGTCTAGCAACACTGCTGACATTTTGACAATCTGTGGTAATTTTTTTTGACCTGTAGAATCAAGAACAACTTTCGATTTATTTTTTATTTACCAACTGTTTTAGTTCCAAATTAATGTTTAGAAATGTTATTAATTAAAGGTTTCTGATTTCAATGCATAATTATGGCGTATTATTCCGACCTCTGTGTACAATCTGAACATCTTTTGGCTGGTAAGTGATTTCGTTTACGTGTTAAAAAATAGATCGAAACAACAGTTGTTTTCTCAATTAATGAATGAAACTTCGATCAATTTTTGCACGGATACCGGTTCTTGAAGTTTTTATGAACACACTATCATGGTTTTCGCAAAAGTTGGGCACGTACGTGCGTAGTAAATAAATTCACTATATTTCTTGGTGACAACAAGCTTGTAACATTTTTATACGTAGCACTGTATTTCGTTGTCATTTCCCAGCTGTTTACGTTTGTTTATTGTATTTTAACACATAACTTACTTTTGGTGAACATATTTCAAATTTTTTAGACCCCTACCAAACTGATTATAGTCAACAGTATTTGATTCCAAACCAAGAGGCCGAATATGAAGTCCGAAGTACTGTCCTCGTTGACGGAGGGGACAGGTTTGGGGTGGCTTCTGTGGTATTTGATAAATATGAGGAGTTGATATGGATGGGCAACCAAGGAGTAAGTTCTTTGTTCACACAGCTGTTGTGTAGTGTCTGTTTTGTAAAAAAAGTCATAGCCAAAGGTAACTTCAATTAATCATATTTTGTAAAATATCAATGCTTTTAAAGATCTTCTAGACATGTTACTGTACCATCTTACTAATTAAATTACTGGTTGGGAATTGTAATAAATAGAACTAGAAAAGTGAGTTTTTGTAAGGATTACTAGTTATATAGTATATGAGGAGTTCTGTGCTGAATTTATATAATATTATACTTACTTAAGTTTTTTTTTATATTATAGGGTCATGTCACCTCCTATTATGGGCCAGGCATGCAGAAGTACACTTCATTTCAAGTCCATGAGTCAGAAGAAGTGAGGGATATTCTGACAGTTGAGGATGGCATATTTGCACTTACCAAAACCTCCCTACGGCATCAGATCAGAAGAGGAATCCCAAAGCACACACATAAGTATAATTAATATTTATACATAATAGTCTCTTATGTAAGCCATACACTATACACGCTATGGTCTATACCTGCGCAGGTGACCTCTCCAGTAGACCGTAGCGTGTATGGCGGGCATTACTAAATAATAAGATCCACAGAAGTATGTAACAAACATTAGTAATTATTACAGTTATACAATGCTTAGTCCTTTTGTCATGATGTTTGAGTCACGTTGTGTGCTTTTATTATTAAAATGAGAAGTGTTTTGCATGCTCTTAAGTCTTAACTGTTCAGAGTTAAAAACCACTCATGTCAAAGACATAAAATCACTTAGGCTTTAGCCGCTTAGGCTTATTAGGCCGTGTTTCCACCTGCAAGCAAACTCGTGGAAGTCTTGCGTGAGTTTCTTGCAATATTGTTTACATTTCATACTAATTCCTGCAATAAATGTAGTGCGAGAAGCTCGCGGATAATACTATACGAAACTAGACCTTATATCTGCAGTGACGCGCAGCGAGATCTGTCGCGAGTCCTCGTAGACATGTTTAGACATGCTGTCGCAACTACTCGCAGGAAGCGCTTGACAAATTGTCAACAAATTATCAAGCTCTTCCTGCGAGTAGTTGTTACAGGGTTTACACTTGCAAGCTGCTGTCAGACAGACTGTCAGACACTTTTCGCGACAGTTGTATTGCAGTTGGAAACACGGCCTTAGGCTCTCTGGAAGAAGTGATCTAATTGCTTAGTTTTTACATTTTGTAGCAATTGTTTTAATATTGGTTGGCCAAACTAATGTGCATGTTTGATTGATCAATATCCTTTTGTAGATCAAAGAACATGAGTGATATGCAGTGTCTGTACCAAGTCAGCCCTCACAAGTTGCTGATGGGCGGCCATCAGGACAAGCTTATTGATTTGGATCTCAATAAAATGGTTGAAAATGTTATTGTAAGTATATTTGTATTTTTATCATAGCCCCCACAACTGGGCAATGGCTGGCTCTTTAAAGTGAAGTGCTAAGCTGTATAGTGTATAGAATAAATTAAATTACTTAATAATGGGATTTAGAAAATAAGTCTTCAAGATAGAGGTAGGGGTAGCCACTGGCTTTTTTATTTTGAAGGAACAGAGGTATGCTATGCCACTGAAGTGAAAGGTAAAAGGATGGTTTATTTTGACAGTTATATTTCTTAGATACTAAGCAATATAAACTTGACTAGAAGATTGCCAAAATAATTTTCTAAGCCTTAGTATGTTTGTATGTTTTATTTTCCATACTAAATAATGAAATTATGATGAATGAGGTGTTGAAAAGTTTTTAATGATGATAAAGATAGTGTGTACCTATATTAGTTCTTATTTATCTTTTCTAACATAATATTCAAAATCTTTCAGAAAATTCCAGAAGAAGGTAGTGCAGTCCTCAGAAGCGGTGGAGGGTCTTTAGTGGCCTGTGGCAGTGCCAACGGTATGGTGTCGTTACGAGACATCCGGTGTCCCGGCAAGGCTGAACACAGTTTCCGGGCACATTCTGCCTGTCTGTCTGACTTGGACATGCAGGGTGATACGCTCATCAGCTGTGGGTTTACACAATCGTGAGTACAAGTTTATGCATTTTGGACTTCCAAGTAGCTTATTTAATTGAGTATTCAGGAATCAGGAGCTGTTTTTTTTCTTGCTTTTTTAATTGTCTATATCGGTTTCGGTTATGATGGCCGATTTCATGTTAATCAGACCAGTTTTACAGGCTTGATAACTCTTGTAACCTTCTGATTAAGTGGAGCTGATGCCTGATATCTTAACCTAACATGGAAATCAAGTGCACAATCAAGTCAAGAACCAAATTCTCAACCGGCCATTATATCATAAAAGCGTATTTTTTATATCTAGGTGTCTAAACATACTAGGGCGAAAATACGCGGCCGAAGCTAGCCATGATTACGTCAGCATTGCGCTACGCATACAATATAACGCGACGTAATTTCGGCATGGTGTGTCATCGGTAATTATTGAAAATACATTGCAGGCGTAATCAAGCCGAACTTCGGCCGCGTATTTTCTGCCTAGTGTGTTTAGACACTAATCGTCATTTACAGCGGCGGCGTGGCGGTAGCGGAGCCCTACCTCCTAGTCTGGGACGTGAGGGGCGCGGGGTGGCGGCGCGCGCCTTCTGTTTGGTCTCTTCCATTGGGCTGGCCACCTCTACTCCTGCACTTCGTTCCCGCTGTCTCCGGCAGAGCTGTGGCTTTGGGCGGAGATGGGAACGTAGCGCTACTGCATGTGAACGAGTCACATAATGTTGATCATTCCGTCTTCCAGGTGAGGGAATTTCTTGTCCACAAATAAGCTATGCAAATAGTACAGGTGCGGTCCCCAACCTCCCTCCCTAAGGCCCATAGCACACGGCATATTTTAAAAGCGCAGAAGACGCGCAGATTACGCGCGTATACGCGGTTCAAACGAGATTCGATCGCAACTTTGTAACTTAAACACACGGGGCGATCGTGAAACGCGCCTCTACTGCGCGTATACGCGCAGATACAATGATATATTATATAAAATAAATAAAAGATATTTTTAGTTTTTATTGAAAATGGGTATCATGATACACTTTTTGAAAGTATTATAAAGAACGAAGATACGATAGCGTTTGTTTTGCTTCAAACTTCAGACGCGCGCTTGTATCATCAATGCAAACGCAACAATCAGCGTCTACGGCGCCGAAGACGCGCTTTTCAGGAACGCGCGTCTTCTGCGCGTTTAAAATACGCCGTGTGCTATGGGCCTTCATATTTCTTATGTAACTCTTTCACAGGTCTGTTTTATGATTACTGTTAATTAAGTAAATGGATGTCAGATAATAATGGATATGTTAATGGCTTTTACAATTTTTGTCAATATCTGTTCAATAGCTTATGCGTTAAAGTATAACAAATATCAAACAATATTTTATAATAATTATAATAGTTATGGGAAAGTAATATTTTAATAACCACCACAGGTAGAAACACACAGCGCACACTGCAGTGCTATGGACGTGTCTTCCACCAGCCAAGCTCTAGTCTTCGGGGATCAAGCCGGCCACTTACATCTGTTTTCCGCTCAGCACAACCATGAACCGCGGTTTAATAACTTCTCAAGGTTGATATAACAGTTATATAATATAACGAGTCTTGTATAATATAACGATATAAATAATATTATACAAGATGTAACAAAACTAAGTGATAATACTTTAAGTCCCCTATATTAAGTTTACTGTCACATACACACCCTAAAGTATTATCACTTGGTTTTCTTGCATCCTTTATACCTTCAGTACTTAAATCTTGAGTTAATTTGATTTCAAGACCATAGCTGAATTACTCTCATACTGTGCATTGTATTGAATTTAAAGTAATTCCTGCAATTTTTAGAAGAATGCTTTGTAGTTTGTATATTATATTACTTACAGCGGGCACTCGCGTGAAAGCCCGCGTAGGCCGCGAAGTTCCCCGTCCGGTGTCGGTTTTTTGGCCCGCGACAAAGGGCTCGCGAAGTGCGAACGCGAACATCATCCATACTCGCTTTTATTCGCAGTCGCACACAATGCCAGAGCAGCAGCAACAGTGACTTCAATGCGGGCTCTACACTGCCGTGCTCTACAAAGCCCGTGAAAGCCGCGAACCGCGAGTGTGGAGGGTTTCGCAGCTTCATGTTTGCGCTTCGCGGCTTCGTATATTTTGTTTGCATCGTGTTCACGGCGCGTAGCATCCGTGAATCGAGGCCGCGATTCGCGCCGCGAGTGTAGAGCCCATATGTTCGCGTCGTGTTCACGGCGGCGCGTAGCACCCATGAATCGCGGCTGCAATTCGCGCCGCGAGTGTGGAGAGGGCTTTACAATTTCCAAAAACATGTACTATCAGAGAAGTTGATTCCAAGGCAGACCTATGGGGGGGACCTACATAGTTTAGTCGGGTTACGTCAAACCCAGCCGACAGCACACAATTAACATTGAAGTGGCATTATCCGACCAAATGACGTTGGTCTGTCAACTGCATAGGAATCAATTTCCTCGATGGTACCTACTGAAAATGAGATGGGGCAAATGCCTAATAATATCCGTAAATCTATATGATTCTATATGCCTGGGGGCTTACTCGTCTATAACTTTAATATTATATTTACTCACTTATCCATTGCTTGTGTCTTCGCATGATTTGGTTAAAAAATAATATATTTCTACTTCCAGAGGCACAGAGTTTGCGGACCCGGACCCAGGTTTGCCGTTTGTGAGCCTCAACGACACGGGTTTCAAGTACTCCTCCGTCCCTCTGCCTCCGCTCGCCTCCGGGAGCAAATGGCTGAATGAGCTGCCTGAGGCTTTTTATAAGAGAGTCTACAGGTATGATTTTTTTGTGTTTTGGTGATATCTACATTAGTGTGTCGCAAGGAAAATGCGCAACGATGGTGCTGCGAGCTGGTGTCGCCAAACCGAACTTGTATAATGTACTATCAGAGAAGTTGATTCCTATGTAGATGGCGGATGAGTAATTTGGTCGCGTTAAGTCAAACCCATCAAACCGATCACAATTAACATTGAATTGACATAAGCCAACCAATTGATGTAGGTCCGTCAACTGCCTGAAAATCAATTCTCTCGATGGTATTTGACATGTGCCACCTACAGTTTCGGCGCGATCGCAATGCCCCGATATATTCTTTTATTCCGATATAATTGCAGGTTGTACCATGTTTTTTTTTTTATGAAATAAGGGGGCAAACAAGTAAACGGGTCACCTGATGGAAAGCAACTTCCGTCGCCCATGGACACTCACAACTCACTCAGAGAGCTGCAGGTGCGTTGCCGGCCTTTTAAGAGGGAATAGGGTAATAGGGTAGGGGAGGGTAAGAAAGAGAATAGGGTAGGTTAGGGAAGGGAATAGGGTAGGGGATTGGGCCTCCGGTAAACTCACTCACCCGGCGAAACACAGCGCAAGCGCTGTTTCACGCCGGTTTTCTGTGAGCCCGTGGTATTTCTCCGGTCGAGCCGGCCCATTCGTGCCGAAGCATGGCTCTACCACGTATGTTCGATCCAGTTCGTTTTCAACTACAAAATAATATTCTCATAAAAAGTAAAAGCCATCATTAAACGTCGATTGAAGTGTTTGAGAATATATTTTTGCTGTTTGTGAAATGCATTCAAATTAATAATATGCTCTTTTACATGGAAAATATTTTTATGCCACTTTCAATGTTTTAGGAAACCGAAAACTATAGACCCCGAAGTGCTAAAGTCCATGAAGATGCAGGGACCTATAGGATATGCGCCAAACCCTAAAAATACAAGAAGAAATCAGGTAGAATTTACATTTAATAGTTTAATTAATTAATTTAACCAAAAAAAGGCATGTCTAATGTAAGTCATACACGCTACGGTCTATTCTATGGCTTACATTATACAGTCCTGTGCAGCTATGCCTATGCAGGTAGACCGGAATATGTGTGGGAATAGACCTGTACAGTTTTTTGGACCTGCGCAGGCGAACGGCGCAAAATCGAAAATCAATTCTTTTGAGTGACTCCTGCGCAGGCATAACGTCACAGGTGACCTCTCCGGTAGACCGTAGCGTGTATGGCTTATATTATACATACGTTATTTTTTTAAGTATCTTAACCTTTGTTATCTGAAGGAATTAAATAGTTCCTTTATTTTTATTCGTTGAATAGCTTTCACTCGTGACTCTGTGTACGGTTTGTACATATCTAACTTAATACGTTGACGCGCCGTGGCGTCATTGTGGTGTCAAATTATTTTATTATATTCTTGTATAGCAGATAGCAGTGTACTTAGCAACGCGAACTTGTTAACACACTACCATTTGTGAACTTACATAATAAAGGTGCTCAAACAACATACTCTTTTGGAATTCTACAAACTTCCCCTTGGACCCCAACACTCTGCCATTTTCGGGATGTATGTTAATTCAGCTACCCTTAACTACATACAACCTACGCTACATATTTTTTTAATATCTGTTAAGCAGGTATTTTCTGCATCTTAAAGTGTAAACCATTGTTATTTTCAGATTCCTTACGTTAATGACACCCTTGAAGACTTACAAGCAGTCCGGCACAATGATTTTGTTCCAAACATACAGCCTATACCCAAGTGTTATCTCAAGGTAAGATTGTTTCATTTATTATGTTGTAATTTGAGAGCACTTAAGCTCAAACAAATTTAAATAATGAGTTTCCATTGTACCCATTGTAAAATATAATATCAAAAAACTGACGTCGCAGTAGACAGGTAGAGATAAACTACGATAACATGGCGCGCCCCTCCAAATTACTGTTTCAATGTGTCACATCCTTATGAAAGAGTTTGTATGTAGTAAGTATTCGACCAATCAAACAGTACTCGTAATATTTCACTAATGTCACTTATTACAAAGATTTGTTGGTCAACTAATCATAACTAGCCGAGCGCGCAAGACAACGCACTTCAAACGTTTTGAATTTTGGGGGGGGGGGGGGGGGGGGGCGCCATGTTATCGTAGTTTATCTCTAGTAACTTGCACGCGACCAACTGACCCCACTCGCACATGACAGTAACTCGTATGATGCGGTCGCACGGTGCAGGTAGCTGCACCTCAGTTAAACTGACAAATGCCTGGGTTACACGGTGCGAGCTGACATGCGAGCTGGCCTAGTCAGTTACTGAGGTGCAGCTACTTGCACCGTGTGACCGCATCATACGAGTTACTTTCAAGTGCGAGTGCGTCAGTTACTCGCGTGCGAGTTACTACCACATTTTTCGTTCTCACTCGCCACTCGCCTTCTCCCACCACAGATACAACTCGACTAGGCTATGTCACTAGAACATTACCTATCTACTGCGATGTCAGCAGCTTGCATGGTGTGACCCAGGGAGGCGAGTCGAGCTGCTCTCATGCGAGTACATAGGCACAGTAGCTGCCTGCTGTCACTTAAGCTGCTCGTACTGTGTAACCTATCCTTGACTAAGCCAGCTCGCATGTCAGCTTGCACCATGTAACCCAGGCTTAAGTTTCCAATATATCACAAAGTTAAGAAAACATTGAATAGTTTAACTGTGTGAATATTTTTATTAGAACTAATAGAAATATCAAGACATGACAGAGAAAGATAACAGACCTTTAGTAGGAATAAAATACCTAAAAACAATTTTGCATTTTTCTCAGATGGACTTCCGTCTATACAAGCATGGGGTGGATGATTTGGAAATCAACAAGACCGGTCTGCCGGGGCTCGAGACGACCCTGCCTAACTCCTACTGCAACTCCATGCTTCAGGTAAATCGCATGTCGTGGTAAGTAAAGATTTTTAATATAATAATATATAGTGGGTTTTGGCTACATTGTATTCGCGTTAAAGAGAAGGAAAAGACAATAAAATATAATGCGTACATAAAAGCCTAAGAGCCTGTCCACACGGGCGTTGCGTCGACGCAGCGCTGCCGTTTGACGCATAGCCGGCCACACCGGCAGCGTTATTAACTTATTACGAAGCAGTCTTAACGTCAACACCCCCTCCCGCTTCGTCTCGGAGGCTGCTGTCCGTCATGTGTGCGTTGCGACGACGTAGCGCGCCGTGTGAACATCTTGGTTATTTGTATGTAAAACAACGCAACGGCAGCGCTGCGTCGACGCAACGCTGACGCAACGCTGACGCAACGCGCCGTGTAGACTGGCTCTAATGTGTACAGTACACAGTGTATATGTATCACTAAAGTTGTCTTTTTAACGCGAATAGACTATATTTATGG
This sequence comes from Polyommatus iphigenia, assembly GCA_963422495.1. Taxonomy (NCBI): domain Eukaryota; kingdom Metazoa; phylum Arthropoda; class Insecta; order Lepidoptera; family Lycaenidae; genus Polyommatus; species Polyommatus iphigenia. Next base: position 42,591,042 of record OY730180.1, on the reverse strand, counting down.
TATTTTATATACTTAATTTAATTATTTAGACAGTGTGCAAAGTGCATTTTATAGTTTGTGCGTTTTAAGATGATATGGGTGACAGTTCTCATATTCCTTGCAACGGATTTTTTTTACAAGTAAACAAATAAATCAAAATGTAATAAATTATATTCCATCTACAAAAATAAATGTTTCTTATAATTGTAAATGAATAAAAATGAAAAGTTGCTAAATGCTAACTTATTAATATAAAATTATAAATATTAACTGTGAAATAGAAGTATAAAATTATTGTTACGAAAACATTTGAAAAATGTCAGATGCATGAAACGGAACTTATGTCAATAGAGATTACCACTGTTGAATCGAAATCAAATCGATAAAAAGGGCTGCCATCTTAAATCGCCAGCGCCACTCTGAAACGTCAGTATGAAATCGATAATTTCGATTGCAATTCCTTTACGAAGTGATTCGATATTTTTAAATTATCGATATTTTTTTAGGCAACTTCCCTACCTATTGTCAATTATTATGTGTCACGCATATCATCTTAAAACGCACAAGGTATAGCAATAAACACTTTGTGTTCCCCCTGCGAAGTATTTTATAAAAGTCTCATGGATTTATGATTACAAAGAAGGAAAATATGTAAATTCTTAGATGATTTTATTTTAAAACAATAATTTCAGGTTCTATACTACATTCCTCAACTCAAAACAACTCTACTAGCTCATACTTGCGCTAAGGAGTTTTGTCTGAGCTGTGAACTAGGTAAGCTTATATTGAATTCCTTTTCTAATTTACCAGTTAATGTAAAACTGCTAAAATTTGCCTCAGTGAATGTTAGTGAGACAGTGTCTCGATAATGTCTGTGACTAAATATTCATAAAATTAACTATTATAGTTGGACACTGTTAAGCATTTGTGTATCATCCCACAAAAAAAGATACGTAGGTGTTGAGTTAGAGCCATCGCAAACAGGGCGACTTGTCGTTGCGTCTAGTCGTCGCGTCAGACGCGGCGTTGTCGTTTGCAACTTGCGTCTTGTCGTCGCGTCTAGACGCCGAGCTGTCGCTTGCATCGACGACTAGTCGTTGCGACAGACGCCGTGCAGGAAGCCGTCATTAGTAGTAGAGTAATCGAGAGACGGCCGTGTTGTTCATCTTGTGAGTGAATATGGATGAGTCATGAGGTTCTAGTTGCACTTGCCTTGGTGCTTATCTTGCGAATGCGAAGGCGCAGAGTACGACGAATCTATCGCCGTTATTGAGTCCATCCAATACTAACCTCTCGCCAAGAACGTGTCCCAAACAGCAGGACGCGCTTCGACGTCCGAAATGAATACATCAACATCGAACGTATCCATTTTGAGATTCTCAACAAAGACGTGCACCTTGGATAGCGCTCACAGCGAGACTGACGCGCGACTGTCGTCGTGTGTGCGCGTGCACAGCGATTTCAGACGCAGTGACTAGACGCGAGCGCGCGCGGCTCCCCTAGCTTGTCGTTGCGACTCGGCGACTGACGCCAAGTGTGCGGAGCTTCGAACAAAATATATGAAAATTGTCGGCTGTAGCCTGTCCGTCTAGTCGTCGAGCTGTCGCTGACGCCTCGTGTGCGCCTACACTTATGAATGCAGTCGTGTTCTTTAGATAATTAAGAACAAGACTGCATTCATAACTCAGCAAGATTTCTTTTGTGGGTTAGTGCACAAAATGCTTAACAGCGACCTTATAGCCTTATTGCTACAGATATAAGAGCGTTGTTTCGAGCTTGTTGGCAGGCATAATGGGTCGGAAAATCATAATCACTTATCAAAACCACAAAGTCAATTCAAGGCCGGCAACCTGATGTTGCGAGTGTCCATTGTATGGTTTATATCCATGTCGTTTTCAAAGCCCTTCTGTATTTTTTAATCCTTAATCATAATAGGGTTACGTGCCTCAAAGAATTAGAGTGGATTGCACCAACTAACTTTGACTTTAACTTTAACTTTAACCGGAAAATTTTGACAGATGTCGTATGTGTTTGGACGCCATATTTAACTTTAACTTTAACCACGCCTCTGGTGCAACGCAACCTTAATGGGGTTTCCGTATCTTAAAAAATTGTTACAGAATTCTTATCATAACTTTGTGGTTCCAGGTTTCCTGTTCCGCACCCTGGACGCTAGCGGCGGCTCACCGTGTCAGGCGAGCAACTTCCTGCGAGCGTTCCGCACCGTGCCCGAGGCCGCCGCGCTCGGCCTCATACTCGACCGCGGCGACCAGAAGGCCGACCTCGTCACTCTCATACAGGTATAGGCTGCGTAAAACTTTAAGATTGCTGTGAAATAGGAAACCCGCAAAATAGTAATCATCCCACAAGCTTTACATGTAATGGAGGCACTTCACATGGCTATTTGTATTTGCGTATTTGATGTATTCGCCAAACAATCACCATGTGTAGAGGGTATGTTTGAGAAATATTGGCCTTATTTGCCTATTTGACAAATATGACCAATACCAAATACACGTATCCGTACCTTTGTCGGTTTTTTACGCACATCAAAGGAGTCAAATAGGCAAATAAAGAAAATCAAGTAAAAGTTTGGTATTTGACGTCCATGTGTGGAGGGCCGTATTTGCCTATATTTGCTTGTTTGTGTATTCGTCAATAATTTTGCCAAATACAACAAGTAGCCAATATCAAATACAAATAGCCATGTGAAGTGCCTCCATAAGGGAATATGCTTGAAAATTCACTGTTATCATTTCAGACGTTGTCATGATGCCGTCATTCCACCGCGGCGCACGCTGTGCACGGCCACGCGGTGCACGAATTTATTACTTTGAATACGTCAGTTCGTGCGTAGCGTGTCCGTGGGTTGCAGTGGACACAGTCACATATATTTTCTTGCAAAGCGAAGCTTGACGCACGTGCGTAGTCTCTCCGTGCGCTGCGGTGGACTGGCGGCTTGAAGTTGTTGATTATGACACGTTAATCTCACATACATACATACTTCGATAGGTGTGGTTCAGGAATGTGTTCTTTGGTATGCTAAAAAGTTAATTCAAGTTTAAAAAAAAAGGTGACAGATAACAGAAAATTTCAACGCAATCGGTCTAGCTGTTTCGGAGGAGTTGGCAACTAACACCGTGACACAAAAATGTACTAGAATATAAGGTAATATGTACACGCGTGCGATAAAGATGGATCATTTATTAAATCAATTGATTTCAAATAACAAGACTAGTTAGACAATATTGAGTCTTTGTTCAATGTCTGCATAAAAAGGTAAAACGTTTAATACAAGCTTCATTATTGTATTTTTTAGAGTTGGAACAGATTCATTCTGCACCAAATTCACTACGAGATTCTCGAAACTCGAAAGAAAGAGAAGGAGCTAGCGTTTCTCACTCAGAACTCCAGTCCACCTAAGCCGTCAAGAATCAGTAGTAGGATCAACAGACAAGTTGTCAACGGACAGTATGTTGAGGATTATCAATACACTGAGTTGGAATTCCTTGGTCCTTCGGAGTATGAGGAATTTAGGGAGCCCCTAGAAGAGTGTTGGAAGAGCAATAATAATGATGAAGGTATGTTTAGAGTGTGGTTTAAGTTCACAAACGTTATCGGTCTTCAGTATAATTTACACAGAGCCAGTACTGGCTGCCAATAAAACTGGCAGCCAGTATTGGCTTGGCATATGCCGCGTGTGAACAGTTTGGCCTGGCTTGAAAAACTGTTCACACGCGGCATATACCAAGCCAATACTGGCTGCCAGTCTTATTGGCAGCCAGTACTGGCTCTGTGTAAATTATACTTTACTACAAAATATTTAAACACCTGTTGAACAGTTGATTACAGAAAAATTCAGTACAAAATGGTCTCAAAACAACTGTTCAATAGATGTTTAATGGTTTAATCTTTTGTGGTAAAACCGTATAATTTTATTTTAACGAGACAAGTTTTCTATCATTAAATTTTCTATAAGTTTTTAGGTTAAACCGATTAAGCTAAATCTTGTCACTTGGAAACTGCAGATTTTTGAGTTTATTATGTTTTATGTTTTGGCATCCTGCGGGGCTAAAATGGTCGCATATCAATTCCTCTCAATCAATTCACAAAATGAATTGTCAAAACTGGCAAAGTCACGAATGTCAAATTAGTAGGAATTTAGACCAATTGAATTGGTCTACTTTTGACATTCGTGACTTTGACAGTTTTGACAATTCATTTTGTGAATTGATTGAGAGGAATTGCTATGCGACCATTTTAGCCCCGCTGAAACTGATATGATTTTGATTTACGAGTCTGATTAGTTTCAAATTGAGCCGCAGCACGATTTGGCGCTATATGATTATGTTGGATGTAGCCAAAAGCTTATTGAGATCGAGCTGATTCGATTCGATTCGAATCGGATGAGAATGCCGCGTCCTGCTCTCATTTCACGTTTGTTAGAGTAGGACGCAACATTCTCGTACGATTGTTTGAGTCTCAAAACTGTTTCGTGGTACGGGCCCTGATTCTGTCGGGAGTAACGCAGTTCTGTATTTGGCGTATTTTATCGAGTTAAAATGTATTGAGTAAAAACAATGGTTGTTATATTTTTTCAGAGCACAATCACGTCACTGAGAGTAATGACGTGAGTAACAACCATAATAACACGGACCGCGAAGACTCCGAGATCTCTCAGCTGTTCGCCATCGTCAGACAACAGCTCAATAGGTGTTTGAAGTGTAACAAAGAGGTAAGTAATATTCTTTAAATGTATTATAGGTTGTTGAAAAATAACTTAAATTGGCCTTATTATTTAAGTAGCCTAATCTTATATCAGTCGAATTATACACTAATATAAATCGGACTATGATAAAGATTTGATTTTAATGATAAAACAGAGCGTGAACTTGCTGTGTTCGAGTGTCTATTCCCTCATTGAGTGACTAGGACGTGTCGCAATTGCATTGCACGTTGTTTACGATTCGCGTACCGGTTATTGTCGCCGCCGCGTGTTATCGTGCCGTTAGGTACTGATCCATATGCAAAATGAGTGAGAACGTAGTTCCAGAGGATGAGGAGATAGCGGATAATATTAGTATGGGAGGCGACAGTATGAATATAGAAGATATGATAGATGGCGATTTGCACCAATTCAATAATGAGAAAAATATACAGAATTTGGAAGAGAACAGGTCGATTCAAGAGGAAGATTGGACAGAAGTTAGAAGAGGGAAAAAGAGGAAAACTGAGAAGATAAACTTAGTATTTATTAGTATTATTAGAATTAGTATTTCGAGTAAAGAAAATATATTGCCTAAACAGTTTGCACTGGCTCGATTATTTCTTTCGGAAAATATAGTAGGTATACATCGAGTTAAATATGTTAATGCTTTCAAAGTTATTGTCAGCTTCGATGACGAATATGATGCAGAAAAACTGATTTCATGCCAAAGTTTCCAGGAAAAGGGCTGGAGAATTCAAAATACCTATGAAGTTAATATGTCCTACAGCTTAATAAGAGATATTGACATAGATTTACCTGATTCAGAATTATTGGAATGCATTAAAAGTTGTAATACGGAGTGCCAAGTTTTATCTGTCAAAAGATTAAAGCGCAGAATTCCAGAGTGAATCTGTTCGTATATGTTTTAAGGGTAGCTCCCTACCACCGGTTATTAAGATTTTTAATTTGAGAGTAGCAGTGGAACCTTATGTTTTTCCCGTAACGCAATGCTCACGGTGTTGGCGTTTTGGACACTCGATAAAACTTTGCCCCTCACTTAAAATATTTTGTCCCAAATGTGGTAAAAATCACACCAACTGCGAGACCACTACTTTTAAGTGTATAAATTGTAAGGGCAACCATATGTCCCTAATTCGATCATGATGCCCGGCTTACTCAAAGGAAAAGAAGATTCGGGAGCTGATGGCAGAATTTAATTGCACATATAAACGCGCCTTATCTATGTATGTGCCACCTTTTTCACCGCGACCAACCGTGGAACTGTCAGCTGAGAGTGGGAATGTGAATAAGTCTGAATTTAGTAATATAAATCTCATATGCATCAGCTGTTAAAAAGCCACAGCGGCCACCGGAAGTAGCACAGAGCTTTCAGCGCGTAGCACAGGACGTACCTACAGAGAGGAAGCAGCGCTTTTCACCTGATATTACATCATACGAAGACGAAGAGTCATCGCTACCGAGATCACGCAGTGCAGCTGACAATGATCGTCCCGCGCATCTCGAGCCGTGTATCACTATAACTGAGGACACCACGGAGACAGACTATAACATCGACAACAACCGATCGCGACACCGCGATAACTCCACAATTGCTGATAACACGGGAACGGAGAGGTGTGATAATAATCGAGGTGAATCATCGGACGCTAGGAAAGACAATAAGTCGTTAAGTTATTTACTGGACAAAATTAAGGATATATTATTTTGTAAGAGATTGAAGTGTTCGGAAAAGATTAAAAGTGTTATAAGCTTTTTTTTGGAATGGTGTGTATCTGCATTTATCGATACTTTTGCTGAGATGGAAATAATGAGTAAGTTACTGAATTTTAATTCTAATAATTCTTCTAATGGCTAGTAATCACAATAAGGTTAATGCTACTAAAATAAATATACTGCAGTGGAACGCCCAAAGTTTGCGACCAAAACGGTTAGAGTTAGAAAATTTATTAATTAAAAACAAAATTCTTATCGCCGTAATTAGCGAAACCTGGTTGGATCCAAATAGTCAATTTAAAATTAGTACTTATAATGTATTTCGACAAGATCGCCAGGATGCCTATGGGGGTGTTTGTATCCTTGCGCATAGGTCGGTGAGAGCACAGGCTTACAATTTAGTTCATCACAATGAGGATATACAGGTATTACACGTCAAGGTCTTTAATTGTAAACATATTGAAAAAATTCTAGGTATTTACTGTCCTCAGTGGGTACGAACTCGACGGACAGATTGGGACACTATTTTTTCTAAATTCAACAGTAAAACTGTGATTTTGGGAGACTTCAACGCGCACCATTTCACGTGGTCTCATAAAACAGATACCAGAGGGTCCCAAATTTATGATGGTCGATAGCAACTTTTTATCATTAAACGACGGTAGTTCTACACGTTTAAAATTAGTTTCAGGAATTTTGCAGCAAAGTTCCCCGGATATAACCCTATGTACTTCCGATATATCGTGTTACTTTAATTGGCAAGTTACAAACGAAACTCTCGGAAGTGATCATCTTGTTATCAACGTATCTTCTAGTGATGTGTTTAGCCCTAACTCGTTATTTAAACGCAACTTTAAGTGTGCCGACTGGGAGGGATATAAATTATACCTCGAGGAATGTTTTTCACGATTTGATTTATCCGGAGACCCGAAATTTTTATATAACAATTTTTTAAGTCATATTAATACAGCTGCTGACATATTTATTCCAAAAATCAAAATAAATTTAAATCCATCTAACAAGTTTTGCAAGTGCAAGGAATTGTTAAATAATCTATGTCCTGCGTACGTTTTACCTCCCAAGCCGTTAATTAATTCGGTCAATTTAAAATTAGAATGTGACATAACTTTACACGAATTAGAATCATGTATTAAATCTAAAGATACCGCTCCGGGCTGCGATAACATTTCCTTTTCGATGATAAAGAAATTACCCATCAGTGGTAAAAACATTTTACTTTATTTGTTTAACATTTTTCTTTTTACGAGCTTCCTTCCTAGTCAATGGCGAGACATTTGTGTTTTTCCGATTCCCAAACCCGGTCTAGACCCATCGCTAGTGACATCGTTGCGCCCGATAAGTTTAATGTCCTGTGTGTGTAAAATCTTTCATTCTATTATTAATAAAAGATTGGAGTGGTACTTTGAGAGCCAGGGTATGTTTTCAGCTGAGACTGTAGGTTTTAGAAAATCAAAATCGTGTCTCGACAGTTTGGTCAGATTGGTTTCACGGATACAATCAGGTTTCTCTATGAATTTAACGACTTTAGCGTGCTTCCTAGATATAGATAACGCTTACAATAATTTAAATATAACTTCACTTATCGAAATCTTAGATGAATCTGGCGTTGGCTTTAAAATTTGTAATTATTTGTGGATTTTTTTAAGCTCTAGGAACTTAAAAATAAGACATGGGGATGTTTTTATTTGGCTATGTACAGCTCAAGGTCTCGCTCAAGGTGACCCCTTATCTCCTTTACTGTTTAATATTACACTTTTACCTATTTTTAAGGCCGTTAGAAACATATTTATGTCACAATTTGCTGATGATATAACGCTTTATGTAGTTAACAGAAATATGGAAACCGCTCGTCGTTTGTTACAAGGGGACTTAGATGTATTGGTTAAATTATTAGAAAATTTAGGTTTTACTGTATCTTCTACCAAAAGCAAGTTGTGCGTTTTTAAAAAAGGCCAAATAAATAATAGTGCTACCATTTTTATCCGAGATATGCCTTTACAGGAGGTATCTACTATAAGATATTTAGGTTTGGAACTCGATAGATCCTTGAGATGGACGAAGCACATAAACACAGTTTACGAAAAGGCACATAAAATGTTAAATATTTTAAAAGTTTTAGCTGGGTCGGGCTGGGGTGTCCACCCAAAATATTTAAGAAAAATTTACGTAACTTTGATTCGGAGCCGATTTGATTTTGGTTGTTTTTTATACAGTAATGCGAGTAAATCGAATTTAGTTAAATTGGATAAGTTGCAGAACCAGGCTTTGCGTGTTATAGGTGGTTTTGTTAGATCTACCCCTATTCACGTAATGGAATGCGAGCTGTGTGTACAACCTTTACATATTCGTCGGGTCTTTCTGGCTGGTAAATTTATTTTGAGATCTATGTCGACAGCGGATAACGAAACAAGTAAGGTCGTAAACGAATTAAGCACACTTATGACACGCAAATACTGGAGACGCAAACAAATTCCTGTTTTAGTGGATATGTACGTAAGATTTCAAAATATAAAACTCCATAAGGCAATTCGCTTAGATATGTACACTCTAGATTATTGGATGAGTTGGTATAAATTAAGTGATGCAATTAAAATCCATATTGACGGTGTAGATAGGTCTAAAAAGGAATACGACGCGATTAGTCTTATTAGAATACTTATCTCTTAGAATACTTAGAACAATATTATTCCTCATATTATAAAATTTTTACGGACGGTTCTAAGGATACTACATCATCGCAAGGTTCCATGGGTTTAGCTGTTTTTGACGCCCAATCTGGCATTAACATGAAATTTAAAATCTGTGATAATATGTCTATTATGTATCTAGAATTAGTAGCTATTTTAGAGGCGCTCAAATATATAAAATCTGTACAGTACAGTAAATTTGTAATTTTATCTGACTCCAGGAGTTCCCTTCAACACGTGGCTCGGTGCACCTCTTGTTTAAGAGGCACACCGATTGCCTATGAAATTATAAGGTTAATATTTGAAATAAAGACCCAATCAAAAGAAGTTATCCTTCAGTGGATCCCGTCTCATATTGGATTGGAGGGGAACGAGCGGGTGGATGGTCTCGCTAAGGAAGCTTACGATGATGGAGTAGGTAGGGACATCATGCCTTTCTTCACTGACTACATTAAACAAGTTAAACAGCATTGTTACCAGATGTGGAAGGTTTATTTTGATGAGAGATCAGTGGAGAAGGGCATATGGTACCGAACACTACAAAATGAGCCTTCGAAATCACCGTGGTTTGAATCTGTAAATAGAAATTTGTTAATTATAGCGTTTAGAATTCGCTCCGGACATATTCCTTTGAATAAATTTGGACATTTGATGAAAAAAGTATCATCCCCACTTTGCTCAGAATGTGGAATCGTGGAAGACATTTATCATTTATTATTGGAATGTGTCCGGAATGAAGACATTAGATATGAGATTGTAAGAAAAATTGAGAATTTTATGTATACTGGAACTTGCAACTGCATTCTGGCTTATCCCCTCTCAGATAAAGCTAAAGAAATTTATAAGATGGTTAAGATAGCACTTAATAGACGTGCAATAGATTAATATTGATTTAAGATTAAATTTAATTGTTGTTCTAATGGAGCGACATAGTCAATGTTGACTAAGCTCCCTAAATAAAGAAAAAAAAAACTTGCTGTGTTTTGTCTAAATAGCTATTTAGACACCTGTCTGAATAATCTAGAATGCGTCGTTTTCTATAACTTTGTATCTATTTAGACAGGTGTCTAAATAGTTATATACTACATAGTTCCACGGCGTGGAATGCTTACATATAAACTCCAAGGAAATATACTTAGATTATGTTCGTTTTACAGGAGGAACGTGTATCAGTGGCGCTGGCGTGCGCGCTGCAATATGGCGGCGGCGAGCGCGGATTCGCAGACTTACTGCGTGCGGCGTTAGCGGCGCGTCGCTCCACGCCCGCCTGGTGCGAGCGGTGCGCGCGTTTCACGCCGACCATGCAGCGTGCGCGCCCGCACAGGTATACGTAGATACGTACACAATATGGCGACGTTTGCGGACTTACTGCGGGTGGCAATAGCGGCGCGTCGCTCCACGCCCGCTTGGTGCGAGCGGTGCGCGCGCTTCACGCCGACCATGCAGCGTGCGCGCCCGCACAGGTATACGTAGACACGTACACAATATGGTGACGTTTACGGACTTACTGCGGGCGGCAATAGCGGCGCGTCGCTCCACGCCCGCTTGGTGCGAGCGGTGCGCGCGCTTCACGTCGACCACCCAGCGTGCGCGCCCGTACAGGTATACGTAGACACGTACACAATATGGCGACGTTTACGGACTTGTTGCGTGCGGCGCTAGCGGCGCGACGCTCAACGCCCGCCTGGGGCGAGCGGTGCACGCGCTTTACGCCGACCACGCAGCGTGCGCACCCGCAACAGGTATACGCTGATACATAAACAATATGGCGACGTTTACGGACTTACTGCGGGCGGCAATAGCGGCGCGTCGCTCCACGCCCGCTTGGTGCGAGCGGTGCGCGCGCTTCACGTCGACCACGCAGCGTGCGCGCCCGCACAGGTATACGTAGACACGTACACAATATGGCGACGTTTACGGACTTGTTGCGTGCGGCGCTAGCGGCGCGACGCTCAACGCCCGCCTGGGGCGAGCGGTGCACGCGCTTTACGCCGACCACGCAGCGTGCGCGCCCGCAACAGGTATACGCTGATACATAAACAATATGGCGACGTTTACGGACTTACTGCGGGCGGCAATAGCGGCGCGTCGCTCCACGCCCGCTTGGTGCGAGCGGTGCGCGCGCTTCACGCCGACCACGCAGCGTGCGCGCCCGCACAGGTATACGTAGACACGTACACAATATGGCGACGTTTACGGACTTGTTGCGTGCGGCGCTAGCGGCGCGTCGCTCAACGCCCGCCTGGGGCGAGCGGTGCACGCGCTTTACGCCGACCACGCAGCGTGCGCGCCCGCAACAGGTATACGCTGATACATAAACAATATGGCGACGTTTACGGACTTACTGCGGGCGGCAATAGCGGCGCGTCGCTCCACGCCCGCTTGGTGCGAGCGGTGCGCGCGCTTCACGTCGACCACGCAGCGTGCGCGCCCGCACAGGTATACGTAGACACGTACACAATATGGCGACGTTTACGGACTTGTTGCGTGCGGCGCTAGCGGCGCGACGCTCAACGCCCGCCTGGGGCGAGCGGTGCACGCGCTTTACGCCGACCACGCAGCGTGCGCGCCCGCAACAGGTATACGCTGATACATAAACAATATGGCGACGTTTACGGACTTACTGCGGGCGGCAATAGCGGCGCGTCGCTCCACGCCCGCTTGGTGCGAGCGGTGCGCGCGCTTCACGCCGACCACGCAGCGTGCGCGCCCGCACAGGTATACGTAGACACGTACACAATATGGCGACGTTTACGGACTTGTTGCGTGCGGCGCTAGCGGCGCGTCGCTCAACGCCCGCCTGGGGCGAGCGGTGCACGCGCTTTACGCCGACCACGCAGCGTGCGCGCCCGCAACAGGTATATGCTGATACATAAACAATATGGCGACGGCAAGCGTAGTTTACGAACCATGTTATATTATGCTACCTGCATATTATAGCGGATATATATCCATATAAATAGTTATTTAAAAATATATTTTTCAGATTGCCTCCGATATTAGCAATAAACTGTGGCGGAACTACGGCACAGGAGAAGGCGTACTGGTCTAAAAGTGTCACCAAAGACGCGGTAAGGAAACATTTTAGTACAGGTTTGCTAGAACATTTTTTTTGACCTGATTACTATCAAGCTAATTTTTCGTGAGTAGCTTCATTTTGATAAGACGAACTACAATTTTCTCTGAGAAAATTCTCAAAAGTGGTTGCTAACAGAGATAGAAAATGATAAATATTTCGATTTGATGGTCCTAAAATATGGATTTTCTCTTTGTGGGACAATCAGTCTCAAATCAGGCCAGAAAATGTTCTAGGGAACCTGTACTATTTAATTTATATTTTTTACCTTACAAGCTGTTGCAAAACAGACAGGTGCTATCTGTCCTAAGACAACATTAATGGTAGAGAGGTCATAACCCCGTAGACGACGTGGTTCAAGGTTTCCTAAACTAGAGTCATTCAACCCTCATAATAATCTCATAATTTCGGTTCTATGAGTCAGGAAGTATCTAAAAAAAATTGCATCCTTTTCCAGTCGGAAGCATTGAAACGAGGACTGACTGGTAAGCCGTGTCGGTACGGCCTGCACTGCGCGCGGCCGGGGTGTAGATTCAAACATCCTGACAGGTAAATTTTATGAGATAAGTAATAGCAGTTTTAAAAGCATGTCGGAAAATTTATGGATACCATTAAGTTTTATTCAATGTCGATACATGAAATTGTTCTTTTAAGATGACTATAGTTCTGTCGCGGTTCACATAGAAATTCGTCTATTTAACACTACTTTTAAACTCCCATACGCGGTATATCGCTCCTATGGCGAGCATGGATACGAGATTTTGCGACTGAAAGAAACAAAAATTAGTGTCTGTAATAAAAATTTGTTTCTGTGCACTCAGTGACCATACTTAAGATTAAAAAAATGCTTATTAACATATTAATATTTCAGAGGTGCCTCGCAATCCGCGTCTCCAGATAGTTGCACGCTGCCGCACCGCCTGCACGTGCGCCTGCAGGCCGACGGCGACGTGCTCATCGACGACAAGGTAATATAGTAGTGACGTCACACGCACACACGGACATCACGTAGTAACTCAGCGTACACGCCCACATTGTGACGTCACTGCGTACACGCCCACACTGTGACGTCACAGCGTACACGCACCACACAGCTGCACGCTGCCGCACCGCCTGCACGTGCGCCTGCAGGCCGACGGCGACGTGCTCATCGACGACAAGGTAATTTAATTCAAGACGTGAGTGGAAGAATAAGGTAAGTAACATGAAAAAACTTCCCGTTTTTTTGCTTAAATGGAGGGTTTAGGGCCGGAAAAATTATATGAAATAGAAAAACTATGGATTATATGTGTAGCCAGATACATTAGCTAGGTTATGAAGTAGATAAGTTACAAGTTTTATTAAAATTATTAGGGAAAAAATTAGTTATAGTCCGAATGTTACGAAATGTTACTTGTTCGATTCTTCCACTCACGTCTTGTGACGTCACACGCATACACTGCAATTACGTAGTAACTGAGCGTACACGCCGACACTGTGACGTCGCAGCGTACACGCACACACTGACGTCGTGGATAACCGGAGTACGTGGTACGTGTACTCTACAAATAACAGAACTGTAGTTACGTCACACGCTCACACTGACATCACGTAATAGCTCAGCGTACACGCCCGCACTGTGACGTCACAGCGCACACGTTCGTTCTCAACAGTTGCCACGTGTGATATTGTGGCAGTTATACAGCGGTCATTGTAGCGTATACCTACATTTTTAAACAGTTTCGTTACAGTCGGTTCTGTTTTTGAAGCCTGGCACTATTGATCATGAAGACGTCTAAAAAGCGCCGTCTAGTAGGTTTTTGTTGACAACATTTTTTACATTCACAACTGCATTGCCGTTGCCATGTAATGGCAATTCTATTTTATACAACCAAACCTATAGAACTTGTTACAAAAAATAGGTTTTATGCAATTAGTTTTTTTTATTATAAACAAACTACGATCTTTTAGGACTTTTAATATAATAATATCTATGGACGCTTCACACCACGTCAGTCTGGCCCCGTGGTAAGTACCTGAAGGAATGAATGAATGAATGAATGAATATACTTTATTGTGCTCAAAAGTACAAACATAATAAAAGAAGTTACATGAACTCGGCATGAGCACAAAGGCGGCTTTATCGCTATGAAGCGATTTCTTCCAAGCAACCTCTGGCGCATGGAAACAAATTACAACACAGTGCAGCTAAAGTTGGAATATTACTAAAGTTATACAAGGCTTATCATAAATCTTAATAAATTACGCTAAACCCTATTTTAAAATGTAATACTTCTATAGCATATTGGGTTAAATAATACTATAGGTAAGTACTAATCTAAAAAATATACTAATACACAAATACTAAATATAAACAAACTAATATATATATATATATATATATATATATATATATATATATATATATATATATATATATATATATATATATATATATATATATATATATATATATATATATATATATATATATATATATATATATATATATATATATATATATATATATATATGTGTGTACAAACTAATATATATTAATATAATACATACACGTATACCTACATACACAGAAATAAATAAAAAACAATACTTATAAGGTTTATAGCTCCTTCGCACAAAATATGATTTGTTATAGAAATTGGTGTTGTGTTTAGGGATATAGAGAAGGAGATTGGACACAGAGCGCAGTTGAAGTTCGGACGTTCGAAATTCAAACCTTGATTTGAGGTAAGAGGGTGCCTTAGGGTTGAATAGCAGGGTGTAAAGCAAGGTGAGGATGCGCATGTTACGTCGTAGGCGAATGGGCAACCAAGAAAGCTTAAGGCGATATTCAGATATATGGTCATATTTACGCAAGTTAAATATAAAGCGAATTGCCATGTTCTGGAGACGCTCAAGTTTGTCCATTTGTTGTTCAGTGATGTCAGTGAAACAAGCATCCGCATAATCCAATATAGACAAAAACAAAGACTCGGCAAGTAGAATTTTAGTCTTTATTGGAAGAACGTTTTTTAGCCTTCTCAGTGACCTCCATACTGCACACACCCTGCTGCTGATTAAGGAAATATGGTCTGACCAGGAAAGACGATCGTTCAAAAGTACACCCAAGTCTCTCACTTTCGTGCTTAGGGGTATTGGAGTACCATCCACGAGCACCGGAGGTAGATTCTCACGGTCGATCTTGGATACTAATCCTTGACTCCCCACAATAATGACCTGTGATTTGTGTTACGGGTGTAAGGACTTGTGTTACGGGTACCAGACAACGGAAATATATTTAAAACTTTTATACTATATATATATATTTAAAAATTTTTAATATATGATACACATATTTAATACACACCCAAGACCCAGGAACATTGAAAACTTTTTATTCCGTCGGCGGGACTCGAACCCGCGACCCCCGGCTTGAGCTACCGACAGCACACCCACTGAGCCACAGAGGTCGTCAAAATAAAATATTCAACCATACAATAATCTGTAACATACGTCCTCTACGTTTCAGACTGATCCCCCTCCCGTGGACAAGCGTGCTGTGTGGAGCGACTCGTACGCGCTCACAGCGGTCATAGCGTGCGTGGAAGACGGCCCGCGGCATCTAGTGGCGTACGTGTCGCGACGCAAGCAGTGGTTCCTGTTTAACGACCTCAGGTGATAGAAAAATACTTTTTTAATATATATTGTCCCAATCCAGCGGCCTTACTACTGAAACTGATACAATTTTTATTTGCGACTTGCGAGTCTGATTAGTTCCAAATTGAGCCGCAGCACGATCGTGCGCTAGTATAGCTGTCAGGAGTGGGAAAAGCTATTGATATCGAATTAGTTTCAAATTGAGCCGCAGCACGATTTTGCGCTAGTATAATGTAGACTATAGAGGTATGTTGGAAGTAGCAAAAACTGTTGAGATCCAGCTGATTCGAATTTCGATTCGATTCTCATTCTGTTGAAAGGCAGCTGGTCATAGACTCAAGTAATTGGTGACATTGCATTGTTATTACAAATAGTTTTGTTTTGTTTATCATGATTATTATATTTAAAAAAAGTTTTTACTAAACTTACTGGCGCCAGTCTGGATTTTTTGCTTATATGTAAAGTCGCGAATTAAATACCATATCCTCCATGTGTTGTTCTTCGTATTTACAAAGAAGAAAATCCGATAATTTGACAAAAGATTAGTAAAAACCTAGGCAATGCAAGTTGGCCTTTAACATTATATTGTGGTACCATATATCTCTAATGGTGGGTTTACACCAAAAGAACATAGAGCAAGAACAGCACAAGTACATTCTTTCGTATTCGTTTAGTGTAAACTATAATTCGTTACAACATACTTTAGATCGTTTACACCAATCGAATCAAGAAGAACATCAAGAATAAGAATTTTGCTCTATAGATGAGAATCATATAGCTCCGTTTAGACCAAACGAGCGAATGCTCATTGCTCATTCGTCAACGATAAGTAGTTAATTTATTTTTATAGTCATCAAAGGTTGGATCCCATAAACATCTTTTGTTATGGTATAATTCTATCATTTGTAAACATTTTTCATTACTCCAATCCATATTTACGAAATAACCTTTGATAAACTACCTAAAACCAGCCGCCAAAAAGTAAAAATATTAAGAACACTAGAATCCCTTTGAAGAGACCGCCTCGAAGAGCGAGCACGTCCGAACACGAAAGAATGCTCTAGGCAATTGCTCGAGCGCTCTTGCGTCATTTACACCAAACGAGCGAGATTCTTAGAGCATTCTACCTATTTACCGCCGAACACGTGGCGAACACACTAGAACAACGAAAGAATGCTCGTTGTTAGTTTACATCAAAAGACCTTTGCTAGAATGAGCATTCGCTCGTTTGGTCTAAACGGAGCTTAAGAAGTTGTCCTCACTAAAATGTTACAAATATAATTCCAGTATAATGCCCGTGAGTGCGGATGAGGTGGTGCAGTTCAGCTGGTGGTGGAAGTCGCCGTGCGTGCTGTTCTACACCAGCGTGGGCGCCGCCTCCCCCTCGTAGCTCACGTGCGGGCTCTGCGCCCACGGGTGAGTGACCACGACCGAGTGTGTTCTATCACAATCTATATATATATAAAACTCAAAGGTGACTGACTGACATGTTGATCTATCAACGCACAGCCCAAACCACTGAACGGATCGGGCTGAAATTTGACATGCAGGTAGATGTTATGACGTAGGCATCCGCTAAGAAAGGATTTTGATCAATTCTACCCCCAAGGGGTTAAAATAGGGGATGAAAGTTTGTATATAATAATACTTCTTAACGCGAGCGAAGCCGCGGGCAAAAGCTCGTTCCAGTATAATGCCCGTGAGCGCGGAAGTAAGGGCGTTATCATACTAGGTGTTTGTGGCTTCAGGGCGCTGCGAATACGTCGCGGACACGCAACGAATCAGCGTTCTGTGCTTTGTAAACTCGCTGCAAAAACGCAAAAACGCAAAACGTTGCGTATCCGGCACGTCGTATTCGCGGCGCCCGTTCTAAATATGCTCGCCAACCGCCAGTATGATATTATATTGACCTAGTGTTCGACCAGGTAGTTATGTCCGAGTGATGTGATTGTTACTTCAAAATATGTATAAAATAAATATTTTAAGCCAATGTGGGTCCATTGGCTTAAAATATTTATTTTATCAATGAGAAAATTCAAAAGTTTCTGTATAATTTTTATAGCACGCCTATAAAATAAATTAAGATTCTCTTCGCTATTTTTCCGACATAATTTGTCACCAATCCTTCCTTAAACTGATAATATTATTATCTTAAAATGGAAATAAAATCAAATTTAAATATGATGAATTCATGAAAATGAAATCTACATTATTTTATAACTTAATGACCATGTAATATTTTGTTACAGGTGTCATGGCCCTTGCATCAACGATGCCTACTACTAGGCGAAAAAGAAATCTACTTTTGTAAATATTTTTCTAGAATAAACGCTTTTTAACGAGATGAAAGAAATGACATTGCAGTGAGCGTTTCGGATGAGCCAAATTCCTCAGTCGGCCATTCGCGACTCACTGCGCTGTAATTTAACATATTTATTTTATTACAAGACTACATAGACCAAAGAGACTGCTAGACACGTAGACCTCAGAAACTAGAAGCCTACTAATGTGCCGACAATGAAATGTAAGCAATAAATGTGTTTATCGGATGATTCACAATTCAAGTTTGACGCAAAAAATGCTGCGTTCATATTGGTCAATGTTTAGCGCGGCGTGCGTTTATTGGCTGCCCTGAGAATTTTGCGAAATGAGTTTTTGAATTGTGAATCCTCCTTGGTCAATTTTAAATAATATATATTATAAGACAATCGTTATAACATTTTATACCGCGACTATCTATTTCAGAATCAAAGTGTTCACTGAGCCTATTGCATAAGTTACCACGCTAATTTGAAACCGCTTTAAATGAAGTAAAAATGAAATTTTACTTGTACGATAAAAGCCTTACTCTGAAATCAGATAATTTAAATATTATGTATATAAAATTCGTTCTTGTTTAATGGAATGGACGTTTTAACTATTTAAAGCAATAACATATATTAAGAAACCATGAAAGTATAAGGTCTTCCCATATTTAAGACTGTGTGACCACATGCAAATGAAGCCGATTTGTATTTGGTCAGTCCATAGCGCTTTCAAATAACGAATCGAGGCGAAGATAATAATAATTATTGTTGATAAAATAGCGCGTTTAGGGCCAAATGAATGAAGTTAAAACTTTTGTAACAAGTTATGAACCGATAGTTTTCCGTTGCATACTTACATAAATTCCTAATTTATTGTGCCGGAGGTGAGGACCGATTTTAAACTCTAGAAAGTCACTAAGATCTCAGTCTGTCTCGCTCGTGCGTGAGATACCATCGTTCGCGAGCGAGCGATAAAAATGTGGCTCCTGCCTGGCATACGCCAACGAGATATCTCACTCTCGAGATAATTAAAAACTACTCGTCTCATAATGTCAAAATCTCGACATTATCTCGACAAAACTCTATAAAAATGTGTTATTTCTACGCGAGAAAAAATGTTGGTCATGCTAGGGTCAATAGAGATGAAGAGACAAACCATCAAACATCGAGAAAACATGCAGAGTGAGATATCTCGTTGGCGTATGCTAGGCAGGCTGATCTTGCATGATGGGATTATCAAGCAAATTCAATGGGGGCTGCCGTTTTTTGCTCACTAGATGGCGCAACTGTCGACTGAGGTCCGAAGTATAGCTAAAGTCGACTTTATAATAATCTAGAATCCCATTTACTTATTTAAATAAATTTTAATAATATCCTTTACTTTTGCTATTTTTTTAATAACCGAAAATGTTTTAATACGATATTATTTCTTTTCTTAATTTCGCTCTCAAAGCATGTATATTGATCACTAATAGTTTTTGGGATAATTTTACAAAGGAGATCGCTTTCCAACAGGTAAATTGCATAAATAAATGTCACGAAGACCGTTAAAACTAGTACAAAATAGACGTTTTTGGACCTCGCGCGACACTAGCGCCTCTAGCGGAAAATTCACACGTGGCAGCCCCCATTGATTAACTCATAAATGGTCCCTGTCAATTTGTGTATTGACCCACAAAAAATGTTGAGTTATGAATGCAGTCATATTCTAAAATCTAAATGATCTAATGAACATAACTGCATTCATAATATGTACATGTTACACTCAAAGACCGAAAACGCTCAGTGAGCGAAAAAATGGCTCACAACGCGTGTGGTCATAGTGAAACGGCCACGACGCGAAATTCGCGTCGTGGCCCTAATGAAAACGGCCACGACGCGTTCTGGTAATCACAGAAATACCACATAGCGAAATTCGTGTCGTGGCTGACGTGCTATTCGACCACAACGCGTTGTGGTAATCGAGAAAAGCCATGACGCGTTCTGAGCATTTAAATCCGAATCCGTGTTGTGCTCTTAATGAAAACGGCCACGACGCGTTCTGAAACCAGGTTAGTTACTCAGGATAAATTTTATAGCGCCCAAGTGTGTGCGCAATACACAAGAGCACTCCGGTTTCAATGAAACCAGGCCAGTTACGCAGGAGTAATTTTATAGTGCCCAAGTGTGTGCGCAATACACAAGAGCACTCTGGTTTTAATGAAACCAGGCCAGTTAAGCACGAGTAATTTTATAGTTCCCAAGTGTGTTGTGTATTGCGCACACACTTGGGCACTATAAAACTACTCCTGCGTAACGTGCTCTTGTGTATTGCGCACACACTTGGGCACTATAAATTTACCCCTGCGATTACCACAACGCGTTGTGGTAATCGAGTAAAGCCATGACGCGTTCTGAGCATTTAAAAACAGCCACGACGCGAATTCGTGTTGTGACCCTAATGAAAACGGCCACGACGCGTTCTGAAACCAGACCGTGTTACGCAGGAGTAATTTTATAGCGCCCAAGTGTGTGCGCAATACACAAGAGCACTCTGGTTTCAATGAAACTAGGCCAGTTAAGCACGAGTAATTTTATAGTTCCCAAGTGTGTTGTGTATTGCGCACACACTTGGGCACTATAAAACTACTCCTGCGTAACGTGCTCTTGTGTATTGCGCACACACTTGGGCACTATAAATTTACCCCTGCGTAACTGGCCTAGTTTCATTGAAACCAGAGTGCTCTTGTGTATTGCGCACACACTTGGGCGCTATAAAATTACTCCTGCGTAACACGGTCTGGTTTCAGAACGCGTCGTGGCCGTTTTCATTAGGGTCACAACACGAATTCGCGTCGTGGCTGTTTTTAAATGCTCAGAACGCGTCATGGCTTTACTCGATTACCACAACGCGTTGTGGTCGAATAGCACGTCAGCCACGACACGAATTTCGCTTTGTGGTATTTCTGTGATTACCAGAACGCGTCGTGGCCGTTTACACTAGGGCCACGACGCGAATTTCGCGTCGTGGCTGTTTCACTATTACCACAACGCGTTGTGAGCCATTTTTTCGTTCACTGAGCGTTTTCGGTCTTTGAGCGTAACACACATAATTCATTACGTAATTTTGTGGGATGATACACAAATGCTTAACAGCACCCAAATAATGTATGCAATATTGTATTTGTATTAGAATTCGTACCTATTTTTTACTCTGTGACACCATACCGCGATAATTACTGTGATACACAAGTACATTTCTGTGATGCCGTGTCTGCACGTCTCTTTGGTCTGTGACCAATACTCTGATGGTGGTCGGTTACGATAAATAAATTAAGAAAACTTAACTGTTTTGTTATTTCACCTTCACCTTAGTATCTATAAATTTATTTTATATGGTACCTATTTACAATTTGAAAGTCAAGTGAGTGTTTTCACACAATCTGATCCCATATCAGGACCTCTAAAACTAATGCGGTGTGGATCGGATATTATGAGGCAGATGTCTATAATCACAATACAGTTGTTTTGTCTGTTGAAGTACAGTCCTCTTGCCTTATACAGGAAGTAACAAAAGAGTGTAATAAAACTTTAGGGTGTGTATGTGTTCGTTATATTATTATTATGGAGTTCATTGTAGAAGTAGCAGCGCTGAAAGAGCAATTCTTTTTCATGCACACCCTAAAAAGTTTTATCACTTAGTTTTATTACACTCTGTAGAATCCGATACCTATATCTATTCTAATATTGTAACAACGCTCTAATAATAATTTTAGAGCAAAAGCAACGAAAACAAGTCTTAATTTATGATCATTTTGATCCCTGCATGGGTAAACTATTTTAAAATATTTAAAAATTATGATCATCTTGAATCTAATATATTATGGTCTTAATAAAGAGTAAAAAGCTTAACAAAACACTTTATACAACAATAACAAAATAAATTACTTATGTACTTTACTTATCGTAATTTAAAAATTCAACTTCCAGGGCAGCACATGTTTTCCAACTTTCCACGAATCGGCACACGATTTGGAGCAAAATGTTGCACTCAGTATTACATCTGAGGAGTTGTCTATCAGGATTATCTTTCTGTAATAAAATACAACATTGCTGCATCAGGTTGCGGTTTTTTATTAATATTATGATTCATACTAGATGGGCCGCAGGCTTATTGTACAGCATTTTTTATTTATTATTATCTTCGCAACTTTTATTGTTATTAATATGGTATCGTTTTTATAGCGCCATCTGTGTTGTTGATAATATTGTAAAATAAATATTTAAAAAAAAGACCCATGGCACTCGATAGATGGCGCTAAAGGTATTTAAAATAAGATGATGAAAAAGTCGTTTTGAAAGTTTAAAATTATCACTAGTAGGTATTTGTAGAATAATATGATAATATACTCACTCTAAACAAAATTCATAGTAAGCGTAGTCGAAAACTGGCGCTTTGCAATCTATATTTTCACATCTCGATAACGGGCCGTTGCATAAATACTTTTTTATAAAACCCGGTAGATAATCAAAGTATATCTTCACTAAATCATTTGGCACTATGTACTGTTTTTCTCTATTAAAATTTCTTTTGTAACAGCTATCTTTACATTCTATTGTATTACCATTAATATCGACATTGCTAAAATCATCTTCAATTGTATAATCTGAGTAAATACTGTAGGTGGCGCTTGTGAGTCTCTTTGCTGTGTCACTTAAAGTCTGATAGATCTTTCTTCTGGATAGTTCTAGAAGACTTGGCGGGGCTGGAGAGAAGTTTATTATCACAGTATTGTTCGGTGGGAAATTAATGTCTAAGTATTCTTCGTCAACACGAACGAGGCAACTTCCTTTGGGTTCGGTGGTGCATTTTGGAATTTGTAATGATCTGAAAGCAAAATAAAAACAGATTAACGTTTTCCTCTAAGAAGCTTTGTTTTTCATGATGAAAAATGATGATTAATTTGACTTGAATGAATTAGTAATGATATTTCGTTTAGACGATGAAGGTACATATTGCTAATGTAAGGCTGGTTTGTGTCACGCGGACAGTCGGTACGGATCCCTCCACGCAGACAGAGATATACAAGCTTCAGGGCGCGTTTTAGAGTCATACGGAGGGGTCCGTACGGACAGCTCCGCAGCCTTCCGTGCCGCGGAGATAACCGCACGGACCGCCGCTTATGTAAAGGGCAAAAATTAAAATAACCCGCTGCTAACTAATTTGATTTCCCCCTAGAAATCGCCTAGAATAGCCTCACCAATCGGACGGTGACATGCCGCGATTTTTTTAAGAGGCGGTCATGTTGAGAAATGATGGGGATATTACAGACAGGTGTAAGATTAATTTGCTTTTTGGTTTAACAGAAGACTTTAGTTATAGATTAGTTTCGACATAAATTCTAAATCACAGGCTCGCGGAACGTAATATTATATGGCAAAAAACTGTTTTTGAATTTCCCCTAAAAAATCCCCTAAATATTTTTTTCCCCTGTTTTGCCCCTGTCTTGGTCGAAAACCCCCTAAATCTAGGGGGAAATCCCCTGATCTGGCAACACTGATAAGCGGACGATCGGCGCGATCGGTCCGTACCAAAGAATAAGGATTGGGTAGAACTTTAGTCAGCGTGTCACTGAAAGGGACAGGAAAAAAAGTAGTTAGTGTTACCAGTAACGAGGAATATGAAAAAATTACCCACGGATCTCATATTATAAGCTAGCTACTTACCGCAACTACAGCTGCGTATATTAAGGCCTATTACATACTGTTGACGTCTAACGGATGCATTCAGTAATCATCATCTATACTAAAAGCTGTTGATGTTTTACTTTTTAATAACTTACGTTAGGTAATTACTCCCTCACTTATTAGTAATAATTGTAAAATGTGATACACTGTGAATATTTTAATCGTGTGAATAATCCTTTTTTAATATTATTATTCGACATATTTTATTAATGAATACTAGCAGTGGTCCGCGGTGTTACCCGCGGTTTATTAGGAAAAAATATATATTGTGACATTTTTCCGGTCGTAAACTACTTCAAACTTAGAAGTTTGAATTATGAGGTCCAGTTTTTAATTATAATATGATTTATTGCGTTAAAGACTAGCAATCAATTAGAATTTTACGTGGGCAAACCCACGGGTAAAATCTGGCCAATAAATAAAAACACAATTCAATCATTAACATATTTATTTAACATACATTTGATATGCGTATCAAATAAAGGGTAACTACTAACTAACTAACGACCGCACTCAGAGACGAGTATCAATAATTACTTAACTGTGATTAAATAAAAATATTGAGTTAACCCTCAATTTACTAGGTGAAATTTACTAACGTAATTACGTTAGTAAATTTCACCTTCTATGAGTCCCTGGGACTCACATATTTTAAATATATATTTTTATGAAATGAAACAAATTTCATCAACATTTAGTTTAACAATCTTCTTAAGTTCTTAGTAAATTATAAGAATAAATAACAAAACCAACCAAACTTCTGAGATCCTCTTGAAAATTAAAGAAAATGCACTTGTCAGTCTTTTAAAACCATTACATTTTTAAGTTTTCTCTAAACTAACAAATATTCTAAAAATTTAAAAGAACTTAACGTTTTTAAATCAATAAAGGTACACAAAATAAAATAAAATAAACATTAATGTATGCTTCCATACAAAGAAAAAAAACGTGCAGTGGGTTTCTACCACTATCTAAAAGCTACGTCGGCATATCTTTTTTGAGCAAGTAAAACATATCGGCTTCAGACATTTTGTGCATAGATGAGCAGTTTTTGATCTCTTTTTGTAGTGGCATAAATAGTACCTAATCCTTTTCCTCCTAGCTAACTTGTTTAAGGGTGGCTCACATCTTCAGGAATGTCATTTTTGCGTCCAAATCTTCTTGAAGCCAGGCTTCCAGAATGGAATCTGCTCCGTGTTCTCTTAGATTGATAAAGTCATGTTTTTTTGAGCCATTCTACAATTGCACAACAGAAAAATAAAGCATACATAATTTAAATTAAAATAACGGTGAAAAATCAACATTTCCAAACTTTAATATATAAAAATAATCATAACGTAATTCACTAGTATGAGTCCCTGGGACTCACTCGGCGTAATAACTCACCAAATATGGTATGTACGCACTCATCCTCTCGGCATCATGTCGCCCGCGTCACTACATGAAGGTACTGAGACGTGGAGGAAACTAGCTGCTAAGACTTTCGAATTATGGCTGTTTAAAATTTTGATGTGAGTCCCTGGGACTCAGGAAGTGAATTAAGGGTTAAGCCATGGGGCGTATCTTTACATTATCTTATTTATCTGTCAAACTCTTCATTAAATTGAAGTTTAATACCTAATCATTAAATTTGTCTGAGTACGGCAGTAAGTACCTATTTAAAAAAAAGTATTTTTAACGGGTTTTGGCCCACCGCATATTCCCACCACCACGAAAATCCTTTGATATGATCTCAGGGAGCCCAAAAGACATGCTAAAGCTGTCTTGGGAGCCGCAACGAAATTAATCAGAAGAAGATAGGTCATAGGCGGAGTAGGAAATATTCCCATTTTCCCTCCCCATACAAAGCAGGAGGTCTCACACGATGGGTTACCTGATGCTTCGCTCTTAGAATCTAGGAGCTGTAATAAAAAAATATTAATTTAATTTCTGTACACAGACAAAAAGGACCTAATGAATTATAAATAAATTACATTGACAGGCACAGAAAAATAAATGTTTTCTTTCCAACATTAATTAATATACATCTTCTTTATTAAAATGTTTACTGTATATTCTTGAACCACGTTGTGGGCCCCAATTCAGTCTATTTTTTGCAGTTATCCATAATTTAAGGATTTCAGGGTCATTAGGAAATCTGGAAAAAATTTGGATACATGATAATTGTATTGGAATAGTACTTTAAAAATATAAAACCGACTTCAAAATAATTGTACTTAATTAATTGACAATTAAAATATCTCGAAACTACTAGACCGATTTTGATGAAACTTGCAATATTCCTTATGTTGAATAATACCAAACTTGAAACTGTACAACGAAAAAAGAATTACTGAAATCGGACTTGTAGTTCCAGAGATATGCAAACACAAACATAAAAACATATATACATACATAAATACATACAGTCATACACTTTTGAAATTTGTTTCATTTGTTCAGACACTGATCTAGACTAACATATACAAAAACTGGGCAGTTCTAGAAATATTACATACATACCTACGCTTCGAATTGATAACCTCCTTTTTTGAAGTCGGTTAAAAAACAACAAAATGTTGAAAAAACATATTTACTTAAATTTCCCCATTAGCAGGGTAATTAATGTAAGTAACATCTGGCAACACTGGCATTTGAGGTTATAAAAACAAAATACATAAAATACAATATATTAGATGCTAATTTTAGTAAAATATATGTTTAATGTGAACAATATTAATAATTAAAGAAAGTTAATTTATAAAAACTGTGATGCTAATAAAATAAAACGAAATTTTTGAAAACTTACGTGTGAAAAGATATTCCCTCAATTTTCCTTAAAGTATTGCTTTTACAGCCCATAACACTACATCCCAACATTATTTTAATATAGTGCACATACACATCTTATAAGAAAAACACAAACCACTACTTCTAAATTAACGTTACATTAATTTGTTAAATCAAACAAAAGTAAATCCCAGCTGTTTGTTTACGATACGTCAAACTTTGGTTTGCTCTTATAAGAGGAAAAAATGGCCACGCGGTGAGGGACAGAAAATAATTATTTTATCTCTTTTCTCCACAAACAATACGTAATTAACTATCTCTTTCTTTGTGTGAGTGAAAAGGAAATATCCAGCTTTTACTCTGTCTACGGTCCGTACGGAGCGATCCGTACTGACGACCCGCGGGCCGCGTGACAGTCCGCGTGACACTAAAACCAGCCTAAAATGTTTTCACCGAAATCGGCGTTTAAGGTACGTTTGAGTTTACAGTAGCTTACGTGCCAAAGTGTCTAAATACACTAGGCCGAAGTTACGCGGCGTAAATTACGTCCGCAATGTCAAACGCATACAAAATACGGACGGAACGCGACGGAATAGTGTGTCGTCGGCAATTTAAAATACATTGCGGGCGTAATCATGCGGAATTTACGCCGGCGTAACTTTGGCCTAGTGCAGGGGTCGGCAGACCGCGGCTCGCGAGCCGCATGCGGCTCTTCCATAGGATTAATATGGCTCTTCTACACTCACTTACTGCCTAACCGACGACATAAAATTACAGTCGTGCCTTAAATTAATAAAAACGAGTAATTACTTGCCAGACACACTTAGTTAGCTTTCGAAAGCAATGCATTATGCAAGGACATCGTTCCAACTAAAACTAAAATATAATTATATAGGTAATTAATGAGAGTGTTACTTTAATAAATGTCTTTCAGTAATTAATCTTTTTTTAATTGCCCATATTTTTTTTAAACTGTAAATGTAGCTTTGTAGTGTGATTTGTGAAGCAAATTAGACTCTAATTATTATTATTACTTATTAGACTTATAAAATTTATGTAGCGGCTCTTTGAAGGTATGGGAAAATCTACAAACTTGATATTTGGCTCATCTGATTGGTAAGTCTGCCGACCCCTGGTCTAGTGTGTTTAGACACTAATTACATTTAATGATAACATAACTTTTATTAAATGCAGATTTGGTCATAACTTAATAGGCTCCAAATATTTAATAATTTAAAGTAACCAATCAAAGGGCAAGTACCCACGGGCTACCGCGTGTGAATTTTCCGCTAGAGGCGCTAGTGTCGCGCGAGGTCGAAAAACGTCTATTTTGTACTAGCTAGTTTTAGCGGTATTCGTGACATAAATTATTATTTATGCAATAACTAGCGACCCGCCCCGGCGTCGCACGAGTATAAAATAATATATAGCCACTGAAAAGATGATTAAAATCGATAGCCTATGATCCTTCACGTGGTCTACTTCTTACTCGTATCTGTGCCAAATAACATAAAAATTGCTCCAGTAGTTCGCGAGATAAGCCCTTTCAAATAATTTCCCCCGTTTTTTCCACATTCTCCTATTAGTCTTAGCGTGATAAAATATAGCCTTCCTCAATAAATGGGCTATCTAACACTGAAAGAATTTTTCAAATCGGACCAGTAGTGCCTGAGATTAGCGCGTTCAAGTTAGCCCTTTCAAATAATTTCCCCCGTTTTTTCCACATTTTCCTCTATTTCTTCGCTCCTATTAGTCTTAGCGTGATAAAATATAGCCTATAGCCTTCCTCGATAAATGGGCTATCTAACACTGAAAGAATCATCAAAATCCGTTGCGTAGTTTTAAAGATTAAAGGGAACAAAGGGACACGAGGGAAAAAAAGCGACTTTGTTTTATAATATGTATAGATACTTCGGACCTTAGTCGACAGTTGCACCATCTAGTGAGCTAAAAAACGGTAGCCTCGGGCTACCAACTGCTTTGGAATCAATTCCTGTAATGGTACATACCTCTAGCATCCAGTAAGTAGCTGTAGAGAAGCTGGTGCAAGTTTGTATATCAATGTAAATCAGCACCTATAGTAAGATAAAAAGTTACCTAATATTAAGGCTCCTTGTCTGTTGTCCTCTAAGCATGTGGTACCAAAGCGCGTAGGGTATGGTCCTCAAGGTCTCATTCCGCCAAAACCTCAACTCGCAGTGATAGTAGTTGTAGACTGGCCGCTGAGAGATCCATTGCAGTTTGTTGTCTGTAAACGTTGTTTTGACTTTTAGTACTCAACAGTGTTAGGTACTTACATAATACTTACCTTAGTAGGTAAGTATTATGTAAGTACCTAACACTGTTTTTTTTCAATAGGTAATTTCAATAGGTAAAATTCATCTTTTTAACCGACTTCCAAAAAACGAGGAGGTTATAATATGTTCGGCTGTGGATTTTTTTTTGTATGTTCAACGATTACTACTCCGTTTGAGAACCGATTTTTGAAATTTTTGTTTTGTTGTATTACGTTTCACTCCAATTTGGTACCATGTTCACAAAAGTGGTGACCTGATGATGGGATCCATGAGTAATCGAGGGAACTCCTCGAAATTTATATGGAAACATATGGTGATTTTGGTTTTATGTGAAGTGTACTAAGAATATGCTACCAAAAAGTCAAATATTGGGTCAAGGTATACCATGGTTTCGAAGATGCTGATAGAACTCCTGACTCCTTATAGATACACGTTTGGGAGTTTCGGCGTTGTTTTAAGAACAGAAAGCATATGCTACTAAGCAATAACATATTCATCATCATCATCATCATCGTCATCATCATCATCATTACCACGTCGTGTTAAATTCACCAATGTCTCATGGCACAGAATAGATAATAATACAAGGCAGATCAGGCAGACAGATCGAATACTTTACTAACTACTTTATATACAGATCGAATACTTTACTAACTACACTTTATAAAAATATTTAAATAGACAAATAGAATTAAAATAAAGTTATTTTAAAAAGAGCATTTAAACAAAACAAAGTCATTAAGTCTTTTTAATTAGTTACACTTATTATCGATAGATGGCGCACTAAGTATCGATTTGACTTCTTGATTGCAAGAACAGCTGTCAATTATGATAATATTAAATATTATGAGTAGCTACGCTACATCCTATGCAAGTTTATACAATTTTTTATCTGATAAAAACGAGAGACAATAGCCTTTCTATTGTTATCGCAATCGCCGGTGATCGCTTGGGGCTTGAAGCATTAAAATTGTTAAATTACCTAGCACAATAATAAGTTCACTTCACTGATAATATATAATTTTGTGGGTGTGAGTTGTGACTCTTAACAAATTGTAATAAGTAACTAAAAAGAGTGAAATTATTATTTTTAACAAAAAATTAAAACCGACTTCCAAGGTAAAAACAATAATAACATTAATATGAACTAAAAAGTATTAAATAATTTTTCCTATCTAATAGTGCCTTTTTCCGAATTCGGCTAAACCTCAACTATTTCTGTACTCAATCTTCATAATTTTGAAGTTGGTGCCAGTTCAAAAAGTTTCAAATATTCTGTCAGAGAACTGAAGATTCAGCTATCTGGTACCGACTTCAAAATAATGAAGATTGAGTACAGAAATAGTTGAGGTTTTGCCGAATTCGGAAAAAGGCACTACAGTAGGGCCTTGGTAATCCAGACTCTCGCTTGTTCGGTAATCGCTGTAATCCGGCCGGCCGGAGCTTTAAACATTGCTTTAAAATGGGCTGAAGACTGAAGATAACGAATTTGATAGCCACGAAGTTATGTTTTTCCGTCAATTTACATATGGAGCTTTTGAAATAAAGTGCGAAAATCATAAACAGAAGAATTAATACGCTTTAAGTAAAGTCTGTAATCAGACTTTTTCAAAAAGAATTAACTAATGTTTTATTTCAACTTACTGATTTCTTACATGGTTGTAATTATTATGAACATGTACATTTTGTCTTTACTCTTTATGCTATAATTTAAAAATTGGTTAAAGAAACTATGGTTTATTAACATTAAAATATATTGCATACTATAATCCGGACGCCCCGATAATTCGGAAAGGGTCTTGTTTTTGCCTCTCCGGATTAACGAGGCTCTACTGTATTAGATAGGAAAAATTATTTAATACTTTTTAGTTCATATTAATGTTATTATTGTTTTTACCTTGGAAGTCGGTTTAAATTTTTTGTTAAAAATAATTTAAGGTAACTTTCTGACCAGGAAATATTTCAAATCTATTTATACTGCCAAGTTTCATCGTAATCAGTAATCAGTCCAATAGTTTTTACCCAATCAATAAAACTTTTATCTCAAAGACATACCCTATACTACCATAAACTAGCTACGCTTATCGTGCGAGAACCGTGCATTTTCTAAAGTAACTATATTAACTAGGATCAAAAAATTTTTAAGCGTGAAGAAGTAACAGACACAATTTCTTATTTACTAATAATATAGATTAAACTATCTTTACACTTTTATATTTATTGTAAACAATTTTGTAATAAATCTACCCTTTACGCGAATAAAGTAGCAATCAGTAAGTGCTTAGTTATTATCTGAACTCCCTGCCTATCTGAATGGAAATCACGTTTAATGCTTCAGTTGATCACTGCATCAAACATTATACTCCATGTCCATTAGAAAATAGGTCAGTAGATCTAGGAACTTGTAGATAGGACGGCCTAGACCAGTTGTACTCAACCTTTTTTTTATACGGGCGACAAACAGAGTATAACCAGCTATGACACACAAATATACAAGACTAGATGATGCCCGCAACCGTTTATCGCGAAGGGACCGTACATTTTTTGGGAACAAAAAGTATACTATGTTATTTCCCGGGACTCGAAGTATCTCCATGCCAAATTTCGGCAAAATCGGTTAAGCGGTTTGGGCGTGAAGAGGTAACAGACAGACAGACAAACACACTTTCGCATTTATAATATTAGTATGGATATGGATTATCTCGATTCTCGTTGAAAGTACAAGTTAGTGGAATGCCCTGAAAGCGCCAATGTCTAGGCCAGCTATACTCAACCTGCGGCCCGCCGGGACTATATTAATGGCCCGCCTGAAATTATAACATTTTGAATTTCACGCCCACCATCAAAATTGTAGTTGCGGCCCGCGACACGACCCGTTTTGGTCTTGGTGTCGCGGGCCACAACCAGAATTATTTAGGTTAAAAATAAATAAATTAAGAAATTTAAAAAAACCCCCGCCAAAAAACCTTAAGCAGTAATGAAATAATATTTACTAACATTAAGTTTAAATAATTCCTAAGAGTGAAGTAATATTTTAGTCCATAAAATGTTGTCAAGGTGTGTCGGGGGACCGCCAAGTAAACTACCACAACAGCGACTTTTGCACTTTGTATCGCCATAATAGTCGCTGATTCTCTCGATTCGGGTCGCTGTGAACTGACCCTTAAACTATAATGTTATGTGAAATCAAACATCTACATTAGCGGTCCCCCGACACACCTTGACAACATTTATGGACTAAAATATTACTTTACTCTTATTAATTATTTAAACTAAAAGTCAGTAAATATTATTTCATTCCTTTTTAAAGTTTTTTGGCGGGGGTTTTTTAAAATTTCTTAATTTTATTTTATTTTATGCTTTTTAAACTTGTGCAGAATAATTCCTTTCAACTGGATCATATCCCAATGAATACCATCTATAAAATATGTCCTCTTGGATGAGGCCGTCAATATGAGCCCAAACATGAAACCTCCACTTTGGGTTCATACGGAGCTCGGCTTCTATAGAATCCAGGTGATGCTGCAGCAGCAGCATGCAAATATTTACTGTACTTTGTCTACGCCTTACTGGTTGTCGCAATTAAAATGAGCCCAAACACGAAACCTCTGCTCTAAGTTGGTGAGGAGTTGGGTATCCTATTGATTACCAGGTGCTGCTGCAGCACCAGATCAACTTTCCAATAATGTGTTACATATATTCAATTATTCATAAGTGTCACGAACCAAAATGCAAAATATAATACCCATCAAACGACTGCAAGTTGCTAATCGGCCTATCACGAACCAGATAAACCGTGATATTTCAGCAACGAGCAGGCTGATGATGATGAACTATAGCTAAGAACACTCTCGGTCATGTCAGCTTTCAAACAAAAAAATCTAGATCCAAATCGGTCCACCCGTTTGGATCCTACGATAGACACGTCAAACTTATAACACCCCCCCCTCTTTTTGGTCGTGGGTTAAAAACAACGTTCTTCAAACCTAGCGATTTAAAAGTGTTTTTTTTTCGCCAATCACTTCGACTGCACTTTTGCTGGTGGGATAATCGATTTTTTATGTTTTTTCTAGTTTTCATAAAAACGAGATTTTTAACGTTGTCTACTCTTGTACTCTACAGATAACATTGTGCCAGTTGCCACCTCTACTTTAACTCAAACCCTACGGTCCGAACAGATCAATAGGGAAGTTAGGAGTTGATTTATAGCGTTTAGTTTGTTATCGGCGGATTTCGTACAGTTTATGACTGTTGCGATGTACAAACATTACTATGTCTGTTTTTACCCGACTACAGGGAAATAAAAAAGAAGGGTAATGATGTTGGCCGTAAGGTTTATTTTACCGCCTAAAATACTGATTTGACGAATGAGGTGCTAAACTAGAAATAGGCTGGTCGCCCAGACGGTCCGGTTTTTAGTGAACGCCTATTCACTATAATGCAAAAGGACTAAATACTCTATTATATTCGAAATTTCAAGTTTCTAGGAGATTTAGTCTGTGGAGTATGCATTGATCTATTTGTCACTCAGTTTTCCTTTTTAAATACCTAAGTGTACTTTTCTGCAGAAGATAATCCTACTTTGCTTCATATATGCAATCTGGCTTTAACATCCACACTAACTATTATAAATGCGAAAGTGTGTCTGTCTGTCCGTCACCTCTTCACGCCCAAACCGCTGAACCGATTCTGCTGAAATTTGGTATAATTTGGTATTCCGGGAAAGACATCTAGTATTTAATACGTACGGTTCCCGCGCGATAAACGAATTTGGGCGCATCGCGGCTGTCATCTAGTTCAATTAAAACTATAACCAGGTACAAAACGTGAAGTAACAACTTAAATATTTAAAAATTTACCACAAACCGAAAGATATCGGAGTCCTCTGACTTCCGCCAGCCTCAGCGGAAGACAGCCCAGCTCATTCTCATCCAGAATAAGAAACTTCAGATTCTGGAGCTCTCCCACCTCATCAGGAATCCACCTTAGTCGATTCCCACTGATATCTAAACATTTTAAACGTGTCAACTTAGATATTTCCCTTGGCAACACCGTTATATCATTTCCACTTAGGTACAAACTCTCCAAATTCGCTAGTTTCTCTATATCGTTTGGTATTTCGGAAATTAAGTTTTCTTTTAAGTAAATATCCGTGATTTCTGTTTCTTCCCCCTTTATATTCTGGATGGGGAACTGCGTGAACCCTCTATAGTTCCAGTGTAAGACGTTGCTGGGGATTTGGTATGGCATTTTGAATCGTTAATGGATCATTTTGACTTTAACTATTTTAACTGTTCATTATAATATAACTGTTAAAAGCGTTTTATGAACTTTGCTAGTTTGAAGACATCTTAATTTATTGTTTAATTCATTAAGTGTCAATAATCATAAACAACTATAAAATCTACTTGAAACTCTGCTATCAATTTCAACTTGTAACACAATATTAAACAGTTTCTATTAACATAATATTGTATACAACACTTTGTTTTTCACTTTACTATTCACTTTATTCACTTTTTATCACTTTATTCACGTTTAGATACGAGTTCCCTTTATTCCCGTAGCCACAAGACTGTTACGGGCGAGGTTAGCGCGAATTATTTTCGTTACGGCAAGGTCTTTCGGGTAAAATTAGAATTTTCATTTCCCAACACACCCGATAGAATTCATATTTATATTGTGTATAAATATGTAAAAATTCATATTTATATTTAACGTATATTTAACGTAGAAATATGAATTTTTTAAAGGTAGAATTTATATTCTACCGAGCCGCTGCAGAATAATGTGGTAAACTGAAGTTTCTCTTGCATTGTAAAGGACGTTAAGGTCGTTAAGTAAGGACATCATCGTAGAGAAATCGAGATTTGTTATTATAAGCAGTTCTAATATAGTAGTATCTAGTAGTATCTAGTACCTAGTATAGTAGTGAATTAAGTCTCAGATACTTACCTCCTATGATAAGAGCGAGACTTGTAGATTCTAAAAAGTAAAAATATATAATTTAAATCTCAGTACGTCCTAAAACTATAGAGTTTGTTTGTAAAATCTTTTTTGTGTTGGATAGATTGTGTTATATAGAGGGCTGATCTGTCAGACTAGAGTTTTCCCTCTTAAATATTTAAAGACGCAAGTGAAAGAACCAGATAACTAACATTTTATAACATAAGGACAATTGTTAATTTTTCCCTTATAAATTAAACAAACCTGTACTTATAATTAATATATAAACGCTGCGAGTGAATGCGACTAGGGAATGCAATCTCGTTCTCGCGAGATCTCGGCCTTTTTAGCGAGATTGGTCTCGGACGAAAAAAAGGCGAGATCTCGCGAGTTTGACGAGATTGCACTTAAGCATAAAAACGTCTTATTCGAAGCGCGGACTGACACGGACGGAATTGCGATCACGGAGTAAAAACAAAGAGGAGCTGGCCTAAGCAACTGTGCACTGTGATTTTCAAGTAGGTCCTGAATTTTGACTTCTCGTTGTTTTGTTAGTTATAAAAGAACTGTTTTGTTGCTAAGAGGTTTGTGATTGATAAAGTTCGCCTTTATAATTCTGGGCGTCACGTTATCGTGGACGCCGGCTTTCACGATAAAACGTTGGGTACGATAAATGCCCTTTTGATTTTACGCACTGCGGACGTTTTGTGCGGTTCAGAAGTGTAGACGTCGTGATGTCCTCTAACGTGCACGTTAAAAAGTTATCGTCGACGGAAATTTAAAAGCGTCTCCATATATTTCCATACATTTTACTTCCCTATGTTATCGTTTTACCGCGGACGTCCACGATATTAACGCCACGTCCAAAATTATAAAAGCGCACATTAGAAGAGAAGACTGGTTGTTTCTTTCATTTGTTATTTGATAGTAGATACGTATGTTAAAGTTTACAAATTTAAAATTATAGGCAGATACGTTATACAATGTTTGATGCATAAAATTCAATTGAAAAAATTCGTGAAAATAAATGTTAATCTTATAATACTTATAATATTTATTACTTTTTTCGTAATTTATTCAAATATTGTGATTATT
This sequence comes from Polyommatus iphigenia, assembly GCA_963422495.1. Lineage (NCBI taxonomy): Eukaryota > Metazoa > Arthropoda > Insecta > Lepidoptera > Lycaenidae > Polyommatus > Polyommatus iphigenia. Next base: position 42,555,061 of record OY730180.1, on the reverse strand, counting down.
TGCAAAAAAAAAAACCCACCACTGCTAATCTCGCGAGATCTCGAAATTGGCGAGATCTCGCGGTATTGTATTCATACACTCGCGGGATCTCGCTTGAGCCCCAATCTCGCGAGATTTGCATTCCCTAGTTGCGACCAATGAGAGCGAGTAATCAATATAAAATGTGGAAAGACCGGCAAAAATGATTCATCTTTGTTATTTTATGAGAAAGATGAATAAACAAAATGTGCATTACAATTTTTTTGCTTCTATTTGACGTGATTTACATTAAAATATCATATAATATAATATTATGATATCGGCTATTAATGTTTAATATTGGTTTGAACAGACGCAATAGGCATCAGACTGGATTTTTACCCAATTACCGCCCTAAGCTCCCGCCCAACGCGCGCCCTGCAATCACTTGATAATTACATTATTTATTCAGAAAGTATATTCTTATATATTTTTATTATATAATATATCTGAAACTTGAACTGTCTTTCAGTAACTGTGGTATTTATACTTTCATTTAATCTAACAACTTGCATTTCAAATATCAAATACCAACTGAAAAAAATATTTTACATTTGCAATACTTACTATGATGTAAAGCAATTTACTGTGGGTATTCTTAGCATAATTATGCATTTTAATTTTCTTTAGTAAAAGCTGTTTATTTAAGTAACAAAAACTATAGCTCTACCTTTAGGTAGAGTTTTTTGTATTTTAAAAAGAAATTTATCTTTCCTTATCTTCTTTTCTCTCATCATCTGGGCTTATGCACAAGCAAAATCTTTAATCTTATGTTATCACAAGCATAATCTCTCTAATATTTGCTATACGCGTAGCAAGTATTAAAGGAGCTATCACGATCGTATGAAAAATCCAATGTTTTCAAAGTTGGCGATACTCCAACGCCACTGGGCCGAGGACGTTCGGTGTAAACAAACTCCAGATATCACAATAATAATGGCAGTTGAAACTTGAAGCCACATTCGAAAATATAACGTACATAACACTTTTATGTGATAACTAGATGTTGCCGTAACTCCATAGCCTCTAGGGCCGCGCTACACCGGAATGGCAGCGGCGAGGCGAGCACTTTCAGTGTCATAATTATGATTTTAACTTTATCTTCATTAATGTATCGCTTGAGAAGTCTACGGCCGCCCGTGGCCGCTGGCGATTTCTCAAGCGATACTATGTATTACAATAATGAAGATAAAGTTTAAAATCATATGACACTGAAAGTGCTCGCCTCGCCGCTGCCATTCCGTTGTGTCGTGACCCTATATATAATACATACTAGCTGAGTTGCGTCAAAATTCGTCTCTCGCGCTGTAACCGTACATTTTTCCGGGATAAAAAGTATTTTATTGTCCTTTTCCGGGACTCAAAGTACCTCCATGCCAAATTTCATCCAAATCGGTTCAGCGGTTTAACAGACAGACTGACAAACAGAAAATTATTCGCATTTATAATATTAAGTATGGATTATACTGCATTATCACGCTAGGCGGTAGCACCAGCATAGAAAGTAAACAAAAAGTTTTGTTCGACGCTTTCTGTCAATAGTCTGATATGACGTGTGCAACATGTTTTCGTCGTATTAATTTGGCACACTAGTAGCGCCCTCTCGGTAATCTTCCCTATTATTACTACAGACACCTGGAATAAATGATTTATTATCACTAGCTACTCTTGTTGTAAAATAACAAATATAATATATAGATAAGAATAACCACAACGAAGACACATAAAATTATTTTTATTAAAGAGATCAATCTATTTTTCATACATTTATATCTATTTACAGGTTTTTACGTCTATTATAAAAGGTCAAACGATATTTACATAAAATCAGACTTTAGTATAAGGTCATAGAGATAAGATAAAGCTCGTTATAAATCTAGTTACATAAAACTTTCTGATAGAATCTACTAGAAAATAGTTGAAAGAGATGAAATTTTAAGGATTCTTTAATTCATAATGAAAGACGTGAGTGGAAGAACCAGATAACTAACTTTTGAAAACATAAGGACTTGTAACTTGTAACTTACCTACCTTGTAGGCTGTATCTGCTTCTTCCACTAACATATTTATTATTATGTAATGTAATACTTCCATTACAGGTAGGTATACACTATACATGACATTTAAAATAGTGTATAATATAATACCGATAGACGTTAGTAAAGGTTTTTATACAGTTTACTTATTTGGTACATAAAATGTTTGGGAACTTCATAGACTAGAATTTGTTTACAAAGGAAAAAATAACTCTTTAGAAAAATACACACAATATGAAATCTCATAAGTATAAAAATAATACATAAAACGATACTATATTTCATATTGTTACTTTTAATTTTTCAAGAATGAATTTCTAATATCACAGATTAAAGAAAGTTACAATAGAAAAAATTACACATTAAAAAGTATTCAAAATTACAAAATAAATATCTAATAGAATACTAGGCTAATATTGATATGTAAACTAGTCTAGATTCTACAAGTCCTTATAATATTTTGAGTAAAAATTTATTTCACTTCGAGTACAACATTTGATTATTATCTATATTTTAGGTATCTATGGTCCAAACGAGCCAATACACAATTCGGAAAACTTATAAGTCTTAACCTCTTCGTTTTTAGAAGTCAGTTAAAAACAGTAGCGGCCTTACCACTCGCGAGGCCCCGGGGGGCAGGTCTTTGCGAGGCCCTTTGCCTTACGAATAAACACCTTGCGAGGCCCCTGCAAGAGCGAGGTCCCTAACTGTTCGCCATCCCCCCAGGGCCGCCACTGAGTCAAAATAACCATACGGTATTATAATTTTATCTAATTCTAACATCCTGGGCTTTTTAAAATCGACAAATTTGCTTGAAAGCTACATTAAAATAATGTTAAAGCTAGCTTTGGGAGCTAGATTACATTTTAATTACTTTAATGTAATTAATTTAAAATTTTGACTTAAGCCCTATATTATTATCTATCAAACTCTTCATTAATCCTACGATCGCGGATTCTTGGAAATCTATTGTTATTCTATTGTGGTCGCGATCACGGGTGCTCTTATGAGGCTTAATAAGTTAAATTGAAGGTTAACCAAAATTAAATATGTCTCTGAGTGCGACAGTTAGACAAGGTAGATTAACTTGTGGCATAAGAAATATTCTTTGTAAACGTTATGAAAATAACGGTAAGGTCCCAAATACCAATAATTGCGTAAAACTGTAAGCAATAAAATGTCCTGTCAAGTTAAGGTACCAGTTTAAAAATCAGTAAGTTACGAAAAGCTTGTTCTACTGCGCGGTAGATACAAAATTTTCGTAAAAGCTATCAAGAGCTTATTGGCGATTGAGAATTAATAGGTATTTTAATGTACTATTAAAAACTTAGTAAGATAAAGTCTTTGGTGATAAAATCAGTCGACTTGTAAGGGAGAAAATAGCAATATTTTAAAAATATAATAATATTACATTCTTTTAATAATAATTGGTAAATAACTAAATACCTATTTTTTTAAAGACAATAAAACTATAATCTGCTTATACATTGGCAGTTAAAAATTACTCTACTTTTTAAACAGACTGAATATTTATTTAAACTCGTTTACATGACACCTACTTTACCTAATATTAAATTGATGAAAATATTCCGCCCTAGTGCATTCTCATAAATACGTCTTCACCAATATTAATCTCAACCTTTGGTACAGTCCTAGCTCTACTTCTTAACCCTAGCATCTTTCTTCTATCATTCTGACTCCACACATTTTCAGAATCTGGACCACGTTATAAAGTTCAGTATTGAATGACTTGTTTAAAAATGCATCGCATCGCATTGCCTCGTCACGTTGCAAAATGACCCTAAGGGTCAATTCAGACCGCAACGCGACGAGGCGAGGCGGGACGCGGCGCGGCATAAATTTGTATGGATTTGACAGATTTCAATTGCGTGAGACGTCTTGCGAATGCATCTATGCGTCGCGTTGCGGTCTGAATCAACCCTGAAAGTGATGCGTCTCCTATCTCCATGTGAACTGAGTAGGTACTGACGCTCAGAACACACCTTTTCCTGCTATCACTTAGAATCGGCGTAGGATCCTCACTCTGCGCCTCTTCCCCTCGCTCTCATCATCACTGTCGAAGGACGACTGCTTGTGGCTCATCAGCAGCGCATGGACGTCAGGGTTCTGCGGCAGCACCGGGAATGAGGAGCGACGCACCATCGGCACCGGCCTGGCCCCTGGAAATCAGGAGGTGGGGCTAGTTTTGGGGTCTTTATGCCAAAGATACTTGGGCACAGATAACTGAATTGTTACTACGTAAACTTGGTTTGGAAAGATAGATGGCAGACGTGATTTGGTTGCGTTGTGTCAACTCCAGGCCCCAGACGATAGATTACCTACTGCTTAGGTACATTGGCTTGACATAACCTGACCAAATTACGAAAGTCCGTTATTTGTCTATGTATGAATTTCTCTGATGATACGTGGGTACTAATTCTAGGAAGAATAATCCTATTTGATACTCTTCTGATTTACGTGCAAAACGTAAAATATTCCCTCAAGCCCCGTAAGGCCCATATGGGCCGCGACAACAAAAGATTTCCTGGAATTGGTGATCGAGGGAATAATATGGAACTTTACATAAGTTATAATAGCAAAATATGCAGTGTCACGTGTTTAACTTCTCTGTGTTGAGCTGATTCTATTTTAAGACACGTTTGTTCTAGTGTCCAAACACTACGGTCTACGGGGATCTAGCTACCCACTTACCCAGGCCTCAGCTAGCTGTTTAGCTGATAATAGTAACTAGCTATTAGCAAGGCACAACGTACAACGTAGTTGTATTCGACAATTTCGACAGCGAAGTCCAGTTAACCGACTAGTCGTTAGTCTATAGTCCATACTTAATATTATAAATCGAAAGAGTTTGTTTGTTTGTTTAAACGCGTTAATCTCAGGAACTACTGGTCCGATTTGACAAATTCTTTCAGTATTAGATAGCGCATTTATCGAGGAAGGCTGTAAGCTATATTTTATTACGCTAAGACTAATAGGAGCGAAGAAATAGAGGATAATGTAGAAAAGCGGGAGAAATTATTTGAAAGGGCTTATCTCACGAACTACTGGTGCATTTTTTCTGTTATTTGGCACAGATAAAAAGTATACCACGTGAAGGATCATAAAATATTTTTTGTGGACTAATTTGTCTGTGAAATATCTAATTTACGCGGGCGAAGTCGCGCGGAACGTCTAGTTATATAATAATAACCGACTAATTAATACCGAATAGAACTAGCCTAAATATCCTGTTGTTGATGATAGAGGATACAATCACATCACACTAAATACAGTCTCTAGGGTCACTTACTAATTAGGTGATCAGTACATAAACACATATCGTCAATTATTGACAGTCAGCCGACTCTGGGGAGCTGCCAAATTGATCATCCGATTTATAATTATGTGTTACTGATTAGTGATTACATATTATTGAATTATAGTAATCAGTACATGTTTGTTCATTGGGGCACAGAATTCGGGCCAGAATTAGTATCAAAGGAACAATAATAATTATTATTGTCTTGTATAATATTCCATAACACTTAGTTGCTAATAATTAACATTGGTGATTAAATAGCTACAATAAGACTTTTTCTGGATTAATTAAGCCATACTAATATTAAAAATGCGAAAGTGTTTCTGTTCATCTGTCTGTTACCTGTTCACGCTTAAACCGCTGAATCGATTTTGCTGAAATTTACTGGGAAGGTAGTTCCGTAAGTAGAATCCGAGGAAAGGAAAGTATTCTATGACTTTTTAACTCGGAAAAATGTACGAGTCACGCGCGATAAACAAATTTTCGCACAACGTAGTTGCGGGCGTCATCTATGTACTCTATGTTATTATTATGAAAATTGAAAAAAAAAATCTCTATGTACCTACCCCATTTTCTAATACTTAGGTCTTAGAGCTATTAGTTAATAATTTCCAATTCTTTTCTCGGTTATTAATTCGAATGCTAGAGAAAAAAGACTACACTTGTCTTGGTACCTAGTTACCCACTTACATACACGTCCTCTTTATATTTTGGTACCAATTTTAAGCCACCATAAAACTTTATTCGTACTAAAGTTTCATCATTTACGGCAGCGCATAAAACAAACACGTAAGATTTATTAACTGAGTAATGGGTGTTCTCTTAAATACGAATTACGTAGGAGTTTATATGGCTCTTACAGATTTAGAATTGTAACTTGTAGGACGTAATCATCGAGTTTAAATCTTAACCATCATTATTATTAACTAAATGACGCTCGCAACTCCGTTCCGCCAAAATTCGTTTTAAATCGCGCGTGGACCGTATATTTTTCCGGGATAAAAAGTATCCTCTGTCCTTTCCCGGAACTTAAAGTATTTCCATACCAAATTTCACCTAAACCGGTTTAGCGGCTTGGACGAAAGAGGTAACAGACAGACAGACGGACAGAAAGACTTTCAAATTTATAATATTAATATGGATATTAGTATGGAAGTATGGATCTCTTTTTCTAAAGGGTTTCAAGACTCCCGCTTATTTTTCCGAATAACTAACTATATTACTTACTAGTTACTTGGCAAAAATTTTTGCAGCTAAGTTTATATTATGGAAAAAAATCTTTGATATAATTTTATGCTCTTAAAACATAATATACGCTTTAAAATAATATCAAAGCATTGAATATGCAAGCACAAAGTCCAGGTATGATACAGAGTTGAAATAAACTGGCCTATATTACATTTGTCGGAAGCAAAACTTTTCAGCCGAAGTAGGACACAACAACAAAAGCTGAAACGAAATCGTGCGATATATTTTACTATTTAAACATTCATGCAAGAGGTTGAATGTTAAAAATTATAATATATTATACAATGAAGAGGAAGAATGTTAAAAATTATAATATATTATACAATGTGTCCCGACACCAGTGTCCCATCCTTTACTGTGTGCGGCAAATTTTATCGACAAATTGGCTCTCAATTAATTCTTCCTATCTCTCACGCTTGTAAAATGGCAGCCATTTTAGTTTCGGGCTCTCATACTACTCTGACCAATACTTCGTATGTAAATATCCAACAACAGACAATTTGTCGATAAAATATTATGCTATACATCATAACATTAAAGTGTAGGACACTGGTGTCAGGACACATTGTTTAAGCGTTTTCACTATAATTATCGTAGCTATTTTTTCATTAGCCCGGCCGCACATTTTCCCAATTTCTGATCAGAAAAATCCGGACGCCCCGCCGGAACGCACATTGTTCATTACATTTTGTTGTGGATCCCTCATACTATCAGAATTATTCTGACTTGTCAAAATGTATGAGCGTCCGAATTTTTCTGATCAGAAATTCGGATAATGTGCGACCGGGGCTTATGGGATTTTAAAACGTGATAACAAAAATATTAAGCAAGGGTGTATTGAAAATATTTTACCTGAAGCGTTGTCTCATTCGCCAGATAGACCTTATAAGAGGCGAGAAAGAGACAGAAACATCCAATTAGACAACATTCAAAATATGGAAAAATATGTAAAATAGACATCGAAAAGAACAAAGACCATGAATATTTAAAGTCACAGAAGGAATTATAAGAGAAACAAATCATGTAAAATTACTTTAACATTCTTTAAACAGTTTTCTTAAATAATTTCAAGAAGAAATATATTTGTTTCTCTAGTTTGAACATTAACATTAAGACATATAAATGGTGCATTAAACAGAAGTAGCTAACTAAAATCTTACCGATGAGTTTGGCAACTGATTGTCTTTTGACCAGCTTAGGGTCTGAAGTATCACCAATAGAGGCCGGGGCAGAAGATTCTTGAGTCTTCTGAGTTTTTTCACTGAGAAAAGAGTTTATCGATTCCCCACGAGTATAAGGTCTCGTTTCTTTTCTATTTTTATTCTCTTCTTGGGGAGTTGCCACGGATTCCGCGATTTGGAACAACTGAGCGCCAAACTTGCTTGACTCTCTTCTTAATATCTTCTTATTCGCGAACTCCGCGAGTGACTTTCTTCTTTCACCGTCTGGATTCAGTTTCCTTCTAGCTCTCTCCTCTTCTTTCACTTTGAGTATATCCAGAAACGCGTTCAAGAGTAATATAACTAGGAACACAGTAATTCCGATCACTGTGATTGTATTATTATCCGTATCCATGTCTTGTATTTTTAGCTTTCTCACTTTATTTACCGGCGGTTTCTTCGTAAACACATCTACTACGCTGCAGGCGTCTTTAAACATTAATGGGATCGGCTTAGCCAGTGGGTTGTATCCGGATATTTTGGGTTTCGGCGTCGGTACAGTGTTTTGGTTGTCGTTCTTTGTGAGAAACCACATATTGACGCTGTATAAGCAGTAGAATATGAGGGAGAGTATGAAAAACAGTACCTTGCGCTCCTCCATGTTTGTTTTGGCTGGATTTTATTTCGGGATCATTTCGTATCGCGTATTTTCGTTTATTTTCATTTGTGAAACGCCACGTCAGGTCTCCCTTTGTGTATGGGTGGGACTGCTACGCGCATGCGCGAGGGACTCCGTTCGGTCACTCGGGAGCCGAAAGTAGTTCACAGTTTGAGGTGTAAGCCGACAATCCGATGCCCTATTTACGAGTACGCTGAATATTAGTTATTAATTAGATTGTAATTATTTTTGGTCAATAACAATAACACAAATAGGTTTTCTTAACCTTAGTTAAAACTGTAAAAATAATTTAATGACCCATTAAACAATAACAGAATTTTGTACAAACCACACAAATAATTTGAAAACACTGTAGGCGAGATTTTTTTTTTCTTTTTTTACTAAACTAGCTTATCTCTCTCTTTCTATTTAAGGGCAAAGTCCTTATCGGCGAAGCTGTCGCCCCTTCTTCCTGTCCTTTTAAAAACTAGGTTATACATAAAAACTAAAAAGTAAATCGGCCTAACAAAAATTACATTAATATTAATGTTTAAACGATTCAGGCTACATCAGTCAATCAAAGTTGAAACAATGTTTGTTTCCCTTCCCTTATCTAAATGTATTGGTTTAGATAGGTAAATGAATTTTATCATTTAGTACATATTGTACTATCGAGGAAATTGATTCCTAGGCAGTTGACAGGCCAACGTCATTTGATCATATCATGTCAATTCAATGTTATTTGTAATCAGTCGGCTGGGTTTGACATAACGCGACCAAATTATGTAGGTCCCCCATCTGCTTAGGAATCAACTTCTCTGATAGTACAATTACGGTAAGTTAAATATCCTCGTTTATGACAAGAGGGGGACTGAAACAAATTTATACTTCTGCTTAATGCTTAAACCGTTGAACCGATTTTGATGAGATTTGGTATGAACATAGTTTGAATCCCAGAAAAGGAAATATCATACTTTTTATATCAGAAAAATGTGCAGTTCTCGCGTGATGAACGAATTTACGTGTGACGGAGTTGCGGGCATTATATAGTAATCTATAAATTATAATTGGGTAAGGCCGAGAATTTTAACACTTTTCGAAAGTAAAAAGTGTCCCAATTTTTGTCTGCATATAAAAAAAAAACTAACCAGTAATTTTTAATTAAATAACTTTTATTGTATTTTGTAGGGATCTAAATCATACAATTTCATATCAAAGTAAAAATACTCTTTATGGTTTAATAACTACAGTGAGTTAAATTCGTCGGTTATCCCAAATATTGCAAAAAACTCGCTGTCTTTTTCATGTATCCAAATACTTGGAACTAAAAATTTGTATTTTTTTCCATTGAAAGACAAATTCACAAGAACTGACTCAAATACTCTGATACATAGCAATTTAATCGTAGTGATTGATCTTTTTAAATAAGCAGATTTCATGACTTTATAGAAATGTTTGTCCCCGTATTTTCGCTCCTATGTTACAATTTTGTATGTTACCATAATTTCACCTCTAAACAATGTTAATCTTTTGTGGCACTATTTCGTATTGACACTGGCAACAGTAAGTATCTATGTGAATAATAAAATTTAAAAAAGACGCTTGTTTGTTGTCTGTAGAATCGAGCAAAAGTGCACGCATGTGTTTGGTCGGAGTTTTTTTTAAATGAATTTAGACGATTTCAAAGGTAAATAACAGTTTTTATTACACCTGTTTTGAATAGAAATATGAATAAGCGGAGAAGTAATGCGTGACGCGTGTATTTGGTCCAAATTGAGCTCAAATTATCGATTAATGGTCAATTAAAGCCTAAAAAATCTCGCTTCTATGTTACTTCTATGTTACGGGTAACGTTCATTGTATGTAACGTAACGTTGAAGTGTTGTAAGGATTTGTTCATATCGTCGTTAATTACTATTGTAATTACTATTGTTTTTCGTTTGCTTAGTTTTTTATGAAAAACAAATTTGATTATTTTCTGTGTACTGGAAGATTTAGAGGAACAATAACAATGTTATGGTTTTGTTACTACTTAATTTTGATAAAAAACTAATTTTATAGTAGGTATTTTAGTACCAAAGATTTTAAATAACAATTTTATTCAATTATTTGGTACTTAGTTATGTACTTAGTCAAAGTGAAAGACATGATAAAAAAATGGTTTTATATTTTTTTTGTTATCCATGCACATCATACATATATTATAACATACATATACTGGGTGTAAGCAACAGCGTCGTGCAAACTGGTAGGGGTTGCTCAGTCAACGATACTGAACAACTGTCACCAGGATTTTTTATTGTAGGAAATAAAAAATAATGTTTATCCATACAAATTGTCTGATCGAGCAATTTTTTTTCATTCCTGAAACGCTGTCCCTTACACCCTGTATAAGGCATAAAGTTTTACATAAAAAGGTGCACTATGAAATCGGCCTTACATATCTTTCGCGTTACTTTTACGTTACCGTAACATAGAAGTTTCTATGTTACTCTAGGTTCTACTAAGTGTAAAAATTCTCGGCCTTACCCAATTATTTTTATGTTTCTTCACAATTTCATTCTGCATGTCTTTTATTGTATTTCCTCAATATACGATATGGATTTTCTTTCATTCCTGCCTCCATTGTTGACACTGCTCATATTCATGTAGGTAAAGTGAAAATTCCAGTTTTCTTCAGTGCATACTCCAGTGAACCGCGAAATACACAGGTCACGAAATGCATATCGGAATTACACTTTTGATGATAATATGCTTTCTGGTATTGATGTCACATAACACAGGCACAATAGTTTTAGTGCCTGAAAACTAAAATCTGTACATGTAAGAACTTTATGCCCTAAATGTATGTTTCTACTTTCTAGAAATCTGTATTCTATCAGCATTCAGGTCAAGATTTTGAGACATGTCATTCCAAATTTTCAAAAATCTCGCATTGTCTATTTCAGAATCACACTGCAGTTGAAAGTATTCATTTTCATTGCATAAATTTCGCACACAAAACTTTTATAGGAAAAATTTATAAGAACTTTTTTTAGGTAACTTCGTTGCGTTTTGTTGCGTTTTTCTTAACTAACACAGGCAATCATTCCTATTAACAAGGACCATTCGGCAGCAAGACAATCTTATTTTATTAGAAAAACCATTTATAAACAGCTTTGTTTAGTTCAGATACGAATGCAAACAAATATCACAATAAACGAGAAAAGAAAACTTCAGAAGTCAGAGATTAGATCTATATTATAGAGACAAATTATAGCATTTTATTAGCAAAACAAAGAGAAGACTGTCGTCTCTATAAAGACGTTTAAAGTGACATTCTAAGGGTGGGTTGCACCCTCAGCACCAGAGGCGTGGTTAAAGTTAAAGTTATGGTTAAAGTTATGGTTATAGTTAAGGCTAACTTAACTTTAACCTTAACTTTGACCACAGAATTTGACAGATGTCTATTGCGTTTATTCTACAGTTTTATTGAGAGTATAAAAAATTTAATTATAGTCGCTGAGAAATATAGTAATTTTCACGAAAAAAAATCGATACAAGTATGAGCGGTTATAGTTAAAGTTAAATATAGCGTAAGGACGCCGTATTTAACCAAAGATTTGACATTTTGCACTGTAGTTATAGTTAAAGTTATAGTTACAGTTATAGTTAAAGTAAGTCGGTGCAACCCACCCTGGTGCCTTGAACTTTGAATATCTCATCGTTGATATTGATGCTACATTTTCATTGTTACCTCGCTTCTCAAAATAAGACGCCGAATTAGATACCGAATCTTATCAGTACTAGCAGAAAAGTTATGCAGTTGCCAGCTGTAGTCGAAATATAGTAAAACGCCTTGATACATCATCATAGCAACATTGCTTTTACACCTATTTAATTTTTAATGTATTGTGAATTTTCTTATTTTTAAGCAATATATTTTTTTTCTGTGTTGTCCTACTTCTAGGCAAAGGCATTGAGGGATCAAGGCCTACCATTGCGCCACCGCTGGCCAGCCTGGCTGGTATCAGGTATGTTTTCAGCTTATCACGTCATCTTTTTTAGGCCGGCCTCGGCGGCGGCCTCCATCATCGGGTGCCCACTCTTTTGAGATCTTTGCTGTTTTAGTTTTTAAAACCATCCAAATAAACCACATGACTTTTCTTGGAATTATTAACAAGTACCTACGCATAATAATTATTGATAAGTACGCATATTATACATTTACCTTAAAAACGTAATTATCAACAGTGGAATCCGATACATAAACAGTAGAAAATCCAATTTAAGATTTCCTTTTATTCATTATTCGTCCATCAAGAGCAATCGTCGAAATCGAACGTTTCAAAATCAATTTACAATAATTAATTTTCGACGAGACGCTTTTCATATCCGTATTTCTTTTCGATTTCAATTAATTTTTCATTTATAATTAATATTCCATAAGTTGGGAAAATTTTGCGACGTTTTATTAATTTTATATTGGATCCAATCGTGTGTACAGTCTACGTAACTTTTTAAATAAGTATTAATTTTATGCGAATGTGTCTGGTTTTTGTTCATGCTCAAACAGCTGAGGAGATTATAATTACTCGTATACATTATACTGTATATATTATAATAACATTCATAACAGCGCGCTTTGTACAGTGGCGGCGACGCGACGCTCGCCGCGTCCTTGATAGGGCGAAATAGGAGAAAATTATACATATTTTTATTTTTTTAACCCGGCGTGAATAAGGTGAATTTTTTTTACACCATCTATGAGGTGGGTATGACATACCCGAACATTGAACTGACGATTTTGATAACTTTAGATCAATGTAGAGTAATGCACTAGCCTGCATAAGCCACCGTGCAGTCCGCCGGCTTATGCAAGACAGTGAATGGTGTTGCAGGCCTGCAGGACTTCAATGTAGGATAGTGAATAGACCTACGAATAATAAAAACTAAGGAAGAGTAACTCCGTCAAAAAACATGCTCCAAAATACTTGTCAAAAAAGTGTACCTTAGGTTCACTTTTCATACATTTGCAATATTTAGGTGACCTTGAGCGGTATAAAGGCTGACGTTACATGACAGTTCGAATGGAACCAAATTTAAAACTGTATTAGTATGGGAGTTACGTTTCCTTAGGTTTTATTATTCGTAGGAATAGACCCTTTAAAAGATGTAAACTATTAATTAAAAATTAACTTTAGTACTTACTCATTAAAATATTATGTACTTAGTAATATTATGGTGGACTATAAATCTTTATTGTGGATATACGCCTATAAAATAAAACAAAATGAAATGGATAATATGGATTTGTACTATTCCTAGGCAGATGGCGGTTCTAAGTAATTTAGTCGCGTTACGTCAAACCCATCTGACCGATGACAACTAACATTGAATTGACATAAACTGACCAAATGACGTAGGTCCGTCAACTGCCTCGTTGTCAATTTCCTCGATGGTACATAATCTCGGAAAAAGTAGGTAGGATATTCTGTTATTTCTGTGTCGCTAAAAATATGGTTCTTTTGTACTTAATAAACCAATTTTGCACAACTAAGATAGTAACAATATAATTATTTTAATAAGTTAGTTAGGTAACGTCGTGTCAGATATTTTTAGTAGTGCAGAATTTTACTAGCGCGTACCATAAAAGTGGTACCTACTATTTCTTTATTACTCCTAAAATGATACATGACTATGTCATACATACAGTTATAACTCATTATTTTCCGTGTCGTGTCGGTATATAAAATATGACCTCAATATGAGTTATTCCTTTAATAAACCATAAACATTTTGGCAATGAATTATCTCTAACGGCTCTTTCACACTACGTCCGGTCCGATCCGTTTCCGATCCGAATCCGAGATTCATGAATGACTGAGAAGTGAGGTATCTGAAGCCTTAAGCTAAAGCGCTGTATTCACCATCCATCTTGACGTACCTACGTCCTACCAAGGTCATACACGATATAAAATAAAAATTGTTTGATTTCTGAGTAAATTTGAAACAAATCTTTTCAGAATGTCCAGTTGTTAACTTACCACCGGTTCGGGAACTAACCCGACGAGAAGAACATAATGCAAAACGACTGTGAATAATAATAATATGTTTGATGTACGTCAATTAAAAATAATTGTAAGATATACATGGCTCATAGCGAATGAACCGCTTATCATGGAAATAATTTTACGTCTACTCCGGACCGTATTTTCATGAGATCGGAATCGGATCGTACGTAGTGGTGAAGCGCTCTTAAGGTACGCTTGTACGAGAATTGTTAGGGATATTATTGCCGATAAACTAAGATCAATCTGTTGTAATGAGTGGAAATATATTATGAAACAACATTCCCAAACATTTCTTTGAAAATATGATCAGAGACGCCGTCAAAATATGATCGTAGTAAATTGGCTAAAATTGCTTGTGATTTATTTGTACCTTTTTATATAATTGTTACCTTGTTGTTTTTCTATTGTCTTGTCCATAATAATGAAATAATATTATATACTTTGACATTGTCCGAGAGCCAAAGTATGTCCACACTAAATTAAATACAATTAGTGTCAAATCAAGTTACAGATTCACTTTCGCATACATAAATGCGAAAGAGAATCTGTTTAACTGATTTTGACAACATAATCGGTTTTCGTAAGGATCTATCACTGTTCTTGATTCTTGAAGGTAAGAGGTAAGAGTAAGACCACCATAGGTTGCTTGGAATGGTCCATCCATTCCAAGCAACCTATGGTGGTCTTACCGCGAATTATCGTCTTGTGATGATGATGATGAATAATCATCATATTATTATATGTATAAATGGGGGTGAGCCAAGATCTTTTCTTATATCGATTCTTTATAGAATCACCGATCAAAATTTATGGAATTAACATAAGACGAGTCGAACGTCAACTTCTAACGAATGCTATGTCAATTTTGATCGGCGATTCTATAACGAAGCGATAACGAAAAAATCTTGGCTAAATGGTCTGGTTATATAACAACTTGTAACAAAGTCAAGCTGATAGACGTTATTTATGTCAATTTCGTTATACAAATTTTATGGTAATTTTATACACGCAGGTGACAGTTGCGACTGTCTATACATTATACAGTGTGTAACAAAAATAAGTGATAATACTTTAGGGTGTGTACGTGTTCCTTGTAGAGAGTTCACTGTGAAAATAGCAGGGTTGAAAGACCAAAATTTTTTTAAACTTTTGTATGGGCAAGGGCCCGAGCGTCACAAGTTTCCCTATAAAAAGTGAAAAAAAAATTTGGTCTTTCAGCGCTGCTACTTTCACAGTGAAATCTCTACAAGGAACACCTACACACCCTAAAGTATTATCACTTATTTTTGTTACACCCTGTAGACACGGATGTGACCACGTGGTTTTAGAGGTCACCATTTAAAAAGTAAAGGAAAGATAGTGAGTATTAAAATTAAAAAGCTCGAAGTCTTGTATAAAAATTAGACACCCGCAACTCCGTTGCGCCTAAATTCGTATATCGCGCGAAAGCCTTACGTTTTCCGGGATAAAAACTATCTTAATTCCTATGCCGGGACTTAAAGTATTTCCATGCCAAATTTCAGCAAAATCGGTTCAGCTGTTTGGGCGTGAAGAGGTAACAGACAGACAGACAGACAGACAGACGGACAGACAGACAGACACACTTTCGCATTTATGATATTAGTATGGATATGGATATAGAAGTATGGACTAGACGCCCGCAACTCCATTGCGTCTAAATTAGTTTATCGCGCGGAAAGCGTACATTTTCCGGGATAAAAAGTATCCTATGTCCTATCCCGGGACTCAAAGTATCTGCATACCAAATTTTATCGAAATCAGTTCAGTAGCTTAAGCGTGAAGAGGACACACTTGCATTTATAATATTTGTATGGATTTCCACAGAAATATCATATTACTAAACTTATATTTGTAATCCATTCATTTCAACGTCATAAATCAGGTTCTAAAAGGTTCTAAAGCTCTGTTTACTCGAACTTAATATTGCAACCATAATAAAGGAAAAATTGTCTTTTACTGTCACACTAGAAAAGTAACAAGACAGACAGACACTTCAGGCCTTGAATAGTTTAAGGCTATGTTCCTAAATGTACTGCGACCACTGCAGAGTGTGACGTCATTTCAGTATACTGCGAAGCCGTTCCTTTATAGTTAGGCTGCGTTGCACCAGAGGCGTGGTTAAAGTTAAAGTTAAAGTTAAGGTTAAAGTTAAAGTTAAATATGGCGTCTTTTTAGCTTTAACTTTAACCTTAACTTTAACCGGAAAATTTGACAGATGTCATATGAGCATATGGGGTGTTTGGACGCCATATTTAACTTTAACCAGAGATTTGACATTTTGCACTGTTGTCAAAGTTAAGGTTAAAATTAAAGTTACAGTTAAAGTTAAAGTTAAAGTTAGTTCGTGCAATCCACTCTTAGTATACTGGTTACTATTTAAAACGGAACGCAATCCAGTATACTGTCAGCGGTCGTCAGCTGCATTTTTTGACGCAGCATAATCGTATTCATACTGTTGTTGAAATACTGTCAAATAAAAAATATTTTATTATTTGTGAATTAAATTTATATTATAACTAGCGACCCGCACCGGCGTCGCACGGGTATAAAATATAATAATTATAGCCACTGAAAAAAATATTAAAATCGATAGCCTATGATCCTTCACGCGGTCTACGTGGCCAAATAACATAAAAATTGCTCCAGTAGTTCGCGAGATAAGCCCTTTCAAATAATTTCCCCCGTTTTTTCCGTATAAAATATAGCCTATAGCCTTCCTCAATAAATGGGCTATCTAACACTGAAATAATTTTTTGAATCGGACCTGAGATTAGCGCGTTCAAGTTAGCCCTTTCAAATAATTTTCGCCGTTTTTTCCACACTTTCCTCTATTTCTTCGCTCCTATTAGTCTTATCGTGATAAAATATAGCCTATAGCCTTCCTCGATAAATGGGCTATCTAACACTGAAAGAATCTTTAAAATCCGTTGCGTAGTTTTAAAGATTAAAGGGAACAAAGGGACATGAGGGAAAAAAAACCGACTTTGTTTTATAATATGTATAGATAATAAAAGTAAGTAGTTTTTTAGTTAAGAATATGTTTTTCATTACATATATTAACTTTGTGTATAACTTAACGTGCAGAGGTACGTAGAGTAAAATTTAAAAAAAAAAATAGTTATTGCTGAGTGTGTAAACTGTCGAAAACGAAAAAAATTACATTTAATGGAGTATCCAGCAATTGGAATAGTACTTGTTGGTGCAGTTCGAAATTTATTGGAATCTTCAGACGAAGATGATTCTAGCGATGATGACGATATTTTCATCAATTGTTTTGAAAATCGTACAGGACAAGGTATCATTCCAAGAACCCAAAATTATGTCGAAAATACGGTTTTTCGAATGACTGATGAAACTTTTAAAAGTCATTTTCGGTAAGACATACTTATTGTATTTTTACCCAATTAACTGGTGATAGTTATTTTTCAAAACTTAAATATTTAAATTATTGTTAATTTCTAATATTACATCTTTATTTGTAAATCAATTACAGTATGAGGCGCGATACTTTTGAATTTCTTATAAATTTACTCGGGCCCGACTTACAAAAACAATTTGGCAGACATCCTATTTCTGTCGAAAAACAGCTTCTTCTGAGTATTTGGACCATGGCAACACCAGATTCTTACAGGTACATTATTCACATTCCTAATCTTATTCTAAAAACCATCAAGAAGTAAAAAATTAGAATAGCTTAATATTTTATTAATTTTACAGATCAGTATGTGATTGTTTCAATGTCGGAAAAGCAACAGCTTGGAGAACTGTTTGGAAAGTAGTCAAATCAATATATAATTATCTACCTTTCTACATAAAATGGCCTACTCGTGAAGAAGCGAGGATAACATCAAATCATATATATCGAAAATACGGATTTCCGAATGTATTGGGAGCGATTGATGGAACACACATAAGAATTGCTCAGCCCAAAGAACACCATGCCAGCTATATTAACCGCAAAGGATTTAATTCTATTCAAACTCAGGTTTTTAAAACAATCAAATTTATATTGATGAGCTAAGTATATAATTATATTTACCTAACTTGTTGAAATAAAATTAATTTTATAATTTCAGCTAGTATGTGATCACAAATTGAAAATTATTCACGCATACTGTGGTCAAGCAGGCTCCAGTCCATGATGCTCGTATTTTCCGACTGTCAAATTTACAAAATTATTGCACACCTGAATTTTTTCCTGACGATACCCATTTGTTAGGAGACAAGGCTTACAGTATTCAACCTTGTATAATAGTACCATATCGAAATAATGGTAACTTCAATCAAGATTCATTGCGATACAACACAATACATTCAAGTGCTCGTATGGTGATAGAACGAGCAAATGCTTCATTAAAAGAAAGATTTCGTAGTTTGTTGGATAAACTGCCATTCAAAAGAACGGACTTAATACCATATACTTAATATAATATGCACAACATTTGCATTATGAGAGATGATTTGATCGACATCCCAATACGTTTGAATCATGAAATTCCAGTAATGTATTTAGATATTGAAATGAACAGTGACATGAAAGTTGCTGGAATGGAGAAAAGAGAAAGGTTGAAAAATTTTATTAATAATAATGTATACATTTTAAACTTTGGTCATACATATGCATTCTAATCAACTGAAAATACAAACTTTGTACTTTTTTTGGTTTATTTCAAACATCAACATAGATTTTATGTTATTATAAAAAAATAACTAAAACATTATGTTTTCTTGTATGGGAGCCCCCCCCCCCCCCCCTTAATTATTAAGTTTATTTTAATTTTACTATCAATTATTAAAGTACAAATACAACTGAGTATTTTGTGAATATTTCAAGTAGGATCCGCTGTCATTATTGATATAGAGCAAAAAATAGCAAAAAATCACTTTTGTTGTATAGGAGTCCCCCTTAAATATTTATTTTGTTTTTAGTATTTGTTTTTATAGCAGCAACAGCTATACACAAACTGTGAAAATTTTAGAAGTCTAGCTATAGCGGTTCTTGAGATACAGCCTGGAGAGGTCTTAGTAATAGGGTCCCGTTTTTTACCCTTTGGTTTTAAATAAAGACAACTATAATGAAAATAAGAATAATTTATATTTTTAGGCTGCCTTCACATTAAGTCGCAAGCCGCGCGGCAGCCGGGAACAGGCGCGACTTGTTTTAGTATAGAAATCGCGCGGCTGTTGCGCGGCTTGCGACAGTGTCTGAACACATTAGGCAGAATTACGCTGGCGTAAATTCCGCCGCGTTTACGCCGCGTTTCAAATGCATACAAAATACGGGCGGAACGCGAGGGGTAACACACTATTCCGTCGCGTTCCGTCCGTATTTTGTATGCGTTTGACATTTGCGGCGGAACTTACGCCGGCGTAATTCAGCATAGTGTGTTTCGACACTTAGAAGGCAGCCTTTCATCTGAAAATCACGAATCTCCATATCTTGTCAGATGGTCATCAAGCTTATTAAGGGCGCCAGATAACTGAGCCATTGATTCAATTTTCTCACGATGATGTTGTTGGCGAATTTCAGTGTTTACTTTTTTAGCTGCAAGTAATTCTTCACAGTATGTACTTAACGGTTTTGGACGCTTTCGTGGTGGGCTGATAACGTCAGAATCAAAAAAACACCAAAAATTTTATTTTTGCTAATCATGTTGCGAGTTTATGAAATTTGAATAAATTTCTTCTACATTTTATATCACATTAAAAATTATTTCACAAAATTAAATAATGTTAATACCCATTTTGTTGGTAGTGTTTGATCCAGCAGTAGACAGAGGTTTTACCCACGGCTTCTCGCCAAATACTTTTTCCGTTTCCTACAAATTAACATAGGTAAATTAATATTTGTGAAAATTTTGGAAAGTATGATTAGAAAAAATTATTAGTTTTCATTATTACATCATAGAAATACCATGTTATCGGTGCACTCCCAGATCTGTTCTGGCTATCTTTTAAACATTTATAACGGCGCTTCAGCGTTTCCCATTTTGTTTTACATTTTCTGCAGCAATAGGCGGCAAACCCTGCTGATTAAGGGTTTCGTTGATTTTCGTCCCAATTTTGACCCAAACATCGCCGTTGGTAATATTTGCATCCAGAAATTCAAGCTGGTATTCCTTATAAACCGCAATAAGAAGTAAAACTTCATCTTTGCTCCAATTCTTGACATCTTAAATTTGATAACAATATATTTAATACAAATATTGAAAAAAGTAACGAACTAATATTTGATGTTGATCAAATTTTATGAGATTTAAGTTGACCGAACTTTAGAAAATTACAAGAAATTTCACTTAACAAATAAATTAATACAAATAAGAAAATTGAATAAATTGAAGAGGTGGTAATAAAATATAATTGTTTGGCTTTCAGTATTACTCACGCATCTTTATTATTGTCATCGTTGTTATTTCTTTCTTTACCCAATGACTTTGTAGCCTTCAGTTTATTAAAAGATTTTCCAGCCGTTGACTTTGTCTGAGCAGTATCGAAAGATGTCGAAGATATTATATTGGAAAATGTTGCAGCTCCTGACTCATTTTCTTTTTCGAATTCTTTTGAATCATACCTTTTTTGGTCAAATGTCGACATAGGACGATCAAATATAAAACATTCTGTGGATTGATTAATTACAATATTAGAAAAATCTGTCTATACATATTATACCCGATTTTTTGATACATTACAGGTATTCATAGTGGTTATACCTACCTATGCCTATTGCCTATACGATAATCATTTGTAAATTATCATTAAACTTCATATTTTAATTAATTTTACATTTTTACCTTTATTTATACAAAACTCCAAAAGTTGAGTTGCGAACATCGTATCTACAAAGTGAAAACGAAATATTATTAATCAGAAAACAAAATAAGGTTATGTATTTACTTTTAAACAAACAATGGCAAAACCTGTCTTTGCACGATCAAAAACCTCCTTCGTAACTCTCAGCTCGTATTGAACATTTTCAACAGAGTTTATCAGGGTTAATTTTTGTAATTCTACCATTGTTTTATTTATCCAGATTAATTACGTACCTAACTTTGGGATTAAACTGTAGGTATTGTTTTTACGTTAGACACTCGAGTGGTTTTGACACTTGACAGTTGACTTTTGACAGTTGACTGATCACGTGATCAAAGTACTGCGAGTGCCTTACCTTGGAAACGCCAGTACTCACAGTACAATATGGCGACGATTGATGACGTCATATATTTCACTAGGGTACTGCGGCAGTATACTGCAACTCCATTATGGAACGATTTTTTCTACAGTGATAGCACTGTGCAGTGGTCGCAGTACATTTAGGAACACAGCCTAAATACGCTACCTAACTAATAAACATTATTAGAAAACAAAGCTAAGGATGAGTTTTATGTAGCTATAACACCAATGCAACATTTAAAGCGTTCGATAAATTATTGCCGATTGAAGACATGAGTACAAGAACCACAATAACTATAACATTTTATAACTTTAGGACAATTACTCATTTTTTTCCCTTAAAATTTAAACAAACCTTATAACCAGATGATGAACTATATGTACTTCATCATCTGGTGAAAATATTATCTGGCTACACATAAAATCTACAGTATTTTTATTTCAAATATTTTTTTCGGCCCTAAAGCCTCTTTTTATGGCAAAAACGGCAATTTTTCAACTGTAACTTACGCGGTTCTTCTACTCACGTCATCAATTATAAAACGGAGGTATAGCTAAATTTTGAAACTCAACCCCTTACGCAGAAAATTCTATATTTTACTACAAGAAACTAATTGGTGCGTTTTTTTCTTTAGCTAAGGCTGCGTTTAATTACTGCGTTTCATCTCAGTGCGTCTACTTAAAAAAGTTGTTTACGGACCCTATTTTTCTCTATGAAGTCCTTTAAGCTACGGTCAGCATAAAAGAAAGCTATTACGCGTGTCCAGTACGAAGAGTGGAGTGAACTTAAAGAATGCTGGTGTTGGTTATTCTTTTAAGTTTACTTACGCATTTTTGCGCTAGTTAGGTTAGGCTAGATTAAGTTATGTAATTTAAATTCAAATTTGTGTATCTGAGAATTAAAAAAAATTGACACACGTACAAATGCAAGATTGGTACACCCATTTTTGACCTTGTGGCTCTAGGATGACATTGTCACAACTCCGTTGAGCCAAAGTTCATTTATCGCACGGGAACCGTACTTTTTTCGGGATAAAAAGTATCCTCTGTCCTTTCCCGGGACTCAAAGTATCTCCGTACCAAATTTTAGCGAAATCGGCTCAGTGGTTTGGGCGTGAAGAGGTTACAGACACAATTTTGCTTTTATAATTTTATACCATTATCATGGACAAAGTTATTTGAGTAGTCTTGCAGCTATTTGACTCCATCTAAAAGTGTAAAAACTTAAAACCTAAAGGTTAAAATATGAATTATGATTGAGTTTCGACCACAGGCTGACCTCTAGTCTCTAAAATTTAGTAACAATTTAGTATATTGACTTACTTAATAATATTACAATATTGTCTAGACATTTCGGTAAAATTCAGTATAGATATCGGCTACACATGGTGTCTAAACACACTAGACCGAAAATACGCAACCGAACTTCCGAGGCCGATTTTACGTTCCGACGCATTCAGCTGATATGACACACGAGACACGGGAGCCGAAATTACGCGGCGGAAATTCAGTTGCGTAACTTTGTCCGAGTATTTAGTGTCTCGAGCGCCGCCGAATCAACGCCAAAAAAAACATTGCCGCCGAATCGCTGCCGAACTTACGCCCGACCGGAAATTCGGCTGAACGCTAGCACAACGTAATTTCGGCATGGTGTGTCATCAGTAATTAACACACTGCAGGCGTAATCATTCCGAATTTCGGCCGCGTATTTTCGGCCTAGTGTGTATACACACTTGAAAGATCACCGTCACCTACTTACTGTATTATTCAAAATTACGCGGGCAGAGCCACAGGACGAAATAAATTTGTATTTTCAAACGATCATAGAAATTCGTCAAACAAAATTAGTTCAAACTTCAAAGTCTGCGTGCTTTTCCTTAACAAACAAATAATATAATTTAACTTGAATGAAAGGGTTATGCGGGTGCATTCTTACCTTTACCTAAATAGGAATTAAAGCCAAATTTTCAGTTTTCCAAGAAGTGCGTTTTTTTACTATAGATGATAGTAAAAAAACGTAAAGTACCCCGCAAGCGATCAAATTTGTTTGACAAACATATTTGATGTAATTTACGTTTTCATCAAACAGCAGCGCAGACGATCAAACGTGCATCAAACACGTTTGTTAAACAATTAGCTAGAATCGGTTTGAGATCATGAGATTTTGTTTGACAAACACAGCGGAACACGTTCAATTAACACGTTTGTCAAACGCTACGTAATCCAAATTTTCTTCAAACACGTCAAACACGTAGTTTGTTTGACAAACGCTTCAAACAAAGCTGTACTCGATCAAACTGTTTGACAAACACGTAAAATTTGACAAACAATTTGATCGTTTGCGGACTACTTAAATATTAATTTTATTGGAAAGCTAACCTATTTGAATGCCAAGAAAATTCCAAGAAAATTAATTAATTGTTAATGGACTTTAGCATTGAGGTTTTGAAAAAAAAAATAAGTACAGAGAACAGAGATAAAACTTTATTTCGAAACCGCACTTGTCCGCCAGGACTTACGAATATAGTTTTGTTATTCGTAGGCCAGGACCTACGAATAATAAAAGGAGCCCCAGGACTCAATAAATTGTTGACCAGGTCAGAAGTTAACAGATGTCAAGGACAGAGTTCACAGATATTATAAGAGCGATTTATTCTTGTTTCATATTATAATTTTTTGCCAATTTTTTAAATATTTCGCCAAAAGCATAAAATTTTTGCTCATGTTTAGTTGTTTCTAAATAAAATAGACTTTCTCATGACTCTACTATAATTTATGTAGATGTTATGTGCTCAAATGGTGTACTCCGTGTACACGAGCATTCACCGTCTCAAACTAGACATCGGATTATATATTTTGCATATTTATGCAAATACATGTAATGGAACTTTTTTAAAGATCTACACAAGTTGCAAGAGTCAGGACTCAGGACCAACTTTCTGCAATCTACATGTCCATCATCTGTCTTTTTAGACAATCAGGCGACCAGCCTGTTCCTTACCCAACTTTGAAACATTATCATTCCACCGCGAGAATCAAACCTACAAGTCAAGAATTCCAAGCCTGTGGACTATGAAGGTATCGGCAAAGCTATGCATATTTCTAAGAAAAAATTAACTAAATTAGTCAACAAAATGCCTGAGAATAGGTCATTTGTCTTCCAACGAAATTCCGCCTACGCGTCAATGCGCCAATAATGATAGATTGCATTAATTAATTCTAGCATCTAGCTATCTTTGTAAGACATAAACTTGGCAAGCGTAAGTCTGCAAATGTACAGTTTTTTTACGAGAATATTAAGAGACACACTCTTGCTTAAATTGTTGTACAATTTTATACAGTTTAACCTATCAAGCCCCATATGAGCACCGGTGATCGCGACAACGATAGAATAACAAAAGATTTCCAAAAATCCGCGATCAAAGGATTAATGTGGAAGAGCCATGCTTCGGCACGAATGGGCCGGCTCGACCGGAGAAATACCACGTTCTCACAGAAAACCGGCGTGAAACAGCGCTTGCGCTGTGTTTCGCCGTGTGAGTGAGTTTACCGGAGGCCTAATCCCCTACCCTATTCCCTTCCCTACCCTCCCCTATTCCCTTCCCTTCCCATCCCTACCCTCCCCTATTACCCTATTCCCTCTTAAAAGGCCGGCAACGCACCTGCAGCTCTTCTGATGCTGCGAGTGTCCATGGGCGACGGAAGTTGCTTTCCATCAGGTGACCCGTTTGCTCATTTGCACTCTTATTTCATAAAAAAAATACTTAAATAAACTAAAATATTGCACTGACTTTGATGCAGTAGGGACTCAATTAAAATATTAAATTATAATAATTTGATGTGGCACAGCTAAGTTATATTATGGTCTAGTCACTCTAGTGGCCGTTTACCCGTATATTACCGGTATACGCAATCTATGAACAATTAAGTAAGTTTTTATCACAAAAAAATGTACGGTTTCTGTTCTATTTCGACGATTGATTGATGAATTTAGACGCCTGGAACATTTTTTACGTACGATACAATCACTTCACTACATAGTATAAAACAAAGTCACTTTTCGCTGTCCGGCGTCTCTACATCTAATATTATTATGCTTAGGGCCCACAATGCCATGCATGCCATGCGATAAATTCATTCAAGATCAAGGTTTATTTAAAGTACGGCATTTTATGGATAAACAAGTTTATCGGGCCATCTTTGATAAAAATCACTATTTCTTTATAAAATAGTGATTTTTATCAACGTAATCAAAGGTTGTATTACAGATGTAATTTTATTTGCCCACGCGCTGCGTCTCACATTGTGGCTTAATTATTTAAGACCCACGTTCATCTTTATTTAAGGATCTATTACAGTCATGCGATAAGCTGTAAACTTAAAAACTTTAGCATAATTCGGAGCCAAATAAGCGGTCAAAAGTAAGGGACTCGTTCCATTGCATTGCATCGTAGCAACTATTACTTAGAAATTTTACTGAATTTGAATAATATTATGTCAATAGATTTATAATTATAGCCAAGGTAATATGTGCTTTATTATAATACTAGCTGTCCCGGCAAACGTTGTTTTGCCATTTAAAGTATTTCTACTTCATCAGTTGATACAAAATCTTACCCCCTCTTTTGTCCCCTAAGAAGGGTGGGGGGAAAATTTTATTCACCAGATTTTAAGTTGGGAAACACAGTTAATAATATGAAGTAAGTCCATTAAAGAAAAAAATTTGATACAAAATCTGACCCCTCTTTGGTTCCCTTAGAGGGGGGTGGGTGATTTTTATACACCATATGTTGAGTTGGAAGAAGACAAATATATCTGCGAAAACCGTATGCAAATCGGATCAGTAGTTTTCGTGTTAAAGCAAAAGTTTGATACAAAATCTGACCCCCTTTTTCGTCCCCTTAGAGGGGTGGGGGGGGACATTTTTATACACCAGATGTTAAGTTGGAAGAAGACAAATATATATACGAAAACCGCATTCAAATCGGATGAGTAGTTTTCGTGTGATGCTGGAACAAACATACAGACAGACAGACAGACAGACAGACAGACAGACAGACAAAAAAACTAACTAACTTTTCGGCTTCTATAGTGATGCTGTGACACCCTCCGCTTATGATTTTATGAATATCTTTAATGTACAGAATTGTCATTTGTACAGATTTATTATATGTATAGATTTCAACAACAAAGTTTCAACTCACTTCCGAACTTATTTTATGAAATAAGTTACAAGAACATAACTCTCATAAAACAGGTCTTGTAAGCTAGAAAATAGGTTTCCTTGGAACCAAATTTAACAAAATTGAGAGTAAATTTTTCATTTATTGTATACCCGAGGAAATTAATTCCTTAGCAGTTGACAGACATAATATTGGCTGGTTTTGACGTAACGCGACCAAACTACGTAGGTCCCCCATCTGCCTAGGAATCAACATCTCTGATAGTACAATGACCTATCAAGCCCCATAAGGGCACCGGTGACCGGGACAACAATAGAATAACAATAGATTCCCAAGAATCCGTGATCGCAGGATTAAAATTTAAATAGACTATCTTTTGATTTCCTGCACGTCGAATACGTGTAACCGTTGCTTAAGGGTCATCAATAATGTCATGGCCTGATGTAATATTATGTCATGGTTAAAGAAAAAAAAGAATTAAATTATAGTATTATAATAAATAATATTATGTTTGTACGTCTGATTGTTCGAAAATGAAGGTGAATCAATTATTTTAGGCTTTACAGTAGTCTCATATTATGTGTAAAATCTGCTCATTTGTTACATTGATACAGTAAATACTGTGTATAGTGGGAACGCACTTGTGACTTCCTGTCAACAAAAAAATATAATATCCATCCATTCAAATGGTTGTTGTTACTCTATTACGCAAAAAGTGCTAACTGAATTTTTCTTGAGTATACGAGCTAAGCTCTGGAAACTGTACCTACCTTTTCCTAGATATAGCAATTAAATGTCATTTTTTTGTCCAATCTTATTGACCTCAGTTTAATAATAATTTGTGGACGTTTCAATCTTTTAAAAGGCAAAGTTAATAACAGGAAAAAATTCAATAAACGATAAATCAATTAAAATAACAAAATATCGAGGAGCTGTAATAAAGATTCTTCAAATATTTGAAGGCGAACTGGTTTTAATAAAAAAAGAAAAAAAGCAGTCCTTATTGCCATAGATAATAGATATTGCCTTGTAGCCGTCTAGGCCCTAACCCTAGTGGTCAGCAACACGCGGCCCGCGAACGTTTTACTTGCGGCCCGTGAATGTCTTACTTGCGGCCCGTGAATGTTTTACTTGCGGCCCGTGAATGTTTTACTTGCGGCCCGTGAATGTTTTGTGAATAAGTTATAATTAGTATCAAAAACAATGTTTTCTATTTTCTAATATTGCCAGTAGTTATCGCAACTTAAAAACGTAGCTGTTTGTGTAATTTTGCAATAAAAACTTTGTTTATTTTTCTGAATCCTCATAAAATACTCTCTCTTACAAATTTTAACTGCTCACTTTTTACTATATAGGTTCAGTTATATTGTATTTTTGCTAGGAAAGTTTTGGGGTAGTTCTGATTTTTTCATTCCATATAATATGTTTTGGGGTTCTAAATCCGAATCTGAGGTTTGCGGACAAAATTTCGTGACGCAACATTAAAAAAACCAAAAAAAAAAAACGGTTTTTTAGCTTTTTTCCGGTTTTTTGCTTAAAACTCGAAAACTATTAACTTTTGGTAAATGGTCTGTTTACAGAAATTAAAGTACTTGAAATTCTCTACAATTTGCAGTATTTTTTTTTCAGACGAATCGTTCGGTTTCTAGTGCGAGTTGAATATTGTAAATTTTTTGCAGTTTATGCAAAACCCACTTTTTACATTTCAATATTTAATTTTTATGGATGTTGTCATTTGATAAATGCCACCTGGTTTTCCACACAAGCAATTAAAAAGAAAAAAGGCAAAAATTATGCAAATTCAGTACGTATCAAAAAAAGGTAGAACTCGTAACAAAATAAAACTTAAAATCTCGTTACTTATGATCATATATTATTATGATTATAAATTATAATATGCAAAATTTATATGAGCCGTTGTCTTTTGGAAGGCCCTGGCTAAGGTTCTTCGATAACGATAAGTCCTGGTTCTGCTTGTTCTGGAAAATAAAATTTTAAAGTTAAGTCATTGATCAAGAAGAGATGAAGATTGCAAAATAGATTGTGAGATTACACATACTTTCCGTATCGTACTGAGGTTCTTTGATGGCATCGGGTCCTGGCTCAGGGTCTGATTGCTCCATCGAATCCATCCATCCAAGGAGAGATGAATGACTACAAAATAACTTGTGAGATCCAACATACCTCTCTCTCTTTCTTCAGTTTCTTCTACGTCTATGTCAGAGCTGTCTTCTGGGAGCTCAACATTGTTACACAGTCCTTCACATGATGTGCATATTGGGGAACAATGGAGTCCCGCCTTCCTGCATCCACAATTTAAGATACAAACAATACGTATCTTCATCATTCAAAAATAAGACCAAGATTTCCTCATTGCCTGTGTAACAATGTTGAGCCCCCAGAAGACAGCCGTCTGACATAGACGTAGAAGAAACTGAAGAAAGAGAGAGAGGTATGTTGGATCTCACAAGTTATTTTGTAGTCATTCATCTCTCCTTGATATATGATAATATGTGTCTTACCTCTTTTTATTTTCCAGGACAACGACTCCTGACGCTGACGATGGAGCAATCAGACCCTGAACCAGGACCCGATGCCATCGAAGAACCTCAGTACGATGCGGAAAGTATGTTTAATCTCACAATCTATTTTGCAATCTTCATCTCTTCTTGATAAATGACTTAACTTCCAACTTTTATTTTCCAGAACAAGCAGAACCAGGACTCATCGTTATTGAAGAACCTCAGCCAGGGCCTTCCAAAAGACAACGGCTCATATAAATTTTGCATATTATAATTAATAATCGTAATAATATAATTATGATCATAAGTAACGAGATTTTAAGTTTTATTTTGTTACGAGTTCTACCATTTTTTGATACCTACTGAATTTGCATAATTTTAACCTTTTTTTCTTTTTAATCACTCGTGTGGAAAACCAGGTGACATTTATGAAATGACAGCATCCATAAAAATTAAATATTGAAATGTAAAAAGTGAGTTTTGCATAAACTGCTAAAAATTTACAATTTTCAACTCGCACTAGAAAACGAACGATTCGTCTGAAAAAAAAAAAAACTAAATACTGCTATTTGTAGAGAATTTCAAGTTCTTTAATTTCTATAAACAGACCATTTACTAAAAGTTTACAGTTTTCGAGTTTGAAGCAAAAAAACCGGAAAAAAGCAAAAAAAAAAACGGTTTTTTTCTGGTTTTTTTAATGTTGCGTCACGAAATTTTGTCCGCAAACCTCAGATTCAGATTTAGCACCCCAAAACACATATGGAATGAAAAAATCAGAACTACCCCAAAACTTTCCTACTAGGTTCACTTTACGGTACAAATTTACTGAATCATAAGTGCCATCCATCAGAGAGGTTGAAACTTTTTTTTTAATTGTGGTCTAGATAAGCCCTCATTATGCGCAGGTATATTGGGCTTCTAGGGTTAATACCAGTATAAGTACTGCGGCCCGCCTTTAGTTTGTTTTGCCACCTTGTGGCCCTTGCCTCTAGTCTAGTCTGGTCTAGGGCAATAATGCCTTCCACACTGGTTTCGGTGATGGTAGCCGGTTTCGTTTAAGCCAGCTAGGTTTTAAATTGCCCAAGTGTGTGCGCAGAACATGACAGCAATTATATCTCTCTTCCTTTTCTCTCATAACTCAGTGGGACGGGTTACTGAGACTGGCGAGTGATTAGGCGCAGGACCGACTTATTACATGACTATCCACGACGCATCATCTGACAATGATGACGCGGATGGGCATGTAAAAAGCCGGTTGTACGTCTGTGACAAGTGTCTAAGTGGCTGGCGTCGAGTACCGTCGACGCGTGCTGTCGACAAGTGCCGTTCGTCTCTAAGAAGCCTAACTAATATTCAAACAGCTATCCAAGATCCGATGTCTTTGTCAAGAGACTTTTCCAATATGTCAGATATAGGCAGGCCTTGTATATCTAGTTATTGGAATGTAAATATTTTCATAGGTAATTATTAAGTATTCAACAGAATATAGTAATGGGGGCTTGGCAACCCCCAGACCTTCAAACTAGGAAGCATTCTCTGCCCAATATGCCATGTCTGCTTCAGACAATAGTCTAAGGTCCTGTTTCACCACTTCCTGATAAGTAACGAATAGGCTATCCACAATTAACTTGACAGATCAAGTATGGGGAATCTATCAAAAAAGTTATGAATTGCCTATTTGGCACTTTATCAGAAAGTGGTGAAACAGGCCCTAAATCTTCACACATATTGTGACTAGTCCATACCCATACTTATATTATAAATGCGAAAGTGTGTCTGTCTGTCCGTCTGTTTGTCTGTTACCTCTTACGTCCAAACCGCTGAACCGATTTTGCTGAAATTTGATATGCAGATAATTCGAGTCCCGGGAAAGGATATAGGATACTTTTTATCCAGGAAAAATGTACGGTTGTAGTTCTAGTACGGTAGTACGGTTCTAATCTAGTTGACTAAAAATTAGTTACCTACTTATATGTTGCCCCAAAAGCTTAAAATGTCAAACAAAACGACCAAAACCTTAACGTATCAAAAAGGTTGAGTTCCGCGAACGAGCTTTATATAGGTAGAAATAGAATAAATTGGATCAAAAATTTACATTGAACATAAATTTGCATCTTTAGATTTGTCCTTGAATAATAAGTAGCTAGATGTGTGAACTTGCAAGAGTTTTTATAAAAATGACTATAAGAAACTCATAGGACGGATGACCGCTAGTAAGGTAGGCTTTCAAGAGATCAAGCAATCTATATTATCCAAACTAATATTAGGTATATCCCTATAACATTTCCATTTTGTTTAAAAAAAGTTAAGGTACTTTTTTCGATCTCAGTTATTTCTGTTATTCAAACTTATCACCCCTGCAATCAATCCATCTTTGCAGTGGCAGTTTATGGATGTCCGTCTTGAAAAAATCAGCTGGACGGGAGACAGCAAACTCTTCAAAGGCGTTTTGTACTGCCTCTCGGGAAATGAATTCTTTTCCCGCTAAAAAGTTGTCCAAGTTTTGGAAAAAGTAATAGATGGTAGATGCAAGGTTTGGTGAGTATAGCGGATGAGGGAGAGCTTCCTAACCCAACTCTTGCAGCTTAGAGACGGTCTGTTGTGTAGTAAGGGGACGCGCGTCGTCGGGAAGGAGCAGTGGAGACGACCACTGCTCCTTCCCTACGACATCTAAAACTGGTTGCAGACGAGCGAGCTTAGCCATCATTGTGGTCAGTTCTTCAATGGAAAAAGCCGTTTTGTAAAAAAACTGGTCAGTAAAAACACCATTTGAGTACATTAAGCTGATTCTACACGATCTATACTTTCATCATTATGTGATTAATCGAGCAAAGAAAGCAAACACTTTCTTAAATCTTGTCTAATGTCTATCTTAATAAGTGATAGCTTCGTAAGAGAATAATTACGATGTTTGTGAAGATCTAGGATCTAATTAGTTAAACTGAAGTTTGATTTCACCTGGATTGATAAAAAAAAAATCCGTACAGTCGGATTTTTTTTACCTAAATTTCTAATAGCATATATAGTATAACAAAAAATTTGCATAATTAGTCTCTCATCAGTGATAACTTTTTTTACATTAAAGGCAATAATTTATAAAATGTCAAAGACATTCAGAATAAAATTTACGGGCACATCCAAACGAGTAGGTAATGTATTCGTTTCTAATCTTCTTATTTGGGTATATAAGGACATTTTAGATACAAATTCGACAGACTGTAGTCAGCCTCTGAAAACAAAACTAGCAACATGGTAAGAGGTTTTATTAATTTATTTTCACCAAAATAAAATTAAATAGAATTTAATTCAAAAACATAATCATAGTAACATTGTGCACTACCTAAAAAAATCTGGAAAAAGTTAATAGACTTACGATCATAATTTCACCAGCATCATGTTTTTACTTCACCAGCATATAAAAGGAAATTTCTAGAAATATATTCTGGATGGACTTCAGCTCAAGGACTTGAAAATCCTAGCAGCATATTCTACGGATACCTAACCTGAACCAGTTTTGTGTGACATCAATTGGACTTAACCGATAAGCTTGTTTGGATCCTTAACATAAGTCTTTTTAACGCTTCCATATTAATTATCATGGATCTTGTCGAGTTATTCCCTACCAGTGTAAAATCATTAACATGCAATCTTTCCAAAATTTTATTTTACATTTTTAATTTTTTAGGACTATAGTCTACAAAAGTTTACATCTATTTTGTCTATCAAACTTTCAAGTTACCAGAACTATGCTTGCATACTAAATTGCATCATCTTTCTATCTTCCCTTTTCATCGTCAGCGTTTATCCAACCAAGCAATATTTAAAGAAATTCTTCACAGGTCTCCAATTCTCTTCTTATTAACCTTCCACATTCATCCAACAAGCGACCTTTAAAGAAATTCTTCACCGTTCTCCAATTCCCTTCTCATTTACCTTCCAACCGATCGTTCTTTCCAGAAATTCTTCGCCATCGTCCAGTATCTCTCCTCATCTACCGTCAGCATTTATCTAACCGATCGTTCTTTCCAGAAATTCTTCGCCGTTCTTGCCGTCTTCGTGGCTTCGGCCATCGCCGCTGAGGTGCCCGTGTACCGCAGCGGGGAGGCTGATGCCTCCATCCTGCGTTACGACAACGAGGCCGCCCCCGACGGTTCCTCCTTCCACACCGCCATTGAAACCGAAAACGGCATCGTTCAGGAATCCGAGGGAGTCCTGAGGAATGTCAACTCTGTAAGTAAAACCTCTTTTATGGCAAGTCCAACAAGTTACTTTTACAAAACCTTTCCATCTTTCAGTGTATTTCTTATAAAACTTTTTTTCCTAGTATTAATTGTTACAAAATTAATTTTAATGGAGCAAGCTTTTTAATGTTTGTCATTGACTCAACAAAAGTACAATATTGTATATAATAATAAGTGCTTAAATCTCACTTTTTCACTGTCTTCATTTATGAAAAAGAGATCAGTAAACTATCAGAAATTTTCACCATTATCATCATCATTATTATCACCAGTCTAATATACATCTTCTTCTCCAGGAATACCCCGATCTGGAAGTCCGTGGCTCCGTCAGCTACACCTCTCCCGAGGGTGTCCCCATCAGGCTTACCTGGGTTGCCGACAAGGACGGTTACCGTGCCGAAGTAAGTGTATTTCCTTAGTCCTTATCCAAGCGAATTAGCCACTATTTAGATTAAAAAAAAGAGTTGGAATAAATCTGAATTAAAAAAGGACGAAAGGTAGAGCGATAGAGATATTCTCTTAGTTTAAATTTGGATTATTATAGTTTAATTGCTGTAGCTTCCTACAAAACTACCTGCAAAGTCAAAGTTAAAGAATAATAATAGGGATCTAAGGATTGATCGATTGGCCTTGATCTTTAAATGTTAATAATTTAATAATTTATGTAAAATTAGGAGACGACATTAGTATACCAAATATGGAGATGACGAGTTAGGAACAAATTATAATAAAAATAAATCTTGTTAACGTGTGAACTTTATCCGGGTAACACTTAAATTTTGATGGTTTGCCTTTGACCTTTAAAAGACGCTTCTGAGGCTACTGACAAGTTACTAAAAATTGGCTACTATTCTCTTCTCATATATCTATATTATATATCGGCAAAAGCTGACACTTAACTTAAAAACTGCCTATTTTTTATCTATTTTATAGTCTAGGAGACAACTGTTTTTCTGTCACTGTATACTCCATCTATAGTCTAAGAGTCTTCGATTGCTTTATACTCTAGGAGCCAACCTTAACCTTAACTTTGCTACTACTTTATGGTATACTAAATTTGTTTTTTTTTCCACAGGGTGACTCCATCCCCGTCCCTCCCCCAGTACCAGAGCTGATCCTCCGCAGTCTCGAGTACATCCGCACCCACCCCGCCGCCGTCCCAGTTGAGTACCTCGTCAAGAAGAACTAAGTGATAACCCCCGGCCTATAACGATTTGGACTTATGTGCTTCTGTTTCTAATGGACACAGAGCATAAATAAATGTTGTACAGTTATTTTATAGTTTTATTTGCTATTTTGTTTTTAACCACCGACAAAGAAGAGAGTGTTTGACGTGTCTGTCTGTCTGTCCGTGGCAACGTAGCATTCAAACAGGTGAACCGATTTTGATCTTGTTTTTTTTTTGTTTGAAATAAGACATTATCGAGCGTGTTCTTAGCTATCACCATCACCAGCCCACTCAGTGTTGGAAAATTTGAGTTTGATCTACTTAAATGTTTTGAATCGGATTTTTTAAATTTCGTACTTATTATTGTATAATGTTCTATATTTATCTACTTAATCCAAAACATTAAAAATACTGCATTTTGCCTGACTATAGATAATTTTGCCTGAATATAAAATAATTAGATATTTTTTTTGTTTCGTTCTGAAACAAAAACAAAATCTAATTATTTTATATTTATAAATGAGAATAGAAAAAAAGAAAAGTAGAAAAGAAATTAGATATGCATGTAGTACCAGTATACTCACTTTACCTACATTTTTTTGAACAGTATCAATTAATGATGATGAAGATTGTGAGGTGCTAATAAGCAGAATCACCTAGATGACCTTTCTGTTATCTTCATCATTTTTACGATGTGTATCGAAATGCCACAGACGAATCGAATTTGTACAAAAGGAAAAAAATATATAATATATTATGTTTCAAG
The DNA here is from genome assembly GCA_963422495.1 of Polyommatus iphigenia. NCBI lineage: Eukaryota > Metazoa > Arthropoda > Insecta > Lepidoptera > Lycaenidae > Polyommatus > Polyommatus iphigenia. The sequence goes on along the minus strand of OY730180.1, from coordinate 42,519,498 downwards.
TTCCAACTCACCGAAATTGTCTATAAATTATACAGGCAAAATAACATGTTAGGTTTTACCTAACACCTCCTTATAAAACAAATTTAAATTACATTCAGAACAATTTGTAACTTATTTTTTTGAAGCTTTAAACCAGGCAATAAAATAAATACATACATGATGTCTTTTAAAAATATACCATGAATCCATACTAATATTGTAAATGCGAAAGTATTTCTGTCTGTCTGTTACCTCTTACCTTCCAAACCGTTGAACCGATTTTGCTAAAATTTGGTATGGAAATACTTTGAGTCCCGGGAGTGGACATAGGAAACTTTTTGAAGCTAAATATTCGCATCACCTCGACGACGGTAGCGAAACGGCGAAGCCATACATTTACTGAATATTGTGTAGAATTTTTTGAACTTAGGGTCAGTAGAGTTAAGACTTGTAGAACCAGAATATTCACGCAACGGATGGGCATGTGTACAGTCGGTCCTGCGCCTGATATCTCGCCAGTCGTGTCGGCCATCCGTCCCACTTTGTTATGAGTAAAGGAAGATAGAGTGCCTTTGTGTATTGCTCAAACACATGGGCATTATAAAATTACTCCTGCGTAGCAGCTGGGCTAGTTTCATTGTAACTGCCGTCACCAATACTGGACCTACACTAGATTCGGCCTCCCAAGGCGTCATCCATACTATCCACACTTCCATACTAATATTATAAATGCGAAAGTGTGTCTGTCTGTCTGTCTGTCTGTTAACTCTTCATGCTCAAACCGCATAACCGATTTTGCTGAAATTTTGTATTAGGATACTTTGAGTCCCGGGAAAGGGACAGGATACTTTTATCAATAGGGATAAAAATGTACGGTTCCCGCGCGATAAAAGAATTTTGGCGCAACGGAGTTGCGGGAGCCATTAAAACAGGTACAATTATTATTATGATTTACAGTACCTAATCTCTTTTGATAATGGTGTCTCCTCATATAATGCTTTATATACAGGGTGCAATTAAACCTTCCTGCCAAATTTTTTCCAGGGCTTAGGTATCATTAGGAGAATCCATTTAACCAAAAAAATGGGTGTTTTTTTTTCAATGACAGATTTTATCCCATTTAATATCGTTGCAGAATGGTCACTCGCGGCGCGGGGGAGTGACCAGGGGTGTCGCGGGGAGAGACGCGCGCGCGGGGGCACGTCACGCGCGGCTGACGCATCGTGTCCATTAATTGTAGTGTATTTTAGGATAACTTTCGGAAGCTTTTTCTCAACATTTTAGTACTGAGTGATTATAAAAGAAAAAATACGTGTATTTTTATTTTTAACAAGGATCAATATATCAAAATTTGGCAGGAAGGTTTAATTGCACCCTGTATAGTAACTTCCTTTGATAAAGATGCTTGCACACTACACAATATGTTGATAGTTCATAGTTCAAGTACAAACTGGTCCACTCGAGGGTCATCAGGAGGGTTTTATAATACATTACCACATTACAATAATTGGTGCTTCTTAGTTCCTTATTATGGTGGTAGTGTTTTGGCTTGTTTAAATATGGATATCGTGAGAAACAATGCAGACTCAATTATTATTGCAAGTATGGATACAGTCTAGTTAGTTAGCTAACCTATAGATTGCCCATATCTACTTTAAATATTATTAAAAACTAGATGATGAACCAAAATTCGTTTATCGCGCGGGAAACGTACATTTTTCCGGGATAAAAACTATTCTATGTCCTTTCTCGTGACTTAAAGTATCTCCGTGCCAAATTTCAGCAAAATCGGTTCAGCGGTTTGAGCGTGAAGAGGTAACAGACAGACAGACAGACAGACGGACAGACAGACAGACACACTTTCGCATTTATAATGTTATTATTATTATTATTATTAAAAATGTCTTGTTCGTTGTTACCTTTTCACGCTCAAAGTGCTTAACCGATTCATCTGCACTGTGCAGAGGTAGACTCCAAAGAAAAGAACATCCATACTAATATTATAAACGAGAAAGTGTTTATAATATTAGTATGGATTAGTGCGTGAAGAGGTAACAGACAGAGTCTGTCTCTCTGTCTGTTACCTCTTCACGCCCAAACCGCTGACACGATTTTGCTGAAATCTGGTATGTAGATACTTTGAGTCCTTGAAAATAGGACATAAGGATACATTTTATCCCGGAAAAATTTACGGTTCCACTTACAAAGAGAACTTGTCTCTGTCAGTATACATAATATTATGTATTTAAGGTTCCTCTTTCCTTTATTAAGACGCTCCCCCTACGGAGATGCCGTAATTTATCGTTTTTAGAGCCTTATTAACTCACAATTTGAAACCTACAAAATTATAATAAAAATACAGCATCATCAGTTTAATATAAACGTTCCTTTCATAGTTATTAATTTCCTATTTTTGTTTTTTATACTTATGATATCAGTTTCCAAAGTAATACCAATTTATTTAAATTCAAGCATAATATTCAGTAACTCCCTAGTATTTACAAATTACGGTTATTTGAAACGCACGCCAATAGATCGACAATTTCATTAACTACATAGTGGACGTTTGAATTTTTTTAGGTCAATTTTCAAGTAAGATAAGTAAAAAAATAGGATTTTGGCGCGATTTCGGCAACGCGGCAAATGTATGGTCAAGGTCGTTTGCTCAGGGGATGGCCTTAAGGTTAGATTAGTTGGGTTTTTTATCCCGGAAAGGAAAGGCGCGATTTTGGTATGTTAGTTTATCTTGTAGGAAGCGTATGTTTTTCACATTAATAATGTTTAGTTATTTACTAATCTGAAATATATTAATGTGGCGATATTTAACTTAACTTTTAATTACTGATCACAACATGGTGATAAATTACGTAGGAAACTCATTCTGAATAGCACGTGCTTATCGACTGATTCTAAGTTTTATTCAAATTATTATGGTTCACGTTTTTATTATACAGATGTCAAGTATTATCATAAAGGTCAAGAGAATTATTTATAATCCATGTGTTGGGACTTGGGAGGTTCTAAAGAGCGCTTGTTATAGACGTAATTCACTTACAAGTAGGTATAACTTCATGATTTTAATCACTCTGACTGAAGTTAGATAATATTTTGTAACTGAATTCTATCTTGATGTAAGAAGCTCAAAATAAAATGAAGATATACTATCAGAGAAGTTGATTCCAGGAGCAGATGGGGGACCTACGTATCTTGGTCGTATTACGTCTAAAGGCTCGTCCACATTTGTATCATTTGCGCGATCAGATCTCCGATCAGATCTCCGTCGCGATCATCGCGCCGTATCAAGTATGCGTATCATAGTGTGGACGCCTATTAGATCATTCTGCCGATCATGCACGTATTTCTTACGACACGTATCAGATACGCGGTTAATAGCGATCGGGGCGTATCATGATACGCGTATCATTTTGACACGCTTCGATGATACGCGACGGAGATCTGATCGGAGATCTGATCGCGCAAATGATACAAAATATGTGGACGCACCACCCATCCGACCGATCACAGCTAACATTGAATTGACATAAGCCGACCAAATGACGTTGGTCTGTCAACTGCCTAGGAATCAATTTCCTCGATGGTACATGGTACTAAGTAAATGAATGCTCCTTTTTACTCTTTAAAAAATTAATCCATATTTCCATACTATATAATATTATTATAAACGCGAAAGTCTGTCTGTTACCTCTTCACTGCCAAACCGCTGAAAAGATTTTCTAAAATTTGGTTGCGCAGAAATTAGTTTATCGCGTGGGAACTGTATATTTTTCGGAATAAAAAGTATCCTATATCCTTTCCCGGGAATCAAAGTATCTCCATTCCAAATTTAAGCAAAATCGGTTCAGCGGTTTGGGCGTGAAGAGGTACAACAGATATTATGTAGGCAGACATACAGATGGACAGACAGATATTATACATATACAGACAGACACACTTTCACATTTAAATATAAGTATTAAGTATTGATATCGATGACGCCTATGCTACTGCCCGAATAAAATTTACGAATTTCGTGATACTGACCTGACTTCAAGATAATTTGCATAGACAAGATGATTTTCAACTTTTTTAAGTGATAGTAGAAAACGCAAGTAAAATACGATTGCCAAGGCCATTGAAACCTGATCTTCTTTATCTAAAAACAATAATTTAGTGTCTTTTTTTTTATTAAATAAGGGGGCAAAAGGAGCAAACGGGTCACCTGATGGTAAGCAACTACCGTCGCCCATGGACACTCGCAACATCAGAAGAGCTGCAGGTGCGTTTCCGGCCTTTTAAGAGGGAATACGCTCTTTTCTTGAAGGTTTGCAGGTCGTATAGGTCCGGAAATACTGCTGGTGACAGTTCGTTCCAGAGTTTTACAGTGCGCGGCAGTAAGTTACGCGAAAAACGCACTGTGGAAGACTGCCACTCATCAAGGTGATGAGGATGGTATGTTTTTCACGTGGGACGATGGCGAAAAGTTGCAGGTGGTATGATTCCGAACAATTCCTCAGAGCACTCCCCGTGATACAACCGATAGAGGATGCAGAGTGAAGCTACATCTCGGCGTAATTCCAAGGGGTCCAAGCTGTTTGAAACACTATGGCAGTCAACAATTCGAGCGGCTCTTCGTTGAATACGATCCAGAGGGAGCAGTTGGTATTTTGGCGCCCCTGCCCAGAGATGAGAACAATATTCCATATGAGGCCGAACCTGCGCCTTGTATGAGTTGGTTGGTCCGTTGGTCCGGACTGAAGTTGTGTCTCGCTCTGTTAAGAACACCAAGCTTCTTCGAGGCTAATTTGGCCTTACCCTCTAGAATCTAGATGATATCGGAACTGGACTTCGCTCGATATGTTGACGCCAAGTATCTGAATGCTAGGGGAGATGGTTAAAGATGTGCCCTCGAAAAAGAATATACGACCAGTGTCTTCATTAGAATTTCATAATTATTATCAAGTTCTAATTGGATTACATTTTAAAACTCTTTCATCGTGGGAAAATCGTGGAACGGCACGAGTGCTAAAAACCACATTCTTCTGCTTCTCTAAGCTAAAAGGACTAGCCTAGAAGCTAGGCTAAGCGGGAGACAAAACCTTAAATATATAATCCAACACTTTGATGATTAAAAAATCCGATCGTGGTAAAACCAGACACAATAGCAGCTTACCTATTGTTTTCGCGGCCGGCCGTATGTGGCCGCTTGGGAGTTGAAGCATTAGGCCGCAATAAAATATACGAGTAGAGTAAATATACATGTAAAGAAAAATGTATTTTTCTTTATTTGCATTTTGCCGCTATTTAGATGATTATTTGACAGATCCTTCTGCTCTACGACTTCGATGTAATCTATGAAAAGAAAAGATGGCCGAATGGACTAAAAACTAGAAAGTATTATCATTCATTTCGGCGATTGTTAATTTAATAACACTAAATGTCGTTTCTTTGTTTTTTCCAGAAACCCAATTGTGTTATTATTTACTACGTAATCGTCGAAAATCCTAAGAAGTAGCTTTACATACATAATATATGACTGGTCTCTGGCCGCAATTAGGAATCAAAATACCTATTTTAAACGTAGTTCAGAAAGGAAATCACTTAAAAATAATATGAACTAAAAAGTATTAAATAATTTTTCCTATCTAATAGTGCCTTTTTCCGAATTCGTCTAAACCTCAACTATTTCTGTACTCAATCTTCATCATTTTGAAGTCGGTACCAGATATAGCTGAATCTTCATTTCTCTGACAGAATATTTGAAACTTTTGGAACTGGCACCGACTTCAAAATGATGAAGATTGAGTACAGAAATAGTTGAGGTTTAGCCGAATTCGAAAAAAATTAAATAGGAAAAATTATTTAATACTTTTTAGTTCATATTAAGTATATGGATGTTATTATTGTTTTTACCTTGGAAGTCGGTTTTAATTTTTTGTTAAAAATAATAATTTCACTATTTTTAGTTACCTAGTAAACTATCGCGTATATTCTACATATCTTATTACAATTTGTTAAAAGTCATACTCATAAATATCAGGTAGGTAGATAATTTTAAACCATACATTTTAAAAAATCGAAGTGAACACTTGCTAGGTAATTTAACAATTTAACGCTTGAACTCCCAAGCGGCCACATGTGGCCGCCGGAACAATAGATTTCCAAGAATCCGCGATCGAAGGATGAGCCGAATGACACCCAGCGGCGCGGCGAGCATTTTCAGTATCATATGATTTTAAACTTTATCTTCATTATTGTAATACATCGTATCACTTAAGAAACTTGGAAAGTCTCGTGGCCGCCTGCAGCCACCGGCTTCCGCGATTTCTCAAGCGATACTATGTATTACAATAATGATGATAAAGTTTAAATCATATGACACTGAAAATGCTCGCCGCGCCCTGCCGGCGGCGGCCGGACTGCCTTCCGGTGTGATTCGGCCCTTAAAAAGAGGCTATGGTATAATTCTTACAGGAATAAAACTAATAAATATGCACAACATTTAAAAAATAATTATATTAAGTCTTCGGTAAGTGTTAATTTCACGAATACTAGGCTGGTTTGGCAAACCATAAACAATTTAAGCGGTAAAGCCTGTAATAGCATCGATAAAACGTTACTAAAACATTTTAATTTAGAACCGTTAAAATTAGCTAATAAGTTTAACATAGAATTTAATGACAACGTACAAAAGATCTGTAGTTCATGCTCCAAAACTATATTAGACCCACAATCTTATGTGAATAGCCCCAATTGTTGCATTAGAATAAAGAAAGCGCGCGTGGCTGACGTTAGGTTAATAATAAAACAAATGAACAAAAGATATACAAGTAATTTCTACTAAAGTTACCCCAGTTACAGGTAATAACGCATTTAATCAATTGTTGCCTAGACACTTGCACTTACCCAGACTTACTCAAAATTGGCACCATCCGACCCATTCATAAAAAAGGTAGATTCGATGATTACAATAACTATCGCCCGATTACAATCTTATCATGTTTAAACAAAATAATAGAAAAATTCCTATGTCAACAAATCGGTAAATTTCTCGAGTCGAATAATAATATTATAAATCCCAAACAATTCGGTTTTTAAAAGAAAAAAAGTACCACCCAGTTGTTAAGTGCAATCACAGACGAAATTAACGAAAATTTAAATAATAAAAAACATATACTAGTTTTATTTATAGATTTTAGCAAGGCGTTCGATGTTTTAAATTATAAGATATTGTTTAAAAAATTATCACAAGCTGATTTGCAAGGGCCACTACTAGAACTAATAAAAAATTATCACAGTAACAGATTCTCAAGGGTAAAAATTTCTAATAAAACAAGTGATTCGATACCTTGTAGTAGAGGCACGGCTCAAGGTTCGAATATAGGACCCCTAGAATATCTCTTATATGTAAACGACCTTTAACCTAATGAGAGGTGCCTCGGTATACCAGTTCGCAGACGATACTTGCCTGCTAGCCAGCGGTAACAGTGTTTACGAAGCTCAATTAATCCTGCAACGTTGTTTTACAACGCTGTGTAAGTGGGCGCATGACGTCGGTTTGGTAATTAATGCACAAAAAACAAAAGCGATACACATACATTCATCGCATAATAAAAGTAATTGCTATCCTAAAGTCATCGCTCATACTCACAACTGCCTACACGATGAAAATGTAATCAGCTGTGACTGCCCCGACATAGAATTTGTTAACCAGCATACTTACATCGGTCTAATTATCGACAGCCGATTCAATTGGCAACAACATAAAGATCACGTTTGCGCTAAATTAAGGTCTATTATGGTTAAACTGAGCATTCTTAAATATAAATTACTATATAGCACTCTGAGGCTAATATACATGGCCCTCGCTGACTCGATCGTTGGCTACGGTATCAGTAGCTATGGCAGAACATACACGACTTACCTACAGGACATATACAGTCTGCAGGTAAGAATCCTAAAGTCAATTATGCCCAAAAATGTCAAGGCTAAGTACAAAAATGACCCAGAAGGTTTGTTTAAGTTCTGCAATGTGATGAGTGTCTTTAATAAATTTAAATTTGCAATTCTAAATGAATGCCAAAATAAAAATTTACTCATACAAGGAGTACGACCGAATATATTACGCGAAATTAATTACAAAAATAAGTAGGTATATTTCTTTTCAAACTAACAATATATACGGCTCGAGAACCCTAAGAAATATAGTATCTACAATTGTAAACAGCCTGCCATCAAAAATACAAGACATCGACCAACCAAAATTTATTAGTGATTTGAAGAAGTATTTGGTGGCTGGAAGTGTTTAAAAAATAGTGTTTACTATGATCTATGGGATGTCCCTTCAAATAAAATATAACTTTTGAATAGACATTTTATAAATGTATATTTTGTGAGTAATAGGAGGTAATAGGACACTAAATATGTATATGAATAGTGAAATGGTGGGTTGAGCTTGGCTATAACTGGCGCTGTCAAAATCTTATTCTTGTAACCGCCAATTACATTAATTTATCCTTATTGTATAATATTAAGTATATAAATAATATTTAATTATTGTTTTCACTTTTAATACGCATGTATCAAGAAATAATTTTGATAGATTATGCGGGCTCATCATATTGTTTATACTTTATAGGTAGACTAGTTACTTATTCATGATTAATTATTTCCACGCTGCTGTATGTAGTAATTTACTTCTGTTACACTGTTTCCTATTTCTATGTCTTAAAGCCTTTTACATGTACTTGTTTCACCTTAGCTTTAGTTTTTAGCATAACTTTACTACTTTATATCAGTAAATAAGTAAACCGTAGATTTTATTTGCAAAGTCACATACTAGTGTAAATGTAGTTTTAGTTTATTATTGCGTTTTCGCGATAATAAACTAAAATTACGTATAAAAAGAATATTATTTCTATAAATTTGCATCATGTGTGTGAGACTTTAAATTAACTTAGGTATCTAGTATGATATTATTATTGTGTGTTAAAAAGCCAATCGTATGTTTGGTGCGATACCTAGTGCCCAGATACACCGAGAGGGTTTATGGTGCACTGAAAACATGTTGTATAATTTTAAGTTAATAATATAATTAAAAATAAATGAAAATGAAAAAAAAAAGTCTGCCGAACTGAAATGACGTTAGACGAGTGTAAGGTTTATTTTCGAGGAATTTCTTGATTTAGTCGCCGCGCTCAAAACCCGCGATAAAAGCTATGCAATCGCTTAACATTTACGATAAATAAATTAACAAAGTAAATTCACAAAAAAAATACTATGCTCTATAGTCTATACCTACTCTGTAGGTGTAAAAAAAGAGGGCCAATGCAATAAACTAATTAATGGTTAATAATTTTTGTTGTTAAAAATTAAGTTTATTCAATACAGGAAATTAGGTCACATAACTACTTAAAATGCCAATAAAATAATCTTTTACACATAAAAACAAACAAAAAATGTAACGTGTCCGTGATGTGGAATCATTTATTCTAAAACATGTAAATTGATTACATTATGTCATACAAATAGAAGAAAAAAAATCTTGTTCATCCGGATTGACATAATATAATATCACGATACTAAAAATATCCACGACTATTACAGTTGTAAATTAAATTATTTCAACCTTTTTACTTTGTAACATTTGGTTTGTTTCCAGAATTTTTTTACACCTAAAATAAAACTTAACTTACTTTTTAGCAAGAACTTTCAACCTTCATAAAAGAGCTTTTTTCTTTCATTAATGCACTTGTAACTATTCTGGCTTTGCGGATTTCTTTGGACGACTGCTGTATGTTGCAAGTGTAGCAACACATACTTAGCATGGCCGTAAAGAAAGGTTTATTAAAGGATTAAGACAACATTTGTAAAAAAAAATCTGTAATTTTGTCCCTAAATCTGTCGATACTTATTTTTTTTGCATTTTTACTGTGACCATCGCAGCCGTTTCGAACGTTTATAATCCATATTTAATAATATAAATGCAAAAGTGTGTCTGTCTCTTCCTTTTATATGACTTTGAGTCACGGGAAAGGACATAGGATAATTTTTATCCTAGAAAAATGTCTGGTGCCTGCGCGATAAGCGAATTTTGGCGTTGATTTTTGATTTTGGAGTTGCATGCGTCATCTAGTAGATAATAAAACTACTATATTTTATTACTTAGTGTTAAGCAAACTATTAACAAACGACATTTAAATATCAGGTAGTTTTCAATACCTACTGAAAGTTAACCTTTTGTGTTTTTTTTTATTAAATAAAGGGCAAACGAGCAAACGGGTCACCTGATGGTAAGCAACTACCGTCGCCCATGGACACTCGCAACATCAGAAGAGCTGCAGGTGCGTTGCCGGCCTTTTAAGAGGGAATACGCTCTTTCCTTGAAGGTTTGCAGGTCGTATAGGTCCGGAAATACTGCTGGTGACAGTAATTCATTCCAGAGTTTTACAGTGCGCGGCAGAAAGTTACGCGAGAAACGCACTGTGGAAGACTGCCATTCATCAAGGTGATGAGGATGGTATGTTTTTCGCGTGGGACGATGGCGAAAAGTTGCAAGTGGTATGATTCCGAACAATTCCTCAGAGCACTCCCCGTGATACAATCGATAAAGGATGCAGAGTGAAGCTACATCTGTCATCTCGGCGTTTCATTCTAAGGGGTCCAAGCTGTTTGAAACACTATGGCAGTCAACAATTCGAGCGGCCTTTCGTTGGATACGATCCAGAGGGAGCAGTTGGTATTTTGGCGCCCCTGCCCAGAGATGAGAACAATATTCCATATGAGGCCGAACCTGCGCCTTGTAGAGTTGTAGGCGTTGGTCCGGACTGAAGTACTGTCTCGCTCTATTAAGAACACCAAGCTTCTTCGAGGCTAATTTGGCCTTACCCTCAAGATGATATCGGAACTGGACTTCGCTCGATATGTTGACGCCAAGTATTTCAATGCTAGGTGAGATGGTTAAAGATGTGCCCTCGAAACGAGGATATACGACCATTGGTGACTTTTTAGTGGTGAACAAGCAGACTTGTGTCTTGGCGGGGTTGAATTGGACCAAGATACGTCTACCCCATTCAGAGACCTTCTCCAATGATTTCTCCACCTTAGACACAAGTTCGTTTCGACTCTCAGTGACATTTTGCCGAGAAATATTGGGGGAGCCGGTATATACAGCATCACCTGTACTATCGTCCGCATAGCAATGAATGCCATTGGTCTGTAGCATGTCATTGATATGCAGTATGAATAGAGTAGGCGATAGCACACAGCCCTGAGGGACACCAGCATCAACAGACTGAGTTTCCGAGCATTCGCCGTCAACTACGACCTTTATGCTTCTATCTGCTAAGGAACTAGTGACCCACTTACATAATTTCTCGGGCAGCCCGTATGATGGAAGCTTTGATAGCAGCGCTTTATGCCAAACCCGATCAAAGGCCTTCGCAATGTCCAAACTAACAGCCAATGCCTCTCCCTGTGTATTGTAGTTAGTAACATAATAATTGAATTTGATTCTGATTAACTTTTCTAGTTGTTCTTCTTCTTCCAGTGCCTCTCCAATCACTGAAGGTTGGCAGTCATGCTCCGAAACTTTTCCTTGTCCAAAGCGAGTCTGAAAAGTTCTTCAACAGACTTTATCCCTGTCCATTCTCGGATATTCCTCAGCCAAGATGTTTTGCGTCTCCCTGGTTTTCGTTTCCCAGCAATCTTTCTCATCATTATGGTTTGAAGAAGCTTGTACTATTTGTTCCGGAAGATATGGCCCAGATACGCGACTTTTCTTTGCTTGATGGTACGAACAAGTTCCACTTTTTTACACATACGTTTGTGTACTTCTGCGTTTGTAACTTTGTCCGTCCATTTTATTCGCAGCATTCGCCGGTATGTCCACATCTCAAATGCTTCCAATTTCTTTCTTAGATCTTCTTTCATAATCCAAGCTTCACAACCGTAAAGGACTTGCGGCCAAACATAACACTTGAGCACCCTGGTTCGTAACTCAACAGAGAGAGAGCGGCTTGTGAGTATTTTATTCATTTTCATGAATGTTGCCCTCGCTATCTCTATACGGGCACGGATCTCAGTCCAGTCTCTGATTCCCAGCTTTCTGTTACCCAGGAACCCAAGTATTTGTACTTATCCACTCTCGTCAGCAAGGTGTTGTCCACTTTAATTATTGTGTTTTGAGGGTTATTAGCTATAGTCAGTATTTTTGTTTTTGAAGCGTTCATCCTCTAACCTGCTTTCTAGGATTCTTTCGCTTGTCTAGTGATGATACGCTGAAGACCTTCCTCTGATGTTGCAATAAGAACCGTATCTTTATTGATTCAGAATATACATTAAACAAGTCCGGGGAAAGGGGACACCCCTGTCGAACACCACATTCTACAGCTATAGGATCAGTATTCACACCATCTACTCTAACAGTTGCTGTTTGGTTCCAATAGAGATTGCTAATAATTTGTATATCTTTGCCATCCAGTCCAATGTCATGAAGAAGTTCAATAAGGATCTCGTGCTTGACTCGGTCAAATGCCTTTTCATAATCAACGAAACAAAGGTATACATCTTGTTGCACTTTTGGACCAATACATTAAGAGCAAACTGAGCTTCTCTCGTACCCGTACCAGAGCGAAAACCAAACTGGCTCTCAGTGAGATAATCATCGCATTTATTTTTAATACGAAGATATATTATCGAGAGAAATACTTTTAAAACGTGACTCATAAGACTTATGGTGCGATAGTCTTTACAGTGCCTGGCGTTTGGTTTTTTGGGCAGAGTAATGAAGGTAGACACGAGCCAATCCGAGATTATAATACCAGAGTCGTAAATAGACTTGAACAAGTAAGTAAGGGCATCAACATTGTCAGGTTCGAGAAGTTTAAGGATATCCACACTGATTTCATCTGGGCCTGGGGCTCTTCTTGGTTTTGCTCTATGTGGCGCCCGAATAATTTCTGATTTAAGTATTGGTGCACCGTCTAAGTCTTTTCTTGGTGCTACTGTTGGATTACGCAGGTCATCGGAAAATAGGTCAGTGATGTATTCTCTCCATTAACTCTTTTTCCTGTCGATGTCTAGTTGTTAAGTCTTACCAAATGTTGCATTGCGTTTTAATAATAATGTCTCTAATTGATTTGAATGCTGTAAAAGGACCTAATTGTAAATTGTTAATGCAAGCTTGTATTCATATTGTTGATACGACAAGAGCGTTGACCTATGAAGTGGCCATAAGCACAGAATACATATTAGTTTAACAACCATAAGTATAATAATTATTAGAACCTAAAGGTTTATTTTTAGTTCCTTGTTACCAAAATTATTTTAACGAGAACAGCTGATATCGGATCAGTATGATATTTGGAAAATAATAATAACTGTGAAGCAAAGTCTTAGATAATCATTTTTCAATTATTTTTAAGCTAGCGACCCGCCCCGGCGTCGCACGGGTATAAAATATATAGCCACTGAAAAAAAAATTTCAAAAAGCTTTTTCCACATTATCGTCTTAACGTGATAAAATATAGCTTATATCCTTCCTCAATTAGGGTATTTTATTCGAATATTCGAATACTCGTTTTATTCGAATATTCGACGATTTTATTATTCGAATATTCGCCAAATTATTTTTCGAATAATTCGAATAGTAAGAATATTTTTTATTTTTGTTTTAAATGCTATCAAACATAAAATTAACATGGAATAAGAACATAATTAAGTTTATTTCAGAAAAATAATATTATTTATTAATATTCTACATCTTTAATGATATATAAAAATCTGTTTTTAGTCTAACTAATGAGTATACGACCATTCATCGTCGCCGTTGACCATGTTTTAGACGTTATTTTGCCTAAAGACAAATGAAGATTATAAACACCTTTCAGTCATAGATTTCAGTATCGTCAGTAATGGTCGCTCACGATCTGTATTCATTGACTTCTTTTAAGCTTTCTCAAATTTGTTGTCTACCGTGATAACTATATATCGCGGGCTTTAACCCATCAATCCCCAAGCAGCACCCGGCTGTCGCATAACAATTGAAAATCTATTGTGCCTGCGATACCCACGATCGAGGTATTACGCCAGAAGGGTGTATATTTAAAACAAACTCGTTTTTTAAGAAGGTAATAGATGTAAGTGTAATATTGAGAGTTTTAAAATATGAAGTTAAAATACAAAAGATCATTTTTTTATACGCCCTTCTGGCTTGAAGCTCGCGATATGTGATCTATGATTCGACAAGTTGATAAAAATTTGCTATTCAATAGCTTTACCGCGGCAGACCTCGACTGATAATTGAAACAGTAGTACAGTAGTAGTAGTACAGTATCAAAAAATGTCGATGGCTCCTTAATATATTAATGTTACTAGTTGATGCCCGCAACTCCGTTGCGCCAAAACTCGTTTATCGCGCGGGAACCGTACATTTTTCCGGGATAAAAAGTAGCCTATGTCCTTTCCCGGGACTCAAAGTATTTCCATGCCGAATTTCAGCAAAATCGGTTCAGCGGTTTGGGCGTGAAGAGGTAACAGACAGACAGACAGACAGACACACTTTCGCATTTATAATATTAGTATGGATTAGCGTTATCAAACTTCAAGTTACTAAAGTCACCAGCTCTAGGATTGTTTCACCCTCCCCCAGGGCTTCGTTGCAATTTTTTTTCTTTGTTGTGGTGTTTGTTTTCTAGTGGCCCTTTTTTATAATTTCGAGCCTCGTTGACACGGGTGAAGCCGACTAGGTGAATTGGGTGAACGTGGATCGAAAATATCAAAAAGACGGCTTAGTAATAATGAACAGATATCATAACGTCGAATATCATATTATTATTTAATCTCAACTGCTGCCTAGCAAGACGCATCATAATCGCATGAGAAAAGAAAAAGCTGCTACGATCGAAACGGTTTACACTTTACAGCCTTTCTTTTATTGCCCAGCTGTAACCTTAAAATATACATTTTTAAAGTGTTTTCCTCGTTTCGAGGGCACATCTTTAACCATCTCCCCTAGCATTGAGATACTTGACGTCAACATATCGAGCGAAGTCCAGTTCCGATATCATCTAGAGGGTAAGGCCATATTAGCCTCGAAGAAGCTTGGTGTTCTTAACAGAGCAAGACAGTACTTCAGTCCGGACCAACGCCTACAACTCTACAAGGCGCAGGTTCGGCCTCATATGGAATATTGTTCTCATCTCTGGGCAGGGGCGCCAAAATACCAACTGCTCCCTCTGGATCGTATCCAACGAAGGGCTGCTCGAATTGTTGACTGCCATAGTGTTTCAAACAGCTTGGACCCCTTGGAATTACGCCGAGATGTAGCTTCACTCTGCATCCTCTATCGGTTGTATCACGGGGAGTGCTCTGAGGAATTGTTCGGAATCATACCACTTGCAACTATTCGCCATCGTCCCACGCGAAAAACATACCATCCTCATCACCTTGATGAGTGGCAGTCTTCCAAGTGCGTTTTTCGCGTAACTTTCTGCCGCGCACTGTAAAACTCTGGAACGAACTGTCACCAGCAGTATTTCCGGACCTATACGACCTGCAAACCTTCAAGAATCTTTTCTTGAAGGTTTGCAGGTCTGCGTATTTCCTCTTAAAAGGCCGGCAACGCACCTGCAGCTCTTCTGATGTTGCGAGTGTCCATGGGCGACGGTAGTTGCTTACCATCAGGTGACCCGTTTGCTCGTTTGCCCCCTTATTTAATAAAAAAAAAATCCCCGTTTTTTCCACATTTTTCTCTATTTCTTCGCTCCTATCAGTCTAAGCGTGATAAAATATAGCCTATAGCCTTCCTCGATAAATGGGCTATCTAACACTCAAAGAATCATCAAAATCCGTTGCATAGTTTTAAAGATTAAAGGGAACAAAGGGACATGAGGGACAAAAAGCGACTTTTTAACCGACTTCCAAAAAACGAGGAGGTTATATGTTCGGCTGTGGATATATATATTTTTTATTTTTTTTTATTTTTGTATGTTCAACGATTACTCCGCCGTTTGAGAACCGATTTTCGAAATTTTTGTTTTGTTGTATTAGGTTTTACTCCAATTTGGTACCATGTTCACAAAAGTGGTGACTTGATGATGGGATCCATGAGTAATCGAGGGAACTCCTCGAAATTTATATGGAAACATTTAGTGATTTTGGTTTTATGAGAAGCATCCTAAGTATATGCTACCAAAACGCAACATTTTGCACCAAGGTATACTATGGTTCCGAAGATACTAAGAGAACTCCGGATTCCTTATAGATACAAGTTTGGGGGCTTAGGCGCTGTTTTAAGAACTGAAAGCATATGCTACTATACAAATTACATTCATCATCATCATTATTATTACCACGTCAGGGTCACCAATGTCACCAAAATTGAACATAACAAAATATTCAACCTTATCTCCAGAGCGTAAGGCACACATTTGACATTACTTCTGAGAAGTAAGTTGCTTCGATAATACAAGTAACATGCTAGTGCACTGTCACACTTACCAATCGCGGCCACGGGCGGTCGTAGACTTCTCAAGCGATACTATGTATTACAATAATAAAGATAAAATTTAAAATCATATGACACTGAAAGCCTCGCCGCTGCTAAAATTCCGGTTTGGCGCGGCCCTAGCACGTGTCCCCTTCGATTTTTTTAAAATGTATTGTTTAAAATTATCTGCAGCTGATATTATATTTTGTAAGTGTGACTGTTAACAAATTGTAATAAGATACGTAGAATAATATACAGGTGTAGGGCCGATTCACACCGGAATGGCGGAGGCGAGGCGAGCAGTTTCAGTGTCATATGATTTTAAACTTTATCTACATTGTTGTAATACATAGTATCGCTTGAGAAATCTACGGCCGCCCGTGGACGCTCGTGGCCTCTTGCGGCCGCCGGCGGCGGCGTCGATTTCTCAAGCGATACTATGTATTACAATAATAAAGGTAAAGTTTAAAATCATATGACACTGAAACTGCTCGTCTCGCCTCTGCCATTCCGGTGTGAATCGGCCCTAATCTACGTATAGTACGCGATGATTTTACTAGGTAACTAAAAAAAGTGAAATTATTATTTTTAACAAAAAATCAAAACCGACTTCCAAGGTACAAACAATAATAACATCCTTATAATATGAACTAAAAAGTATTAAATAATTTTTCCTATCTCATGGTGCCTTTTTCCGAATTCGGCTAAAACTCAACTATTTCTGTACACAATCTTCATAATTTTGAAGTCGGTGCCACTTACAAATGTTTCAAATATTCTGGCATCTGGATTCAGCTATATCTGGTAGCGACTTCAAAATTATGAAGATTGAGTACAGAAATAGTTGAGTTTTAGCCGAATTCGGAAAAAGGCACCATGAGATAGGAAAAATTATTAAATACTTTTTAGTTCAAATTATAAGGATGTTATTATTGTTTTTACCTTGGAAGTCGGTTTTAATTTTTTGTTAAAAATAATATTATATGTATAGAAGATGTGGAAACAGTAAAGTGTTCTATGTATGTTCAGTGTTATGCTGTAAACGACTGCTCACTTGTCACACATTGATGGAAATTATTTTATTTCAAGTGAAAGACAAAGTAACAAAAACATGGCAAAAGCCACACGTGGCTATTAGCTATGTAAAAGATTAATAAAAAAATTTAAGGCTTTTTCCAAAAAAATAAATAAAAAATGGTTCAAAAACACGACTTTATCATTTTGGAAAAAGCTACTCAAGTTCACCTTGTAAAAATACGCCGCCGTCATTGCAAAATAATGCAAATCGTCTTAGAATATTCGGTCAGTATATAAAGCTCTTCGAATGTTCACAGGCCACAGTCGCAAGCCGAGTGATAACCGACACACATCATGGTGAGTTGTCGCGAAAAAAAAATCAAAACATTTCAGTAGAGAAAAAAAAAACGAAAAAAAGGATTGACTTAAAAAAATATTAAAAATGTTTGTGTATAAAATAGAACGGAAAAATTGAATTGGTTAAAAAAGAGCTTTTTAAAAGAATTAGCAATGGGCTTTTTTGTTAACATAATTATTATATTTTTTATATTGTTTTGCTATTTTTACGAATTCAAAAAAAAATGCGATAAAAAATTTTGCCTTCAACTTTCAATTTCAATAGCTATCAAACTACATAATATTATATAACATAACTAAAGCAATGTACTGCCGAGCACAAAAGTGACTTAATTTTTTTTTCTCACAGTCTAAAACAATAACTAACGCAATGTACTGTCAAGCACAAAAGTGACTTAATTTTTTTTCACAAATTTTAAAACCTAAACATGCCTAAACTAAAGCAATGTACTGTCAAGCACAAAAGTGACTTAATTTTTTTTTCACAAATTCTAAAACCGAAACTAAAGCACAAACACTGTCGAGCACAAAAGTAACTATATATATAATTAATTTTTTTTCAGAAATTCTTCGTTGCCTTCCTAGCCCTCGCGGCTGTCGCTGCCGCTGACGTCAGCCACCTTGCCCCGAAGGAGTACCATGGCCCCGAGGCTGACGCCACCATCCTCAGGAACAACCAAGACGTCTCCCACGACGGCTTCGCCTACTCACTCGAGACCAGCAACGGCATCTCCGCCCAGGCTAGCGGAGAACTGAGGGGAGTCTCCGGTGTAAGTTTCTTTCATGAGATCTGGTTGTGATTTTTTCGATTGAGAAGGCTGTGCAGATTTATGACTGTGGAGTTTCATAGCTGTGGAATTTCATAGCTGTGGAATTTCATGGCTATGGAGTTTCATAGCTGTGGAGTATCATAGCTGTGGAGTTTCATGGCTGTTGAGTTTCATGGCTGTGAAGCTTATGGCTCTGGAACTTACAGCTTTGGACCCTCACAGCTGTGTAGCTGTAGAGCTGGCTGTGGTATTTAAGGCTTTTAAGCTTTGAAGTTTCATGACTATAATATTATAGTTCCAAGCATGTAGAGCTTATTGCTATGGAACTTACGGCTGTGGAGCTTCACGGCTATAAAGTTTTGTCTGTAGAGATTTTAGAATTTTTTGCTTATCGAGCTTTTACCTTTGTTATATAAGTAAAAACTTTTACAAGAATAACTTATATATAACAAAAGCTTAAGGAAAATAACTTAATGTTCAATCTCCAAAATTAATAATCTGTGTCGGAACAGAATGACATCTGAACGAAGATTCACTGTCGAAATATGTGCATAAATTAACTGTAACCTTCGTACGATAATGTCGAACGATGATGGCATCAATATACTTTATAATAATATGAAAATCTCATAATAATAATGATTTTAGAGATTGCTCGTTTATAATGGAAAAGTTATCGAAAATCCCAGTTTGAAAATAAATCCATTTAATTGAAATATAATGGATTTATCAAAACTTAATATAACTTTATAGATATCACACTTTTTTTCTACATATAATTTTTTTGTGACCATATTTTTTAATATTTTTGTTTTTTTCTCAGGAGGGTGAGGCTGTAGTCCAGGCCGGTCAAAACCGCCACACCGCCCCCGACGGTCAGGTCATCGAAGTCACCTGGGTTGCTGACGAGAACGGTTACAAGGCCCAGGTATGAATCTAAAAAAAAAATACAAAAATCCTCACAAACTTCAGAAAAAAAATTAATAACTTTAAACCACTTGGCGTACTTGTAAAAAAAGGAGAAATTTGTTTCTATCCTAGGATTTTAAATTATTTTTATGAGTTTAACACCAAGATGGTCTGGGATAGTTCTAGAGTAAATTACAAAAGCAGCTCAGAACCAGTTAAATCGAATTTATTCACATGACCACACTTCTAGAGTGTCTTTTGACATTATCAATATACAATCTAATTTTGTAATCTCAATAGCGTTATATAAATTTCTATAATATTTGATGATAATATATTTGGAAATCAAGTTAAAATGTTATAAGGTCAGAGCTTACATCGAACCCACGACATTCTTTCTAGGTCGGATTTTAACATTGTTGTACGCGATTATACTTGACACAATTCCATAAAATAGTTAAAATAAAAGTACAATCGCGTAGACAAATTTTTGTGTCGCCGCACACGGGCCACACGCGACAGCCACAAACGCTAGTCTATTGGTCTTAAAGTGAATCGTTGTAGCGTGTGGCGGCCACCGGCGTCAAAAATGCATGAAAACTACAGGAAATATGCCAGGCGTTATGTGGTTGGGGCCGGTGGGAGCCTTTCTAAAAATTTTGAGCTAATTTATTTTTGTATTTTTAGTATTATTTTTAGTATTTAGTATTTTTTTCTAATTTTTTTTCTTTTTTTTCCAGGGCGCCCATCTGCCAACCACCCCTGCTCCCGAACCCATCCCCGAGTACATCCTCAGGTCTCTTGAGTTCATCGCCGCCCACCCACCAAAACCCGAAAACATCGCCCGCGCCTAAGTTAATTTAGTCACCAGTCACCACTGCCAACAAATACTCTCTAGTCTTATAAAATGGAGAAATAAATACAATAGTCTAAATTTATTTTTTGTTTTTCTATAATTCGATACCTGAAATATAACTTTTCTATGGTCATATTTTTTTTACAAATAGGTATTAAAGTACATCTACAAATATTATAAAGAAGTTATTTAGTAAATATAAAGAAGTTCGAATTATTCTAATTTAACATAAACCATAAAAAAGCGAAACTAGACAAACTTCGGATCACTTATAAAATATAGTCATGATTTTGTGCACACACTTGTTCACTTTAAAAATAATTCCTATTCTTACCAGCTGGTAAGCAGTTGTACATTTGGGAAACATGCAAATATAATATTTATGAAAATGTTGCTGTTAAATTGTTAAAAAAAAATATACAAAAGAACTGCAAGGTTAATATTTCATAAAATATTGTTTTTTTTTTACAAAAATTATGAATTAAAAGTAACTTGAAACTGAACGGATTTCAAAACACCAATCAGCGTTCAGTGACGTCACATCTGCTATCCCCGCGTTCCATTTAGCGTTAAAAACGATCAAAACGCTCAAAATGCCTCCTATTTTGAGCGTTTTGATCAATTTTGATCGTTTATAACGCTAAATTTTAAACAGCATTTTTTGGAGTAAATTCCAGTGTTTTAATTTTTTTAATATACGTGTGGTCTATTCTAACAAGGAGTTCTTTAAAATAAACACAAAATAAAAATATCGCATCTTCCCTATTAAAGCAACTGAAAACGATAAAAAATAAACGCTTAAAAATTCAAGCAACCTAATATTTTTATTAAACTCATAAATGTTATTATCATTGACCTCGAAGATTACGAAATAGTTTAACATTAAGTTTAATATAGGGTCCGTTATCACGAAGATACGGTGAGGCGCTGAAACTGTTTCACTGCAAAGAATTTTGAGCTTTCATGTAATGAAATTAAAGGAGGGAATAAGCTACAGGGTGTTATGTAAGACCACCGTTACACTACGTACATCGTCAGTCCGGATTCTTCAGTCCATCAGTTTGGTCAGGAATGACGGGAGAGTGGTCGGGTAACTCATTGACTGACGGAATGAAAGAACTATTGCATAGCTTTTTATCGCGGCGACCGAATCAAGAGTGCCATATTTTTTAATAAAATAAAGGGGCAAAGATAAGTAAAACGGATCACCTGATGTAAGGCAACTTCAGTCGTCCATGGATTCTCGCACCATCATTTTTTTTTCTCACTTTTTTTGGTAAAATGTGGACCCCGTGCGATTTTCTTACGCCGGTTCTTCTCGCCGGGTTAGTTCCCGAACCGGTGGTAGGCACCAGTAGTATCAACATTCTGAAAGCATTTTCTTCAAATCTATTCAGAAATAAAACAATTTTTATTTTTAGGGTTCCGTACCCAAAGGGTAAAAACGGGACCCTATTACTAAGACTTCGTTGTCTGTCCATCTGTCCGTCTGTCCGTCTGTCTGTCACCAGGCTGTAAATCGAGAACGGTAATAGCTAGAGAGTTGAAATTTTCACAGATTGTGTAATGTGTATATCTGTTGCCGCTATAACAACCAATACTAAAAATAAAATAAAATAAAATAAATATTTAAGCCAAAAAAATCACGTTTGTTGTATGGGAGCCCCCCATACAACAAACGTGATTTTTTTGGCCTTTTTTTCTCTATATCAATAATGGCAACAGGTAGATACTTTACTTTTTCACAAAATCCTTAGTTATATGTGTACTTTAATATTTAATAATAATATTAAAATAAAATATAAAATTAAGGGGGGCTCCCATACAAAAAAATACAATTTTTGGTCGATTTTGCTCTATAATGGTACGGAACCCTTCGTGCGCGAGTCCGACTCGCACTTGGCCGATTATTTTATTTATTTTTATCTGATGAGTTGCAGGGAAGACGCTCTCTTCTTGAAAGTTTGCCGGTTGTATTGGTCCAGAATAACTGCTGACAGTTCGTTCCAGAGTTTTACTGCGCGTGGCATAAAGTTATACTCGTAACTCGACCAAGCCAACTAGACGAATGTCAAAGCTTGCTCTCTCGCACTTACGCACGTCGCTAGCAATGCATAAGTGCGAGAGAGCATGATTTGACAGTCGTCTAGTTGGCTTGGTCGAGTTATAGTACACCTTTTTAATTTTTACGAAAAACGCACTTTTTTAAAACATGTGCTTTTCTGCCACCATTCTGGCGTTATTATCTGACTGATGGACTGAACTTATGCCAGACTGACCGTGTATCTGTTTGTCAGGAAAGTGTGTTAACATCTGTACTAATATTATAAAAGTGTTTCTGTCTATCTGTTACTTCTGCACGCTTATACCACTGCACTATAACGATTTTGATGTTTGGATAAGTACCGGGAAAGGACATAAGATAGTTTTTCGTTTAGCAACTTTTGGCTGCTTGCGGGCGTCATCTATTATTTTAATTTTTAATAAATGATAGATCGTAGAGTCTATTATTTATACCAAAAAGGTTTTAAAATGTTCCAGATACGAAAATATATTTCTAATTTCAATATATTTTATATTCAGTCAATATCGATGTCTTGGGTTGTTTAATTGAGTGAACTTCCGTATATGGTTAACTATCTGATCATTAAATAGAATGCCAAAAGTCAAAGTATTTATGCTGGTTGTTAGTTATACAGAGGCTGTTGCCTTATTGAAGGCTTCCTCTGTAATTATTTTAGTCTATACCAGGGGTCGGCAGACTTACCAATCAGATGAGTCAAATATCAAGTTTGTAGATTTTCCCATACCTTAAAAAGCCCCTACATGAATTTAAAGTCTAATACATTGTCTAATAATAATAATAATTAGTCTAATTTGCTTCACACTACAAAGCTACATTTACAGTTTTAAAAAATGTGAAAAAATATTAATTACTGATTCAAGATATTTATGAAAATAACAAGCAAATGCTAGTTTTTTTGTCGTTTCATAATATGTTGCATGGCTATTCCATGTATCAAACAGGATTTGCTCTATTTTAGGTATTTGTTTTACTGTAACAGAGTGCGAGCGCGCAAGTTGACGGAGAATTCAGTTATTTTATATTGTTTAGGTGTTAAAGCGGTTCAGTTATATACAGTTAGGGCTTAGGCAGTGAGTAAAAGAAGAGCCATATTAATCCTATGAAAGAGCCGCATGCGGCTCGCGAGCCGCGGTCTGCCGACCCCTGGTCTATACCAATATAATAAACTTTTGTTTGCATCGTTAGCAAAATGCTATTTTTACCGTGGCAATACCTACTGTGTTTTGCAGACCTCAAAGTTATACAATGTTTTAACATAATGAAAATGTGGATAGAGTACGTCTTTCTTTTTATAAAATACTAGACGTTCCGCGCGGCTTCGCCCGCGTAAGTTAGATATTTCACAGACAAATTAGTCCACAAAAAATAGCCTTTGATCCGTTCACGTGGTCTATTTCTTATTTGTGCCAAATAACATAAAAATTGCTCCAGTAGTTCGTGAGATAAGCCCTTTGAAATTATTTCCTCCGCTATTTCCACATTTTCCTCTATTTCTTCGCTCGTATTATTCGAGTGATAAAATATAGCCTATAGCCTTCCTCGATAAATGGGTTATCTAACACTGAAAGAATTATTTAAATCGGACTAGTAGTTTTTGAGATTAGCACGTTCAAATAAGTCCTTTCAAATAATTTCCCCCGTTTTTTCCATATTCTCCTCTATTTCTTCGCTCCTATATTCGCATAGCGTGACAAAATATAGCCTGTAGCCTTCTTCGATAAATGTGCTATCTAACACTGAAAGAATTTTTCAAATCGGACCAGTAGGTCCTGAGATTAGCGCGTTCAAACAAACAAACAAACAAACTCTTCCGAATTATAATATTAGTACATATAGATGACTAATACTAGCTTAGTAGCTACATAATATTATACAGTACTTGGCTGGTAAAGCAAAAATAATATTAAAAGCTCTATTAATAATAGTTTTAGTGTTGCCAAGTATTCTGTAAAGTCTAATAGTAGGTATAGAAATGAAAGTGTACTTTTTTTAGAACTATATAAACTAGTACAAACACACAAGTGTAGAAACACTTGTAAGTCCTTCACAAAATATATGCGTGTCACAGTATCATTTTATGGCGAAAAAAATTAAACGGTTGCCACTATCAGATGCTATAAATGTAAAAACAAATACGACATGAATAAATAGCGAAAGACGCGCCACTTCATTTATAGGAGCACATATTGTGTTTGTTTTGAAAGTAAGAAATTCCGTAACGAAAATAAACCTACCTCTACTCCGACCGGCACAGCGGTGCTGCATTGAAAGCCTTATATATGCAAGCGTTTAACGAATAACGTCGTTTCAGTTCGGCAGACTTCCGCACGGTGTTTGTGTGTGTGCGACTAGAAATAAATAAATAATTATAATTGCATAATTTGATAAAAATGCAATAGCTTTAGCGAGGCGCTCCCCTAGTGCCACACGTATTTTTTTGCCCTAGGTCAGGTTTATTTTCGTTACGGAATTTCTTGATTTAGTCGTCGCTCAAAGCCCGCGATAAAAACTATGCAATAGCTTAAAAGCTCACGTTCAATGAGGGTAAAAACAAAACCTTCAACGCCTCTAGATTCTACAGCTCCAATATCGAGTTTTTTACAGTATTAGCTAATTTATATTCGTCGAAAAGTGCCCTAGTCACGCAACATCGCAATCAAGACGAATTAACGACAATAATTTCACCAAATCAATGTTTATTTTAATTAGTAAAGTGCTAAACAATTTTCAATTTGATAGTGCAGTCGCCAGAGGTTTTAACCTCCGAAAATTGTAATAGTGAATGGATTTTTGTTTTTGAGGTGTCATTTTCTTTTTTACACTATAACTTGCAATGTTTACCAAAAATTTTTTTGTGCTTTTAATTTTTTAGTTACTTAATTAAAAATTAATATTTCAATATTTCACCATATAAAACGGGTCCAGAAAAAAAATTTTTTTCTTGTTCCTGTTATTTAATAACTCTTATCCGATTGTAAACAATCGGGTAAGAGTCATTAAACGTTGAAAATTAACCAAATACACAATTTTTAAAAAAGAAAGTTTGCTTTGCTAAGCTAAATACAATTATAAGGTTTTTGCAAAGTTTTTAGAGATTAACGCTCGTCGTAACCAAGATAAAAGGGTTTGGGTGGATTTAAGGGTTGTAACGAAAAGTGTGTTAAACTTACTTGTTGTGCGTATTTAATTTTTAGAGAAATGATAACTTTTAAGTACTTAAAAACGTTTAAATATCTCCAAAAATGTGTAAAGTAGACCGAAAATATTTTTCTACATTTGTTGAGGATTTATTTAAGTGAGAGCTAAAACATTAAATGCATCAACAAATGAAAGACTTTTTCTAGTCTTTGAAATATATTTAAACTTCCTACTTAAAGCCAGAAAAAAAAAATGGGTGCTACAAATCTCACGTACATACTAAAGACGCATGCTGCGACCTATGTTTGGAAAATGCTTACCTGAATACAAAAAATATCAGTTCTTAACCTAATTTGTATTTTTTCCTTTAAGTATGTTTTAGCAAATATAATAAAAAAAAAAACAATTTTATTCTGTAAAAACCTAACCAAAAGAAATAAAATACAGATTTTCTTCGAAATATCCGTGAAAAATTTGTGCTACATTTTCAGAAAATTTAATAAAGTAAGAGCTAAAAAGTTATACACATTAAGAAATAGAAGGCTTTGTTAATAAAATAAATAAAAATAAAAATAAAAAAGCCTTTTATTTCTCACTAATTACATAATATTTCGTTAGTAACAGTTAAGATGATTAATGTTTGTGTTAGTAAGAACCCCTCGCTTCGAAGGTGAAGGCCTCCTCTAGAGCTTTCCATGCTTCTCTATTTTTCGCTACTTCCATCCATCCTTCGCCAGCTACCTTTATTATGTCGTCAGTCCATCGAGCTATAGGTCTCCCTCTCGTTCTAGTGCCCGTGGGCCCTTTCCATGCCGTTATTGCTTGAGTCCACCTATTATTTGTCAGTTTCGAAAGGTGGCCCGCCCAGCGCCATTTTAGTTTTTTGCAGTAATGGAGAGCGTCTGCTACTTTAGTTCTTTTTCTTATGCTTCTGTGTGCTATTTTGTGTATTCTTTTGATATTTAGCAGACTTCCCTCCATACCTCTTTGACACGATCTTATTTTTGACTTGATCTTATATGTAAGTTTCCATGTCTGGCTAGCGTAAGTTAATGAGGGAAGTATACATGTGTCCATTACTTTTTTCTTGACGGCAATTGGCATATCTCCTTTAAATACCTCCTTCAGACTCCAGTACTTTTTCCAAGGCTTTGTTAAGCCTAAAAAATTATTTTAAACTTCCTATTAAAACCAAAGAAAAATAGGAACGCCATTTACCTGGCGAGGCACACAACAAGCACATTTGGAGGTATGCTCATCTACATACAAAAATATTAATTTTAAATCTAAATTATATATTTTTTCAACTTATTTTCTTTCTTTAGAATATAAGCAACGATACAAATCAAAAAAATAATAATATATTTTGTTATTTTGCTATATATTTAAAAGAAAGAAATATGCAAATTTTTTTCAAAATTTTACAGTTTATGAGTTTACTTGAAGTGGAAGAGAATAATTTAAAAATCAAAAGCACAACTTTTCAATAGGTGAACTTTATTATTTAAGTTATCAGCTACACATTTCTTTTTTCCTATTATAATATTATAAATTGCACTACTGCAAAAATTGTTGTTTGTATTTGTAGTTTGCACGATTTTTACGCTCTGGGAACTCCACTATGAATAAAAGATATTAAACAGCAGGGCAATCGCGCAAAATTTTTTCAACTGAACCGCAAAATATGAAACTCGGACGTTGATCGACTTTTGGAACGTTTCGGTATCGCGCTAACGTTTTGATTGTTGACAGTTAGTTGAGACGTAAAACTGAACCTTAGCCCAAGCGCAAACGCTGTCAAAACAAAAAGTTGATACAATGCTACTTCTACTCGCACGTTTCTAAAACGTTTCTAATTTTGGTGTGTTAAATTGACAAAAATCGATGGAAAAATATAACATAAGCTATAATCAAATTATAATATAAGCTTATGTTTTACTTCAAGGCTGTAAAATAACACTACGGACTATTTGAGTTTGTTAAAGGTGAATGCAGATTTGGCCGCACCGCACGCACCGCAGTCGCCGCATTCGCAATTCTTTATATGAAGTTATAGGCAAGCTCGCATAGCTACCTACCCGCGCCGCAGTCTTCGCAACTTCATAATAATATAATATGAAGAATTGCGAATGCGGCGACTGCGGTGCGTGCGGTGCGGCCAAATCTGCGTTCACCTTAAAAAGTGAATTGAATTTTGACATTACTTCTTTATAGAAGTAATTTCAAAATTCAATTCACTTTACTACGTGCGTTACGTTACGTTACGTTAAGTGCGTTACGTACTTATGTACGTAAATGTTTTCTACGCCACAAAAAACTTTTGTCACAAGTCACAAGTCACTATTCAACACTTATATGGCGTTTGTAAAATATAGTAAAACAATATTATGAATTCAACTACGTAAATTAAAAACTCCAAGTAATAATCATTCACATTCATAATCACAATTTTTTTCCGATGATATTGACCAAAATCATCGGAAAAAAATGTTCATATTTAAGCCAATCAAAATTAAATCAGAAGGGCGCTGATTGGTCCGCTGCAATGTCTGTCTAAAGGTCAAACGTTGCGCTTCGTTCGAGTTCCATCTTAGGTTGAGTAATGAGTTACGGTTGGAACGAAAGCGCGATACTGAAATTTGTTCAGACGCAGCGGAACCAAACCGTAACTGAACCACAACCAAAGCAGATGTGAACCTGAATTGAAACTTTAAAAAATAACGCGATTGCCCTGCAGTATATATAGGCTTTGTCCACATTTGTATCATTTTCGCGTATCAGATCTCTGTCGCGTAGCACCAAAGCGTATCATGTTCGCTAGTGTGGACGCAAAATGATCGTGATCATGATACACTTCGTATCATGACACACCCCGATCGCTATAAACCTCGTATCTGATACGTTTCGTATAAAAATCGATAAAAGATACACTTAGGATACGCATACTCGATACGATACGCCTGATACGGATACGACTACTTGATACAAATGTGGACAAAGCCATACATGAATGCTTTAACGTTAACTGGAAGAGGAGCAAGTGCATTTTAGAAGAGATGAAATTAATTTTGGCGCAACGGATAGCGGGCGTCATCTAGTAGACGAATTTTATAATCCTAACTAAGCTTACAATTTGAAAATGGTCGTTTTAACATAAAAAGAGGCTAAAGCCTCTTTTTGTTAAAACGACCATGTTAAAACGATAAACGGTCCTAAAGGACCTGGAATGATTTGAAATCAAAAATGTGAATTTTATGTATAGCTAGATCCCACCAAAAACATACCTGTTAAAATGGGGCCAAGTTCCTATCGGCTAATTTTTGGACTAAAAAAGAGTTGAAATCCAATCCAATGCCAAGTTTAGATGCACTTCATCGATCGTAATCATCTTCATCAACAGCCTGATCCATAATACTTCTAATTTGAAGTTGGCAGGTTAAAATTGTATATATAAATCTTATCTAATTATACTAATTTTAATCAAGTGTTATAGCACGAAAACCTGCCAAGTTCAATTTTAGAAGTATTATGGATCTACCCCCGTAGACAACTGGCAAAACGCTAACGCTAACGCTAACGCTAGCGCTACAAAATGTATGGATTTGACATTAGTATTCGCTAGCGAAGCGATTACTTATGTCAAATCGCATGCATTTTGTAGCGTTAGCGTTAGCGTCAGCGTTAGCGTTATGCCAGTTGTCTAAGGGGGCAGGCTGTTGATTAAGATGATTACGATCGATGAAGTGCATGTAAACTGGGCATTGGATTGGATTTAAACTTTTTTTTAGTCCAAAAATTAACTGATAGGAACTTAGCCCCATTTTAACAGGTATGTTTTTGGTGGGATTTCAATACTTTTTTCAAGAAATCATACTTTTTTTTCTTTTTGTGCTACACCCGATATAAACAATACTTTCGATGGTGCTAGTGGTATTTGTTAAACTATCAATAGAAGCCGAATTTTTAAATAAACAGTATTTATGTAATAAGCTATAATATAGTATGCATACTGACAATATTTTATACCTCCTCCTCCCACCCTCCTCATCGTATTCTTGTTGTATCACTGGTACATAGAATTTTTATCTAAAGACACACGCTTGACTGATTTCTTAAATTTCTTAATTTTTTGTTAATTTACATACAACACACGACCTGTGTGCCAAATTTCATAACGCTAGGACAATTGGAAGTGGCCTTAAAGTTCGTAGATGAACCGACTAAAGTATAATTTACACAGAGCCAGTACTGGCTGCCAATAAGACTGGCAGCCAGTATTGGCTTGGTATATGCCGCGTGTGAACAGTTTTTCAAGCCAGGCCAAACTGTTCACACGCGGCATATGCCAAGCCAATACTGGCTGCCAGTCTTATTGGCAGCCAGTACTGGCTCTGTGTAAATTATACTTCACGCTTGACCGAATTCTTAAATTTCTCAGTTTTTTGTTAATCTACATTTAAATAACACACGACCTGTGGGCTGTGTGCCAAATTTCATAACGCTAGGACAATTGGAAGTGGCCTCTGAAGTTCGTAGATGAACCGACTCACGCTTGACCGATTTCTTATATTTCTCAATTTTTTGTTAATCTAAATATAACACACGACCTGTGTGCCAAATTTCATAACGCTAGGACAATTGGAAGTAACCTAGAGGTTTTGATTACCGGTCAGTGAGTGAGTGAGTGAGTGAGTCAGTACCAAAATTAGCTATTTTTACAGGGACATATTTCAGGATCTAACGAAGCTATACCTATGAAATTGGGTATACTGCTTAAGTACCAGTAGATAATTACGTAGGCAAAATTATATCTTTGCACTCGCAATAGACACTGAGCTGCAGGGGGGTCAAAAGTGCGTCGAAGCGGTTCGTGTAAATAGTGCACGGCATGCGCGCGGCCTGCTGGAACTTGGCCGCGCACTCCGTGCGCTTTGATATCTTAGCCAGAATAGATGATGAAGAAGGTTAGTTACAAGGTTTGTTAGGGAAAAAATGAGTAATTGACCTGATGTTATAAAATGTTAGTTGTTCACTTCTTTCACTCATAATATCTGAGTAAGTTACATTAAAATTAATGTAACATTTTTACACTATCTATAGAAGTTTTAATTGTATGTAATGTGATTACACAATATTCAATAGTAGCGAAATACTTGTGGAAACCTTTCAGCGATTCATTTAAATGTGATTAAAAATACAAAGGAATTTAACGAGTCATTAGCCGCGTACTGACCAAGCGAGCCGTCTCGCGCGGCAGTCGTGCGCGGCAGTTGCTCGGTCGGTCAGGACGTGGCTCGCCCGAAGCAAACGCATGCGTTGCCTCGCCCGAGCGTGCCGCGGCCCGAGCCGAGCGTTGTCGGTTTTTGTCGATGCTCAAAGGCGCCTCAGTACGTTTGCCGCGCTCACTCAAGACGGGAGTGTTTTGCCTCGCTTGTTCGTTGCGTGTCCGCTTTATCCATGACTTTGCGTCATGGATAAAGAACAGTGTTTTAAACTAATACAACTATATGGTGATTATAGACGACTTTGGGATGCGCAATGTCCTGATTACACAAATAGGGGACTAAGGGAAGATGCATGGAGAAATAAGCCAGGAAATGAACCTTCCAATAGCTGAATTAAAGAAAAAAACGGTTGTCTGTAAAGTCGGTTTACTGACGATAGTTGAACGTGACAACGTGCCTCTTTGTCGCTCGTTCCGCGCTCTCGCTTGCACTTCAAGCCTTAAATGGAACGCCTCAGAGCTAGGAAACGCCGCATGCGGCATGAGTCATGTTTTTTCGTGCGTGCAGCCGGCTCCATCGAATTATAAGACGTTGTCACGTCAAAACTCATTTCCCACAATTTTCCCCGACTGTACATTTCTGCTAAACAACTCATTTCCCCGACTGTACATTTCTGCTAAGCAACTAATTTCCCCGACTGTACATTTCTGCTTAGCACAATTTTCCCCGACTGTACATTTCTGCTAAACAACTCATTTTCCCGACTGTACATTTCTGCTTAGCACAATTTTCCCCGACTGTACATTTCTGCTAAACAACTCATTTCCCCGACTGTACATTTCTGCTTAGCACAATTTTCCCCGACTGTACATTTCTGCTAAACAACTAATTTCCCCGACTGTACAATTCTGCTTAGCACAATTTTCCCCGACTGTACATTTCTGCTAAACAACTCATTTCCCCGAATGTACATTTCTGCTTAGCACAATATTCCCCGACTGTACATTTCTGCTAAACAACTCATTTCCCCGACTGTACATTTCTGCTTAGCAGAATTTTCCCCGACTGTACATTTCTGCTAAACAACTTATTTCCCCGACTGTACATGTCTGCTAAACAACTCATTTCCTCGACTGTACATTTCTGCTTAGCATAATTTTCCCCGACTGTACATTTCTGCTAAACAACTCATTTCCCCGACTGTACATGTCTGCTAAACAACTCATTTCCTCGACTGTACATTTCTGCTTAGCATAATTTTCCCCGACTGTACATTTCTGCTAAACAACTCATTTCCCCGACTGTACATTTCTGCTTAGCACAATTTTCCCTGACTGTACATTTCCGCTAAACAACTAATTTTCTCGACTGTACATTTCTGCTTAGCACAATTTTCCCCGACTGTACATTTCTGCTAAACAACTCATTTCCCCGACTGTACATTTCTGCTAAACAACTCATTTCCCCGACTGTACATTTCTGCTAAACAACTCATTTCCCCGACTGTACATTTCTGCTAAACAACTCATTTCCCCGACTGTACATTTCTGCTAAACAACTCATTTCCCCGACTGTACATTTCTGCTTAACACAATTTTCCCCGACTGTACATTTCTGCTAAACAACTCATTTCCCCGACTGTACATTTCTGCTAAGCAACTCATTTCCCCGACTGTACATTTCTGCTTAGCACAATTTTCCCCGACTGTACATTTCTGCTAAACAACTTACTTCCCCGACTGTACATTTCTGCTTAGCAAAATTTTCCCCGACTGTACATTTCTGCTAAGCAACTCATTTCCCCGACTGTACATTTCTGCTTAGCAGAATTTTCCCCGACTGTACATTTCTGCTAAACAACTTATTTCCCCGACTGTACATGTCTGCTAAACAACTCATTTCCCCGACTGTACATTTCTGCTTTGCATAATTTTCCCCGACTGTTTTCTGCTAAACAACTCATTTCCCGACTGTACATTTCTGCTAAACAACTCATTTCCCCGACTGTACATTTCTGCTAAACAACTCATTTCCCCGACTGTACATTTGTGCTTAGCACAATTTTCCCCGACTGTACATTTCTGCTAAACAACTCATTTCCCCGACTGTACATTTCTGCTTAGCACAATTTTCCCCGACTGTACATTTCTGCTAAACAACTCATTTCCCCGACTGTACATTTCTGCTAAACAATTCAAATGGAACGCCTCAGAGCGAGGTAACGCCGCATATTGCGTCATGTTTTTTCGTGCGCGCAGCCTATATCGAATTATAAGACGTTGTCACGTCAAAAATTGAGTCTTTACTATCTTATGAGGGAAAAGTCGAGAGAAAAAAAAAGACGGGTTGCACTCCGGGAGTGCCGGCAGAAGTGAAAACTTGATTATTAAAGTTGTGCATTATTTTTTTAACCCATTTTTTATGAAAATCGATTAAAAAAAATAATAAGAAAAACGATCGTTTTAATTAATTAATCGAAACCCTTACAATCGATTAAAAAATATCGACAATCGAAAAAAAAAGCTGCTGTCAGACAGACTGTCAGACACTTCTCGCGACAGTTGTCTTTCAGGTGGAAACACGGCCTTAATCAGCGCGTCTGCTAAAGAACTCATTTCTCCGACTGTACATTTCGTCGCTTGCCTCTCTAACTGACTTATCTGACATTTTTTTCGAAACTGAGTTATCGACACCATCTTAATCAATTTTGCAAGACGAATCGATCTGTCTAATCGACGTGTCTGTATGTTTTACCAGTTCTGAGATATCACAAAGGTTGGGGCAGGCGTATCTACACTTTCTTGAATTATAGAGCTCACTAAAAGACTTATGTCACTTACGACGTTTAGTAAGATTTTGTTTGCAGTACTTGTAAGATCTATTGGCGACGTAAGTGACAAACTAGTCCATTGAAATGTTACAATTTTAGGACCGAATATTGCATTTATTAGAGGACGCAATTTTATTTTTGGAATGTTATGTTGGGGGGGTCAATAGAAGCTTAACCTCAAGTTTGTGGGGTCGCCACTCTTGTCCCCTGGCCGCCATCTTGAAA
Source organism: Polyommatus iphigenia (assembly GCA_963422495.1). Classification (NCBI taxonomy): domain Eukaryota; kingdom Metazoa; phylum Arthropoda; class Insecta; order Lepidoptera; family Lycaenidae; genus Polyommatus; species Polyommatus iphigenia. The sequence continues at coordinate 42,485,620 of OY730180.1, read as the reverse complement.
AAAGGGATGACAACACTATTTTCGTGATATCTCGGAAACTATAAGTCTTACCAAAAAATTTTAAAACATAATTTGTTGCAAACTATTTTGCCTACAAATATGTTCATATAATTTTTTACCCTAAATTAAAGAATTTAAAAGTTATAAGCAAAAAAGTGATATTTTTTTAAAAGGTTTATTATTGCTCTATATCTTTGTTTTTACATAAAATTACCTAAGACCAACCTTGTAGATGATCTTTTGAGAAAAAGATCCCCCAATCCCCCCCGATCACATGAAATAAATTTTCTGCAGATGCAAAGCAAACTGTGAAAGCATGTGTGGCTGCAGAAAAGCAGACATAAGATGCTCTACAGTATGCCTACTATTATGTAAAGCATTTCAGGTCTACTTTTCTGCAGCCACAGTCTACAGTATGCCTACTACACTACATAAATATATGCAACTATATTATAGTATGCCTACTATATTAGTCGACACATACCTACTATACTATTTAAATCATTTCAGGCCTGCTTTTCTGCAGCCACACGGTTCCACAGTTTCCTTTGTATCTGCAGAAAATTAATTTCATGGGATCGGGGTATCTCTTTCTCAAAAGATCATCTACAAGGTTGGTCTAAGGTATTTTTTTTTGTAAAATGTATTAAACAAAATTATCACTCCTTAAGAGTGATAATAAGCCTTTTCAAAAATTTTCTCACTGTTTTGCTCATAACTTTTTAAATTTTTTATTTAAGGTAAAAAGTTATATGAACATATTTGCAGGAAAAATAATTTTCAACAAATTATGTCCTCATATTTTTTTTGTAAGACTTATAGTTTCCAAGATATCACGAAAATTGTGTTGTCACCCCTTTTTTCAAGATGGCGGCCGGGCCGGGGGACAAGGGTGGCAACCCCACAAACTTGAGGTTAAGCTTCTATTGACCCCCCCAACATATGCCAAAAATAAAATTGCGTCCTCTAATAAATGCAAAGCAAATGTAACATTTCAATGGACTATACGTAAGATATATGATATGTTTTTGGCTACTTTAGAGAACGATGCAATAAAACCCTGTTTTGCAACCTACCGCAGAATGTTTAAGGCAAAAAATCTGAGTTTTCATCATCCCAAAAAGGATCAATGCAGTTTATGCATGGCGTATCGTACCGGTAATTCTGAATAAGGTTAAGTACATAACTAAGATGTGATCTCAAAGATAGTGTTTTATGAAACTGTTAGCTATCTAATTAAACAGATGTTGATTATGTTTGAATTTTAAACAATGACGTCTTAGAAAAAAACTGTTGTTTAAGCTTAAGTTACAAACTCTTGTTAAAAAAACACAAAAATTTAAAATTTTAGTTACAATTTGTTATTTTTTTAAACTATCAGTATACCTAATGGTTACATGTTTGTAATTTGTAACTTGTAATTTGATTATAACTGATTATCTCTATACCCTGAATTTTATTACATGATTTATAGTACATATTGCCCGACGTAAGTTACAACAAATACCGTCCAAATCGAAAACAAAGTTCTCTCAAAGAGACGTACCTGCTTTGAAAATGTATTATTTAAATAATAATAATAATATTTAAATAAAATTTATACCCACGCGAAGTACTCTATTAGATCAATGTACAGGCAGATTTTTATTTTGCTCACGCTGATAAGCGTTGAGCTGCCTCCGATTTTAGGTAACCATAAGCCGAATAAGGCTTGCCCTGAACATTTTGCTCAATGTCAGTTACGTCAGTTAGAGAGGCAAGCGACGATTTCTGCTAAACAACTCATTTCCTCGACTGTACATTTCTGCTAAGCACAATTTTCCCCGACTGTACATTTCTGCTATACAACTCATTTCCCCGACTGTACATTTCTGCTTAGCACAATTTTCCTCGACTGTACATTTCTGCTAAACAACTCATTTCCCCGACTGTAGATTTCTGCTTAGCACAATTTTCCCGATATTTTGCCTCTATTTTGCCCCTATCTTGGTCGGAAACCCCCTAAATCTAGGGGGATATCCCCTGATCTGGCAACACTGTCAGCTGGCTCGGCCGTACGCCGGCCGCCTCGCGCGGCATGCGCCGCGGCAAATGTCCGAGGCATCCGCGCGAGGCGGCTCACTTGGTCAGTACGCGGCTATTAAAAAATAGATGAGCACTCATCTCTGTGGGGCCTGTATTGTCACAGTATACATGTATCATACAGTAGTTTAACTCAGCAATGTTCTGAAAATCAAGGTCGCTCAATAAAAAGGGGAGTTTTACGCACCAGCAACGCAACACTGCATTGTTCACAAGTACCTGAAGTTATCTCTGATTCGTGGGTTCTAGTATGAATAAAGTCTACTGTTTATAGTTTATATTGTGGTATTGTGTAATGCACTTCAAGCTCTCGAACTCGCGTTTGTGCCAAATTCGATCTGAATTCATCGAGTGGTCATTGACGTACCATTTACAAGGACAACAAGAGATACCGCTAGGGTGATTTTGTGTGACAGCAATGCAATTAGTATTGACAGCAGATATTCTACAATAATTTTGGCTATTAAAGTCGCAATCCTCTACCCTCTTCAGACCCCCATAGTCCAGTGATTTAGAAATTAGACCCTGACTAGGAGGTTGTGAATTGACTCTTTATTTTATGGTATAAATGGGTTAAAAATATATGTTATGACGCCCGCAACCCCGTTGCGCCAAAATTCGTTTATTGCTCGGGAACCGTACATTCCGGGATAAAAAGTTTCCTATGTCCTTTCCCGGGACTCAAAGTATCTCCATACCAAGTTTCGGCAAAATCGGCTTTGGGAGTGAAGAGGTAACAAACAGACAGACACACTTTTGCATTAATAATATTAGTAATATAGGAAGATGACATCGTTCGGGAACAAGACAGGCATATTGTAGGACTATCTATCATTACGATTCGAATTTTAAGACTGAAGGTCAAGACTGACATCCCAGTAGAATAACAAACATTAATAATTATCTTACAATCGATAAAAATTTTAACCCATTTTTTATGAAAATCGATTTTTAAAAAATCTATTCTTTTAATTAATCGAAACCCTTACATTTTTTTTAACCCATTTTTTATGAAAATCTATTTTAAAAAAAATCGATTTTTTTAATTAATCGAAACCCTTACAATCGATTAAATTTATAACCCATTTTTTATGAAAACCGATTTTTAAAAAGTCGTTTTTTTTAATTAATCGTAACCCAATCGATTAAAAAATATCGACAATCGAAAAAAAACAATCGATTGTTCGATTAATCGATTTCGATGTTACAACACTACTCTCCAACCGTCTTACGGTTTTTCGATCAGCACAAGAATCTGACGCGAGTTTCACAGTTTTTACCCATCCCACAAAAGTGCTCAACGCCGCTAAAGAAGTTCATAATATATTCCTTATGGGCCGGCCCATAAGGATATTATATCCGACTTTAGCGTGGTGTTACCATTAAACTCCCTCGTTACAACTAGTCAAATAGCAGCACAAAATGGTAATAGTTTAACAACACGTTAGTTATAAGGGGTGGTTTGTAAAGTCTGCGACGTCCTATAGCTTTGTCCACACTGGGCCTTTTTTTGTTCATCAAGGGCATGCGTTATAGCGCAGTCAACAGCGAACGTGAGGCATGCCCGTGACGCGCGTTGAAATCGTAGCGCTCGCTATGACACTTTTCTTTCAACGCGGTTGGTTTTTGACGCATTCAATTATTGAATATGCCAAACGAAAATTGAATAAAAAGATGACGAAAATTTAAGATGAGATTGCATAATGTGGACATAGCTTATGTCTGATACGTCAATGACGATGTACGAATAAGTCCAAGTTGTCTTTGTGTTTATTCAATTGTGTTTTGTCAAATTTTGTTGTTTGGCGCGATTCCGTATTCGAATTCCCAGGAATCCATTCTAATATGATAAAATGTGTCTGTCAGTTACGTTTTCACGCTGAAACCACTGAACGGATTTAGGCCGTGTCCACACCAAACTGACTATACGCCGCTGAATGTGAGCGAGCGTTACGCAGTTTATTGTATTTCCATACAAATTCACTTTTTCGTTCACACCTAACTGACTATACGCCATTACGCTAGGCGTAGGCGCGGACATTCGATACCGTATATTTTCACGTTCACTTACGAATACGTTCACACTGGGGCTCACAGTGAACATGCTCACATTCAGCGGCGTATAATCAGTTTGGTCTGAACACGGCCTTAGATGGGTCGATACATCCAGTTCCATAAAATATTTCTGGCTCAATAAACGGAATTTAGCGCATCGAATATTATAGGGAATATTACGAGAAGGTCGGAGCAGAGGGCGCTACTATCACATAAGCTATGTCCACATTATGCGCTTTCGTCTTTTTCGTCATTTTCTTTCATTCAACTTGAATGCGTCAACGAACGCAACGCCAACATTGTCATTTTTGAGGTTTTGGATACGGTCAGAGGGCATGCGTCGCGGGCATGCCTCACGTTCGCTGTTGACTGCGCTATAACGCATGCCCTTGATGAACAGAAAAAGGCACAGTGTGGACAAAGCTTTACAGTAAATAATTAATTGAACCGAAATCCGACATGTTGCACAGTGCACACGTCGTATTATCTGATAATATATATTATATAGACGATCTCTGTGGCTCAATGGTTAAGAGTGTGTGGCAGCTTAAGCCGGGGGTCACGGCTTCAAATCCCGGTCATGGATGTGTATTAAATGTGTATGATATAATAAAAATCTTAAATACCTAGTATGTATATTGTATAGTATAAAAGTATTAAATATATTTCCGTTGTCTGGTACCTGTAACACAAGTCCTTCAGGTACTTAGCACGGGGCCAGACTGACGTGGTGTGAAGCGTCCATAGATATTATTATTATTATTGACAGAAACGTTGTCAAACGTCAAAAAAAACTTTTTGTTTACAGCAGCTGTCTATATGCCCTTAAGCGTGATAACATTGCAGTAATGTATCCTATTAGAAAAATAATTGTCTGTTTGTTAATACATTTTTTTTGTCATCAGAAGAAGTTCTCTTGTCATTTTTGTAAACAAAATCTGATATAATAACGAATATATACGTGTGAGTGAAGGTTCGGTAGGAAATATAATATGTAAATGAACATCCTTCACCCCAGATGAACATCCTTCACCCCAGTTTTTCATTTCCTTCGTTTTGAACGGGAAACGCGCCAAGAAATGACGATTAAGGACGCTTAGCGTTTGCTGGATTCTCAATACGTTTTATATACAGGGTGTAACAAAATATGGTGTGGGCTTATGGTGTGTATGTGTCCGAGTTTACTGCGAAAGTACTCAGCGCTGAAAGAGTATTTTTTGCGATTTGCGTCATGCATTTGCACATACAAAACTTACCTACACCCTGGGAGTGCCGGGCAGAAGTAAAATCGAAACTGTAGAAGAAGACAGAAAGAGTGAGGGATATTATAACTCCTGTCCAGGTCATCTTAGGAATTTTCGATCAGGTCATGACGTGAGCTTTACATTATTTACCCATCCTAAAAAATTATCAACTCCGTTGAAGACGATTTTACTTCCAAAATCGAAACTTTTTATCGCTGACTACGAAAACGCTAACTACTCAAGTTATCTGTGTGGACAACTATAGGTCTACCAGAATCTGATGGCAAAAAGTGAGAAAATAAATTGACTCTAGCAATACCGGGGTAATAGGAATAAAACATTTTCATCCTTTTTTATTCCTTTAACGGCTTATTTTGTGTGTGAAACATGCAAATATAAAAATTTATCCAATGATCAAGGATATTTTTTGAAAATCTGTTGTCAAAAATTGCCATCAGATTTTGGTAGACCTATACACAGATGACTTTATGTCCACATTGTGCAATTTCATCTGAAATTTTTGTCATCTTATCTTTTTATTCAACTCTCGTTTGGCATATTCAATAATTGAATGCGTCAAAATCCACCCGCGTTGAAAGAAAAGTGTCATAGCGAGCGCTACGATTTCAACGCGCGTCACACGTTCGCTGTTGACTGCGCTATAACGCATGCCCTTGATGAACAAAAAAAGGCCCAGTGTGGACAAAGCTATTACTTACTAGATGACGCCCGAAACTCCATTGCGTCAAAATTCGTTTATCGCGCGGGAACCATACATTTTTCCGGGATAAAAAGGATCCTTGATCCTTTCCCGGGACTTCAAGTATATCCATACCTAATATCAGCCAAATCGGTTTCGCATTTATATTATTGCAATGATATCCTCTTCATATCGTTGCGATCTTTTGGTGTATACTGTATACACCAAAAGAAAAAAAATAAAAATCGGTTCACAAACGGCGGAGTAATCGTTGAACATAAAAAAAAACTAACATAACACGTCCTCCATCTTGAAAGTCGGTTAAAATTTAGCATATGTGTTATTCTGATATATGAGCTATATTATTGTAAAAATTTCATTAAAATCCGTTTAGTAGTTTTTGCGTGAAAGAGTAACAAACATCCATACATACAAATTTTCGCCTTTATAATATTAGTCGGATATTATTAGGATTACTAGAAGTACGGAAGTACGGATTAGTTATCTAACATAGTATAAACATCAAAATTTCAAGTTTTCAGGAAACGATTTAACCACGATGCGTAGCAAACACGTATTCCATTCCATTCTAAAATGAGTTTACATCTTCAATGCTAATGTGACATGTTCAATTTCTTAGTTTAATGACCTACTTTATAGATTTAGTGCTTTCCTAAACGAGGCGAGTGTGACGCTGCTTTAAAATTCATCAGGTACCTAATTGCCGAAGAGACATATTATGATAACATAACTTTAATGGACAGTTCGATAAAAATGTAGCAAGTTTACGTCAAAATCTTTATTAAAAATAATTAAAATTAAGTAATCATTAAAAAATCTCTAAATGCGACGACAACTGAGTGCAACCGTATTAAAAGTTAATTCGTTCATAACTCATAAGTATTGGCATTTATGCATTTAAGGTCCCCCTTAACAGTGACAATATTATGATGGACAAGTTTAGGCAATTACATAAATGTAGAGGATATTTTTGTCTTAGGTAGGCTCTATGATATCGAATGTGCGTATTATGGCAGCTGCGCAATCATGGTGACAAACATTATCCATGGGTAAAGACGGGGCTTAGGTAAAATAAGTATACATAATATAACAACGGTTAAGGATGGTTTTATCACAGAATTTATCTTCTTCCTCCCCTTGTTCTTTATGCATATTACTTTTTTATAAAAATTACTTGCAGAAGCCACTCCGGTTAAAATTTTAATTAAAGCTGAAAAGATCGGGCCAATTAGTTTAGAACTTGCGCCATAATTCGTTTCGGTAATGACGTATTAAGGTTTAGGTGTTATAAAAGTTTTATCTATAAAGTTTTAATAAGAAGTCGTAAGTTATTTTATCCGACAAAGCCAAAGAAGGGGAGTTTGGCGCATTGTATGTAAATGAAATGTCTAAAATCCTGATCCGCTTTAGTAAATGAGGTGGGTAATACATTCGTATGCGACAATGGGCTACAAAAATGTATTATGATTTTCGATTTCCTTTGAGGTAGACTACATAATATTATAATTCCAAACCATACCTAGTTTTAGTTGTAAAAGGAAAGGCACAAGGATTAACAAAAGTGGGAAATATGATGATATACCAAAAGTTTGGCAAGGCTGTAAAAGTCGACACACTCTCCACATTCGACGATCAGCTTGTCAATCTGCTTGCTTATCATGTGCAGGTGCCATTTTAAATTTTAGGTGTAACTTTTAGCTCTATCTGCCGCACTCAGAGACAAATATTAATTATAGGTCTACCAGAATCTGAAGAAAATGACTCTAGCAATACCGGGGTAATTGGAATAAATCATTTTGATCCTTTTTTAGGGTTCCGTACCCAAAGGGTAAAAACGGAACCCTATTACTAAGACTTCGTTGTATGTCCGTCTGTCCGTCTGTCCGTCTGTCTGTCACCAGGCTGTAACTCAAGGACGGTTATAGCTAGAGAGTTGAAATTTTCACAGATTATGTATATCTGTTGCCGCTATAACAACAAATACTAAAAACAAAATAAAATTAATGTTTAAGGGGGGCTCCCATACAACAAACGTCATTTTTTGGCCCTTTTTGCTCTATATCAATAATGGTAACAGGTAGGTACTTAAATTTTTCACAAAATCCTTAGTTGTATAATATGTACTTTAATATTTAATAATAATATTGAACTAAAATAAAAAAATAAGGGGGGCTCCCATACAAAAAAACAAAATTTTTGGCCTAATTTTGCTCTATAATGGTACGGAACCCTTCGTGCGCGAGTCTGACTCGCACTTGGCCGATTATTTTCCTTATAGCGGCTGATTCTGTGTGTGTGAAACATGCAAATATAAAAATTTATCCAATGATCAAGAATATTTAAATTGAAAATCTGCCATCAAAATTTGCCATGATCCTGGTAGACCTATAGGTACTTGACTGTTATAAAAATATGAAGATTTTGACATAAGCCCAATAAAATATTATTATCAATCAAACTTTTAATTAAAATGAAGTTAAATCATCATTTAATGAGAGCGGCAGTTGGAATTTGTTTAAAAGTCGAGTTTAATTCCATACTATGCCCTACATTTGTACATTCAGGTAGAAAGTGTTTGACCCAAAATATTGGTCTTGTTATGATAACAATAAAGTTGATTATCAGTAACTGATATAGTCAACTGTTGTAGGTACTTGACAAAATTTCTGAAACTGAATAAAAATATATTTATAATATACATAATAGGTATATATTTTTATACATTTAACTGAATAAAAAATAAATATATAATATAATAATTAGGTAGGTATATAATATAGCGATTTTAAAATTGTGCTCAGAGTATGGAAATGTAATAATAATAATAATATAATAATAAACATTTATTCAGTACAAACACATTACACCACATTACTAAAAACATTTCACAAAAAAGACAATGTCATGATGCGATGCGATGCATTTTTAAATAACGCTTTCAAAACTAGACTTTTTCTACTCACATAGAAGATACAGGCCTGTTGTATCGCCTCGTCCCGTTGTAATGTGATCTGACCCTAATACCCTTAATGAACGTTTTTGTAGTAGGTACAAAGCAGACGAGTCGTCAACCCTGACCGCATACAAAAAGTACCAGATTAAAGCCTTCGGAGGCATTCTTTAAATAATCACTTTATTATTCGATTTTTATGATAATTTTTATTGGCATCGATAAGAAGTTAATGTTTATTGAAATTATGGAATGTCAAGTTCACGTTTGTTGTATTACTTTTTAGCTAGGCTTGGTACTACTAATAAGTATATATTCTGTGGTTTGGCTTTGAATCGTTTGAAAAATGTTTGGCCCTGAATGACGTTGACCCAAGATGTATGAGTGATTACAAGCAGTCGAGTATATCCATACTAATATTATGCAAATGTGTGTCTGTCTGTCTGTTACCTTTATGCCCGAACCGCAGAACCGATTTTGCTGTTTGGTATGGAGATACTTTGAGTCCCGGGAAAAGGTCAATTTCCTCGATTGTACATGCCATAATATTAGATATCCACTACGAATAATAAAAACTAGATATCCATGAGATATTTATTATATCCCAACGTAAACGGTAAAGATTATTTTTCATGGCATTCTTCTTATTATCCGGCTAAAGTGAAGCCAAGGGGATGAGTATCTAACATAAAGACACTCATTTATGTATGTTTCTTGCTCTGATCATGTTGTGGTTGTCTTTATACCTATGTTAAATACCGAAAACGCTCAGTGAGCGAAAAAATGGCTCACAACGCGTTGTGGTCATAGTGAAACGGCCATGACGCGAAATTCGCGTCGTGGCCCCAATGAAAACGGCCACGACGCGTTCTGGTAATCGAGAAAAGTCATGACGCGTTCTGAGCATTCAAAAACAGCCACGACGCGAATTCGTGTTGTGGCCCTAATGAAAACGACCACGACGCGTTCTGAAACCACGCCAGCTACGCAGGAGTTATTTTATAGTGCCCAAGTGTGTGCGCAATACACAAGAGCACTATAAAAATTAATCTTGCTTAACTGGCCTCGTTTCATTGAAACCAGAGTGCTTTTGTGTATTGCGCACACACTTGGACACATAAAAATTACTCCTCCGTAACTGGCCTGGTTTCATTGAAACCAAAGTGCTTTTGTGTATTACGCACACACTTGGGCACTATAAAATTACTCCTGCGTAACTGGCCTGGTTTCATTGAAACCAGAGTGCTCTTGATTATTGCGCACACACTTGAGCACTATAAAATAACTCACTAGCACTCTGGTTTCATTGAAACCAGAGTGTTCTTGTGTAGGTATTGCGCACATACTTGGGCACTATAAAATAACTCCTGCGTAACTGGCCTGGTTTCATGAAACCAAGGTGCTCTTGTGTATTGCGCACACACTTGGGCGCTATAAAATTACTCCTGCGTAACTGGCCTGGTTTTAGAACGCGTCGTGGCCGTTTTCATTAGGGCCACAACACGAATTCGCGTCGTGGCTGTTTTTAAATGCTCAGAACGCGTCATGGCTTTTCTCAATTATCTACCAGAACGCGTCGTGGCCGTTTCACTATGACCACAACGCGTTGTGAGCCATTTTTTCGCTCACTGAGCGTTTTCGGTCTTTGAGCGTAACACCTACAACGGTAAAAACGGTAAAAGTTTTCAGTTATAGGTAAGTAAGTAAGTATAAAAAATTCAAAATCTACAATTTTGGTATTTTACGGGATTTTTGAATTATTATAGTGGTTTAAAACATAGAACTAAGACATGACGCGGATGGTTTAAAATATCTAAAGCCGCGCTAATCTAAAATAAAAATGACCTAGGTACCTAATTGGTTACCTAACAAGATAGAAAACATTTTATACAGAATCCATATAATATTATCTAATCACATCGACTCACACTTGGCCTATGTTTGACAATCTCACATGCGCAAAGAGCATTTCTTCTATCGCGCATGCGCGAACATCATGGAGTCGGAAATGACAGGTGACAAGCGAATTTTGTGTTTGTATTGGTTTCCAAAACTATTCTAGAATAGTTTTGGTTAGTAAATAAACAAATATGTTTATTTACTAACCCTTTCTGAAATTTCTCTAAAAGTTTAATATTACACTCTTCGTGTTACTTTATGTTATGTGTTGTGTTGTTAACTATGAGATTTTATTCGAATTTAAACTGTGTTTGTTAAGATTGTATGTGTTTTGTGTTTAAATTCTTTGTGACTTCTGTGCTGGCTCCATAATAAGGTACCTAATTATTTTGTTATTATCCATCGCAAATGCTATGTTTGCTTGTTGCTGTGAAAATGCCCGCTGTAATTGAGGTTAGAGAATAGCTTTGAATCATACTTAAATATTTTGGTTACAAGTTACAACCTAACAAGTTAACAATAATAAACACGGGACCTTAAAATTACATTACTCTTTTCCCTACATAATTAAAGAGATTAATAGTAATATTACATTAATGAAAATCTGTTACTTTACCTATGTACCTACCTACTTCGTAATTCGATGCTTTATTTAATTTTAATTAACTATAAGGAGTCCTGCTTTATAATAAGAGCGTCCGTGACCTAGTGAGTAGACTTGTCGTAAACACGTACCTAAGGACTTAGGTTCGAATCATGGAGTAATATACCTCCGTGGTTCGAATCCTGGGTGTGCTGGGAGTTTATTCAACAACGAAACTAATGCTTGCTTATAAGATTTAAGAATAATATTATGCACTTATTAAGTAAGTACTAATCTTCTATGATTAATAATTGATTTTAGAGGGATTTTAACTCTTCCGTGAAAGATTTTCTTCTGTTCGCCAAAAGGACTTAACACTTTAAAGAAAACTTTGGAGGCAACTCTGGATTGACATGTAACGCTTATTTATTTTACAAAAGTAGGTATAGTGTTCCAGTTGGATATTATTTGAGCGGACGATAGTCGCGGGTAAAAGCTAGTGAGTGGTTACGTAAGAAAATAATAGTTTGAGTGCAAGTTGCGACGGTCAATAAAGTAACTTAAATTAAATAGGATTTTAAAAATAAAAGCAACAACATCATGATTGTTGCTTATCAAAAATAATAGGCGCACACTAATACTATGTGTAAGCTCAGCTGTTGCATAGCAGACTATTGTATTTTGTACTTGTTTTTAAATTGTATAGAGTATCATGTGGGCGAGGCCGCCAATTTTTGCTGATTTTGCAATTATTTTTCTCCGCCCTTTGTATTTTAAAAAGTATTGTATAAACACAATACTTTTTAAAATACAAAGGCTTATGCTCGAAAACTGATTCTAACGAAGAAAACAAAGTATTCAAGCATGCATTAGAATTATCTGAGTTCCAATAATAGTCTAAAAATATATTTACAATTAAACATACAAAAAGGTAAGAAAATAGCTTAAAATATCCCATTTTACCGTGGCCGTGGAAGAGGTGCACTTTAACTGTCGCTGTAGCAGTAAGTATGACAGATTTGAAGATAAATCTGATGTGTTATGAATACTTATATAAATGGCTATTACCTCATCTAATTCTTATAGTATTTTAAGATAACTTTCTTTATAAACTTTTTCAAATCAAATGAATCGTTAGAAACATCAATTCTACCCCACATTTTAAACGTCATCAATAATATCGATTTATTGTTATCGTTGGGTGTTAGGGAAGGTAAAATCGGGAAGTAGCAACGCTGAGTTTTTACTTATTCTATGGAAAATCTCGTTATATTCGCCATTTCTCGACAGTTCACATTTGAACCTCAGTCGGGCTGTGTACACAGTTTTTTCAAAGGAAGTTTTTTGTGACACAAATGTAAGTATTACTGTTTCACATAAAACTATCAATGCATCATGTGAGTAGTCAAAAGGACCATGTTTGGGGCTATAATAAAAACCACATTGTGTATTATTTACAGAGATAAGTTTGATTTTCTCAACGCAATGATAGCCTCTACGCTATCATTTTGGTGCTCCAACGGCATATTTCTCAACGCTATGATAGCGTAAAGAAATAAATTCCCTACAATTTAGGTGCTCCAACGTCACAAACTGCGTATATCCTCGTTTCGAGGGCACATCTTTAACCATCTCCCCTAGCATTGAGATACTTGGCGTCAACATATCGAGCGAAGTCCAATTCCGATATCATCTAGAGGGTAAGGCCAAATTAGCCTCGAAGAAACTTGGTGTTCTTAACAGAGCGAGACAGTACTTCAGTCCGGACCAACGCTTACAACTCTACAAGGCGCAGGTTCGGCCTCATATGGAATATTGTTCTCATCTCTGGGCAGGGGCGCTTAAATACCAACTGCTCCCTCTGGATCGTATCCAACGAAGGGCCGCTCGAATTTTTGACTGCCATAGTGTTTCAAACAGCTTGGACCCCTTGGAATTACGCCGAGATGTAGCTTCACTCTGCATCCTCTATCGGTTGTATCACGGGGAGTGCTCTGAGGAATTGTTCGGAATCATACCACCGGCAACTTTTCGCCATCGTCCCACGCGAAAAACATACCATCCTCATCACCTTGATGAGTGGCAGTCTTCCGCAGTGCGTTTTTCGCGTAACTTTCTGCCGCGCACTGTAAAACTCTGGAACGAACTGTCACCAGCAGTATTTCCGGACCTATACGACCTGCAAACCTTCAAGAAAAGAGCGTATTCCCTCTTAAGAGGGCGACTAACCCAAAAAATCAAATATCGTCCTTCTCTCTTCACACTCACGCCCGTCTTTCATATGCCAGGTGAAAAAGGACGACGCGGATTCATCGCCAAATTAGCTTTTTCTCAATAACTCGATAAATAAATAACATTTAAAAAATCCGCTAGATCGGATTCTCAATGATAGAATTTTATACAATGTGTTAAAATATTAACTTAGTTCAATGCACGGTTATGGCAATACACGAAAAATTCGTGAAAATTAGATGCATCTTCGTGATTTTTTCCTATCGAGAAAATTTTTAGATATCGTGTTTTTGCTCAGATTGAATTCTTGGGAATATAATGCAGTATCTAATTTTAGAAAATGAAACAATTCAGGGCGTTTTTTCAAGTATAAAAATGAATTATAAAATTGAAAATTTAGGGTTAGTCGCCCACTTAAAAGGCCGGCAACGCACCTGCAGCTCTTCTAATGTTGCGAGTGTCCATGGGCGACGGTAGTTGCTTACCATCAGGTGACCCGTTTGCTCGTTTGTCCCCTTATTTAATAAAAAAAAAAAGATTTTCTTTCTCTCGCAAAATTTTTCTGCGTTATATCAGCAAAAATTGGCGGCCTCACCCATGTAACTTAGTGGTATGTAGCCTATATTATACTTTATGACAGGCCAAAGAGGGGTTTTGATGAAAGCAGGTACAAACATTTGCGGACGAGAAAGTAGAAAACAACGGACCGAAAACGGATGGACGTACTGTACGTGCACACCTATTTTGATATGTACCTAAGTAGTGATGACTATGTGAAATAATTTTTAAAATTTTTACAGTCCAAGAGGTAAAAACTTAGAATACGATATCATACACGAGTTATTTTAATTAGATACGAAAATAAATTTTCGTACTTAATTAAAACGGCGGAGAAAAATATTTGCTGATTTTGCAATTATTTTTCTCCGCCCTTTGTATTTTAAAAAGTATTGTGTTTATCTTATGCTCGAAAACTGATTCTAACGAAGAAAACAAAGTACTCAAGCATGCATTAGAATTATTTGAGTTCCAATAATAGTCTAAAAATATATTTACAATTAAACATAAAAAAAGGTAAGAAAATAGCTTAAAATATACAATCCGCCGTGGAAGAGGTGCACCTTAACTATCGCTGTAGCAGTAAGTATGACAGATTTGAAAATAAATCGGATATGTTATGAATACTTATATAAATGGCTATTACCTCATCTAATTCTTATAGTATTTTAAGATAACTTTCTTTATAAACTTTTTAAAATCAAATGAATCGTTAGAAACATCAATCCTACCCCACATTTTAAACGTCATCAATAATACCGATTTATTGTTATCGTTGGGTGTTAGGGAAGGTAAAATCGAGAGGTGGTAACGCTGAGTTTTTACGTATTCTATGGAAAATCTCGTAATATCCGCCATTTCTCGACAGTTCACATTTGAACCTCAGTCGGGCTGTGTACACAGATTTTTCAATGGAAGTTTTTTTGTGACACAAATGTAAGTATTACTGTTTCACATAAAACTATCAATGCATCATGTGAGTAGTCAAAAGGGCCATGTTTGGAGCTATAATAAAAACCACATTGTGTATTATTTACAGAGATAAGTTTGATTTTCTCAACGCTATGATAGCCTCTACGCTATCATTTTGGTGCTCCAACGTCATATTTCTCAACGTTATGATAGCATAGAGGAATAAATTCGCTACAGTTTTGGTGCTCCAACGTCACAAGCAGCGTAGATATTCGCCAATTTTCTTTCTCACGCAAAATTTTTCTGCGTCATATCAGCAAAAATTGGCGGCCTCACCCATTAGGTATTTTCTATTCAATAATTATTGTTAAAATTTTGTTCCATCAAAATTTTAATTTGTGCATAAAATGTGCCCATAACTGAGGGAAATGTAACCCTTCTGTTCGCAGCTGTCAAAATAAACCAGCTCCTCTTTATTATTTCAACCTGTCAGCAGTTTAAAAGGCACTTTGTTAATTTGCGGAAACGTAAAAAATGCCACCGAAAAAACGAAAAGTGAAAAACATTTTGACACCGTGTTATTTTATAATTTCTATTCGTTAAAACAACATTTTCTAAAAATTTCAGAGTTCTTTTGCACCATGTAGTATATTTGGGAGGAACTTTTATGTGTGATTTCAACAGGAGTTGAAAAAATTGGTTGGATCTTGGTACTTATAGAACTTTTATTTAGATCATATAGAAGTTTTATTAGGGACAAAAAGTGCTTTGTAAGTTTATTATCTCCTTCTTGATGAGATATATCCTTTTTGATGAGATTAACATTTTGTTAATCTCATCAAAAAGGATAGTTGGTTATGAATAATTATTAGTTATTACTTACTATATGGTAATCTATTTCTTCTTCTTCTTCTTACATATAATTAAAATCGGCCAAGTGCGAGTCGGACTCGCGCACGAAGGGTTCCGTACCGTTATAGAGCAAAAATAGGCCAAAAATTGTGTTTTTTGTATGGGAGCCCCCCTTAAATTTTTATTTTATTTTATTATTATTCTTAAATATTGAAGTGGACATATAATTAAGGCCTTTGTGAAAATATGAGTATGAAAAGTGCCTACCTGTTGCTATTATTGATATCGAGCAAAAAAGGCCTAAAAAAATCACGTTTGTTGTATGGGAGCCCCCTTCAAATATTAATTTTATTTTGTTTTTAGTATTTGTTGTTATAGCGGCAACCAATATACACAATCTGTGAAAATTTCAGAATTCTATCTATAGCGGTTCTTAAGATACAGCCTGGAGACAGACAGACGGACAGATATACGGACAGACAGACGGACAGACAACAAAGTCTCATGAATAGGGTCCCGTTTTCACCCTTTGGGTACGGAACCCTAAAATTGGATTTTCAAATGTGTTAGTCGCGCTACATTTCGAAAACGGCTGAACTTAGTGATTTTAGTCTGATTTTAGTCTTAACAATATATTCGTAGAAGTCCAGGGAAGGTTTTAAAGTGACACGAAGTTCACCGGGACAGCTAGTTATATCTTATCTTATATATAAAATTCTCGTGTCACAATGTTAGTCCACGAACTCCTCCGAAACGGCTTTACTGATTTTTAGAAAATTTTATATGCATATTCAGTAGGTCTGAGAATCGGCTACTGGGTACTTTATATATTGATAAGTGCATTTGTTGAATAAATAATAGTAAATTATTACAACTCGAGACTCAGGGCGACCATTGTTTGTGCGACGGGATAGCGATAGACGTTGCTATGGTAACATACTTATTTATTCACTTCAAAAAAATAATATGGGTGAAATAGGTACTTTATATTATGGCAAAGCAACGTTTGCCGGGACAGCTAGGTATATTATAAAAATGAATTTCCAATTGTGTAAGTCGCGCTATAACTCGATAACGGCTGAACCGATTCTGCTGATTTAATCCTTGAAGTCCAGGGAAGGTTTTAAAGTGACACGAAGTTCACCGGGACAGCTAGTAATATTATAAATATGTTTACCTTTTTTAAAAAGTCTCTGGAGTTTTAATGATCCCAAAAAATAAACAACAAAAAACAACAACGCAATCAAGTCAATTCAGCGAATTTAAATCACCGGTATTTTTAATACGGGAATAAAATAGCGCAATCGGCTTTTATAATACAAGGGCGTCCATGAGTTACGTTATTTTTATCATAGAATTAATTTTTATAGTCATTTTAGACTCCTCCTCCCTCATAGGTATCGTAAGACCCACCCGTTTAAAAAAAACGGCCAAGTGCGAGCCGGACTCGCGCACGAAGGGTTCCGTACCGTTATAGAGCAAAAATTGGCCAAAAACGGTGTTTAAATAACACATATATTTAAGACCTTTGTGAAATTTCAAGTGCCTACCTGTTGCCATTATTGATATCGAGCAAAAAACGGTTGTCTGTAAAGTCGGTTTACTGACGATAGTTGAACGTGACAACGTGCCTCTTTGTCGCTCGTTCCGCGCTCTCGCTTGCACTTCAAGCCTTAAATGGAACGCCTCAGAGCTAGGAAACGCCACATGAGTCATGTTTTTTCGTGCGTGCAGCCGGCTCCATCGAATTATAAGACGTTGTCACGTCAAAACTCATTTCCACGGCCAAAAATCTTTTGCACGTGTTATCGTTTTACACGTGCAAAAGATTTTTGAAGTGAAACCTTCTTTAGCGGCGTTGAGCACTTTTGTGGGATGGGTAAAAACTGTGAAACTCGCGAAAGATTCTCGTGCTGATCGAAAAACTTTGGAAAAACCGTAAGACGGTTGGAGAGTAGTGTTTTGTGTCGAACTCGAACTCGAACTCGAACTCGAACTCGAACTCGAACTCGAACTCGAACTCGAACTCGAACTCGAACTCGAACTCGAACTCGAACTCGAACTCGAACTCTAACTCTAACTCTAACTTGAACTCGAACTCGAACTCGAACTCGAACTCGAACTCGAATTAATTGTAAGGGTTTCGAATATTTAAAAAAATCGATTTTTTAAAAATCGATTTTCATAAAAAATGGGTTAAAAATTTAATCGATTGTAAGGGTTTCGATTAATAAAAAAAAAAGATTTTTTAATAATAGTGCAGTCGCCAGAGGTTTTAACCTCCGAAAATTGTAATAGTGAATGACTTTTTGTTTTTGAGGTGTCATTTTCTTTTTTACACTATAACTTGCAAAGTTTACCAAAAAATTTTTTGTGCTTTTAATTTTTTAGTTACTTAATTAAAAATTAATATTTCACCATATAAAACCGGTCCAGAAAAAAAATTTTTTTCTTGTTCCTGTTATTTAATGACTCTTATCCGATTGCTTACGTTGAAAATTAACCAAATACACAATTTTTAAAAAAGAAAGTTTGCTTTGCTCAGCTAAATACAACTATAAGGTTTTTGCAAAGTTTTTAGAGATTAACGCTCGTCGTAACCAAGATAAAAGGGTTTGGGTGGATTTAAGGGTTGTAACGAAAAGTGTGTTAAATTTACTTGTTGTGCGTATTTAATTTTTAGAGAAATGATAACTTTTAAGTACTTAAAAACGTTTAAATATCTCCAAAAATGTGTGAAATAGACCGAAAATATTTTTTTATATTTGTTGAAAATTTATTTAAGTGAGAGCTAAAACATGAAATGCATCGACTAATGAAAGACTTTTTCTAGTCTTTGAAATATGTTTAAACTTCCTACTTAAAGCCAGAAAAAAAATTGGGTGCTACAAATCTCACGTACATACTAAAGACGCATGCTGCGAGCTATGTTTGGAAAATGCTTACCTGAATACAAAAAATATCAGTTCTTAACCTAATTTGTATTTTTTCCCTTTAAGTATGTTTTAGCAAATATAATTAATAAAAAAATATATTAGAAAATCAAATATATTCTGTAAAAACCTAACCAAAAGAAATAAAATACAGATTTTCTTCGAAATATCCGTGAAAAGTTTGTGCTACATTTTCAGAAAATTTAATAAAGTAAGAGCTAAAAAGTTATACACATTAAGAAAAAGAAGGCTTTGTAAAGCCTAAAAAATAATTTTAAACTTCCTATTTAAAACCAAAGAAAAATAGGAACGCCATTTACCTGGCGAGGCACACAACAAGCACATTTGGAGGTATGCTCATCTACATACAAAAATATTAATTTTAAATCTCAATTAAATATTTTTTCAACTTATTTTCTTTCTTTGAAATATAAGCAACGATACAAATCAAAATAATAATAATATATTTTATTATTTTGCTATATATTTAAAAGAAATAAATATGCAAATTTTCTTCAAAATTTTACAGTTTATGAGATTACTTGAAGTGGAGGAGAATAATTTAAATATCAAAAGCACAACTTTTCAATAAGTAAACTTTATTATTTATGTTATCAGCTACACATTCCCATTTTTCTTTTCAATTTTCATCCACTATTGCAAAAATCGGAGGTTTGCACGATTTTTACGCTCTAGGAACTGCACTATAATCGATTTCCATAAAAAATGGGTTAAAAAAAATGCACAACGTTAATAATCAAGTTTTCACTTCTGCCGGTACTCCCGGAGTGCAACCCGTCTTTTTTTTATTAGCCTATAGTGTCCCACTGCTGGGCAAAGTCCTCCCCAAGGATCTTCCACTGTTCTCGCTCCTGCGCCACCGATAGCCAGCCTGGCTGGTATGCCTGCAGCTCGTCACGCCACCTTTTTCTAGGCCGGTCTCGGTGGCGGCGCCCATCGTCGATTTCTAAAATTTAAAAAATCACAAACCTTATTTTCTACAATTTTGAGACTATTTCTTGCTAGATTGTGCCGTACGCGGCATTTGGGGAAGAGAGATTTTGGAAAATATTTCCGAAGCCCCTCTTCTCAAAATTCTACTAGGGCATTTTTATTATTTGTAGAACTACAATTTTACGTAATTTATTTATTCATTTATTTGAACGTCGATTACGGACATCCCCATACCAAAATCACACCGACCGATGTTGTGAATTGGATTATTCGATTGTAATTTAAATTCAGCGACGGGAAAATCTATCAATCGACGCTCTTTTATAACAATTCGACCGTTTTACGAGTCATCGCAAATATTTGAACATAGATCAAGTGAGAAAAGATGCAACTTTTTGGCTCCGCAGTCCGCACAGACAGGAAAGAAGCCTTTAAATTATTTAGTATCACATAAGTCATGGAAACAAAAAGTGCATTAAGTTATAGGTGCTTAAGAGCGCGTTGTGCAATTTTGCTGTGTTTTCTACTAAGTATTACGATCCCGGAAGACGATTGACTCAAATAAAATTGAGATTTATTTAATCATTGTATATTTATCTGATATTTAGCTAACAGAAAACACGATTCACTTATTTTGACTCCATAGTTTTTTTTTCGAAATTATGAACAAATATCTGTTATACTTTTTGAGTTACTATCATTAAATAACTTGCACTACTACAATCACACGCTTTATAAAATTACTAGCGACCCGCCTCGGCGTCGCACGGGTATAAAATATATATAGCCACTGAAAAAATGATTAAAATCGAAAGCCTATGATCCTTCACGTGGTCTACTTCTTATCTGTGCCAAATAACATAAAAATTGCTTCAGTAGTTAGCGAGATAAGCCCTTTCAAATAATTTCCCCCTTTTTTCACATTCTCCTATAATTAGTCTTAGCCTGATAAAATATAGCCTATAGCCTTCCTCAATAAATGGGCTATCTAACACTGAAAGAATTTTTCAAATCGGACCAGTAGTTACTGAGATTAGCGCGTTCAAGTTAGCCCTTTCAAATAATTTTCTCCGTTTTTTCCATATTTTCCTCTATTTCTTCGCTCCTATTAGTCTTAGCGTAATAAAATATAGCCTATAGCCTTCCTCGATAAATGGGCTATCTAACACTGGAAGAATCATCAAAATCCGTTGCGTAGTTTTAAAGATTAAAGGGAACAAAGGGACATGAGGGAAAAAAGCGACTTTGTTTTATAATATAATGTACAGATAGCTAAAGGAAATATTAGTATTGTATTAGTTTTTAAGTAATCATCAAAAAACAGTTTTGGGACTTACGTCCTTTACTTTCGTGCTATAATGCGGGAACCGTTGTTACGCGATATTGTTCACTATTAGCTAAAACCTAAAGCACATTGCCTGGGAGCACGATTCATGGAATTATTGTATCACGATTGGAGGATAGCGTTGTGTGTAGGCGGGGTTAGCGTTTTCACAGTAGGCTCTTAAGTTTAAGAAAGTAAAAACATGAATTAATACTAGGATCTATCTATCTTTTTAGAGTTCTATAGCCAAAAAACGCAGCCTTTAAAAATTCGTCATGTCTGCCTGTCTGTCCGTCCGTATGTCACAGCCATTTTTTAGGTTAAGTACGACTGTATTCGTTCGGCTTCCCGGCACAAAGAAGAATTATTACAATACAATGAGAGGGTTCCGAATTGAATAACCTTTCACAGGTTTTAAACCTGTAAAATGTAAACAAGCATGTAAAAATTTTAACTTAATATTTCTATAAAAAAATCTGTGAGAATACGCCGACTCCCACAATAAAAACGCTTGAGCAACAAAATGTAATGAAAATACAATTTAAACTTAAAAAGTCGATGAACAAAGCAGTCGCATTGCAGTCGTTACAGCTTTCAGTTACACACTGTAATCCCAAGGAGAAAACAGCGTTTAAGTTTAGACACACACAAAATATACCTGAGAGCTGTTCAGATGAATGGAAGGTAAACACTAAACTCTTAAATTTGTAAAACCCTAATTTGTAAAACCTACAATGTTATGTTTAACGCCTCCGTGGTCAGTGCTTCAGAGCTCGGCTCTTGACTCAGAGGTCGTGGGTTCGATTCCCGCGTTTGAAATATGAGCGTTTCTCAAAAAAATTGTACTTTCTATCGAAATCTTTGTCCCACATTTTAAAATATTTTTTTCTATAAACAACATAGACCATTACCCATTTCTATTAAATTGTATACGTAGTAAGTTAAATAAATTCACTAAAAAACATCTACAAATTAGAATTATATTAATAAATTATTCTCTATAAAAATATTTTGAAAATCGGTCTAATCTAGTTGTATGAAAAGTGAAGTGTCCCAATTTCATACCTTCCCAAACAATTTATAACTTATATACTATACTTCCTTTCTTGTTACTTTTGAGTGGTAACGTATATTTTAAAATTCCCCATTTAATCAAATAAAATTTCTAATAACACAATTCAACATTGAATTTACGAAATCTAGTAAAGGTAATAAAATAGGAAATAGTATAATAGTATAATAGTTAATAATAGATTTTGCTATTTATAAACATTTTATATCTGAAAACAACCCCTATTTCAAATTTTATGGACATTTACCCATATCTTAAAATAAAAAAATCAGTAATATTTAACCAAATTTTTATTTTATTATATTTTCTAAAAAAATATGTTATTTCCAAGTTTGGTTAGGACAATGCAGGCTGATCACCTGATGATTGTCTGACAAGTAAGATGATCCATGCGTCGGATGGGCATGTAAAAATTCGGTCCTGATCTCTCGCCAGTCGTGTCGGTCATCCGTCCCACTGGGTCATGAGAGTAAAAGGGATAGAGAGTGCTCTCGTGTACTGCGCACACACTTGGGCACTATAACATTACTCCTGCGTAACTGGCCTTGGCCTTGGCCTGAAATCGGCCACCGTCACCGAAACCGCTGTGGAAGTTATTATTAAATGTTATATTTCGGACCAATACGACCTGAAAACCTTCAAGAAGAGAGTCCCTCTTAAAAGACCGGCAACGCACCTGCAGCAGCTCTTCTGATTTTGTGTCCATGGGCGACGATAGTTGCTTTCCAACAGGTATGCCGTTTGCTCGTTTGCCCCCTACTTTTATAAAAAAAAGGTAATAAAAGTTGCACTTAAGAAGGTATCTATATATCGAGGCCCAATCGGGAGCCCAATCGATAAGGTCGGATCAGAGGCCAACCTGACCTGTCTAGTAAATAATATGACGCAGTCATCTGGTTGTATCTGCTATTTAATTAAATATGACTGGCGAATACATTGAATGAAACCATTTAATTTACAGTTAATGACTTGACGAGTTGGCCATTTAGTTTAGAGGGTAAACATTGCAGTCAACGATTAGATGAGTTGGCTTTTATAACGTCGTATTACTTCCAAAACCGGTTAAGTGACATTTTGTTCAAATTGCTTTTATTGCAGTTTTAGAATTAGTTTTTGATGCTCTACAAACTAGTAAAACCCATTTTTCTCTAGTAGCATCCATTACAAAGATAGCTGTTGGATAAAGTTAGTGCTCAATTTTTGACACAATATGCAAGAAAAAACTGAAATGTCGATGATTATTTTTTGATTTACGATTTATCTCCAAGAAAAACCAGTCATTGGTGCATAGCATTTTTCTGCATTGAGATTTTGATTCCAATAAATTATAACAGTAGCTTTATTGGTTTTACCTGTAACCTTATTTTTATTGAAGAGAAACTTTATACAGCTAAAACCAGCTAAGTGCGCGGTGTCGCGGACTTTTTTGTAGATATTTATAAGGGAGATCGCAGACGACAGACTTTGTGCGATCAAAGTCTGCGGCTTCCATACAATCTGATGGCGCGCGCCATGCGGAATGTATGTAAGCCGCAGACTTTGATCGCACAAAGTCTGTCGTCTGCGATCTCCCTAAGATCTACAATTACTTATAACATCATATGGTTCTATCTTTAAAACTTTAGGTAGTGTACGCAAAATAAATAACTTTTATGGTTGATTTTTTACACATTGTGTCTGAAAAACCCAAATATCTTACGAAACCCTATCAACATAAAATCTACAAGCAATCGAGTTAGATTCTTGAAATTTATAAAAACACACAATATCATTGTTAAGATGTTGTGTCTAGTAACTCAAACATAATAATAATAAGTCACAAATAAGTGAAATTTAATACGAAGATGTGTCTGGATCCAAAGGCACTGAACAGAACTCCTAAACCTTTAATCATAAGTTTGGAAATTTCAGCACTCAATTTTGCTTACAGTAGTATAATTATTAATTAAATAATATTATGTATGGTTAACGTTCATAGTGGTTATCTACATATTTTTACGTACTAAACCTTGTTTTGTAGATAAGTTAAATGAGTAAAATTGTTATTATTTAACAAAAAAATTGAACACGACTTCCAAGGTAAAAACAATATTTTCAAAATGATCTGAAAAGCATAAAATAATTGTTATTCTTTACTAGTGCCTTTTTCAAAATTCGACTACTACTTCTACACCTAATTTTCATTCTTTTGAAGTCGTTACCGGCTAAGTTCTATGATCAAGGATCTCAGGGCTAAGCTGGTATCGACTTCAAAACGATGAAAATTGGGCGCAGAAGTAATTGAACCACAACCCTAATTCTGTTGAACCACCCCCGAACCCAGAGACCAGAGAGTGGTTTACTTTCCCTAATTTAGAAAAGCTTTATGACAAACCAATGGCAATTTTTACTACAAAAAAGGATTTGATCAATCTGTGTGAAAAAGGGATAATTCCTAAGGAATATCATGGATGGATTCACTCTCTGAGAGCAGAAAATGATATTATTTATCGAGTTCTAGATGTGGCGGTATCCGACTAGGAACCTAGTGATGAAGAGGAGTCAGGAGAAACGACTGCCCAAAATTACATTTTTGTCTCTTTATAACCTTGTTTTGGTATGTCTGATCTGTTATAAAATGTTTTGATACCAAAAACGTACTGATTTTTAATAATTAAATATTTCTTTTTATTAAAAATACTTCACAAATTGTAATCACGTGCACATACTTTTATAAAATTAAACTTTTACAAATTACAAAAAATGTTAAGCCACATTTTTATCAAGAAATCTTCATATTTCGTACAGGTAAAACCGATTAAGTTTCCGTAAGGAGCGACAAATCTCGAAAACTAACGATCTTTCTTAATATATTTTGAGGTTTCAGTAAATTTACATATAAAATAAATCTAAATAAAGTAAAAATACAGCAGTAGATACTTTACTTAATGAAATATACGAGAATGTAGGTTTACTGCAAAAACCAGTTAAGTGACATTTATATTTAAACGGATAATAATAATGTGATTATTATCATATTTTGAATCACATTATTATCATCCGTTTTTAAAACATTTTGTATGTTTCATAAAATAATGATAAACAACAATAATTGAAGCTTTGAATGATATAAAATAGGTACACACAAGTCTGCGGATTCATACAAAAAGTTATTCTCAAACCTATAAATCAAGTTTTCTCAAAATGAGATTTTTGCACATTTGCGGTTTTTGCAGTAATACGACGATAAATGGTTTCATTGAATAAATTCGCTAGTCATTCAATCAAATAGGAAATTCAACCAGACTGCGACACATATACTGTAATGCACAAAACGAGCCCAGTCAGGTCGGCCTGCCATCAGTCCAGCCGAATCAATCGGCCTTCCCTGAGTTCCCGTATAGGGGGGACTTTGACATGAATCGTAGATAGAGTTACTTCTTCTCGCTTTTTCGTTACAATGAAAATAAACTTTATAATAATTGGTCGCTGCTTTAATCAACTTACCATTCTTATTTCTTATTAAATAAGTACTTATTTTGTATTTAAAATAAGTTCAAACTTCAAAAGTATCAAGAAACTTCTTCAAGATTAAGATGAAAGAAGTACTTAGCTTAAGCTAACTTTATGCTTCTCGTTACTTTGCCTTGCCGCGTCTGCTGGCTTTCTACATCTGTGGTTTTTAGTCAAAAAAACTCAAAAAGTATTAGATAATAGACGTCACTTTAGAGCGCTTACAGACGAACGGAACGTATCGGCGGCACGCGTCGGCGGCACGCGTCGGCGGCAGTCGACGGCAGACGACGGCACGTGTCGGCGGCAGTCGACGGCAGTCGGCGGCACGTGTCGGCGGCAGTCGGCAGCAGTTGACGGCAGCCGTCGACAGCTTATAACGCTTGCAGTTGTGACGTAACGCGTAAGGGTATGCGTCCACAGGTCGGTATAGTACGCAACGGACGTTTCGCATCAGACGGATATTTTTTTTCAGTACGTCTCACTATATCGGTAGCGTACGGATTACCGACTAGCTAGTATTATCTTCAAATTAGTCCAAACAAAGTTCCTAAGTCAAAATTTCTGCTTTCGACTTCTCCATCCATACCCCCCTTTTGAGCAATTATTTACTAGGCTAAACAGTAATCCGTACGGCGTACACTGCCGATTCAGCGGACGTACTGTGAAAAAAATATCCGTTTGATGCGAGATGTCCGTTGCGTACGATACCGACCTGTGGACGCTTACCTTGCGGGGGTACGTCACAACTGGGGGCCTACCACCATAGACTTTTGATATATACTGTCGTATAGAACACCTGACAACCCGAAAATGCGTAACGATTTTTGATTTGTGAATGTATGCGTGTGCTAGTGATGTATCTTTTACTATCGATAGTATAGTCCGTTCGAGTTATTTTACCTGCGTTTCTATGAGAAATAAATAATATGCAACTTTGACAGATTCTGTAATTCAAATTAGGTATCGTATATTTTATTTGTCAGAAAAAAGATGACGATTGAAAAGTAGATACACATTTTCGTTTGGGGTGATTTTTTATCGTCGGATGTGTTATGGCATGAGGTTCTTATAAGGGTAAATAATATACACATTATAAAGTTACTTACTCATTACTCAGGTAAAAGCTATTACATTAATAGAAATGCAAATTTAAAGTTGAAAGTAAACGACACTCATAGTATAATAATTATTATTAAATTAAATACATATCATAATACCCTTACACCCCCTTTCCATTTTTAGATTAGTTTTATGTTAATGTTAAATACCGATAAGCATATCGATAAAATTTATTCAAGCCCTAGCGTATATATGTAAATAATTTTGATGAAAAATTTTTCTTCAAAAATTGTGTAATTTAAGAATAATAGTACCTTTAGTTACGCAAAATATGAAAGTAAAAGGAAGGATTGACAATATTTTATTTGAAATAGAGAACTAAAGACAGAATATAGCGAAAATAAACACAATATAGCAATTAGGACATGAAGATTAATTACCTGTGAAATGTATATTTTTCAGGATTATTCCTATGATTTACACAGCAGTCACTCACAGAACAAGTAACCATTGTTATATGTAATAGTATTTGTTGAAAATAATAAAGGATTTAAACAATAAATTGCAAATACCGAAAGGGCATAAAAACGTGTGTCGAGTTGTGACGACCTGTCAAATAAAAGTGGTTAAAGTTCACATTAGACTGCCTCTCTCTTTTCATCTTGTTATAATTCCATAAAGAATTTTCTTCTCTCTCGCACTCTTTGTTGGTCTATGCTTTCTAGGTTTATGCCTACCACCACCTCTACTAACCGACATCGTTTGACAGATAAGAATTTATAACTTGAACGTCAAGCTAGCGATCTTAAAAAAGTTGATATCTCACAGCGGATTTAACATTGTTTTGCATTTTTTACTGTTTTTTAGTAAAATTATATTTAAAAAGTGAGTACGGTAATGTTGTTAGTGGTGTTCGTTTGGTTTTTCAACTGCGCATGCGCGGCTTTTTTGTGTGTCAGTGTTAGTGTCATATTCTAAATTAATACCTATAAATTTCTGTCAGATTGTAGAAAATCTGACAGGTATTTTAGAACATGTCAAGGTATTTTAGAATATGACACTCACACTGACACACAAAAAAGCCGCGCATGCGCAGTTGAAAAACCAAACGAACACGACTGTCGTAATTTTACAACAAAGTGTTCTGGAAACATTATAGTTTTAGGAAAGGTAGTGGTAGGCCCCCTGCAAGCGTCATAAACTGTCAAAAGCTGCCGTCAGCTGCCGTCGACTGCCGCCAACTGCCGCCAACACGTGCCGCCGACTGCCGTCGACTGCCGCCGACACGTGCCGCCGACACGTGCCGCCGACACGTGCCGTTCGTCTGTAAGAAGCCTTATACAGAGACGCGGCACCTTTGATTATTAATTATTATTTTCAAAATGGAACTTTATTCATACACGTTTGATTTCCAAAGTCTGAATTTTAAACACTTTTGCAATAAAATTTATTTTTGACCGACCTCCAAAAAGGAGGAGGTAATACGTTCGGCTGTACGTAACTTTTTTTTTTTTTGTATGTTCCTCGATTACTCAGCCGTTTGTGGTCCGATTTTCAAAATTCTTTTTGTGTTGTATAGGGTTTAACTCAAACTTGGTACCATGTTCACAAAAGTGGTGATCTGATGATGGGATCCTTGAGGAATCGAGGGGACTCCTTGAAATTTGTATGGAAACATATAGTGATTTCGATTTTTTCTGAAGCATTCGAGGTAAATGCTACCAAAAAGTAAGACTTTGCACCAGGTTATACCCTGGATCCGAAGGTACCGAACAGAACTTTTGAATGCTTATAGGTACAGGTTCGGGGATTTCGGCGTTGTTTAAACAACTGAAAGCATAATCCAATACATCAATTTGATTAATCATCATCATCACAATTATAATTATACCATGGTCATCACACTATGACCCAATTATTGGTACTTTTCGTGATATTTTGCATCGAAGCAGATGTTTTTGACGATGATTTCTCTGTTTGTGGACCGATTTTCGAAATTTTCGTGTTGTTGTATAGGATATAATCTTAATTTTGTATAACAATTACGAAAGTGGTGAGCTGATGATGGGGTCTATGAGCAATCAAGGGAAATCCTTGTTTATCAAAACGCTCATAGTGGTTAAAATGTTGTTTCTAGTAAGTTAAACATATATTACGAATAAGAGAAATTTCATACAAAGGTCTACATACAAAGGTCTCTTGGTCCAAAGGCACTGAACAGAACTCCTGAACCTTTAGAGATAAAAGTTTGGAAATTGCAGCATCGCTTAGATAACTGCAAGCATTTGCCACAATTTTGCTTACAGTAACATAATGTAAGTACTTAATAGTTAACATTCGTATTGGTTATTTACGCATAAAGCCTTATTTTGTAGACAACATTAAAAAGAGTGAAATTATTATTTTTAACAAAAAAATGAAAACCGACTTCCAAGGTAAAAACAATCGTAATATGAACTAAAAAGTATTCAATAACTCTTACTCTTTAATAGCGCCTTTTTCAGAATTTGTCTAAATCTCAACTATTTCTGTACATACTACAGTCTTCATTACTTTGAAGTCGGTACCAGTCCCAAAAGTTTCAGATATTCTGATATTACTGAACTCACGATTAAATTAGCTGGTACCGACTTCAAAATAATGAAGACTGTAGTATGTACAGAAATAGTTGAGATTTAGACAAATTCTGAAAAAGGCACTATTAAAGAGTAAGAGTTATTTAATACTTTTTAGTTCATATTACGATTGTTTTTACCTTGGAAGTCGGTTTTCATTTTTTTGTTAAAAATAATAATGAATATTGATGCATTGGCATTCACCTCGTGTTTTAGTGTACACTGACCCTAAGCTGTGTACATTCGAACAATATGTCTGTTTCCACATAATTGAATGTTAGATATTGTTTGTTTGTTGTGAAAAAATATGGTTTAGGGTTTTTGTTTTTCAATTCCGCGTTGTCGCTATCAAAGAATTTCATTTGTGATCTGTAGTATTCAATTGTAAAATATGAATTTTCATTTTTATTTTTTCAATATGTTATATTTTTGTATTTATTTGAGATTGATTTTTCGCTCACTGCAAATATTTTTACTTAAGTAATAAATAATAATCGTCAACATTTTTGTGTAATGTTTTGTAATTGTTGGCTTTTGGGTGTCTTCGATGAAACTTATGCTAAATTACATTATCAAGGCCTCTTTCTACTACGATGGTGAGCAATTATTGTTGTCCATAATAGTAAAGCAGCTGCTTCGTTTGTATTAGTCAATCATGGGCCAAATTAGAGATACCTTCGTTTTTATTATTAAGAGGGTTATACAGTTCGACAAGGCTTTAAATGAATATGTCAATGATGTCAATGGGTGCTGCTGGTAAAGGAGAAATGTCAAAAATGACGTTTTTGTATGATAGAAGCGTTAGTTCCTTTTCTCGCCACGTTCATAAACAGCCTTGTCGAACTGTAGTCCGGGTTCCGTAGATATTTTTTTTTTATTACATAACTGTCAAGCTACTTTTTTGTGTGTAGCTTCATTTTGATAAGACGAACCACTATTTTACTTGCGAACAATCTTGAAACTGGTAGCTAACGGAGATAGAAAGGATTTAATACTTGGTCCTAAAATATGGATTGTTTTTTTTTGTAGGAGAATGTTACTCTTAAATTGTATAACTATTATAGTTGTTATTATCATAACTAGTAATTTGATTAGCCTGTTCCCACTTTAAATGAAAATAATTATACATAAGTATGCTACAAGAATAGAATGCAAATAAGTCAGGTCAACACTTTTTTGCCAAATGGACGTAACAGTTTCGGAAATTGCAAAGAAAAATTGCAGATAGAAAAGCTGCGAGAGCTGTTTGCTCGATGCAGACATTATAAGTCGATTTTGTGTGAAAAATTAAAATTCCCAACGAATCCACTGTACAGGGTAAACAAAGAGAATGGCTAAAGTTGGTAGATGTAGAGCGGCGAAGCGTAGATATGGCAACTCATTTTATTGGCTATACCTACCGAAATCAAAATAGAATAAAAACACCAAAAGCAGAAAACAAGCGGGCTGTATCAGTGTTACAATTTTGTATTACATCACTGTATTAAAAAAAACCATACTTAATATTTTAAATGTGAAAGTGTGTCTGTCTGTCTGTCTGTCTGTTACCTCTTTACGCCCTAACCGATGAATCGATTTTGCTGAAATTTGGTATGAAGATGAAGAGAATAAGGAAAGGACATATAGGATACTTTTTGTATGGTGCCCATGCGATTAACAAATTTTGGCACAACGGAGTCTAATCTAGTTTAATATAATTCGGTCTAGGACTAGTATTTTATGTTTAAATTGATACTGCTCCAGCGCTGGCATCTCTGGAAATCAGCATTAGGGCGGACATAATACTACCACGTCGCGTTTCTTTGTTTAGGGTCGAGTCGTCGAACGAATTATAATAACGCATTGCCAGTACTGGTAAGTGGTAAATGGTAATGCGTTGTTTATAGATTTTTTAATGACTTATCTAAAACTTGGATCAACAGAATAATATTGTTCCGTTGCGTTTTGTCACGTCGCGTTGTCTCAACACAAGGGTTAATTCAGACCGCAAAGCGACGCATACATGCATTTCTATATTTGTATTGAATTGATAGATTGGCATATCGTCTCACACAATTGAAATCTGTCAAATCCATTCAAATTTAGAAATGCATCTACGACGCAACGCTGACGCAACGCGCCGTGTGGACTTGCTGTAACGCGTTGTCACAACTGCGTGTACATTTTGAAGGGGCATGTCTACAAGTCGTTAAGTCTATGTGACTGGTGTTAATGCAATCATGGCGTTGGGTTGCCAAGTCGCCGGAGGATCAGACGGAGGCGAAAATAATAATACTTTGTTACTTAAATGGCTCTATAATACTTTGTATTTTTTACCCGACAGGCAAAAATAATGTTCTGACAAGCCTTTTCGAGTCATTTTACAAGACATTCTGTGTTCCTGAAAATGTTTTCAACTGTTGTGAATTAACATGATTTTATTTGGTATGACGTTATTGAATTAAGAGCAGATGGATTTAAAGTATTGTTATTACCCACATAACAATTAGAAATTAGGAAATATTCATATTTAATGATCCCAAATTATTCGGTACTTAAAAGAAGTTTCACTACTTACCTACTGATAAGTCCACAACTTATCTGATAGAGTATACTCTACCTGCCAGAAAGGCATATCTGGCACTTATCATGAGTCAGTCGTGAAACAGGCCCTTTTAAAAATATATTTATAATAAATTTTAATAAATTTATAACTAGTCTAAGAGTTTATAACACGTGTGTTTGTTTCAAGATTCTAAAAGTTTTTGTTCCAAAAAGTTTTAACTTTTAAACACGACTTAAAGTTATGTTTTTTGTGCATTGTTTTGTAGTTGTAACTTGACACCTGAAAGATATAATATGAGCCAGAAAATAGTTATTTATTCAGTTTCTGGCGTTTTATGGTATGGTATGGTACATTATCAAGACTCCGTTGCGCCGAAATTCGTTCTTCGTGCGGGAACCGTACATTTTTGTGATAAAAATGTTATAATATTATGTCCTTTCCCGGGACTCAAAGTAACCAAAGTTCGGAAAAATCAGTTTAGCGGGATGGGCGTGAAGAGGTAACAGACAAACACACATTCGCATTTATAATATTAGTATGGATTAGCTTTGTATGAATTATATTCTGTATTGAGGTAGATAAACCTAAACGCTAGTATATTGGACCTAGGATTAGAACAGAAAATAGCACTTAGGTGGACGTATCGAAATGCAGAAGTAATATTTCACGGGCGCTTGAAATGGACGTTATAGACTTTGGCACCTCACTTGACCTATTAAACGTTGGTCTACCTGTGAATCTACGTTAGAAAGAGAGAAAGTGAGCTAGGAGTGAGTTGTAACTTGTAAATAATTAAATCATTTTAACAACAAGCCTAAAAAAGAAAAAGCTCTACCTTTCTCGACTTGTAAACACCAAGATTACGAGTTGTTTACATGTTCGTATGGGATATAACATCACTCGAGTAGTAGAGAATGAAAAAGTCGTCAGCGTAAAAACATTTAAATCGATTGTAACATGAAATTAACCTATCAACCACCGGACACCGGCGACCGCGACAACAATAGAATAACAATAGATTTCCAAGAATTCGCGATCGAAGGATTAATTAATGATATAATAATATGTACAATGTTCATAATACGAGTAATAGGCACCTCTTTTAATGTACCAAAGCACATTTCCACAGTAAATAAATGCAATTTCCGCGACTTTATCATTTAATCGTAATTTCGATTACCATCTTTATCAATGAAATACTAATAGTTGTTACCTACCTAAGTAATAGTGGGCATTGTAGTTTAAAAATGTTTTATTCTTGTTTTATACGTTGGAAAAGTGGCTTGACAGACTAGGACAAAACATCGTATAACTTTAACTTATAAATTGTGTATCTGACCTACCTATAACTGGCCTTACCTAGTTAATATGCACATTAACGTATTCTGCATTCTAACGGTAACATATACCTACACAGTTTTTGTTAGTAGGGGAGTTAGTTTTAGTTTAGTTGACTTTACTTGGTGTAAATTGCCAGTTGCTTTTTCTTTAAAAATTTTCACTGAAATTCGCTTGTTTCTTTCAAGAATTAATCGACTGGCGACGATTCTTCAAGTTGTCACATGACCACGTACAACAGTAAATCTGGCGTCGATTTTAACTCTCAACACCTAACTGTATAGTTTGACTCTATTGAACGTAGTTTTCCAATATTTTCCGAAGAATAATGTAGTTTACTCTTAACGATAAGAGTAAGGAGTTAAGGATTGAGTAGCTCAATAAAGCTAAAAAGAGATGGTGGTATGGTGGTGACCACAATGTAATAATAATAGGCTCGACCCTTCGATCGCGGAAAAACGAGACACAGCCGTTCAATTGTTATCGCGGACCACTTGGGCCTTACGGGAGTTGAAGCGTTAATAAGACGTGTCCGCGCGATTGGACAGTAAAATAATAATTTGGTCGCTACACCGCGAGATCAGAAGCAATTTAATAAATAAATCGTTACATATAATTGCTTGTGATCTTGTTACTAGCGGCCAAACCGCTCGGTCGCGCGGACGCATAATATAAATCGACCCTGAACAAATAGGAACCGAGCGACACGCGACTACTGCTGCAGACGACGTGTCGTCGCGACACTGCTGGTTTCTATGTATTTCTATGAATAAGTGTCGCTAGCTTCGTGTCGCTAGCTGCGGAGGGTATTTCATAGAAATGCATAGAAACCAGTAGTGTCGCGACAACACGTCGTCTGCAGTTGTCGCGTGTCGCTCGGTTCCAACTTGTACCTTAAAATGGTCTATTCATAACCGTGGGTAGCAAGTCCGTCAGTCAAATGTGTATCTTCTTGTGTGGTTAATAAAGTTGAGTTTTGAATGGATCTATTAAAATGTGTCGTCTCTTCACTTTGCAATGAGCTGACCCGTGTAATACTGTATGAGTCATACTGTATGACCCATGTTTACTGAGTCGATTAATTTTCTTGTGTTTGTTATGACTTCTGAAACCATTAGCATATTGACTGAGCTACTATCGTAAAGAAGTTGCAACTTTATTAAGGACAGGCCATATTTATCCGCAAGATGTCTGCAACTTAAATATCCCGATGGGGCATGTTTACGAGTTGCCATCTACATTCTACAGTTATACGCGGTATTAGAGTATTAATGTGCGATGATGAGCAAGACAAACGTCACTAGTCAATACGTCGGTAACAAGTTACCAATTAGTAGTACGAGTATGAAGGTTTAAATATTTACGTGTCACCGTAAAATTGTAAATAGCTCTAGATTGTAATTAAAAATACCAGTCAATTTGCGAGATGTGTTTTGTTTCACAATTCTTCAATATTTTTAGTGTTGACGACATTAAAAATATTGAAGAAATGTGACTGTGTTAACAACTCATCCTTGGTCTGGCCAAATCATTGAATGTAGTATTTAGAATTGAGATAGTGTACACTGTACAGTGTTGAGTTAGTTAACATGAAACATCTTGATACTTGATATTTTGTACAAGATGCAAGTCTCGCTAGTTGCTAAAGTTGACCAAGAATGGCTTGAGTTCCGCAAATCTTGAGATACATTCGTGTAAGTATGTCAATATAAAACGTAAGTACACGTATAAAATAATATTATGATCTAAAATAATATTTTACTTGCTTTGCCTTATAAGTGGTTGTTAAAAAAACACAATAATTAGATTAAGGAACAAAACTGTTCATAATAAGAGATATTAATTATTATACAAAAATCTTTAAAGCACTGTGTGCATTGTATAATTATTGTAAAGTTTGTGAAATTAATACAAAATTAGGAAAACAAACTTTTTTTTAATATTAAAAGATAATAAATAATAATATATCCACTCCAAAATCGAATATACTGTTTTTGGGTGTTAAAAATACGTAGATTCTTTACTTTTGCTATAGCAATTATTTGCCTTAAAGCTTAAATTACTCAAGGAAAATAAATGGACGTAGTTAGTTCTTCAAATCAGTATAAATTAGGGTTTCCTTTTATGGGTCAAACTTTGCCTATTACTTATTCGTGGTTTAACTTTGGGGAGTCAATAATGTGTGTAATCTATCTATTATGGGATCCCTTTTTATACACTGACTGTAAAGTAGTGATGCAGCAGTATTTGGTACTTTGTGTTTTAAACAGTGTATTTAATAGTTAAAGTTATTATTGATACTCGTAATGAATCGTCTTTACATTTATATGTAAAGACGATTCATTGAAGTGACTGAGTGATTAGAATGAATGTTTCATGTTTCTTTGAATCTCGCGTCACTTGGAGTGAAATCTATATGACTTAAAAATGAATTTTAAATGTTAGTCTCGCTAAAACCGGGGCCTGCTGAACTGATTTTGCTAATTTTAGTCTTGAAATATTCGTGGAAGTCCAAGGAATGTTTATGCGGTAGATTTTTTTTTGAGTTAGGTGATAAGTAGTAGGTATACAATATGAATACTTATAATAGAGGAATATGAACTGTGAACTTATGACGAAATAGAATGACGAAGAGTAGGCAGCGAGAAAACTTATAGTTTAAATATAAGCTATTATGAAAAAGCTATTCATCTCGTAGGTACTAGGCGATTGTGAAATCAGCAGCGAAGACAGATGCCAATTCGACATCTATGTGCAGCTTTCTAGACGTAATGTATTTAATTGATTGGCACAAAAAATATATATACGTAATTTTTGATTATATTTGGAAAAGCTTGTCTAATTTAAATAATAAAATAATGTACTCCTACTGGATGTAAAAAAATACCAAAGTCACATCTTTCAGGAACTTTAAACTGTTCTAACTAAAGTAATAATACAATCTATGCTTTAAAAATTTATTTATTTCATACCTTTTACAAAAATCCAAAGATTGCCCGATTTAGTTTTCGGTTCTGACATCTAGATTTCCCATAATATTTATTTTTTCCTCTAACAAACGAAAAATGTATCCACGCTACCGAGTGAACATTTCACATCTCTGTCTCTCTGGCATGAAAATCGACAGTGGTGTGAGAGTGATGCGAGATCAAGGTCATTGGCAGTTGTCAGCGCCTTAAGGTTTACAGCAGCATGTTTTTTTTGATTTGATATTATAGCTTCTTTACTACTTGATCGTAAAAAATAATATCCATTCAAAAATAAAATATTTCAGACATAATTTACATGATTATCTACTCGTATGTCACATAGAGTTTCAAATTGTCCTGAGAGTTCAACATTATGTAAAGTGTATAATTAATTAAATGTAATTTTTGTGACTCACTGGTTTGAGATAATGTCGATATAATACTGAGACAGTATCCATTAGATGATTCGAGGGATATAAGTATTTTAGGTTCGATGATGAAATTTAATAATTGCTAATAAGCGTCCCAGTGGACGACGATAATAGAATGTGCCCATCAAACTTTGTCGTGTTATGAAATT
Source organism: Polyommatus iphigenia (assembly GCA_963422495.1). Lineage (NCBI taxonomy): Eukaryota > Metazoa > Arthropoda > Insecta > Lepidoptera > Lycaenidae > Polyommatus > Polyommatus iphigenia. The sequence goes on along the minus strand of OY730180.1, from coordinate 42,448,648 downwards.
CCATCATAAAACGCCTGTATTGGCTCATTTATAATATCTTTGGCGACATTAAATTTGATAGAAGTTCGAACTAGAGTCCAAAGTTTAAGGTTTCACAAAAATATTAGGAAGAAAGAGCGCGTGTACAGACTACAGATTAATTATTATTGTAACGTCTGTACAAAATCGTGACGAATTTTTATTTTTTATCATGACGCGATTTTGAAAATTCGCTCTCAACACGGATAAAGAAATTTTACTTCTAAAACCAAATAATTAGCAAGTGATTTACGTGAACACTGCAGAAAGAAACGTGTGTATAGATAAAGTTGAAGTGAGGGAATGACATTTTTTTTTATTCCTGCAATTTTAGTCATCAGCAATCCTACTGAATAAGCACCCGAAACTTCAACACAATCGGTCAAGCCGCTTCGGAGGAGCGTGCCCTCGAACAATAAAAAAAAAAATACTAATATTATAATTATTTTAATTGGGAAGAGTTTGTTTGTTTGTTTGAACGCGCTAATCTCAGGAACTACTGGTCCGATTTGAAAAATTCTTTCAGTGTTAGATAGCCTATTTATCGAGGAAGGCTATAGGTTATATTTTATCACGCTAAGACTAATAGGAGCGAAGAAATAGAGGAAAGTGTGGAAAAAGCGGGGGAAATTATTTGAAAGGGCTTATTTGAACGTACTGGAGCAATTTTTATGTTATTTGGCACACATGAAGAATAGACCACGTGAAAGGACAAAGGTTTCTTTTTTTGCGGAAAAATGTACGGTCTCCCTGACATTCCTAAATTACGCGGGCGAAGCCGCGCGGAACATCTAGTATGTTATTATAACTAGATGAGGATGAAATACTTTTCATCCCGGAAAATGTTTGATTGCCGGGAAAGGGCAAAATATACTTATTTTGCCCTTTCCCGGCAATCAAAGTGTATTTTTACCTCATCACACACAAACCGCTGTACCGATTTAGTTGAAATTTTGTATAATATCTTCCGCCAAATCGGTGCAGAAGTTTAGGCGTGAAGGTAAGGGTGAAGCCAAACGAGCGTAATTTGTGAGTTGTGAGTCGCACAATTTCTGCCGCGTAAATATCTTTTCATACAAATCATGACTCACAAAATTACGCTCGTGTGAATTAAACAGGACTTTTGTATGAAACTGAATAGTGAATGCAGCAGAATTCTGCCGAATCGAAATTCTGCGACTCACAACTCACAAATTACGCTCGTTTGGCACACTTTGGCATTTATAATAATATTAGCATGGATGGCGAGTGATTATAATAATTGAACATTTGCGACTTGATAAAATCACAAACCTAATTACTGACGTGAGGATGCTCATCCTGTTACGAGCGTCAAAGAGGCTCTTCATTACGCTAAGTGCCGACACTACCTTCAGAGATGTTATCGCGTTAACAAGCGTAACCGCCGACTGTCTTCCTTTATGAACATTTTTTATGCCAGGCCGAAACTTGGTGATCAAATAAAAAAAAAATTGACTAAAATGTTCATTGATCTGCGGGTAGGCGACTACTAAAGGTAAAGGAAGGCTGATCGAATAAAGTTAAGTGATTTTGTAACTTACAATAATTATTGCAATGCAACATGCAAAAATGGCAAAAAAATTGTTGTCAATCTAAAGAATCTATGTGGTAAGATTTGGTCCAAGACAGTTTATTGTTCTCAAAATATTTAGATCGTAAAAATGCATGGGGCGATACAGAAAGAGTAGGAAACCTTATTCGGAGCGTGCGAAGTGGGTGGAGGGGGTAAAGAAAGCGATTGCCGCGCTTGCCGCGGCAAAAATATGCAAATAAAAGAGGCTCAGCTAATAGTCCAACAAACTTGTCAATCTTGTTTCGAAATGTTTAGAAACTACTCTTAATTGTTTTTGTATCGTAGACTGCAAAAATAACAGCAGAAACAGGTAGTCAGTATACAAATTTAATGTTTTTCCTAAATCCACTAGGAAATTAGATCAGATATAAATAGATAGCTGCTGTAAAAATGAAAAAGTATGTGATTCGATATAACCTAAAATTGCATTATCAGTCAAGCCAATTTTATTTGAGTTGCATTTTATAAAGATATTAATTGAGTACCTAACTATTATTTTAGTGTTGATGAATGATGGATCACCATGGTCTCCAAAACCCGACGACAAAACTTGCAGTGATAGTTTCATAGAATATTTAAATTAAATCCAAAGTATTAGGTGGAAGAACTAGTGACTTACAAAATATGACGATAAACCAGATACTACATACTGGTTTAACAGATTTTTTAGAAGATAGAGTTTTTAATCAAAAAGGTTTTTCAAATAAGCAAGTTTTAGATGAAAGGGGTAAAAAAGTTAAAATTATTATGCCCCCATTTTAAGCAAAACAAAACAAGTACTCTCAAGAGGAAACCGAAAGGACTTATGATATTGCTCGAGTAAGAATCCATATTGAAAGCAATGATATTCTATGTTACTATTTTAGGAACTCATTGATTGAAAGTGTATTAATGCAAAGACTCAGAAACATCAAGAATGTTTGCAGAGTTTTAGTAAATTTATAGACTCCGATTTTCTTCAAGAGTATTAATGTTGTAAAAAATAAATAAAAACAAGATTTTTAAAAACATTACATTTATTTTTTTCCAGTAAGTATAAAGTATTGCTCGTATTTTTGTTACTGATTAAAGCAGTAATATTTTTGCACTTGCCGCTCTGGTTATAAACGCAGCTGCATTTTACTTCAGCAACAACCCGATCATTATTATCTATCTGTAAGAATGAATAATAACGTTTAGACTTGCTTTATCCAAATGTTTAGTTACGTTTTTTGGCTGGTTGAGTACTTACGTTTTAACTTGTTTTATAGGGTGCTAAAGTCACCGATGTTCGGCGAATTATATTGGCTCGTATTAAATAACATTGCCATTAGTTCTTAGCTCTTCTACTTCCCTTACATGTCCTGCTAACACCAGTTTATTTCCTTTTAGCATAGATTGGGCCTTGAAACTTATTGAGTGTTTTACACTCTCAAAACCAGGTTTTTATAATTATATTCATTTTCCACAAGTAGTTTTTAACTAAATATAACCCAAATACCATTAATTATTGTTCTAAATATAGTTTATTTGCTATAATAATATTTACAAAATAAACAAACTCTTGTTGTTTATTTTTTGACACATGCCCACAAAATATTTCAAACTTCGTTTGAAATATGTCACTACTGACGTGCACGTTCCTAATAGTCCTAGCCCCTAGGTATCATATCAATTAGACATAGGTAACTTATTTTCTCGATCGCTCTATATTCTAGAATCTTACTCTATTTTCAGTATTGTGAACAAATATTGCAACTGAATGCAAACTAATTTCTTGAATTCTTATACTGTGCCATTTACTGCAAACCTCTAGTTAGCAAATGAAAATTTCACTGTTTCCAGGTAATCATCACGAAATTGAATGCTTAATGAACAATGTCACTGTTCATTTGGTATTTCGTTGAGTGGCGTTCGACGTATAATTTGGTTAGCAAGGTAAGTCAATAGGTACGCCATTAGGGTGAATCGACGCACCTCCATGTCGGGAACCACGAATTTGTAATGAAGCAATTAAGTGCTGTGCAAGCGTTTGGGATGCCTTTTGTGGCAATTGGTGATGTTTGTTGACGTAATTACTGTTTGCCCTTCCAATATCGTTATGAATATTCATCGATTTATTGGTTTTAGTATTGTTTCTGATGAACGTTTTTTGTATTGAGTTTTTCCGTCAACTTTTATTTCAATTTCATTCTTAATTTACATAATAATTAAATATTAATTTATTTCTTACACATGACTATGCACGCATCCTTATTTGCTTACAAGGAAATTGCTTCAACTAGTAATGGTATAAATACTTAACGACACGTTAATAATAGAAAGTTCAAAGTTAACTATGATAAAGTTGGCTTATTCTATCTATTATTTCTTTAGCGTGTGTTGCATGACTTCTAAAATTTATTTTCAGAAATATCAAAAGTAAAATCATTTATTTTCAACACAACTCTTAAAGCTTTATTTCGTATCTCCTAAAACACAAAATAAGCTAATGTAAGTGAAGATTTATGTCATGAACAAAGCAGTGTAGTTGACAATGTGAGCTGAATGGGGGTGTACACTGTACACTAAAAGTGCACTTGGTGATATAGTAATTAGGATGCGCGAATGTTGGCCGCAAGTGGCTCGCTTAGTGTTGCACCCTCATTGCGAGGGTAATGTTGGTAAATTGCTGCACTTTTAGACGATTAACGACATTGTCCGATCAGCGAATATTGTGACTATGTGGGTATTTAGTCAAATAACGTTCGATATTTTTGACATCGAAGTATTTAGAAGTACATGACGCCCGCTACTCCATTGCACCAACATTCGTTTATTGGGCGGGAATATCGTATATTTTTCAAGGATAAAAATATGCCTTATCTCTTCCCAGGACTCAAAGTATCTTCGTAGCAGATTTCAGCAAAATCGGTTCAGCGGTTTGCTATAATAATGAGCGTTTCTCAAAAAATTTGTACCATTTTTTTAGAAAATATTATAAAATAAAAATTTGTTTAAATATTACTGGTTTTTTTATTTTAAGATATGGGTAAATGTCTATAAAATTTGAAATAGGGGTTGTTTTCAGATATAAATGTTTATAAATAGCAAAATCTATTATTAACTAATATACTATTATACTATTTCCTATTTTGTTACCTTTACTAGATTACGTAAATTCAATGTTGAATTGTGTTACTAGAAATTTTATTTGATTAATTGGGTTAATAAAACAAAATTTAATTTGTTTTTAAAATATACGCAACCACTCAAAAGTAACAAAAAGGAAGTAACAAAAAAAGTTAAATAAACTTTTCAACTTGTATGTATATGTCACCGTAAGATTGTAAACACCACGAGATTGTAATATGACGAAGTGATGGATTGTAAGCAAACAGTTTTCCGGTGATTTTAAATTAATTATTTCGTATTTAAAATAACTTAATGCCAAAAGGTTTGAGATGTATAACATAAAATAAAATTTAGATATATTTAAAGTCCTGTTTGAATGTTCGGTTATTAAAATTAACCTAATTTATAGTTAAAACTGCACTTTAAATATATCTAAATTTTATTCAATGTTATACATCAAATATTCAGGCAATTGTTGTTATTTTAAATACGAAATAATTAATTTAAAATCACCGGAAAACTGTTTGTTTACAATCCATCACTTCGTTATATTACAATCTCGCGGTGTTTACAATCTTACGGTGACATATACAAGTTGAAAAGTTAACTTGGGTAACAAAGACTGGAAATTTTTTGGACCACTACGCTAATAGACAACCTTCTGTTCGCGCACGTGGAACGTAAAAGATGGATACCGAGCTTAACAATTTTGCTACTATACTAAAACATATTTATACCAAAATAGACTCCAAAATTTAAAAAAATATGGTCACAAAAAAGGAATTTCAAAGAGGAACTTTTTCCGCGATACAATAAAAAAATTAAATAAATTTGTTCTAATACGACCAAATATTATTTTTAAATGATTTATGGTCTTGCAGCCCTAAATAAATACATAAGTTGTTTCAAAAATTTCCACAAAGCCTTACAAATACAATCAATTGTTTGGAAAGGTATGAAATTGGGACACTTCACTTTTCATACAACTAGATTAGAACGATTTTCAAAATATTTTTATAGTGAATAATTTATGAATATAATTCTAATTTGTAGATGTTTTTAGTGAATTTATTTAACTTACTACGTATGCAATATAATAGAAATGGGTAATGGTCTATGTTATTTATAGAAAAAATATTTTATAATGTGGGACAAAGATTAAGATAGAAAGTACAAATTTTTTGAGAAACGCTCTAATATAATTGGGACCAGAGGTAACAGAATACTTCGTGATCAAAAGTAACATATTAATATGCGTTTGTCCTGAACCTGCATTAACATTACTGCGTACACTAAAATCATGTTTCCGATTAAGAAATTTTGGCAACTATTGTTTTTCACACATAGTTTTGATACAAAGCAATGAAAGCACCTGAAGGTGTACTAAAATTAATAATTATTAATTACTAGCGACCCGCCCCGGCGTCGCACGGGTATAAAATATATAGCCACTGAAAAAATTATTAAAATGGAAAGCCTATGATCCTTCACGTGGTCTACTTCTTATCTGTGCCAAATAACATAAAAATTGCTCCAGTAGTTCGCGAGATAAGCCCTTTCAAATAATTTCCCCCGTTTTTTTCACATTCTCCTATTAGTCTTAGCGTGATAAAATATTGCCTATAGACTTCCTCAATAAATGGACTATCTAACACTGAAAGAATTTTTCAAATCGGACCAGTAGTTCCTGAGATTAGCGCGTTCAAGTTAGCCCTTTCAAATAATTTTCCCCGTTTTTTCCCCATTTTCCTCTATTTCTTCGCTCCTATTAGTCTTAGCGTGATAAAATATAGCCTATAACCTTCCTTGATAAATGGGCTATGTAACACTGAAAGAATCATCAAAATCCGTTGCGTAGTTTTAATGATTAAAGGGAACAAAGGGACATGAGGGAAAAAAAGCCACTTTGTTTTATAATATGTATAGATTATCATGCACATTGCACGTATGTGCTTAATGCATCGTAAACAACATACGGTCAGTCTCTATTGAATCAGCATGTTGTTTTATTACTAGGTGCCAATAGACTGTGGTAATCAACTTCTAAATTCACAATGCAACATTAGGCGTTTGCACACTGCACGATAACGACACGACACGATACCACAGAATAGAGGACCACCGCACATATTATACAATTTCAAGTTGGCCGACTATCGTACAAACTAAATTGAGTGGTGTCACTTTTGTAGTATTGAATGCACCCAAAATATTCTCCTTTCTTTTCGCCTTCGTTTTATTAGTGCCACAATAAAAGCGTGCTTTTTACGCATTTTAACACGCACGTCGCTAGGCTAGCAACACCGCTACCAAATCTAAAAGTCTGGGGCTGGCAGCGTACACGATGAATTTGTCCAATTAAATTGTGACACTACGCAATTTAGTTTGTACGATAGTCAGCCAACTTGAAATTGTATATGTGCGGTGGCCCTTATCTATTCTGTGGTAAAGTGTCATGTCGTTATCGTCGCAGTGTGAAAACGCCCATTGAGACTATAGTCTATACCAGGGGTCACCAATTAGTTTCGCTCGGGGTCCGTTTTAAGAAATAAAATGACCTTCGCGGTCCACACATCAAAAAATTACAAGTAAGTAGTGACCGACCGAACTTTCGGTTTCGGTTTCGGTTTTGGCCAGTTTTGGCCAAAAAATCTAGTTTCGGCCTTAGTTTCGGTTTCGGCCAAAATATAGCCGAAACTTTCGGCCCCGCCGAAACTCATGCGTCGTTCGGTAGACTTCGCAGTTAACTCGTGCTTGCTTGCCAGCGAGGCCCCGGCTCAGCTCGCCACCATCTATTTAATCGTGTTTTGAGATTATGTTTTCCAGTTTTATTTTCATTAAATTGTCTAGACTTATTGTTATCGAAATTATATTATTGAATTTTATTTCTACGTCAAACGGAGGCTTATTTAATAGGTATATACATAACTGTTAGCAAATTACGTGCTATTTTAACAATGTTTTTGGGACAAACGATTTAGTAAATGCTATGATAAATTGATTATAATAATAATAATAATAATAATATAATAATATCTATGGACGCTTCACACCACGTCAGTCTGGCCCCGTGGTAAGTACCTGAAGGACTTGTGTTACAGGTACCAGACAACGGAAATATATTTAATACTTTTATATATTTAAGATTTTTATTATATGATACACATATTTAATATAAATATCCATGACCCAGGAACTTTATAAACTTTTTGTTCCGTCGGCGGGACTCGAACCCGTGACCTCCGGCTTGAGCTACCAACGCGCTCACCACTGCGCTACGGAGGTCGTCAAATATTTATCGATTATATTGTGTATGAACTTTATTTACCTAAGAATTTTCTTTGGCTATGAGATTAAAGGATATATTAGGATATGTCTTGCGAGATTTATCTAGTAAATCATCTCGCCTCACTCTTTTCCTTTTACCACGCGTTTTATTTAAATATTTAAAATTAATTTTTAACTATGGACACGCAATCTCTTAGACTGATCTTACCCTGCTAGAATCTTATCTAGCCCACTTCCCCGTAAGTTTCACTCTTGCGGCCCTCATATATCTTTCAGGTTAAGTGGCAAAACACCTTCTGGAGAAAAAAAAATGTGACGCCAACTGCAAGTTTGCTTGATAATTTCGTTTTGAACTTCGACCGCGGTCATGTCCATGTTTCCCATAAAAATAATGTACTTTCTGCAATTATTGATTGTGTTTTCAGTATTACGTTGTTACTATGTGTAAGGGAGGATTTCACCAATCACACTTAAAACTTCGTTTTAATTAACTAAGTTCTCATTAAACAATGCTCTTGTTTCACCAATCACACTTAAACTTCTTTTTAATTAACTAAGTTCTCATTAAATAATGAACGCGTTTATATGACGACGCAAATCTCGGTTTGTTTCAAATAGCAAGAAACGATAAATAAGATACCCAAACGCATCTGTGGAAACTGTCATCTTAACAATTTTTTCGTCTATCTTTTTTGATCTGTCATGACAATACAGTCTACACTGATAGGACTTAAATGTGTTTCATGAAGTTAAAACTCGAATATTGGGCGTTCAGAAGATGAAAATCGGATTTGCTGTGAACGAGTTCAGCTTATGTTGGTGAAATGCAATTGAGTGTTATAATCGTGTTTATCGTGTTTAGAACCGGTTTCTTTGGTGAAATCGCATCTACTTGGAATCGTATAAAAATGGAAAAGAGTACAAAAAAGTTTCTAGGGAACATATCAGCGTGCTACCATTAAGTGCTCGTCGTGAGAGATACGATCTTCTTTACCTACATAAAATACTCCATTCCTCTATTGATGCTCCTAATCTTCTATCACAAATTACTATTAACACTCGCTATAGATCGCGTAAACCGAAAATGTTCGCTATACAGGCATTCAAAAACAATACGTCCTATTACAATCCGCTAGTTAGAATGTGTCGTACTTATAATGACCTAGTAGTGTGTAGTTGGAGCGTAGACATTTTTCGTCAATTTTCACATTATAAGAAAACGATCAACAATATTATGAAAGCCAAGTATTTGCCATCTCTTGTTTCCGACTCTGATATACATATTTTATTATAAACTCAGATCAATCATCGTTCATAAGATTCGTATAAATTTTTAAAATTATTTTCTTTTTTTTTCTCTTAATCTACATATTATTATTTATTTTGTTTTTTTGTTTAAGTTTAGTAATATAAGTAAGCTTAATATTGGTCACTCATTGTATACTCAATGTTTCGTAGTGGGTATTATCAGTTTTCTTTGTATTAGTTTATTTTTAGTAACAACCTAATAATAATTATGTTATGTATACTATTTTTGGGTTGCTGTCTAGCCTAGAACTTAAGACTATGTTTGTACAACCATGCAATGACTGTAACCTGTCTGTATACTAAATATAAATAAATAAATAAATAAATATTCGAGTCTAAGATTAAAAATAAGTATGTATTTGTTTTAAGAAATGTCGCAAAAAGAAAAAAATTCAATGTGGTACTTTTTCTTTACTTAAAAAAGTTGTAATGTATGTTAAAAATCAATAAATTTCAGTAAATAATCGCAATTTGAAATTTTTTACCAAGTTTCGGTTTCGGTTTCGGTTTCGGCTGAAAAATCAGTTTCGGTCGGACACTACAAATAAGGAATTACAAAGGTATGTATTTGTATCAATGAGAAAAGTGAAAATGCTTAGTGCTACATGTTCATCAGTATGTCGAGACCGAAATTAATTTTTAACCAAGTTCTTCTTCGAACATGCTTGATCCGCACACAATGGGTCGGCGGTCCGGATGCGGACCGCGGTCCGCCATTTGGTGACCCCTGGTCTATCTATACCAGCGGTCGGCAACCTTTTGGCAGGCAAGGGCCACAAGGTGGCAAAACAAATTAAATAGACCTGCGGGACTAGCTTGTTTTGAGGTGTTAAGTTTCAAAAATTCTAAAGTTTCTGAATTTTTGCACATGGATGGAGTGATGTCTTATTAGGTTATTTTTAAATTTTGTGTCATTTTTGATGATAGGTTTTTGAGAAAATCAAAATTTAGTGGTCGATTTTTTAAAATTTGTATAAAACTAGCCAGCAAAAACTTAACTTGAAAATAACAATAGCATCATATCGAGATTAGTCTTCGGATTGTAGGTACCTAATTTGAACCATTTTAGCCCATTGGAACCCGAAATATTTCCAATTATTTAAAACACTATCTAAAAAAAAATAGAGTTTCTGAAATCACAATAATTGGGCTCAGGTCTATTAAATAAAGCCATAGAATAAATTTGTGTCAGATTCATCCACGATATTTCGAGATTTTAATAATTTTTATTTTTGCAAGCTCCAAACACTACGAAAAAGATATTTTTAACTAGCTGTTGCCCGCAACTTCGTCCGCGTGAATGTATGTTATTAATTATTATAATAGAGATTTAGAAAATTGAACACCCATCTACGACTTTTTTATTTGGAATTACACATAAATTTTTAATTTACATCAAAGACCCAGGAAAATTGAACCACAGTTTATGGTTTTGAAAAATCCTTTCTTCGAAGACCGCTTGGCGTGGACAGGGGATGGGGCCACAGGACAGGGGAAATAGAACATGTGTGGAAGATAGAGGATATACTACAGAAGACGGGATTTAATGTAGGCATCTATCCCTCTTTAACCTACCTCTTACTCTCAGATTCCTGACCTACAATTAAACCTGAATAAAATAACGCTTGAAGTACTTACTTACCCAAAGGGTAATTTCTTTATGGGCGTTGGCCCACCGGCCAACACACATTCCCACCACTGCACCACACACACATTCACCAGGATCGACAGCGGTATCCAGCCACGAAAACCCTTTGATATGATCTCAGGGAGCCCGAAGGACATGCTCAAACTGGTTTGGGATCCGCAACGAAATTAATCAGAAGAAAATAGAAGTAATTTTAATTCCTCTTTCTATTCAAAGCGGAGACAGCAAAAAGTTGCTGTGACCGAATGTCAAATAACTTAGGGGAAGCACAACGAAAGTAAACTATAATAATAATCATTGTGACTACTAAGCTATAGCAAAAAAAAAAATGCTTGAAGGCACGGAAGTTCATATAGCGCTGTCCACGATATCACCGTAGTATGCGACATCATGGATTTACACTGTAGGTTGTCTAGCATTGTAGTTCTTTCGTCTTGGCAGAAAAAACTCTCCCAGATAACATGATGAGTGGTTTATTCAAACATACTGCCTTCGATGTTATTAATTTAGATCCGTAAAGTTTGACTTTAAAATTTCCATGGCCGGTAACGAATTGAGATACGCAGTGGTCAATATCCATCCAGTGTTTGGATAATCGTTTACGAATATCAGGGAAAAGTTTTAAAGATCGACCTTTGCTAGAATTGGTAATCAGTACTTAATCACTTTGTATGTCGTTGTAAATTTCGAGGAGTTCCTTCAATTCCATTACTCATAGTTCCCATTATGAAATTTCCACCTTCGTGATCGTAACTGCGAAAGTCACACTTTCTAAAATTCGAGGAGTTTCTTCAATACCTCATGGATCTCATTATGAAATTCCCACTTTCGCAACCATAGCATCAAATAAAAATTATAGCCTTTAAATTAATAAAGAATAATTTTACAAAGAAATCGCACAGAGACGGCGAAATAATTATTATCAATTTCGATTGTGATCCTTAAAAAAAGACAATGAAAGCATCATAACGTGGTTATGGATGGTGTAATGATGGTGGTGATCATGATGATTAATATAATGACATAGTGGCATGTGCTTCCAGTATTTTAAACAACGCTGAACCCCCTACATTATAATATATTGGCTTCTTATAAGGAATCAGGAGTTCCGTTGGCAACGGAATTTTCTGAAGCTCTATACTCTGGGATACGCCTTGGTGCAAATCTTACTTTTTGGTGGCATGTTATGTTAATTTTACTTAAAAAATCGGCCAAGTGCGAGTCCGACTCGCGCACGAAGCGTTCCGTACTGTTATCTAAGAGCAAACATAGACCAAAAATTGTGTTTTTGTATCGGAGCCCCCCTTAATTTTTTATTTTATTTTTATTCTTAAATATTGAAGTAGACATTATAATTAAGACCTTTTGTGAAAATATCAAGTGCCTACCTGTTGCCATTATTGATATCGAGCAAAAAAGGCCAAAAAAATCACGCTTGTTGTATGGGAGCCCCCTTTTAATATTATTTTTATTTTGTTTTTAGTATTTTTTGTTATAGCGACAACAGATATACACAATCTGTGAAAATTTCAGAACTTTTTCTCTTCTCTTGGTCTTGAGATACAGCCTGGACACAGACAGACAGACATCGAAGTTTCATGAATAGGGTCCCGTTTTCACCCTTTGGGTACGGAACTCTTAAAAAGTGAAAATTACTGTAATGTTTTTGTTGTAAAGGAGTTTCGTCGATACCTCCCGATCCCGAGAAAATCATTATCAAGTCACCATTTTTGTAAGCATGATATCAAATTCGGTTTAACAATCTATATGTATAACAAAAGAATTTTGAAAATCTGACCACAAACAGCAAAGTAAATATCAACTCCTCCTTTTTTGGAAGTCGGTTAAAAAAAAGTATCTAAGATGCACCAGGGATGTAAGGTATCACCATGCCAAATTTCATTGAAATCGGTCCAGCGGATTCCGAGATTAGCCTGTACAAACAGACAAACAGACAGAGAAACAAAAATTTCAAAAACAGTTAAAATGTGTTCTACTACTCTTCTAACATGAATAGGGTCTGGCTCGTTGACTCGTTTTTTCAAATTTATTTTCAATGTACAAAAATTTTTACTCTACGATTTTATTATAAGTATAGATTAAAGGCGTTTACATATTCAAAATCCTAAAGAAGTAAGAAATATATATTTTCATTTTGAGTCCTTTTCACCAATTGCTTTAAAAATTAGATACAAAAATATAAACAGTATGAAAGAACCGGACGAGTACCTGTCTGCTGATATTAATTTTTGCTTGCGTATGCGTATATGTAAAAATTTTGTTTGTGGCAAACGAATGCGCTTTGAAACAATCAGAATTGGTTTGAAACAAATCTCGCAGGTTAGGTGGCTGAACTATGTGCTATTGAAATAAGCTACTCTTGCTACTTTCTAGCAGCTTTCCTCGCGTAAATTTCGTTGAATACCTCAGACCGCCTCACATTTTGTAATAAAAATCGGTTGTCTGTAAAGTCGGTTTACTGACGATAGTTAGAGACCCCTCAGTTCCGGGAAAAATCTATGCAAAAAAGTTGGCAGGTCAATGTGCAAAAAAAATGGCGCCCGGCCTACCCTCTTTGTAAAATTAATGTAATATCCTTACATACAATCCATATTTTATGTTTGTGTGAACTACATTATAAAATATTATGTTAAATTTTCTATCTATCAAGCCATCATAATATAGTATTTAGTCCGATGTGATATTAGTTTCTCAATTATAAACTTTCGAAACTATAATTAGTGACTTGTTCAGAAGAAATAAACGAATACTTTATTCTTCATTTATTAAGTCATACCTTGACACGTAGGAAATGGAGCACAATTTTGAATAGCCGAAATAATACTAATAGCTCTCAGATTGTTTATTTATTTTTCATTCAGAGTGTGGTCAATGTATCAAAGGTCATAACTAACCAAACTTCTTCATACAAAAGTATTCTCTAAGTCATCGAAATACGTAATATAATCGAAACAAAGAGCGCGGCCCAGGTGGGCCTTACGGTTGTTGAGAGACTTGAGAGTGTAAATGGAACGCCTCAGAGCTGTCAGCGAGGTAACGCCGCATGAACTGTCATGTTTTTCGGGCGCGCACCCCATATCGAATTATAAGACGTTATCACGTCAAAAATAGCCTATGTGTTAATGGAATACTTTAATTAGATGTACTGTAGGAATCAAATTATCTCAATCTAATCGGCAGTTTTTGTGTACAAAAGCAATATGAATTTTGAATATAATACTATCTTGAAAAAATTATACGTGGTCGGTGGTACGAGTATGATAGAGTTCGTCCCTAGGGTTGTTACCTACAAATTAAATAATATTATTACAAATAAGTAATAATTATTAAGTATAAGACCCATGTTTTTTCACGATTGCATTATTTTACCATTTAGAATAAAGCATGTTAATTTGATATTTATTACACACCCTAACAGCTAGGAAATGCAAATATTTCATTGACAATTATTATACTCATGTGACCCTAGCCCTAGAACCGTACCCATCTTAAACTTTATCTAACGGTACCCTGGAGTACTAGCGCACCCCAACAATAATAACACATTTTTAAAAATATATTAAAGTTTATATTATTAAATCAACTTACATAGACTTTTTAACAATAATCTCAGTCTTTCTGAACAAAATGAAATCGAATTAATTAGGTACTATGAAACAATTTTGGCATGTTTTGTTATGGTGAACAGTACAAATGAAAGTTTTGCACGTCTCACATTGCGTACGTGATTTGCGGTCTTTGGACCTCGGGAAGACAAAACACCTTCCAGATTTGAAATTAAGAGAAGCTATAAGGCATTGGGCGTTTTTTTCCTCCAGTACTTTTCAGAAATTTGTAGATACGTCATACGTTGGCAAAGTTCGGTATTGAAATTTGTCTTCTAGGTGCGGTTTTATGTAATCAAAAGCGAGAGTCTTCAGGTAAGTGCGCCTATTCTTGAAAAATTGCTTATAAGCAGCATCTGAAGAATGTAACAGTATCATAGAATTGATCCCCACAATATTTAGTATTCCATAGAACATACAGAGGCTCCAGCGGCGAGTTTTGCGCGACACACTGTAGGTATGACTGCTTTTCTGTTTTTTTCTGCCTCTATCACGTAAAATATCTGAAACGCTGAAGACAGTGACTGGTTACGCATTAGAACAGAACTGCAAAGATACTTTTTCTATTTCTTCGTCTGAATCAGGAGGTGACTCTACTTCTAAAGAGTGAGGACTCTGAGATAAAATTACGTCATCGTGAAAATCTTGGATAACATCATCCAGCTCTTCATCAGATGCCTCACCTAAAAACAGATCTTCACCACCGAACAATTCCTCAGAGTACTCCCCGTGATACAACCGATAGAGGATGCAGAGTGAAGCTACATCTCGGCGTAATTCCAAGGAGTCCAAGCTGTTTGAAACACTGTGGCAGTCAACAATTCGAGCGGCCCTTCGTTGGATACGACCCAGAGGGAGCACTTCAACATCATCATAACCAACTGAGGAGAGACAATATTTGGGATGAAATTGGGAAATAATGAATTTCGTTTTCTCTTGTTTCTCATTTCCTCTTCTGATAAAATACAGCTAGTTACAACAATATCCTCGCCACTATCCTCTATAATGCAAATGCACGTTAACAGGCTATGACGGACTAAAAATAACTAAATTGCCTATGATGAATCCGAATGCAGTGAGCGCACCCCATCGGCATTTCGTAAATGACGAAATGCCGGTGCGAACGCTCCGATCCAGTGGACGCGCAGCATTTGACCGTAAAACTTAATAGGTAAATTGCGATTTGCGGCTTATGATTTATGACGTATTAAAAAAACTACTTATCTTTGTCCAAACGCCTGATGGCAACCCTACTTGCAAAGGTACTTAAACCAATTTGTCAGTTTCATTTTACAAATAGAATAAAATTCAAATCATCGAACAGTGAACATGAAACAGATTACGTAGTAAGTAGTTTTTCTTCAACAACTTAAAATAATACATAAACTTTTTAAAATCTGCTAATAAATCATAATAATATGGTAGAGTTTTTACTAAGTATTAAAATATTGACTAAGCTTTAAGTTTCGAAATTAAGTTGAATATTAATTGTTAAAATAAGATGCAATTTTTTTTAATTTCTTTTCCATCGAATAAATTATAAAATATCGTATTTTCTCTTACACAGGCCCTTCAAGATACCTATGATGTTGTATTTATGTTTTAAAATAAAATAGTTTGTGGCCTATTAACAAGTATAAAAATCAATTTCGCTTTACTTGATCCGTCAATTTCTCTCAAAATCGGGGCTGAAAAGGAACTAAATTTTGAAATGTGGTTTGCATAGACCTTTTAATTGTAAATATGTAAACTCTAAAAACTTTAATTACTTTTTGTAGCTTTTACGGGATGTTGAAAGCAAAAATATAAATTTCTTCAAAACCCGTGGATGAAAATGACACAAAACTTTAACAGTAGCAGACATCAACAAACTAAACCATATTATACCGTTTTTACAAACTCTAATATTTTTTCGACGCAATTAGGCGACGTTTCTAATATTTGCTAATTACTGGGAAACCCGTGGATGAATCTGACACAAAACGTGTCTGCACATCAGTTACTGCCCTAGCAATATCCCAAAACCTAAATTTTAAACTTTAATATTTTTTTCAGCCTATAGCGACCAAAAATCAAAATCCCTAAATATGTCTAGAAGCTGTCGATCAAAATGACACAAAATCATTTTTTAGGTTTACCTAGTGGTCCCAAAACTATACGCAAAAAATTAGAAACTTTAGAATTTTTGAAACCAAAAAACCTAGTCATATCGGTTTAAAAGGCGGGCGCGGGCCGCAGACCTCATACTCGTATTAACAACAGAATACAAATTACTCACGGAGGTATTAACCCTTTAACCCTAGAAGCTCAATATACCTACACAAATTGAAAGGTAATAAGTTTTTATTAAAAAATGGCACAAACAGCTACGTACTAGAGGCGATAACTACTGGCAGTATTAGAAAACAATGTTTTTGATACACATAACTTATTCACAAAACATTCACCGGGCCGCAAGTAAGACGTGCGCGGGCCGCGTGTTGCTGACCGCTGCTCTATACTAATATTATAATGAATGCGAAAGTATGTCAGTCTGTTACCTTTTTACGCCGAAACCATCGGCGTGCAACGCACCTGCAGCTCTTCTAATGTTGCGAGTGTCCATGGGCGTCGGTAGTTGCTTTCCATAAGGTGACCCGTTTGCACATTTGCCCCCTTATTTCATAACCACTGAACCGATTTTGCTGAAAGGGGTTTGGGTAATATTGGCGTCATTTTCAAATCCCGCTGCCACTCACCAAACCGGCATATTATGAAAGAACATATCAAGGGGAGTAAACTTTATTATGGGGGACTTATAGCTAAACTATATATCGGAGCTGAGATATTAGGGAATTTATGTTCGTATTTTCAACTAAACGTAAATTCAATCATAGCATGAATATTCAGGAAAATACAAAAAACGGCATTATTTATTAGCTTTAAGCCTTCCTCGATAAATGGGCTATCCAACACAAAAATAATTTTTCAAATCGAACAAGTAGTTCCTGAGATTAGCACTTTCAAACACACAAAAACTTCAGCTTCATAATATTAGTATACAGGGTACCTATAACAAAACAAAGTGATAATACTTTAGGGTGTGTATTGTGCATGAGTCCCGTCTATAGAGTTTACTGTAAAAGTAGTAGCGCTGAAAAAACATTTTTTTTCACTTTTGTATGGGGAAACTCTTTATGCCAGGGCGCTTGCCCATTCAAATCACAAAAAATTTGGTCTTTCAGCGCTGCGCCTTTCACAGTGAACTCTATTTAAGGGACACATCCTCCTCCTCCTCCAGTTGTGTTCCTCATGTCTGAGGGTTGTGACCTCCCCCTTCCATGACCTTCCTTAATGGTCTTACGCCAGCTGTTCCTATCCTCCGTCACTCAAAGAGCGTCGTAGACGGTGGACTAAAGTGTGGTGCGGATTTGATCGGACTGCGACCTCGTGGTCTTTTTCCCTCAATCTTGCCAGTTACCATGAGTTTTTCAAGATTGTCTCCTTATTTTCTGGCTATGTGTCCGAAATATTCTAAAATGCGTTTGAGGCAGATGGTAGAGAGCCTTGTTTTTATGTTAAGTTGAGCCAGAATGGATGCGTTGGTTCTGAATGCAGTCCATGGGATTTGGAGCATTTTTCTCCAGCACCACATCTCGAAGGCGTCGATACGTCTGCGGTCTGCAGACTTCAGAGTCCATGGCTCGGATCCATAGATAAAGATGGAAAATATGAGCGTGTCCACAAGTTTCGTCTTGGTTTTTAGCGAAATCTTTCTGTCACGCCAGGTTTTATGCATTTGAGACATGGCACTCTTAGCCATCCCAATTCTCCTACGTATGTCTGGTTCACAGGAGCCGTTGTTCGTGATAGTGGACCCAAGGTATACGAATTCGCTAACCACTTCTAGTTTTAGAGCGCCAGTCAATGGTAGTGTGTTTCCTCTATATATGACCATTATTTTGGTTTTCCCTTTGTTAATTGAGAGGCCCAGGGTATTGCTGATTTGCTCCATTCTCTCCAACAATTCTTGCATCTCGACTTCAATTGCAGCCAAGAGAGTTGTGTCATTAGCATATCGGAGATTATTTAACTTTTTTCCACCTATGCGGACGCCTCCCCTCCATTGGTCATGGGTTTTCCGCATAATGTATTCGCCGTATGCGTTAAATAAAATTGGTGAGAGAATACAGCCCCGTCGTACTCCTTTGCCAAACTTAAAGGAATGGGACGTCATATCCTCGATCCGTAAGGATCGAGGATACGCCACGGCTATTGCAATAGAGAAACTGGATGAGATATATTAGATGATCCGGAACCCCAAGTTCTTTTAGTACTTGCCACAAGGAATTCCAGCTGACGCAGTCGAAGGCTTTGCTATAGTCGACAAAGCACATTATTACAGGTGTGTTATACTCATATGATTTTTCAATGACCTGCCTAACGTTTAAGATCAGCTGTTCGCGAGTTCCCTTAATTCCCTTAACAAAGCCTGCCTGTTCCTGAGGAATTTACCAGCCCAAGTAATGCCGAATGCGTCTGTTAATGATATGGAGTAGGATTTTACTTGCATGCGATATTAGGGCCAATGTGCGGTAGTTCCCACATTCCTTTGTAGAGCCTTTCTTATGTAAAGGTAGCACAGTTGACTCGGTCCAATCTTTTGGCCACTAGCCAGTGGTCCAGATCTTATTGAGGATTGCATGCAGTACGTCTACACCGGTCTCGCCTGGTAATCTAAGATATTCTGCGATCATTCCATAATTTAAGGGAGTTTATCGCAGTCAGCACCTCGGAACATAGGATGCTTGCCTCCAAACTTATATTGTTCCAGTTCTCTACAGGCTTAGGTTATTGTTCAATAGAGTTACACTGTACAAGTATCTACGCCACCTTTCAGTCACTTTGTCACATTGTTTGATGTAGTAGTTTACCGTCGTCGTTATTTATTGTCCACGTCTTTGGTTTGAATTTCCTCGTCGTTAATATAACTTTTTTGAAAAGTTTTAGTGAGAGCTCTTCGATTTCTATACAGATGCCCTGTTTACATTTTTCCTTATCAATTTTGCAGGAATTATCAATGGACTTACATAGTAGCTCGTACTCCTTTCGTATTATAGGGTCTTGTAGTCCTTTTACCTTAATTGCTTTCCTACGACGTATAAGCTCCCAGGTATGTTCCGAGATCCAGGACGTTTTCTTGGGTTCGGAAGTTTTGTTGGCTGGATTACTGACACTCTTTAAAGAGTCGTTGAGAAGAGTTTAGTTGATTCTAGGCTGGGTCAGCCGAGCTCAAGTCCAAGCACAAAGACCTCAACCTGTCCTCCATGGTCTGTCGAAAAGCATTTCTTTCAGCTTCATTCAATTGGTGACGTTTGTTGACAATGCGTTTTCTAGGTGTTTTAAGGCGCAGAGAAACCACAAGGAGATTGTGATCAGAGCCACATTCAGCTCCTGGAAACGTCTTAACATTGCTCACAGATGATTTCCTTTGGGAATTGATAAGGATATAGTCAATCAATTACTCAAAAAAAATTGATTTCTGTATTTATCACCTGGTGATTTCCATGTATACAATCTTCTAGGATGGTGTTGAAAGCAGGTGTTTAATAATAATATGACAAGACGACATTTTTAAATGATTCATATTTGACGCGGACGAAGTCGTGAGCAATAGCTAGAGAGAAATATATATCCAACAGATTAAATATACCCTTTTTACACCTGTTTTTAAGGATAGCTGCATAAAAATACGTTTGATTACTATGGATTTTGTAAACATAAGGCGCAAAATGCATATACTAAAAACATTATAGCTCAGCTCCGATATGACTTAGAATAATATTTATTACTAATATGTGTTTCTCTAATGTAGTGCTACAAAATAGTAATGGTTTTATCCCTGGCCGCTAGAAAAAAATATGACGCCACAGGTCCATACAAAGTTACTCAATCCCCTTTGGAATGGAGATACAATATACATACTTTGGGTCCTAGGAAAGGACATAGAATACTTTTTATCCCGGAAAAACGTTCGGTTCCCGTGCGATAAACGAATTTAGGGGAAACGGAGTTGCAGGCGTCATCTAGTAGTTAATATTACTGACGTGAAGGTTTCATATTTATCGCTTTATCCACGCTCCACCAACAATGTTTAACGCTACAAATTAGCTGTCTGCTTTGACTTATTACTGGTAAGGACAGGGCACACAGTCTAAGCGTGACGTCTCCAGCGTGAATACCCCAATGGGGGTACCGTGCGAACTGCATTACAACTTATATTCACCCCAATGGGGGTGAATATAAGTTGTAATGCGGTTCGCGATTTTTCAGGATACAGAAAGGCAAAATAGTTATTATTTCAATGTTATTATATTAGTAAGTATGTAGAAGCTTAACTTATAGTCTGTACCTCAGATGTACACAGCATTAAAATAATATTATGCCAATATGAAAATTATAGAGGAGAGTCAGAAAGATTGTATACCTATAATTATTATAAGGTTATGGATATTCGGTTACCTCTTTGTACAATTTCATAGGACCTACGTACTACGCCAGGATCGACAGGCTCTGTATCCAACCACGAAAATTCTTATAAATGATCTCAGGGAGCCGAAAAGACATACTAAGGGCCTGTCCACATGTCCACGTTATGACCTCGTCAACTTGGACCGGCGCGGTGCGGTAGCGTGGCACGGTACGTTATCGTTACGTGAAAATGTACGTCAATGAGTAGGAAGTATACTGTATAATATAAATGATATCCAGTCATTTATACAACTACGTAGCGTTCGTAATTTGCTACCGATTTTCATTAAAGTGGAGTAATATTTTACATACCACTGAGGTACAGAAATGTTATAGGACCCATCCTTACTTACGAAATCATTGGCTTTCTGCTATCTGAGATTGCGATTCGTATTGCAATCTGCTTCGGAGTGGATAACGTATTAATTTGTGAATCCACAAGCTGTTTGACACCGCAATTAAGTTTGGTTTGTCCCTGTCTAGTTCGGGAGATATTGCCGCGTCCATTTCCAAGTTTCGAACACGAAATGGCGCGGCCATTTTGATTCCGACTAAATAGGTTTAAATTAGAATTGTGTTCGGAATTCGAATTTGTTTTTTTTTTATACAAACCAATTGGTTATGATGAAGGCTTACTTGCTTTTAAGCAGACACGTTAAAGCTCATTGGATTAAATAAGACCACGTTTTGTGCTAGTATGAGCTATTGCTAATAAAAAAATAGTTGAACAAAGAGAGAAAATAAATATCTAATATTTCCCTTGCTATTTAATTAATCACAAAGTAAGACGGTAACGAAATAATGTTTATTCTAAGACTAACTCTGATGTAAATAAGTTTTCTTTATCAACGTTATATCAGGCGGCCAAAAAAAGGTTCGAATGTGGAACTCTTTTAGACCAATCAAAAGAGTTAAGCGTCTCCCAGACAGACGCGGCCTGCGGTGGCGGTCAGTTGGATGACTTGAGAGTTCTAGGAACGACATAGACACACGCGGCCACGCGGCCAAGCCATCCAACTGACCGCTACCGCCACCGCCACCGCAGGCCGCGTCTGTCTGGGAGACGCTTTGAGGTGAACGCAGATTTGGCCGCATCGCACGCACCGCAGTCGCCGCATTCGCAATTCTTCATATTATTATGAAGTTGCGAAGACTGCGGCGCGGGTAGGTAGGTATGCGAGCTTGCCTATAACTTCATATAAATAATTCGAATGCGGCGACTGCGGTGCGTGCGGTGCGGCCCAAATCTGCGGTTCACCTTTATGCGGCTTATGATCGGGCAGTTTGCGAAGCTTTTTCTGAATCAAAGTTGGAGATTTAGTGGCCATTCGAATTTCAATCATGGCCGGTGAAGTTGGCCGGAATTTTGTTTGAGCAAATTGTGGAATTGGCGTAGTAATAGTTTGCCAACAGGCGCTCTCAATAAACTTCGCGGTGTGGCTCGATTAGAGTTAGTTTTATTAAAAAATATAACACGACAAACTTAGTGTTAAAAGGACGTTTGAGTTTGGTCGGTGTACGTACGGTATATTTTAATACTTATACTCGTATACGTCTGTCTGGTCTGTCTGTACTCTGTTATCTCTTCGGGCCCAAACCGCTGAACCGATTTTGCTGAAATTTGGTATGGAGATACTTTGAATCCCGGGAAAGGACATAGGATATTTTTCATCCCGTAAAAATGTAAGATTTCCGTGCGATTTACGAATTTTGGCGGAACAGTGTTGCGGGTGTTATCTAGTACTTATATTGTATAATATCTCAACTGCTGGTTAATGTCCTATGAAAGCGTGTTCTTCGAATCCGTGTTCTACAACTCATAAAAAATCGGCCAAGTGCGAGTAGGACTCGCGCACGAAGGGTTCCGTACCGCTGTATAGCGAAAGTAAGCAAAAAATTGTGTTTTTTGTATGGGAGCCCCCCTTAAATTTTTATTTTATTTAAATCTTATTAATAAAGCTATAGCGGTTTTTGAGATACAGCCTGGAGACAGACAGACGGACAGACATTGATGTCTCAGTAATAGGGTCCCGTTTTTACCCTTTGGGTACGGAACCCTAAAAATAATAATAAACGTTACTAAAGCAATAATAACAATCGGTTTTATTGTCGGCTAACCTTTTGTCAATCCAGTTGATAATGTAAACATAATAATATTATCTAATAATCGCTTTCATTATCTAGATTCTAGGTGTTTTCTTTCGATTTTTTTCTATCGAGTGAAGTTCATGATATTATTATGTAATGGAATATGAACTCCACTGTTTTAGATCCTTAACTCACACATATATTTTTTTTTAAGAATTTAAATTCCTTTATTTTTATGTCTCCTGTCACTTTAAAATCTTGAAAATCGTCCGTTTCTGGAAATACAGGCCCTTAAGACGGTGGATACTTTAAGCAAATCCCCAAAGACGAAATCGAAGAATACATTTTCAATGTTGATTTAAAAGACTGCATACATAATATTTTCCGAAGTAATCCTAAGTGGTTACATTATTGTCGAACAACCAATCTCCGTCTGTTCGCCGGATTATCTCCTTTGTCACTTTGTTCTTGTTGGGAGTAGTTGGTGAAAGATTTTACATTGAGCTTTATATAAAAATTTAGGTTTTATATAAAACGTATCTATACATCTTTCTCGTTCACAATGTTCGTTCCCGTACTCCTCCGAAACGGCTTGACCGATTCTCATGAAATTTTGTGAGCATATTGAGTAGGTCTGAGAATCGGCCAACATCTATTTTTCATACCAAAAATTATTTATATGGCAAAACAACGTTTGCCGGGTCAGCTAGTCTATACTTATTATAAAACAAAGTCGCTTTTTTTTCCCTCATGTCCCTTTGTTCCCTTTAATCTTTAAAACTACACAACGGATTTTGATGATTCTTTCAGTGTTAGATAGATATTTTATCACGCTAAAACTAATAGGAGCGAATAAATAGAGGAAAATGTGGAAAAAACGGGGAAAATTATTTGAAAGGGCTTACTTGAACGCGCTAATCTCAGGAACTACTGGTCCGATTTGAAAAATTCTTTCAGTGTTAGATAGCCCATTTATTGAAAAAGTTATAGGCTATATTTTATCATGCTAAGACTAATAGGAGAATGTGGAAAAAACGGGGGAAATTACTTGAAAGGGCTTATCTCGCGAACTACTGGAGCAATTTTTATGTTATTTGGCACAGATAAGAAGTAGACCACGTGAAGGATCATAGGCTATCGATTTTAATCATTTTTTCAGTGGCTATATATTTTATACCCGTGCGACGCCGGGGCGGGGCTAGTACGGGTAATATTATAAAACAAAGTCGCTTTTTTCCCTCATGTCCCTTTGTTCCCTTTAATCTTTAAAATTACGCTACGGATTTTGATGATTCTTTCAGTGTTAGATAGCCCATTTATCGAGGAAGGCTATAGGCTATATTTTATCACGCTAATGCTAATAAGAGAACGTAGAAAAAACAGGGGAAATTATTTGAAAGGGCTTATCTCGCGAACTACTGGAGAAATTTTTATGTTATTTGGCACATATAAGAAGTAGACCACGTGAAGGATCATAGGCTATCGATTTTAATCATTTTGTCAGTGGCTATACGAGTATATTTTATACCCGTGCGACGCCGGGGCGGGTCGCTAGTACAATATAATAATAATATAAGGATTGCGCCAACCTGCTTAAGTTAATCCTGGGGTAAGAATGTTTGCCATTCTCAATTTATGACAAAATTTTCAAATTACATTATGTTCATTTCAATATTTAAAGTTAAATAAACCACCTGCTTTTTGAAGTAACAATAACATTAATATAATATCTAGATACTTAATAAAATCATTCTGATATTACTTACTACTTGTTTAATTTTAACCATCCAACTGAAAAGAGGGCTGTTATGTAGCTGTTATGAATTATTAATTATTAAACGGATAATTTTGTTTCACAAGTGACAATTTGAACCGTAGATATAAATTATATATATAATACCGCTGATAGGAAATGAAATCGCAAGATTTCACGCAGAATAACAACCCTCGCAGGAAGCAATTTGAAAGCCCTTTAAAAATAATTACCCACGAGCAGAATATATTTTTGGAACATTTGAGAGATATGACGAATATTTTTGGACTGAGATTTATGTATGGTAGTCTGTTTTTGATAAAGGACTAATACCCGTTTTCACCAACCACCTCCTAGCGCTTAGTATCCCCTAAGGGTCCATTAAGTGGCTTTTGGAAGATTTCATTTTTGTTTAAGTGTCACCTACGTCCTTATGGCCTAATGCCCGTTTTCACCAACTACACCTAAAATTTAGGTGTCCCTTAAGGGGCCGGGTACCTTCGAAATTCTCATACATACGTAATTCCAAAATCATTTTCTCATACGAAAATATTTAACATGTTTGAGTTGTTTTTCAGTTTAAAATAGTAATTATCTAGGTTCCTGCTTAAAAATTTACTTCAAAATATTTAAACATTTAAAAAAAAAATTGTTTTTAATTTTTTTTAGTAAAATTAGTACTTAATATTTAAACACTAAAAAATAGAGTAAAACACTAAAAAATATATAAATAAATAGTAAATTTACTACAAAATATTTAAATACTAAAAAATATTTTTTAGAGTTTAAATATTTTGTAGTAAATTAACTATTTATTTATATATTTTTTAGTGTTTTACTCTATTTTTTAGTGTTTAAATATTTTGTAGTAAATTTACTGAAATAAATTTTAAAGCAAAAAAAAAATGTGTTTAAATATTTTGAAGTAAATTTTTGTGCAGGAACATAGGTAATTACTATTTTAAACTGAAAAACAATTCAAACATGTTAAATATTTTCGTTATGAGAAAATGATTTTGGAATTACGTATGTATGAGAAATTCCAAGTGTACCCGGCCTCTTAAGCCAATATTCCAAGTTTTGTTCTTGATGAATTGACAACAACGTAACTCTTAGGTGACGTATATCACTATATAGTATAAAACAAAGTAGCTTTTTCTGTCCTGATGTCCCTTTGTTCCCCTTAATTGCGGTTTTCTTTAATAGATAGAGTGATTAAAGAGGAAGGTTTGTGATAAATATGTATATTAATTATGGGAGTTCGCTATTTAACCGACTTCCAAAAACGAGGAGGTTATACGTTCGGCTGTGGATATATTTTTTTTATGTATGTTCAACGATTACTCCGCCGTTTGTGAACTGATTTTCAAAATTTTTGTTTTGTTGTATTAGGTTTCACTCTAATTTGGTACCATGTTCACAAAAGTGATGATGATGATGGGATCCATGAGTAGGTAATCGAGGGAACTCCTCAAAATTCAAATGGAAACATATGGTTTTTTTGGTTTCATATGAAGTATTCCAGGCATATGTTACCAAAAAGTAAGATTTTGCACCAGGATATACCATGGTTCGAAGGTGGTGAACAGAACTTCTTACTCCTTATAGATACATGTTTGGGGGTTTCGGCGTTGTTTTAAGAACTGAAAGCATATTTACTACTAAGCTAATTACATTAATCATCATCATCATCATCACCACCATTCCACCATACACCTTCACATTATGACCCTATTATAATTGGTAGATATTTTTCATAGTATTTTTAGATCAAAACGGATCACAGATGTCTTTAAATCTGTAGTAAGCTATGCGATTTTGAAAATTATTTTATTATTTCGACCTGATGATGAGATCCATGAGTGATCGAGGGAACTCCTCAAAATTTATATGGAAACATATGGTGATTTCGATTTTATGAGAAGTATCCTAAGCATATGTTACCAAAAAGCAAAATTTTGGACTAAGATATACCTTGGTTCCGAAGGTGCTAAGAGAACTCCGGATTCCTTAAAGATACAAGTTTGGAGGTTTCGGCGTTTGTTTAGGAAACTCATGCTACTATGCAAGTTACATTCATCATCATCATCACCACTACCACTTCACCACACCATGAATCATTAAATCATAACTCTTCATTAATTGTCGAACGATTTCAATAATTATATTGTTACATCAAAGTAAATGATTCAAACTTAGTGATCAGGTTACCAACTTAGCAATTTGATCATGAGATCTCTCCTTAAAATTTGAACTCATTAAAATTTATTGGGACAAAATAAATTGTAATATTAATAACGTAGTTCTAAGTAGCTTAAGCATAATATTATATTAACATTATAGTGAGCTAATGACTTTCCAGGAGTGTTGTGATAGAAAGAAAGCCACTGAACAGAACTTTAGAGCCTTTAGAGATAGGCGCATGAACATTAATTTTATCATTGCTTGATTAACGCCAAGCTTATAATATTATACAGTGATACGAGTAAGTATATTCTTGGAGTTGCTAATGCAATTCTCTATTCCGATAGGGCGCTAGGTATATTAACTTTATGATTCTCATATCATAAATGTGTATCCTGGCTCCAAAGTCACTTAGTAGAACACATTAGTATTTACAGAAAACCTTATAAATTACTAAAATTACTAAAAAGAGTGAAATTATTATTTTTAACAAAAAAATTAAACCGACTTCCAGGGTAAAAACAATAAAAATTATTATTATAATGAACAAAAAAGTATGAAATAATTCTTACTCTTAAAAGTGCCTTATGCAGAATTCTCCTAAACCTCTACTATTTCTGTACACCATCTTCATAATTTTGAAGTCGGTATCAGTCCTTAAAATTAAAAATATTTTGTCTAAGAACTCACCATTCTTAGCCGGTACCGACTTCAAAATAATGAAGATGGTGTACAGAAATAGTAGAGGTTTAGGAGAATTCTGCATAAGGCACTATTAAGAGTAAGAATTATGTCATACTTTTTTGTTCATTATAATAATAATTTTTATTGTTTTTACCCTGGAAGTCGGTTTAAATTTTTTGTTAAAAATAATTTACAAGTAAAATATCAGACGGTCATTCTATAACAGATTGATTGTCAAGGCAACCGTCGTCGTCGCCATATACGTCACCTAAGTGTACGGGGTCGTCAATCCATCCCCGGGTAAATTATAAACGTCACCTAATGGTTTGACGGATGAATCGCATAATAGGTTGTTTTATTTCAAATAAACGTCACCTAAGAGTTACGGGGTTATCAATTCATCAAGAACAAAACTAGGAATATTGGCTTAAGGGACCCCTAAATTTTAGGTGTTGTTGGTGAAAATGGGCATATAGTGGAGTTCCCAGAGCGTAAAAATCGTGAAAGCCTTCGATTTTTGCAATAGTGGATGAAAATTGAAAAGAAAAAAAGGATTGTGTAGCTGATAACATAAATAATAAAGTTTACCTATTGAAAAGTTGTGCTTTTGATTTTTAAATTATTCTCTTCCACTTCAAGTAAACTCATAAACTGTAAAATTTTGAAGAAAATTTGCATATTTCTTTCTTTTAAATATATAGCCAAATGATAAAATATATTATTATTTTTTTGATTTGTATCGTTGCTTATATTCCAAAGAAAGAAAATAAGTTGAAAAAATATATAATTTACATTTAAAATTAATATTTTTGTATATAGATGAGCATACCTCCAAATGTGCTTGTTGTGTGCCTCGCCAGGTAAATGGCGTTCCTATTTTTCTTAGGTTTTAAATAGGAAGCTTAAAATTATTTTTTAGGCTTAACAAAGCCTTCTATTTCTTAATGTGTATAACTTTTTAGCTCTTTAAATTTTCTGAAAATGTAGCACAAACTTTTCACGGATATTTTGAAGAAAATCTGTATACTTTTTTTTTTTCATTAATTGTATTTGCTAAAACATACTTAAAGGAAAAAAATATAAATTAGGTTAAGAACTGATATTTTTTGTATTCAGGTAAGCATTTTCCAAACAAAGGTCGCAGCATGCGTCTTTAGTATGTACGTGAGATTTGTAGCACCCAATTTTTTTCTGGCTTTAAGTAGGAAGTTTAAATATATTTCAAAGACTAGAAAAAGTCTTTCATTTGTCGATGCATTTAATGTTTTAGCTCTCACTTAAATAAATTCTCAACAAATATAGAAAAATATTTTCGGTCTATTTTACACAGTTTTGGAGATATTTAAACGTTTTTAAGTACTTAAAAGTTATCATTTTTCTAAAAATTAAATACGCACAACAAGTAAGTTTAACACACTTTTCGTTACAATCCTTCAATCCACCCAAACCCTTTTATCTTGGTTACGACGAGCGTTAATCTCTAAAAACTTTGCAAAAACCTTATAGTTGTACTTACAAACTTTCTTTTTTAAAAATTGTGTATTTGGTTAATTTTTAACGTAAACAATCGGATAAGAGTCATTAAAAACAGGAACAAGAAAAAAAAAATTCTGGACCGGTTTTATATGGTGAAATATTAATTTTTCATTAAGTAACTAAAAAATTAAAAGCACAAAAAAATTTTTGGTAAACTTTGCAAGTTATAGTGTAAAAAAGAAAATGACACCTCAAAAACAAAAATCCATTCACTATTACAATTTTCGGAGGTTAAAACCTCTGGCGACTGCACTAATAAGAATATTAGCAAAACATAAGGGTTTTCAAAAACGTGTTTGTGTTAAGAAATACATGACCCTAAAATAACCCTAGGGGATACTTAGGTGAAAACGGGCATAAGTTTGGTGAAGGTGCGTTGGTGCCTAGTTTTACTGAAAACTGGAGGAAACTACCCGTTGATCAAAATCTCTTATGTGAATTTCTAATA
This sequence comes from Polyommatus iphigenia, assembly GCA_963422495.1. Lineage (NCBI taxonomy): Eukaryota > Metazoa > Arthropoda > Insecta > Lepidoptera > Lycaenidae > Polyommatus > Polyommatus iphigenia. The sequence goes on along the minus strand of OY730180.1, from coordinate 42,418,870 downwards.
AGCTATTGAACTATTTATTGTGATTTGTAATGTTTAAATAGAATAAATATATACATATAACTTTAATTCGTATAATATATTTATATAAATATATTTCCGTTGTCTGGTACCTGTAACACAAGTCCTTTAGGTACTTAGCACGGGGCCAGACTGACGTGGTGTGAAGCGTCCATAGATAATATATTATTCGTAAAAAAAATCCAAAACGTTACCTATTCAATTACTTGTAGTGCTAGTGAATAAATCCATACTTCCATACTAATGTTATAAATGCGAAAGTGTGTCTGTCTGTCTGTCTGTTACCTCCCCACGCCTAAACCACTTAACCTTATATTAAATTTTGCTGAAATTTGGTATGGGAATACTTTGAGTCCCGGTAAAGGACATAGGATACTTTTTATCCCGGAAAAATGTACGGTTCCCGCAAGATAAACGAATTTTGGTGCAACGGAGTTGCGCGCGTCATCTAGTTGTGTCTAAAACTGCACTTCGCAGTGACATTCGTTGTAAATAAGTGTGTCTTGTGAGGACAGTATATTATTATCTATTCTATACATCAATACATAATAATTATGACAAAACTGTAGATATAAAAATTCTGTACATGAAAGATATTCAAAAAATAATAAGCGGGGGGTGTCACTACATCGCTATAGAAGCCAAAAATGTAGTTAGTTTTTTGTCTGTCTGTCTGTCTGTCTGTCTGTATGTTTGTTCCACTGTCACACGAAAACTACTGATCCGATTTGAATGCGGTTTTCGCAGATATATTTGTCTTCTTCCAACTTAATATCTGGTGTATAAAATTTTTCCCCCCACCCCTCTAAAGGGACGAAAGAGGGGGTCAGATTTTGTATAAGACTTTTGCTTTAACACGAAAACTACTGATCCGATTTGCATACGGTTTTCACAGATATATTTGTCTTCTTCCAACTCAACATTTGGTGTATAAAAATCATCCCCCCTACCCCTATTATTCATATTATTAACTGTTTTTTCCAACTTAACATCTGGTGTATAAAATTTTCCCCCCACCCCTCTTAGCGGACAAAAGAGGGGGTAAGATTTTGTATCAACTGATGAAGTAGAAATACTTTAAATGGCAAAACAACGTTTGCCGTAACAGCTAGTGTGCAATATTGTGTACTTGTAGGTTTGGGAATCGACCAACTGCATCTTTTTTTATTCCATAATAATATAAAAACGTTTGCTCTTTTGCTCGTTTATCAGCTAGTTTAAACATAAACTTATAAACCAAAAGTACCAAAAATACATTGAAAATGATAACAACAGGTATAAAGCAACTGATTTAACATCGGCGTAACTTCGTGATAGCGTAATTATAACTTCAAGAATGCACTGTTTTAATCCCAACAGTTTCAACTCCCGGCTGTAGCGAAGTTTGGATCTAATGAAGTTACGGTAACCCTGTAATACCTCCGGCTGATTTGTGTGTCCCAAGTACTGTGTGTAGTAGCTATACTACACCTACCTCATAATCTTATATCTCTTTTGTATAAAATTCTCGTGTCACAATGTTAGTCCCCGTACTCCTCCCAAACGGCTTTACTGATTTTTACCAAATTTTATATGCATATTCAGTAGGTCTGAGAATCGGCTACTGGGTACTTTTTATATTGGTAGTTGCATTTTTTTAATAAATAATAGTAAATTATTACAACTCGAGCGGCGACCATTGTTTTTGCGACGGGATAGCGATGGACGTTGCCATGGTGACATACTTATTTAGTCACTTCAATAAAACAATGAAAATAATATGGGCGAAATACTTTATAAAAATCTATACATATAATAAATCTGTAGAAATGTCAATTCTGTACATTAAAGATATTCAAAAAATAATAAGCGGAGGGTGTCACAATATCGCTATAGAAGCCGAAAATTTAGTTAGTTTTTTTGTGTGTCTGTCTGTCTGTCTGTCTGTCTGTCTGTCTGTCTGTCTGTCTGTCTGTCTGTCTGTCTGTCTGTCTGTATGTTTGTTCCAGCATCACACGAAAACTACTGATCCGATTTGAATGCGGTTTTCGCAGATATATTTGTCTTCTTCCAACTTAACATCTGGTGTATAAAAAAATTTCTCCCCACCCCTCTAAAGGGACGAAAGAGGGGGTCAGATTTTGTATAAGACTTTTGCTTTAACACGAAAACTACTGATCCGATTTGAATGTGGTTTTCACAGATATATTTGTCTTCTTCCAACTTAATATCTGGTGTATAAAATTTTTCCCCCCACCCCTTTAGAGGGACGAAAGAGGGGGTCAGATTTTGTATAAGACTTTTGCTTTAACACGAAAACTACTGATCCGATTTGCATACGGTTTTCGCAGATATATTTGCCTCCTTCCAACTCAACATCTGGTGTATAAAATTACCCCCCCCCCACCTCTAAGGGGACCAAAGAGGGGGTCAGATTTTGTATCAAACTTTTTTCTTTAACGGACTTACTTCATATTATTAACTGTTTTTCCAACTTAACATCTGGTGTATAAAATTTTTCCCCCCACCCCTCTTAGGGGACAAAAGAGGAGGTAAGATTTTGTGTCAACTGATGAAGTAGAAATACTTTAAATGGCAAAACAACGTTTGCCGGGACAGCTAGTACTTTATAAGGGAAATCAACGTTTGCCGGGACAGCTAGTAAGTATATAAAATTCTCGTGTCACAATGTTAGTTACCGTACTTCTCCGAAACGGCTTTACTGATTTTTACCAAATTTTATATGCATATTTAGTAGGTCTGAGAATCAGCTACTGGCTACTTTTTATATTGATAAGTGCATTTGTTAAATTATAAATAATAGTAAATTATCACAACTCGAGACTGACGGCGACCATTGTTTGTGCGACGGGATAGCGATGGACATTGCCATGGTGCCATACTTATTTACTCACTTCAGTAAAATAATATGGGCGAAATACTTTATATGGCAAAACAATGTTTGCTGGGACAGCTAGTATTACTATGAAATGTAGAGTTTAGATTCTAGAAGGTTTACAAACGCTTAGAACTTTTGTATTTTCGGTCTTTATCTGCCGCACTTATGGCTGGTTTACATGTGTTAAGTTGATAAGTAGTTAACTAAATTTTAACTTAATTTTAAGTTATTTATTGCATGTAAACACAAAATTTAGTAGCAAGTTAAAATTTAGTTAAGTACTAAACAAGGAAATTAGAATTTTGACTATTTTCTGTTGAGTTAGCAGGCGGGGCTTGTCACTTGACACATTTCGGGCAGGCACTTCAAATTAAGTTAAAATTTAGTTACTACTTATCTACTTAATACGTGTAAACCAGCCCTTAGAGACATTTAATGATGATTAAACTTCAGGACATTCCATAATATGAGACTGACTCTACATTTGATAAACTTTTCGTTTTATTTTGTTATAATAATAAATATAGGTTACTGTTAATGTGCGTAAACCAGTTAGACTGCAATAATGCATTAACAAGGTATTCTGCAGATTTCCTGGGTGAGTCAGTTAAAGTGCAAAAAGTTTATTCTTGTCTCATTAAATTTTATAAAACAGGTTCTTGTTTAAATAAAACATGTTATTTAGTAGTAGAGACATAAATTATTATATTTTAAATAAAATATTACTCCACTAATAAAATATGACAGATCGTATCAACTAGACAAAAACCAATCAAAACAACAACAATCTTAGGTTGACAAGCTTAAGTTTTTAGGACTTTTACGAAGGAAGAGATTGCAAACTAAATGGTAAATTGAAAAATATAAGCTTTTTTTAATGAAAGGACAATGCTATAAAAAAACCAGAGCGAACAGATACAGAATGTAGCTCAATATTTCAGTGATATTAAATAAAATAATCTATACTAATATTATAAAGAGGTAAACTTTGTTTGTTTGTTTGTTTAATTGTAATGAATAGGCTCAAAAACTGCTGGACCGATTTTAAAAATTCTTTCACCGTTCGAAAGCAACATTATTTACGAGTAACATAGGCTACTTTTTATTTTGGAAAATATAGGGTTCCGTAAGATATTTGGGTTTTTCTGACACAAGGTGAAAAAAATCAACCAGAAAAGTTACTTATTTTGCGTACGCTGCCTAAACTATAAAAGATAGAACCATACAATGTTCTAAGTAAATGTAGATCTTATAAATATCTACAAAAATGTCCGCGACACACTATACCTATCTATGGCAAGTGAGGCACAACAACCATTTTTTTATTTAAAAATCTTGATTTCTTTTTAGGACTACATTTAAAGGCATTTATTTTACTCATGCTGATAATCTTTATCAAAATAAATTATTTCATCACTAAGTACAGTTTGTGTAGATAATATTTGGTATTTGAATGATTAAAATTGGACGTTTAGTTTAGAAGTTATGGCGAAATTAAAAATTGCATTACGCCCGTTTCGAAGTGGGCGCTACCAAGGCGGGGGTGCGTAGTAGCGAAGATTATGACCGGCCCTGCAGCTGGTGAATTAGCTCATATTATACCCGTTGCATATACCAAGAATACCAATGATCCCTATAGCTGATTTGCCTATACCCTGCAAAAGGCTCTAATTCCCTATGAGACGTAGCTTTTGCGGCGGTACCGACCAATGCGGGCCACGGGTAGTAATAATGAATACAAGTCAAAACTGCCGAATCGATTTTAATCATTTTTTCTGTAGCTATATATTTAATACCCGTGCGAAGCCGGGGCGGGTCGCTATACATATAATAAAACTGTAGAAATGAAGATTCTGTACATTAAAGATATTCAAAAAATAATAAGCGGAGGGTGTCACTACATCGCTATAGAAGCCAAAAATGTGGTCAGTTTTTTTATCTGTCTGTCTGTCTGTCTGTCTGTCTGTCTGTCTGTCTGTCTATCTGTCTGTCTGTCTGTATGTTTGTTCCACTATCACACGAAAACTACTGATCCGATTTGAATGCGGTTTTCGCAGATATATTTATCTTCTTCCAAGTTAACATCTGGTGTATAAAAAAATTTCCCCCCACCCCTCTAAAGGGACGAAAGAGGGGGTCAGATTTTGTATAAGACTTTTGCTTTAACACGAAAACTACTGATCCGATTTGAATGCGGTTTTCGCAGATATATTTGTCTTCTTCCAACTTAACATGTAGTGTATAAAAAAATTTCCCCCCACCCCTTTAGAGGGACGAAAGAGGGGGTCAGATTTTATATAAGACTTTTGCTTTAACACGAAAACTACTGATCCGATTTGAATGCGGTTTTCGCAGATATATTTTTCTTCTTCCAACTTAACATGTGGTGTATAAAAATTTTTCCCCCCACCCCTCTAAAGGGACGAAAGTGGGGGTCAGATTTTGTATTTAAAGACTTGCTTTAACACGAAAACTACTGATCCGATTTGCATACGGTTTTCGCAGATATATTTGCCTTCTTCCAACTCAACATCTGGTCTGTAAAATTTTTCTCCCCACCCCTCTTAGGGGACAAAAGAGGGGGTAAGATTTTGTATCAACTGATGAAGTAGAAATACTTTAAATGGCAAAACAACGTTTGCCGGGACAGCTAGTTCTGTATATATTTCAACTTAATATTTGATGGCTAAATGGAAGATATTGCTATTAACATTTCGTCAGGGGTAGTTTTTTCACTTTCTTTAATGTTATGTTTTTGAATGTTTTTTTGCAGTACTTAGCAGCTGAATTGTTGTTAGAATGCAGTTCATCTTTTATTGTTTTATAACAATTATAAATCTCCGTAATTAAAGTGGTCCATAAAAATAGGTAACTATTTTAGGTAGTGTCATAAAAAAACGTTTATAGTAACACAAAATATATTTTACAGTTGACATAATATTATCTACAATAATTCTGTATATATTTCATTGTAAGATTAGCCATCAAATCTTTCAATGAAATATATACAGAATTATTTCATTTAATATCACTGAAATTATGAGCTTCATCCTGTATCTGTTCGCTCTGAGTAGGGAGTTATTGGGCATTCTGTCCCACCTCGTTCGCTCGCGCCCTCGCTCACTTCGGCTGAAGTGGGACAGAATACCCAATAACTCTTGTTCGTTTATGCACCGCGAGCGAACGGAGGTGGGACAGAATGCCCAATAGCTCCTGTTCGTTTAGGCATCAACTGATGGTAAATGAAATGACATGCTCATGACATGCACCTCCGTTCGCTCGCGCCCTCGCTCACTTCGGCAGAGGTGGGATAGAATACCCAATAACTCCTGTTCGTTTATGCATCAACTGATGGTAATGGAATGGTATGGTACTGGTAATGAAATGACATGCTCATGACATGCACCCCTGTTCGCTGATGCATCAACTGATGGTAATGGAATGGTATGGTACTGGTAATGAAATGACATGCTCATGACATGCACCTCTGTTCGCTGATGCATCAACTGATGGTAATGGAATGGTATGGTACTGGTAATGAAATGACATGCTCATGACATGCACCTGTGTTGCAAAATAGTAGGATACTATAATATATAGTAGGTTTGACAACCCTAGCGACTCAGTCGTTCTGTTCCTATGATTTCCCCGTTTTGGCTCGTAACTCGTTCATTTGCAAGTTGCAACGCGGTGCGCGGTGCAGTGGTATCATCGTGGTTTCAGCCCAGCACATCAAAAGTGTATGGGAAGATAAAGGAATAGTTAAAAGTGAGTGCAGTAGTTATTGTATTCATTATAGATTTAATTCATTACACAATTATTTAAGTTTTGATTTAAATTGATAATATTTTAGTTTTTGAAAACGATTCATTATTTATTACATTGACACATTTTAAAATAGAATTTTAGCAATATAATATTTATTCGTTACTCATCAAATATTTAAATCTAATGTGGTACTCTTATTGAATAGTATTTTCCTATATTAGCTTCATGATTTACAGAGAAATGTTAATGCAATTAGACCAGGCATACCATGGTATGGCAGGGATGAGATGAATATCTACCTTATTCATAAAACACTATTATACTTTTACGTGTGTTGTTTGATAAAAAAAAATATTTTTTTTTTCAGATGCTTGAAAATTAGAGAAGTTCATCAAAAATCACAGCGGAACGCAGAAAAAGGATTAGACCAGGCATTATTTAATTGTAAGTAAATTTGAATCTAAATTTATCTAGTTTTTTGAATGAGGTTTATGTAGTAGATATATAAGAGGTAATTATTTAATCAGAATGATAATTAATAACCAATAGTTATTTTAATAATAACTAGTTTAAATATAAAAATTCATAATATATTTCCTGTAAAACTGTTATTCCATAATATAACTTTATAGTGTAGTCGCCAGAGGTTTTAACCTTCGAAAATTGTAAAAGTGAATGGATTTTTGTTTTTGAGGTGTCATTTTCTTTTTTTACACTAAGTATAACTTGCAAAGTTTATCAAAAATTTTTTGTGCTTTTAATTTTTTAGTTACATAATTTAAAAATTAATATTTCATCATAATATATAAAACCGGTCCAAAAAAAAATTCTTGTTCCTGTTATTTAATGACTCTTATCCGATTGTTTACGTTGAAAATTAACCAAATACAAAATTTTAAAAAAAGAAAGTTTGCTAAGCTAAATACAACTATAAGGTTTTTGCAAAGATTTTTAGAGATTAAGACTTTTTCTAGTCTTTGAAATATATTTAAACTTCCTACTTAAAGCCAGAAAAAAAATTGGGTGCTACAAATCTCACATACATACTAAAGACGCATGTTGCGACCTATGTTTGGAAAATGCTTACCTGAATACAAAAAATATCAGTTCTTAACCTAATTTGTATTTTTTTCCATTAAGTATGTTTTAGCAAATATAATTAATGAAAAAAAAATTCTGTAAAAACCTAACCAAAAGAAATAAAATAGAGATTTTCTTCGAAATATCCGTGAAAAGTTTGTGCTTTATTTTCAGAAAATTTAATAAAGTAAGAGCTAAAAAGTTATACATTAAGAAATAGAAGGCTTTGTTAAGCCTAAAAAATAATTTTAAACTTCCTATTTCATACCAAAGAAAAATAGGAACGCCATTTACCTGGTGAGGCACACAACAAGCACATTTGGAGGTATGCTCATCTACATACAAAAATATTAATTTTAAATCTAAATTGTATATTTTTTCAACTTATTTTCTTTCTATGGAATATAAACAACGATACAAATCAAAAAAAAAAAATATTTTTGATTATTTTGCTATATATTTAAAAGAAAAGAAATATGCAAATTTTCTTCAAAATTTTACAGTTTATGAGTTTACTTGAAGTGGAAGAGAATAATTTAAAAATCAAAACCACAACTTTTCAAATAGGTAAACTTTATTATTTATGTTATCAGCTACACATTCCTTTTTTTCTTTTCAATTTTCATCCACTATTGCAAAAATCGGAGGTTTGCACGATTTTTACGCTCTGGGAACTCCACTATTAATATTTTCGAGATTATTTGAATGCCAATAAGTCGAAGTTATTACTAGAAACATAATTAATCCATGATTTTTAGATGAAACATTACTCAAACACCCTTAATCGTCGTTGTAGTTTTAAAGTACCCGTGACTCTAAATGGTGATTATTATGTAAGTGTGGATGTACATAGCATTCGGTTTTCTTTTTCAGATCGATGATCAATGACGAAGAATTCTACATGACACAAACGAAGACATTGTTTTGTTTATTTGTATAAATGTATAAAAACTGGTGTTTATATTTTATTAATAAGATCCTAAATTCCTATCCCCTGAAATGTAAGCTTAAACATACTAAACATCATAGTGTGTTAGTATATTTAAGCCGAGGTATGTTTTTTGGTAAAAAGTAGGTGGTCTTACCATGGGTCGTAACCGATCACGAGTTAGGAGTATGATCGGTGCGTGATCTTACCCACGGTAAGTGGTACACGGACACACCGAAGTGAGCGAGGGCGCGAGCGAACAGAGGTGCATGTCATGAGCATGTCATTTCATTTACCATCAGTTGATGCCTAAATGAACAGGAGCTATTGGGCATTCTGTCCCACCTCCGTTCGCTCGCGGTGCATAAACGAACAAGAGTTATTGGGTATTCTGTCCCACCTCAGCCGAAGTGAGCGAGGGCGCGAGCGAACGAGGTGGGACAAAATGCGCAATAACTCCCGACTGCTCTGGTTTTTTTTTTCATACATTTTATAGCATTGTCCTTTCACACTTTAATGGATGGAATCAGGGAATCTGCAGATTACCTAGGTAATATTGTGCACGTTAACGTATTCTGCATTCTAACGGTAACATATAATACAATGGTTAACTCAGAACGTGGTTAATATTATGTTTTTAATATTTATCGCACTGAGTTATAGCATCGTTGACAAATCATATATAAAAAAAACATATTTTCGGTTTGTTTACTTATTTACGTAAAAGTTATGATATTTATCTGAAAAAGTTATTTGATTGCTATACAAAATACCTATTATATGCTTATTATTCTCATCGTTACAAAAGTAGATCGAATCTTTCGTGACAAAGTTATTTTTCCTAAAAAATACTTTTCTTTTCCTCATGATTCCGTTGCCGTAGGTATCGATCATAATATAATTGCCGCCGTATTTTTTCACCATGGAAACGTAAAAATCCGTGGGATTGGGAGAAAAATATTAGGGAAATTTTGTTGATACGCGTCTGAAAGAACTTTTCATATTATGTTGATTCGTTACACATGCTTATTACGTTAACATCTTATATATAAAATTCTCGTGTCACAATGTTAGTCCGCGAACTCCTCTGAAACGGCTTTACTGATTTTTACCAAATTTTATATGCATATTCAGTAGGTCTGAGAATCGGCTACTCGGTACTTTATATATTGATAAGTGCATTTGTTGAATAAATAATAGTGAATTATTACAACCTGAGACTGACGGCGACCATTGTTTGTGCGACGAGATAGCGATCGACGTTGCCATGGCGACATACTTATTTAGTCACTTCAATAAAATAATATGGGCGAAATACTTTATATTATGGCAAAGCAACGTTTGCCAGGACAGCTAGTAATTTATAATAAAAACATTATTTATGCGGGAACCGAGCCTACATTGTTTACATGACAAAAAGCATCCCATGTCCTCTTACAGCAAAATCGGTTCAGCGATTTGGGCGTGAAGAAGTAACAAACAGACAGACAGACAGACACACTCTCGCAATTATAAATTTATAATACATATTATTAGTTAGTATCTGAGTGATTCTTCAAAAATGATTCTCCGCGTAACTTTCGTGGGCTCACTCATAAATGAGTGTAATGTTACAAAACTAACTTACTATTATTTATTTATTGTATTATTATATTATTATATTATTTATTATATTATTTCGTGGGCTCACTCATAAATGGGTGAGCCCACGAAAGTTACGCGGATAATAATTTTTGAAGAATTACTCATCTTCGTCATTCTGTCTGCGTCTGGCAACGCCGCACATCTGTGCCGGTCGGAGTGCGGGATGTTAGATTTTTTTCGTTACGGAATTTCTCGATTCGGTCGCCGCTCTCAAAGCCCGCGACAAAAGCTATGCAATAGAAAAAAAAGTGAAGTTTTATATTTTTACGAGAGAATCGCCTGTTCATTTTCAGATCGTTCACTTTGACTGTAACATTTCATAAAATGGAAGCTTTCAGCAAACAAAAGTTCCCGTCTCTAACGGAAATCCAATTTAGACTGTTAATTCTTTGACTTTTTAGCGTCGCAAAGCAATAGGGATATCGACTCAGTATGATATTAGATTTGTAAAATTGCTTTCGATCGACTTGATTTCAATTTCGCTTTGTTGTTCCTTAATCGAATTGTCCACTCGTGGCCTGGACGATTAACAATTGTTCAAGATTGTTTATGTGTTAGCTTCGTACTTTTTTGAATTAAACACACGTTTAGTAGTAATTACTTGGCTACAAGCTTATCTGTCCAACATTGTATTACCAAACTATCACTTCTCTCTTAATATAAACCTTCATATCAATTCCCTCCTAATACATATTACGTCGCAGCCAACTGGTTTAAATAGCCGTTCAATCAAACAGCTAGCCCTTTGACTGAACAATGCCATTTAATCACACGACTAGCTTTTTAATTAAATATTTAAGTCGCTCAAAACGTTCAACACCAACGGGATAATTAAATGCATCACCAAGGTATTTATTGCAATTGTGTTTAAAATGAGTTAGAATACAATTTATCTGCTTGTTATGATTACGCTTGTGTAAGAATAGCACTAAACTAATGGTCACCTTAGTTAGTAAACCGTCATTTAGCTGTAGTGTTGAACGTTGCAGTCAACAAGTCGGCTAAACGACGTATAGCCGTGTGATTGAATGTCGTTGTTCAGTCAAAGGGCTAGCTGTTTGATTGAATGGCTTTTTTAAACATTCGACTGCGACACATATAAACCTTCCCTGGATTTCCACGTATATTTCAAGCCAAATCGGTTCTGTGATCTATCGTACTCGAGTTTTAGCGACACTAACAAAATTACAAAATGATACGAAGTTCACCGTGTTATCTAGTAAAAAATAAAAAAGAAACTAACAAAACAAACACACAATTTTTCATCTGACTCAGCCACGGTATAAGCGTAACTGGCAGACACACACATTTATTAGTACTTATATCTGAAAATCAGTGTAGTGTGTAGCTAATTCCTTTGTCCAGGGTGCTCACGCGGGGTGCAATAACAATAACTTGGGCTAGTTGGGTGCCAATGGGAAAATTGCCTTTTGATTTAAAGGGCCAGAAACAATGGAGTCACCCACTCACTACGAGCTACATCCCACATTGAGTGTACATCTTTGAATTTAAACTATAGAAAGGGGAGATGTTATGGGTAAGGCTCATGTTGTAAAGACAATTTGGTGATAAAATGGTTAATTTGATAAGAACTTAATCAATATAATTATATTCTTTTAAGTAGATTAACCCATCAAGCCCCATAAGGACACCGGTGACCGCGACAACAATAGAATAACAATAGGTTTCCAAGAATCCGCGATCGAAGGATTAAAAAACAATTTTACCACTTTGTCCTGTGAATTTCAATGTAACACAAGGTAGAAAATAGAAATTGCTGAAATGCTGAGTAGGAAATTGACGGACACATTACGAGTATTATTTATTATCTATACATATAATAAATCTGTAGAAATGTCAATTCTGTACATTAAAGATATTCAAAAAATAATAAGCGGAGGGTGTCACAATATCGCTATAGAAGCCGAAAAGTTAGTTACTTTTTTTGTCTGTCTGTCTGTCTGTCTGTCTGTCTGTCTGTCTGTCTGTATGTTTGTTCCAGCATCACACGAAAACTACTGATCCGATTTGAGTGCGGTTTTCGCAGATATATTTGTCTTCTTCCAACTTAACATCTGGTGTATAAAAAAAATTCTCTCCACCCCTCTAAAGGGACGAAAGAGGGGGTCAGATTTTGTATAAGACTTTTGCTTTAACACGAAAACTACTGATCCGATTTGAATGCGGTTTTCACAGATATATTTGTCTTCTTCCAACTTAATATCTGGTGTATAAAATTTTTCCCCCCACCCCTCTAAAGGGACGAAAGAGGGGGTCAGATTTTGTATAAGACTTTTGCTTTAACACGAAAACTACTGATCCGATTTGCATACGGTTTTCGCAGATATATTTGCCTCCTTCCAACTCAACATCTGGTGTATAAAAATTACCCCCCCACCTCACCCCTCTAAGGGGACCAAAGAGGGGGTCAGATTTTGTATCAAACTTTTTTCTTTAATGGACTTACTTCATATTATTAACTGTTTTTCCAACTTAACATCTGGTGTATAAAATTTTTCCCCCCACCCCTCTTAGGGGACAAAAGAGGGGGTAAGATTTTGTGTCAACTGATGAAGTAGAAATACTTTAAATGGCAAAACAACGTTTACCGGGACAGCTAGTGTAATAATAAATTGTTTTATTTAAACGTGGGAGAGTTATGCTTCGGAGCGAATGGGGCGGCTTTAACGCATAACATTTTTCGTCTTGTGAGTGCGGTAAAGTTAGGCCTAAGGGCGCTCATCTCCCTTTCATTTTAAGGGTTCCTCTGATGTTGCTGTGTGTACCTATATGGCCGACGGCTATCGCTCACCATTAGATGATCCATCTGACTGTTTCATAATACATAAAATTTATACTTACCAAAAGTTTAAATCAAACACTCCAAAAAATTATCTAATAAATTATTTAATAGATCATAATGTAACATTATTATTTAATAAAATATCGTCATACTGTTATCTAAATATGCTAAATCTTTGTTAGCTTTTCTAAGATATAAATTATTGTTTACTGTCATGTTTATAAGATTGTTATTATCATTGTTTTCATTTCCTCTGCAGACGCACATACTAATCTGCTTGATATCAGTCATTTTACTACTATGGAAAATCCTACTCTTGTAACCGCTCTGGTGTGAAATTTGCCGACATGAAAACTTGCTTAATATAGTAAAAGAGTGCTCCCTAAGAGGCTCAAGCCTCTCTATTCCGATTCTAATAATATTTTTTCAAAAGAGGTCCGAGTGTCTCTTGCAGCTTTTTATATTATTTAAATTTTAAATTGTTAATTATGCTTATGAAATCGAAACGGATTCAAAAATTATAGTAGCCATAATGTTAATATGAATGTTACTATTTTATGACTTTGAATCTTTTTCCTCTTGCTCCATAATATATCAAGAACACACAGATTAATGTTTGAAATCGACCGATGCAACCCATATTTCTCTTACCGTGAATCATAATACCCTGAGCACACGGTGCGTGTAATTTTTAATTACCTCCGTCGGGAACAAAACGCGTAAATCGTAAGCCAACTCCGCCATTTTCCCAATCGCCTTCAACTGTAATGTTTTGAATAATTCAATATTGTTCATCATCCAGCCCTTTGATAACTTTTGTTTTGGATGTGGAAACTTTGAAGGTTAAATTGCAAAATCGCTTTATTTCGGCTACGAAAATAATTCACGCGCAATTTTAAGTTCGCTTGTAAAAGTGGAACATTGTGACCGATACAGTATACACGTTATTGGACATTATTGACAAAAATGAAGATGTGAGTGATCACGAAAACTAACAATAAAAAATGCCCTTTTGCATAAATGGAGGCTTTAGAGCCGGAAAAATGACTTGAAATTAAAAACCTGCGCATTATAATATGTGTAGCCAGGTGACGAAGTAGAAAAATTACAAGGTTTGTTCAAATCATAAGGAAAAAAATGAGTAAATGTCCGTATGTTCCAAAATGTTAGTATAAAAAAAATACAGTCAGTCTGATGCAGAGCTGCTTGGTTATATTATAAATTAAATTAAATATGACAATATTCTTAAATATATCATCTTGATGGGTTCAGCTTCCATAATTTTATCGAGTCAAACAAAGAAACATAAGGATTAGATATAGTTAATAGAGAAATCATAGTCTATGATAATATACAAAAACCCATTCTAATATTAAAAATGCGAAGGTCTGTTACCTCTTCAGGCCCAAACCACTGAATAAATTTTCTTGATATTACGTATCGAGATACTTTGAGTCACGAGAAAGGACATAGGATACGTCTTTTCATCTATACTTATAAAATTACATGTCCTGACTGACTGACTGACTCATCATCGCTGAGCAAAAACTATTAAAGTTACAGCCACGAAATTTGGTGAGTAGGGTTGTTTTATTAAGTAGACACCCACTAAGGAAGGAATTTTGAAAATTTTACCCCGAAGGGGGTGAAATAGGGGTTGAAAGTCTGAATGAAAGTCCGTCATTTCTTAAGTTAGGAACATGAAACTTTATTTTTTAGTTACCGATTAAAAATGAATGAATACGTATTTGAGCGTTTTTGGAAATTCTATCCCCAAGGGGGTGAAATTGGGGTTGAAAGTGTGAATGAAAGTCCGTTATTTCTTGAGTTAGAAACATGAAACTTTATTTTTAGGCTAATAATTTAAAATTTATTGGACACGTGTTTAAGCGTTTCTGAAAATTTTACCCCCAAGGTTTCCCCTTGGGGGTAGAATTTTCAGAAACGCTTCATTGAAATAGGGATTGAAAGTTTAAATGAAAGTCCGTCATTTCTTAAGTTAGAAACATGAAAGTTTATTTTTGGACTGCTGATTAAAAATGAATGGATAGGTATTTAAGCGTTTTTGGAAATTCAACCCTCAAGGGGGTGAAATTTTGTGTGAGCATCACTTGATTCCTATGCGGACTCCTTCGAGCCTCCTTCAAATATTAACTTTATTTTGTTTTATACTATTTATATACATTATAGCCAAAGAATATAAATTTACACTACTATAGCGGCAACAGAAATACATAATTTGTGAAAATGTCAACAGTCAAGCGCGGTTCTTGAGGTACAGCCTGGACATGGACAGACGGACAGGCTGATATTTTATCTTTGTGATCGGGTCCCGTTTTTACCTCTTGAGTAAGTTAAAAAGGAGAAAATTATCATCTCCGTTATTATACTATGCTAACGCGGACGAAGTCGCGGGCAACAGCTAGTCCCCAATAATATACGGTTCCCGCGCGATAAACGAATTTTTGCGCAACGGAGTTGCGGACACCATTCACCAACTATACTGTACTCAGTGAAACATGGCGGTAGCAGTCATTGACTTCCTGTCAAAAACTTGTCATTTTCTAAATAAACTGCGATTGACAATGAAGTGGCAGATGTTGTCAATCGCGGCTTTGTATAGAAAATGACAAGTTTTTGACGGGGAGTCAATGACCACTAACGCCATGTCTCGCCGAGTACAGTATAGAATTTGAATAAAATATTTCTTCTTCCCTTTGGGCTTTGACGTTGAAACAAACTACCCGAACGTGTGTGCACTGTGCAGGGTATTACTATGTAGTTTTAAGTTATCAATCGAAAGTTGTGAGGTGTTTGTGTTTGTCAAACAGGCCAGGTAAACCCGGCATGATAACGTGTGTACAAAGTCAAACTTTACCTGCTTGTTTGATGTTTGCCCCCCGTCAGAGATGTATGACAGTAATGAGGATGTACTTATTATTTAGTAGGATTATTGGGGTTTTTTGAATGAATTTTATCTATAGGTACTCGGCGCGGCGAACCTTGGTCCATAGGACACTGATACTTAATTTTATCTATAGGTACTCGGCGCGGCGAACCTTGGTCCATAGGACACTGATACTTAATTTTATCTATAGGTACTCGGCGCGGCGAACCTTGGTCCATAGGACACTGATACTTAATTTTATCTATAGGTACTCGGCGCGGCGAACCTTGGTCCATAGGACACTGATACTTAATTTTATCTATAGGTACTCGGCGCGGCGAACCTTGGTCCATAGGACACTGATACTTAATTTTATCTATAGGTACTCGGCGCGGCGAACCTTGGTCCATAGGACACTGATACTTAATTTTATCTATAGGTACTCGGCGCGGCGAACCTTGGTCCATAGGACACTGATACTTAATTTTATCTATAGGTACTCGGCGCGGCGAACCTTGGTCCATAGGACACTGATACTTAATTTTATCTATAGGTACTCGGCGCGGCGAACCTTGGTCCATAGGACACTGATACTTAATTTTATCTATAGGTACTCGGCGCGGCGAACCTTGGTCCATAGGACACTGATACTTAATTTTATCTATAGGTACTCGGCGCGGCGAACCTTGGTCCATAGGACACTGATACTTAATTTTATCTATAGGTACTCGGCGCGGCGAACCTTGGTCCATAGGACACTGATACTTAATTTTATCTATAGGTACTCGGCGCGGCGAACCTTGGTCCATAGGACACTGATACTTAATTTTATCTATAGGTACTCGGCGCGGCGAACCTTGGTCCATAGGACACTGATACTTAATTTTATCTATAGGTACTCGGCGCGGCGAACCTTGGTCCATAGGACACTGATACTTAATTTTATCTATAGGTACTCGGCGCGGCGAACCTTGGTCCATAGGACACTGATACTTAATTTTACCAGAAAACATTGTAGTGGCGTCACCCTTAAATTAGGATCATATTGGAGGCGTCTAAAAATGCCATTTATAAATTTTACGTAGCTTTATGCCATTACAATGATATTCCATTGGAATTTTTGACAATTATTAACATTTACAAAATATCAATCCGAATTTACGTTTACGTCCTGCAAAACTTATGTCGTGTGACATTATTTTAACGATCACGTAAGTTTTGCAGTACGTAAACGTAAATTCAGATTAAGATAATTAATTATTGTAATAAATGTTGATAATTGTTAAAAATTCCAATAGAATATCAATGTAATGGCATAAAGCTACGAAAAATTTAGAAATGGCATTTTTAGACGCCTCCAATATGATCCTAATTTAATGGTGACGCCACTAAAATGTTATAACTTATAATAATATGGTAATATTAACTGTCAGTGTCATTTAGATACTAACGTTTTAATGGTCAAAGTGGTAACCGTTGGAAAAAAGTTGTTTTCAAGTTTGATTAAAACAAAGCAGGCTGATCACCAGCAGGTTTAGCATGGTCATCATAGAAATTGTTTCTTTCTACGTTTTTGTTACTAAAAGCTAACAGCAGTGTTTCTCAAACTTGTCGGGACCCCGACCCATCTACAAGAAAGATTAAAGTTCGCGGCCCACCTTGTGTAATGAAGACAAAAAAGCAGTGGTATGTTGCTGCCGCAGCATTTATCCGTCAATTCTTATTGTAGTTCACCACCATATTATTATCATCATCGTCAGCCTTACTTCCTTATAATTACGTTTGCGTTCGAATGCCCCGCCCCACAGTGGTCCGAAATCACTAAATAGTGGACATTCGCAAAAAGTTCGATTTTGGTGTGGAAAAAAATACCATCCGATAGATTTTAAGAGGAGTAACAATAAATCCTTATTAAGTTTTTTATAAAATGTATATTTAAGGTGAAAAAAAATAATAATTACGAAAATGTTGTATGGGAAAGAATCTATAAATAGATTGTTTGCAAAAACTACTAAGTCATTCTAGTTCATTTTTGAAACAAGTAAAGTTCTAGGGGTATTTAAGGTTTAGAAAAAAAATTACGAAAATTTACGTGCAGCCTTTTGCAGTAGAGGGGTTCAAAATGTTGAAATAATTTTACTAACTTTTTAGGTGTGGAAAAAATAATATTCGAAAGATTTCCTAAAGAGTAACAATAAATCCTTATTAAGTTTTTATAAAAATGTATTTTTTAAGGTGAAAAAAAATAATTACTAAAATGTTGTATGGGAAAGAATCTATAAATAGACTTTTTGCAAAAACTACTAGTTCATTCTGGTTCATTTTTGAAACAAGTAAAGTTCTAGTAGTATATAAGGTTCAGAAGAAAAAATACGAAAATTTACGCCACCTTTTGCAGTAGAGGGGTTCAAAATTTTGAAATAATTTACTAACTTTTTGGGCGTGGAAAAAAATACTATTCGATAGATTTCCTAAAGAGCAACAATAAATCCTTTATAAGTTTTGTACAAAAATGATTTTTTTAAGGCGAAAAAAAAATAATTACGAAAATTGTATGGGTATAATCTATACATATAATAAAATCGTAGAAAAGTCAATTCTGTACATTGACTATTTTTGAAAAATAATACTTGGGACGTGATCTACGATCCACATGGAAGCCAAAAATATAGTTTTTAGAATTTTTGTCTGTTTGTCTGTTTGTCTGTATGTATGTCCGGGATAAACTCAGAAAGTACTGAACGGATTTACTTCAAATTTTGCACGAACATTACTTAGAGATCGGGTCAACACATAGGCTATAAATTATAACGATATCACCCAGGGTGGGGAGCAGGGGCTCAAGTTTCAATATTTTTAGTTTTTTGCTCATATCGCTTAAACAGTTAGTCGTAGAGAAAAATGTTCTACACAAAAAGAAAGCTCATAAAATTTCCTACAAATACGTCCTTTACACTATGTATCTATCTCCACTCCTTGCCTTGCTATCAGCTTTTATGTATCTTATATATACAGATTTCGAGTGTCGTTTTATTACTATGCGGTGAGCTTTGGCACCGGCAAACCCTCCCCCCCCCACACCCTTCCCTCTCATGACTCGTCTTATTTCTCCTTTTGGGACGTGACCTACTATGCTAACGTGGACGAAGTCGCGGGCAACAGCTAGTATATTATATAAAACGAGTCCTTAAATAGCAACAATACTTATATTTACAAACATGGATAGCAAAAACAAAATTAAACTAAAAATAACTACTTGCTGACTAAACTATTGTAGATAACATTTTAAACTTTAGCGTTGCATAATAATTAAAACTTATTATTCGGGACTTAACGCGACTTTTTTAAATAGTAGTGATAAACTATTGTAATTATAATAAAATAAAAATTGTTACACACACCCTTATAACTCAAACAATTTCAAATGAAACTTATAAATAAACAATAGTAAATAATAATTAATTAAACCAACGCGCTTTACAAATATAGCGGATCTCCAATGCTATCATCGCCTTGCAATGACACAACTTCACTTTCTTCGTAATCTTCTGATAAAAGAGGTCTTTCAAGCAATAGGTCGACTGTGTCTGGATGAAATTCTTGGTGTTTATTTTTAGACAACTTTGGACGAATGTGAGACAAATATGGATCAGAGCTTATTAAGAAGTTGTGCAACGAATCTTCATTAGTTTCTGCTCGACTCGTCTTTCTAGTATGCACCTCTCTAGTATTTCTAAATTCTTTATTCCTTGCCTCTGAAGCTTCTTCACTCAAATAGCCAATTGGAATAAAGCCAAAATGCTTACAAATATCAGCACCATGTATAAGGAGTTTGTGAACACTTGAAGCATGTAGTACCACGGATAAAGCTTTACATACAGCTCTGCTGTTTCCCTAGAATAATTTCGAAAGTGATCTATATTGATAAGCTTCCCAGAAGAAACTGTCTGCAATACAACGTATAATCTCTCTCTTTTCAGGACTTTAGGACAACATCTGAAATAACGAAAATAGATTTAGAATTAATAAAGAGATTATACGTTGTATTGCAGACAGTTTCTTCTGGGAAGCCTATCAATATAGATCACTTTCGAAATTATTCTAGGGAAACAGCAGAGCTGTATGTAAAGCTTTATCCGTGGTACTACATGCCTGCAAGTGTTCACAAATTCCTTATACATGGTGCTGATATTTGTAAGCATTTTGGCTTTATTCCAATTGGCTATTTGAGTGAAGAAGTTTCAGAGGCAAGGAATAAAGAATTTAGAAATACTAGAGAGATGCATACTAGAAAGACGAGTCGAGCAGAAACTAATGAAGATTTGTTGCACAACTTCTTAATAAGCTCTGATCCATATTTGTCTCACATTCGTCCAAAGTTGTCTAAAAATAAACACCAAGAATTTCATCCAAACACAGTCGACCTGTTGCTTGAAAGACCTCTTTTGTCAGAAGATTACGAAGAAAGTGAAGTTGTGTCATTACAAGGCGATGATAGCATTGGAGATCTGCTATATTTGTAAAGCGCGTTGGTTTAATTGATTATTATTTATTATTGTTTATTTATAAGTTTCATTTGAAAATGTTTGAGTTATAAGGGTGTGTGTAACAATTTTTATTTTATTATAATTACAATAGTTTAGTCAGCAAGTAGTTAGTTTTAGTTTAATTTTGTTTTTGCTATCCATGTTTGTAAATATAAGTATTGTTGCTTTTTAAGGACTCGTTTTATATAATATAATATTATACCCATACAATTTTCGTAATTATTTTTTTTCACCTTAAAAAATTCATTTTTGTACAAAACTTACAAAGGATTTATTGTTACTCTTTAGGAAATCTATCGAATAGTATTTTTTTCCACGCCTAAAAAGTTAGTAAAATTATTTCAAAATTTTGAACCCCTCTACTGCAAAAGGCTGCACGTAAATTTTCGTATTTTTTCTTCTAAACCTTATATACTACTAGAACTTTATTTGTTTCAAAAATGAACCAGAATGACCTAGTAGTTTTTGCAAAAAATCTATTTAAAGATTCTTTCCCATACAACATTTTAGTTTTTTTTTTTCACCTTAAAAAATACATTTTTATAAAAACTTAATAAGGATTTATTGTTACTCCTCTTAAAATCTATCGGATGGTATTTTTTTCCACACCAAAATCGAACTTTTTTGCGTAAGTCCACTATTTAGCGGTTTCGGACCACTGTGCGCCCCCGTCCGCACGCACCCACGACGACGAACGAACGAGTAAAACGACAATCGAACGAGTAAGACAATCGTCCTATTATTTATTTATTTATTCATTTATTTTCATAAATCATACATGACGTTAAAAATATACTCTCCATAAACCACGAAAGTTTGTCCGGAGTGTATGTATTACAATAATACTAAAAATTAATACTCAATTAAAATAAATTAACATTTTTTGTTTTAGTTTCAGGGCCCACCCAAAATCTACCCGCGGCCCACCAGTGGGTCGCGACCCACACTTTGGGAAATACTGGCTTACAGTAATATGTTCGTTCTTTCCAGTTTCTAATGTTGTTATGCTAAGCCTGCTAAGTAATGCTAAGTAATATGATCCATGAGTCTGATCCACATAAAAAGTCAGTCTTGCAACTCTCTCGCCAGTCGTATCGGTGCAAGGCTGCGTTTCCACCAGAGCAGAGCGGAGCTGTGTTGCGAGGAATGTGTTTTTGAGAACCAATGACATCGCCGCGCTGAGCGATGTCATGGCAAAGTCATGTCAATGATGCAATTCTATTGGTTTTCAAAAACACATTCCTCGCAACACAGCTCCGCTCAGCTCTGGTGGAAAGACAGCCTAAGGAGCGTAAAAGAAGCGAGATTGCTCATTAATTGTACTTTGCCCATATTTGGGCACTATAAAATCTATGCTGCGTAGTTAATCTGGTTGTCTCGTTTTGCCACGACCGACGGGTTGATGAAATAAGTATAATTTACACAGAGCCAGTACTGGCTGCCAATAAGACTGGCAGCCAGTATTGACTTGACATAATATGCCGCGTGTGAACAGTTTGGCCTGGCTTGAAAAACTGTTTACACGCGGCATATACCAAGCCAATACTGGCTGCCAGTCTTATTGGCAGCCAGTACTGGCTCTGTGTAAATTATACTATAGGCCATAAAATTCAACTTTAAATCACTCTAAAAACTACTTTTTACTTTAGTTTTTTGCGATCACAATACCTTATTCTCGTCATTATTTGTTTGAATAACCATACCCCAGAGAGCCGAGCTGTTAGTCACACAGTAAATAAAGTTGAAGTAGCTCCTAAACAAACGGACGATGACCTCAACTGACCAATGACCACGTGGCAATGAACCCAGCGACCTCACCGATAACATAATATCATTGCAGTAGGAAGTGCATCATGATAATATAAATAATATAAAAGTATCCTATGTCCTTTCCCGGGACGCAAATCGGTTCAGTGGTTTGGGTGTGAAGAGGTAACAGACAGACAAAGAATAAAATTTTTAAGCGCTGTGCATTAAAAAAATTAAGCTCCGTGCGGTTCTAAATGACAGTTAAATTCCTTCGCGGTACATCCAGACTCAAGAGTCAAGTGGCAGTTAAAGATAAGGGACAATGCATTCAATGAGCCAGATTACACAATCAGTATCCTAGTACTCCACAAATAATGGAAGAACATGAGTAGATGAACTGGGTAACTAATAATTTGAAAATGTTCGTTTTTCGCATAAATGGAGGACCGGGAAAATGATTCTGAATACCGTATAAAAAATGTGGATTTTATGTACATATTATAGCTAGATATATAAGATAGATGATGAAGTAGGTAAGTCACAAGGTATGTTTGAATTATAAGGAAAAAAATAGTAATTGTTAAGACGGAAGTGAAAGAACCACCTAAAAACATTAATTTTATAACGTAAGGACAATCACAAATTTTTACCATTTATGTTAATACTTATCATTTATGTTAATACATCTATCTATTCTATACATATTATAAAACAAATTCGCTTTTTTTTCCCTCATGTCCCTTTGTTCCCTTTAATCTTTAAAACTACGCAACGGATTTTGATGATTCTTTCAGTGCTAAATAGCCCATTTATCGAGGAAGGCTATAGGCTATATTTTATCACGCTAAGACTAATAGGAGCGAAGAAATAGAGGAAAATGTGGAAAAAACGGGGAAAATTATTTGAAAGGGCTAACATGAACGCGCTAATCTCAGGAACTACTGGTCCGATTTGAAAAATTATTTTAGTGTTAGATAGCTCATATATTGAGGAAAGCTATAGGCTATATTATATTACGCTAAGACTAATAGGAGAATGTGGAAAAAAACGGGGGAAATTATTTGAAAGGGCTAATCTCGCGAACTACTGGAACAATTTTCATGTTATTTGGCACAGTTAAGAAGTAGACCACGTGAATGATCATAGGCTATCGATTTTAATTATTTTTTCAGTGGCTATATATTTTATACCCGTGCGACGCCGGGGCGGGTCGCTAGTCATATTATAAAATAAAGTCGCTTTTTTCCCTCATGTCCCTTTGTTCCATTTAATCTTTAAAACTGCGCAACGGATTTCGATGATTCTTTCAGTGTTAGATAGCCCATTTATGGAGGAAGGCTATAGGCTATATTTTATCACGCTAAGACTAATAGGAACGAAGAAATAGAAGAAAATGTGGAAAAACGGGGAAAATTATTTGAAAAGGCTAACTTGAACGCGCTAATCTCAGGAACTACTGGTTCGATTTGAAAAATTATTTCAGTGTTAGATAGCCCATTTATTGAGGAAGGCTATAAGCTATATTTTATCACGCTAGGACTGATAGGAGAATGTGGAAAAAACGGGGGAAATTGTTTGAAAGGGCTTATCTCGCGAACTACTGAAGCAATTTTTATGTTATTTGGCACAGATAAGAAGTAG
This sequence comes from Polyommatus iphigenia, assembly GCA_963422495.1. Lineage (NCBI taxonomy): Eukaryota > Metazoa > Arthropoda > Insecta > Lepidoptera > Lycaenidae > Polyommatus > Polyommatus iphigenia. Next base: position 42,394,927 of record OY730180.1, on the reverse strand, counting down.
ACCACGTGAAGGACCATAGGCTATCGATTTTTATCATTTTTTCAGTGGCTATATATTTTATACCCTTGCGACGCTGGGGTGGGTCGCTATTACAATATAATTCGAACATTTTTTTCAAATCATAAGGCATTTCATCATTTGGCTAATTTATTTGGCTACACATAAAACATTTTTTCATATTTTCTTCTCAATCATCAATATTTTTTAATCATCATAAAAAGCAAGTTTCTTTCCTGGTTCTTCCACTCACATCTTTAATTATTGTCCTTTTAAAATTATTTTAAGGGAGATCGCAGACGACAGACTTTGTCTGATCTCTGCGATCTCCTTTGTGGATCTTTGACTTTGACTTTGTGCGACCAAAGTCTGCGGCTTACATACATTCCGCATGGCGCGCGCCATCAGATTGTATGGAAGCCGCAGACTTTGATCGCACAAAAGTCTGTCGTCTGCGATCTCCCTAAAATGTTAGGTACCCACTTCATCTGCTCGTGCCTTTTGTGGAGATGCGCCGACTTTGATAAGGGAAGTGGACACTTGATAACGCGTACGGTAGGCCACATGAGTTGTACCGACCAGTTTTGCTTGGCCTTACCTCATATGAAACTTCAATACATGCGCAGACCAGGCTATGTACGGCAGGCGACGTCCAATTAAAAGTGAGCTCTAACTGCATGTGTGTGTTGTGTAAATAGAGGTCAGGTTATAAAGGTGGTATGCGTCGCAGGATCGCACCCGACTATTATGATTTATACGTGCTATATTTGGAGCTCGTATTATTAGGACAACATAGTAGGTGACACAATTTCATTGACTACCTCATTCCTGTAACTGACTGGGCTAGTTTTTAGCTGCTAGATATCTGACTAGCTTTCAGGGCAAAATCTAGATATTGCAGTATTCCACGGGAACTATGTGGGGATGAAATAGCCTGGGTTGAATACCATGTGCCTCCATGAGTAATTTGTATTCTGTGCCATGGGCTCTCAAACAACCGACGAGAAAGATAACACGTGACCTTCGCATCCATTGTGCTATTTTCCAGGACTTTTTTCTCATCACTAAATTAATCAAAATCGGCTAAGCACCTTATGCGCGAAAAAATAACAAACGGATACACAAGCACACCATGGAAATCCACATTCATTCATCTTTAGGGTTCCGTACCCAAAGGGTAAAAACGAGCCCCTATTACTAAGCCTTCGTTGTCTGTCCTTCTGTCTATCCGCCTGTCTTTCCACCTATCTGTCCGTCTGTCTGTCCGTCTGTCTGTCTGCCTGTCTGGAAACCTTCGTGCGCGAGTCTGACTCGCACTTGGCCAATTATTTTACTCACAGCGTCGGTTTTCTTGGGATGACTCTTTAGGGTCTTACAAGGCCAAAAGCCCTAATAGATTTCTGATGACAGGCCGAAGGCTGCTAATAATGGAATGTAAATTGCCAAGTCAATGACCTCACCATCAAACATAAGTTATGCACATAAGATTAGTATTTATTATTATTACAAAACCACAAGGCTGCGTCATAATATGAATATATACAGTAGGGTCACTCAGCCAGTTTGTATAGAATTAAATTATTAAGTTTAAAAACCCCCGATTCAAAACTAATACTTTGTCAGGCATCAGAATGCATAATATTGAAGCGAATAAATAACGGGCAGTTATAAATTACAACCATTCATTAAATAGATAAGCACATTTTTTGAAGTGAAAACTTCTTTAGCGGCGTTGAGCACTTTTGTGGGATGGGTAAAAACTCTGAAACTCACGTCAGATTCTCGTGCTGATAGAAAAACCTTGGAAAAACCGTAAGACGGTTGGAGAGTAGTGTTTTGTGTCGAACTCGAACTCGAACTCGAACTCGTACTCAAACACGAACTCGAACTCGAACTCGAATTGATTGTAAGGGTTTCGATTAATTAAAAAATTCGATTTTTTAATTATCGATTTTCATAAAAAATGTGTTAAAAAATGCACAACGTTAATAATCAAGTTTTCACTTCTGCCGGCACTCCCGGAGTGCAACCCGTCTTTTTTTTTAGTACTGAGCAGACTGATTATGATGAAGATGAACTATTGCTACGCACGTATGTCAGGTTTCAAACAAAAAAACTGGATCAAAATCGGTCCGCCCGTTTGGATGCTACGATGCCACGGACAGACATATATGTATTATAAACAGAGACTATAGTTAAAAATTTATTCTGACTTCGTTCAGATAAAATTCGTTTTGATTAATTAATGTGATGTTGCTTTGTTCTGTTCTCTTAATAAGTTTCTTGAAAAAGGAAAATATAGAACGATGTTTGGGTCAATGGGTGGCAAATTGTGAAGATAGTATACTGTATAATATTCTGTACTACGGCTGTGTTGCGAAAACATTCAGAAAATAAAATTTGTATAAAACGAACTAAGCTAGCTGGAAAGTATTTTAGTCAGCGGCTTTGTCTAGAAATTTTTGATGATATTATATGTTTGATTTTGCCAGAAAATTATATAATGTAAGTAATAGTATAAAATATGAATAAAATATGAACCGACCAGTAAAATGTTGGGCATTGTTTTTCTTTAATTTAGAATTCCGGCCTAGAATCTACTTAGCTTAGTTGTAGGACACATTCTAGCTTTTCTTAAATAGTAGGAACCAGTAAACAAAAATAACATTGTTAGTTACAAAAGGTTCAGTATATAGACAAATGAATACCGGAAACAAAAAAGGGTTTAAGTAAGTGCCAAAATTTTCGAAACGTATTTTTTACCAAAAATATTGTATTCTATGTGCCATCGAGAAGATGAGCTATATTATTTAACCGACTTCCAAAAAGGAGGAGGTTATATTATAATGTTTTTATCAACAATTCCTCCACATTCTGTTTTTGGCACATAGACCCTTTTTTATTTCCAGTATTCAGTCTTATTGGATATAGATTGTCTATTCTTTTGCCCTCTTTTTTAATCTATATTTCTATTACTAGATAATACGTTTACTCTGTTTCATTTCTTTGAAATATAAAACCTTTTCTCGTATACAAAGAACATGCATGTTCCCAGCATTGCAATTACAGAATATATTAGAGTAATGCTATAATACCTAACTATTCGAATAAAAGAAATTGAGAAAAGTTTAATAAAATGCCAATTAAAATATACTATGTATTTAGACACCCACTCTCCGACCAGTGTCCGAGCCTGTAATGTTATATTATATAGTAATATAAATTTTTTCATCGACGAATTGGCTTCTAAAACATGAAAATAGCGGATATCCGATAGGACCTTAGTCACTTTCGTGATAATTTTCTGTATTATATATTATTATTATAACGTTGATAAAATTAAAAATAGTTTATGCGCTTAAGTATCTGAAAATAATCTTGATATTGATTGCTAGATTATTTCCAGATTCGGTCATATGGCTTGTTAGTCTATTGTAATTTTAATTTGGATCTGATACGAATTTTTCTATTTTCGATTAGTTTTAATATGACATATCCACATAACTATTAACTAGATGACACGGTGAACTTCGTATCACTTCCCTCCTAATAGCCCTAATAACATAAACTTTCCCTGCACTTCCACGAGCATTTTCAAGACTATCAGCCAAATCGGTACAACCTGTCTCGAGTTGTGGCGGGACTAGCAAAATTTGAAATTCGTTTGTTATGATGGGAGATCTGTCATCTTTAGTCATTCAGCAGATTTCTTTAATAGACCTTTGGTAGTTTTAGAGTGAAGTGATGCGACCTCACCACAGAAATAGATCAAGATATATAGATCTTGAAATATGTCTGTGGACCTCACATAGTTATCGACGCGATTTACTCGTCGCCGCGACGGTTAAAATCATCATCGAATGACCCCCTTTTTACGCAGTTGGACAAAATTTAATCAGGTAGTATTACGAACTAACAGATGCTATTACAGATAACAGATACGACTAATATTATGAGTATAAAAAAAAATAGATAGCGGAAGGCGATGAGTGCTGACTGCCGCATCCTACATTTTGGTCTTTATGACCTTTTACATCGCTTCACGACCCAGTGTTTTTCATGACAAATTCACTCTCTAAACTCCAACACAGGGGTATAAATTAGATTGAATATTTTAGCTCCCCATAGTAAACCAGAAAGAAAATATTTTTAAAATAATGGCAATACTGGTGAGACCGCTCGCACTATTACGGAATTTGAATTTTAAATGAATAACCCTCTTTCTAACATAGACGGATAAAAATTAGACTATAGTTCTTAGCCATCTATAAATAGAAACAATAATATAAAGTATAAACCATTGATAAGCAAAATTTAAAAATAATGTAAATTTCAGTGAGAGCGCTACGTTATATTGTCGCCTCTCGGACCAGTACTGGTTTTTCTAAGTTTACTGTCTGAATTCTAAACTCTAACGCAGTCGATTAAAAATTAGATTGAAGTCCTGAGTAGGTACTTCATAACAATATATGAACCATAGATAAGGAACAACTAAAAATAATATCAATTTCAGTGAGAGCGCTATCCCAGCGGAAGGCGATGGGTGCCGCATCCTATATTTTGGTCCTTACGACCTTATTACCTCACTTGTGTTTTTCCTGAGAAATTTACTCTCTTAAAACTCTAAAGTTATGGCGAATTCAGTGAGACCGTTCGCGCTTTTATAGTTATAACAGAATTTGAATGAATAACCTTCTTCGGATAAAAAATATATTATAGTTCTTAGCTAACTAAAATTATAATTATTATTTTGAACTATTGATAAGGAACAGCTAAAAATAATGTTAATTTCAGTGAGAGCGCTATCATAGCGGAAGGCGATGGCTGCCGCATCCTATTTGGTCCTTACGACTTCTCGCCTCTCGGACCAGTGTTTTTCCTAAGAAATTTTCTGTCTCAACTCAAATGCAGTCGGGTAAAAATAAGATTGAAGTTCTGAACATTCCATAATAATATTATTATGAACTAAATTGATAAGGAACAAGTAACAACTAAAAATAATGACAATTTCAGTGAGAGTCGAGCGTTATCATAGCGGAAGGCGATGGGTGCCGCATCCTATTTGGTCCTTACGACCTTTTACCTCGCTTGAGTCGCTTCGCGGCCTCAGTCGAGCTCCGCGCGCCACGGAGGACGGACGTGTTTTCGTCTCGCGCGAGTAAATCGAACGAGCTTTCGTTTTTACCTGTGGATTGTATGTGATAGTTCTGGAAACTGTGGTGATTTGTTCATTCATTCCACCTGGATTGTCGCTCTCAAGGTTGGTGATGCACTCGGAATGTTACTCGTCCAGTTTTAAGCTTTCGCACTTAGGTCTCACAGGTCTTGTCTTTGTGCCGGTTTAAAAATATTTTTGCAAACATTTTAAGATGCTTTATATTCAAGTATTTTTTGCGCTGCGCTCGTATTTACCTCAACGCTTGTTTTAAATGTCATTATCCTATATTTTTATCTTATGTCCTTTACAACCTTTTGTTAGTATTTAGGAAGTCATGTTAGTGAGGTTAAACACCCAATTATTAACTCTTTATATAAGTTCCACAGTTAATACCATAATATTTGCATTTCTCGTATTTTCAAATAAAAATCTAAGGTGCCAATAATGGGTGACCGCCAAAGATAGGGCAGTTTGCGCTACTTCTATCTGAAATCTGAATGCTTTTTGGAGCCTTTTATTTCCTCATTCTTATTAAAGACAATAATTCTGTATGAAAATAGCATTCTGTAGTTAGTTTACATTGATTTTAATTGAGTATTCCTATCAAGTTAATCAATTAATATAATGATAATATGACAGATAAGATTTGGTTATACCATTTGATAAACTATAAAGAAAATTTTATGAAAAATTCACGTGTTTGCCTCAATTATTTATTTGATAATAATTAGTTTTTACAATGTTTATTTTATTTGATGTACTTGGTTAGTTTTTACAATGTTTCCATCTAATATTCGGTAGGTATGTCATAAAAATATTGTGTCTTATCTCTATTTCAATCAATCACAATAAGGTTGATCGATAATCATTAAATAATTAATCTGAATTAATAAATACACAAATCTGTTGTTATTTTAATAACCTTTAGAAATTAGGTTTATTTTTATTAACATTCAACATTTTATGCCCAAATTAACATTTTTGCTACAAATTATTACTATGTTATCTTCACAAAAACACTCTGTATTTAAAATAAAGAAAGGATAATTTAGGTACTTAATAGTTTGTTGTTTAACCGACTTCCAAAAAGGAGAAGGTTATTATATGTTCGGATATATCTAGATATTTTAACAAAATTTTATCAAGTTAAGAAAATATGGCATCGCAGAGAAATAGCGTGAAGTTAAGTAAAATTGCGACCTAGAGCATTATATGGGAATATCAATTTATAACATGGTAGATGGATCGGTAAAATATGACGATGGCCAATTTTGTAAGTCAAATCTATCATCAGGCTTCTGCCTGATGATAGGTTTGACTTAATATTCTTATTGCTCATATAATTAACTCTAATTAACACTGCAATATTCTTATTAATTTATGAAGCCCCAAGCGGCCACATCCGGCCGCGATAACAATGAAAAAGCTATTGTGTCTCGTTTTGCCACGACTGATGGGTTAATATATAAAAATAACTCGGGTTTTCCTTCCTGACGCTATAACCCCAGAACGCACGAACCGATTTCCACGGTTTTGCATTCGTTGGAAAGGTCTCGGGCTCAGTGAGGTTTATAGAAAAAAATTCAGAAAAAACTTCAAGAGAAAAGCAGGAAAACAGAGAAAAGAGGCAAAACAACGTTTGCCGAGACAGCTAGTTGCTCATATAATTAGCACGCTGAAGTGGAAGTGGGCTGGTCATGTCTGCAGACGGGAAGACGGTAGATGGAGCAGAGTGTTACAGTGGAGACCACGCTTAGGCAAACGTATGTAGAACGTCCCGCAGCACGGTGGACCGACGATTTGAAGAAAGTGGCTGGCAGCGGATGAATGAGGGCTGCCTAAGATCAGGCTTGTTGGCGCTCATTGGGGGAGGCCTACGTTCAGCAGTGGACGGCAATAGGCTGATGATGATGATGATCATCAAGCGGTGCAAACTGCTCGTTCCCCAGACATACCTAGTTCTATGTCATAAAACTATGATGTCAGGTCAAAATATCGTTACTAGTTAACGTACAAGGGGTGCCACCATAAAATTGAAGAAGATGGAGTTGAGAAAACAAAAAATCAAATCAACTTTAATATGAAAAGTTAGTGTCTAAACATACTAGGCCAGGGGTTCCCAATCTTTTTCAGCCTGCGGCGCACTTACAAGTCAATATTTTGTTACGGCGCCCTACTTTACCTAGCTATTACAAAAATATACATAAATAAACACCTTTAATGATTATATAGGGCATCGAGACCGGGTTTTCCCGAAACCCGAATACCCGGAAAAACCCGGGTTTTGGGGATCATGAAAAAACCCGGGTTTCAAAAATGGAACCCGGGTTTTTCGAGCTTTTCGGGTTTTTCGTTTTTTTTTGATAATTATTAAAGGCCAAACCTGATAAAAGGTATTTATAACAAACTAACACACAAATTATTTATTTTTATAACATATTGTATAGGTTTAATTATTTATATTGGTCATAATTAAACAAAATATAATATTTTAAAGGAAAAGTTTCGCTTTAAGAGCATTAAAGACTAATTGTCATAAAAATATTTATTAATAATAATTAATAATACATATTTTAAAAATCCTACCAAAACTATTCAATGTAAAAAAGCCAAGTCTCTTCAAACAATCTATCCTTCGCAAAAAGTTTTCAAATTTCATAGAAGCCAAGTCTTGTTAAACTTATTTTATAGTTTTCAATCAACATTCAGTGATTGACTACAGTTTTGTTTATTATGTGATCAAAGGTTTACAAAATAAAGTGTGGACAGCTTCAAAGGGTTCTAACTTCTAAGACTGCTGAAAGTACCGTAGACTTTAATGATGGGCAAGTCAGACACTAGGCGACAAAACGTTGAAACTTGTATGGACCGTTGCTATAAAATACACCCATCAACAAAGTCTTCGGGATATTTGTATTTTTGGAATATCTAAAAACCTGTCAGGAATTTTTGAAGACAGTATATGGAACAATGAAGGCTTATTTTTTAGTATTTAATAAAACATATTATTAAAACACTTTTCCGAATTTTATCGTTTCTAAAGCAATCAGCAATATCTACAGTCATAAAAAATCAATGATAAGTCAACAAATCTTCATTTCGTTTTATAAACTGAAAATTTCATTCGAATGAGATATTTTTACTGCTGATTGTCAAATTAATAGCAATAATTTATACTGATCGATGATTGGCAAACAGTATTTTTACAAAAAAATATTTTTTGTGTCCTGCTGCGGTATGACACCCAGTCTTCTTTGCAATTTAAAGTCATTATTTTCAGTCGTCTAACTTACTAAAAACACTTAAAGGATTTTGTTTATCGTTATGCTTTTTGTCATTATTTGTTATATTCACAACATAACAAAAAGCGACAATATTAAGACAATGCAATCAGTAAAAAGGTTCCAGGAGAGCAACCAGCCCCTAGAAACTGACAAAACCATGCCGAGGAGTTTCCATCAAGTATATTTTGAATCCATATTTTTGTATTGCGGTCTGGCAAATGCGGCAAATTGCTTTTCATTGCTTGAGAGACTGATGTTGGTAACACATAATAGGACGAATGGTGGCTTTCTTTAGCCGGCCGTGGATGTCATACTCACTGCGGAATTAATAAAACACGTGATTTTAGTGAATCGTGATGAAATATAACAAGCAGAGTTTTTATCAGCACCAGCGCCAGAGCCACCATGGTTAATCTTACAAATTCATTAAAAGCAACTTTCATTAAATATTATGGTCTGGTCTGATCAATTATATGGTAATCTGACATGAATTTTGTATATTGTGACTAGAACTAATGACTACAAAAAGCTTTGAGGTGTAGTGTAATGTAAGATTTTTCAGCAATGTAAGATTTTCCACTAAGTTAGATGACAGAAAAGTTACCTAAAATTGCAAAGAACATTCGGCTTCATACCGTAGCAAGGCAGACAAAAGGCAATTTCAGGTAAAAACTAGGCACAAAAATTTAATTACAGGTGTAAAGTATGCCAACATCAATTAGGACTAAATAATTATTAATAACTTGACAATCAGCAATAAAAATGTAAAAGATTAAATAAATATTTGTTGGTATACGTTTTATATTTCAGGTTATTCTTCAATTTACTGTCTTCAAAAATTCTTGATAGATTTTTATATATTTCATGAAATACAAAAACATTTAAAAATATATGTAATTTGGAGGTGAAGCTTGTTGTAATACTTAACCTTGGCCCGAAAATCTTAATCCCTAGCTTTGATAAGATCCAATATATATAATAGGAGAGGTAAATAGTCACTTCTATAAAAGTATGATACGGCCGTGCCCGTTCACTCGAGACTTGGTTGGGCACTGCCGTGACGTGACCGCACACTGGTATTTAAATAGTATTTTACTGGAAAGGTGCTGGCAATCGCTGAAAATCATATTTAAAGTATTTTCGCATCGTTAATCTTTGAATTTTAAGAAAACCCGAAAAAAACCCGAAAAACCCGGGTACCCGGGTTTTGAAAATTGGGTCCGGGTTTCGATGCCCTATGATTATAGTTAGGTTAAGCAAGTAAATAATAATAAACAAATATTTGAGTCGTATAGTTTCGAATTCCGCGAAACTGTGAAAAGTCCTGGTCTACATTGTTACTTTTTCTACTTAGATTAGTATGTTATTAAGTAATTAAACTACGAATTTACCTGATTAACCTAATAATATTCAAATAAATTAACAATATTTTTGCCTGCTGTGTATAATTCATAATATTATAATTTTAATTTATAATATTTGTGGTAATGGATAATGATGGAGGATCGACTCACGGCCCCCCTTTTGCCTTTCCACGGCGCACCAGGGCGCCGCGGCGCACAGTTTGGGAACCCCTGCACTAGGCCGAAGTTACGCGGCGTAAATTACGTCCGCAATGTCAAACGCATACAAAATACGGACGGAACGCGACGGAATAGTGTGTCGTCGGCAATTTAAAATACATTGCGGGCTTAATCATGCGGAATTTACGCCGGCGTAACTTCGGCCTAGTGTGTTTAGACACTAACTCTTCTTGGCAGATATTATAGATATATTATATCTAAAGAATAATGATTTAAAGTCATTGACATAATGTTGACACGGAAGAAAAGCCTGATGATTCAACCTGTTCAGAGTATAAATCGACGTAATGTGTAATGTGTTGTGCATTCATTCATTCATTCGAATGAGCTTATCAAGATGCAATATGCTGTGTTTCATGCTACGTGGTTTATTTCCGATTATTTCTTGGTTGTATAATATTATTTCGTCGTCGTCAGTTCTCAGCTATACGTCGTTGAGTTAATACGTACGTCATTATTTATTTTCTACCCTCATTCTTTTAAAAATGTCGAAATGTTACAGTTGTGATTAAACTTTGAATAAAAAATCCACGATTTTAGAATGTAGCTATTGTCAGAAGATATTACACGCTACTTCAATTTGTACCGGACTGAGTGCTAAACAACTTACGGCACTCAAAGCCACTGAGAGCCTAGAATGGACCTGCCGAGAGTGTAATATAAATTCGTCGCGCAGAAAGTCTTTCGTTACACTGGCCGATCGCGAGGAAGAGGACGAAGGAAAAGACTCTGAAGATGGTACTGATATGAAGCAGGTACTACAGGATATAAGGAAGTAAGTGAGGTCCATTGTAACTCAAGAAATTAGATCCATTGCAACCTCTATAAATTACTGTAGTGAGAAGGTGGATGACTTTTCTATCACACTCGACGCCCTTACTAATAAAATTAAGGACATGGAGAAAAAGGTTATTCACCTAGAAAACCCAAACAAGTCATTAGTCCTTAGAACCGATTACCTGGAGCAACGTAACATGGAGTTGGAGCAGCAACTACTCAGTAATTGTATTGAGATTCAAGGTATTCCTGACTCAAAGGAAATAAACCCCCCCAAAGTTGTAGAATGCCTGCTAACTAAGCTAGGTGCTTCTAGTACTGATGTTATGTCTATAAAATGCCTCCCTACCCGTAAGTCTGGACCGGGTCTTATCCATGTAAAAATGAGGCAGGATTATTCGTGTCTAAATCTTATCTCGAAGGCAAAAACATCACCAATAAGTCTGAAGGACCTTCTTCCTAATACCACTAATACGTCGGCAAATGAAAGGATATATTTAAGAGAAGCATTGACACCATATTTAAAAAATCTTCTATGGCAAGCCAAGCAGGACCTTAATGCAGCGTTCAAGTTTATTTGGATTAAAGAAGGCAAATTATTTGTGAGAAAAATGAAAAATCACGGGTGTATAAGATAAGATCCAAAAGTGACATAGATAACATTTTAACATCCTCAAATTAGGTACTTGTATCTTAAATTTTAATTTTTATTAATATACTCTTTCTTGTCATAAATATATAATATGGATAGTATTCAAGTAATGTAATAGAGTTGTATAATTGTATTGATTATAACAATTTCAAAAATCTTTTGCCAAAAAATGAAATCAATCTTAATATTCTGCATGTAAACATAAGGTCACTAATTAAAAACTTTTCTCAGATTGAGCAGCTAGCAATTTCTAATTCATCTATTGATATATTGGTTTTGACAGAAGTAAATATATCTGAAAACATTAAGTCTATGTATAATATTCATGGCTATACCTATAAAACATTAGTAGAAAGTGTAATAGCTTATGGTTTAAGTAGTTACGGACGCACCTATAAAACATACCTAGACCATATATATCACATTCAGTACAGGCTTTTAAAATTGATTGTATCCCCTAAAATTAAAAATCTATTCTCGGACAACCCTCTAGGACTGTTTAAATATTGTGGTGTCCTGCCCATAAGTACTAAAGTTAATTATACATTGCTTACTGAACAATATTTTCGTAGTGATATTCAATCATTTAAAAATCACCATAAGTTTACACGAAGTATAGCAAATAAAAAACTATGTACACCTAAATTTAACAATGAATATGGCAAAAGAACCTCTAATTATATAATTCCTAACCTAATTAATAATTTACCAGAAGAAACTAAAAATAAAATTACTAACAAAAATATTAAAAATGTATTAAAAACACATTATTTTAGTGAATTTGAAAGTTAATATAATTAAGTGTAAAAACGAAACAACCTGTATAATAACTATTGTAACTTGTTTACCCGTAAGATGTGATAGGTAATTAGGTATAGGCACCAAGCGGCGCAGCGAATATGAATGGCTTTTTCTTATCAGTTATGAAGTCCCATCTGGCCGCTCGATGCAACTTAACTTGAATATTTACAACTTACGAGTATATTTGAAATTTTACCTATGATTGTTATTACTTTTTAGATTAACTATAGTTTATAAGCTTTGTAGTTAAGAACGTTATGCCTGGACAAACTCGACAAGAGTTTTTAGGCATATCTAACCTTAAATTGTATTTAGATGTAAGTTTTTGTAATAAATAAATTAAATAAATAAATTTGCATGTATTATATTGTGTTACTAGCTGTCCCGGTGAACTTCGTGTCACTTTAAAACCTTCCCTGGACTTCTACGAATATTTTAAGACTAAAATCAGCCCAATCCGTTCAGCCGTTTTCGATTTTTAGCGCGACTAATACATTTGAAAATTCATTTTTATTTATAAGATATTAAATTTTAATAGGAAAATGTATAGGTAAACAGAAATTCATGATGATTTGATGATGAATTATTTCCGGACCAATACGACCTGCAAACCTTCAAGAAGAGGGCGTATTCCCTCTTAAAAGGCTGGCAAAACACCTGCAACTCGTCTAATGTTGCCAGTGTCCATGGGCGAAGGTATTTGCTTTCCATCACCTGTATTCTCGTTAGCCACTTATTTTATAAAAAAATAAAAATACAAAAAAGACAATTCAAAAAAGAAAAATCCCACTGAAAATTGTTATAATAAACAAACAATAGTATAACCACAATAGTTTATTGTGGTTATACTATTGTTTGTTTACAAATAAGTAGAGTGTAGATGTCAGTTAACAATGCAGCAGAGCCCTATAATAGTGCTCCAAGGGCCTAAGGCTCTATAGTCTATATGAATGTGGACAGGGCGCTGCTGGTAAAGGAGAACTGTCAATAATCAGCAAAGTGCGAGTCGGACTCGCGCACGAAGGGTTCCGTACCGTTATAGAGCAAAAATAGGCCAAAAATTGCGTTTTTTGTATGGGAGCCCCCCTTAAATTATTATTTTATTTAAATATTATTTTTAATTATTAAAGAACACATATAATTAAGACTTTTGTGAAAATTTCAAGTGCCTACTTGTTGTCATCGTTGATACCGAGCAAAAAATGTTTGAAAAATTACGTTTGTTGTATGGGAGCCCGCCTTAAGTATTTAATTTATTTTGTTTTTAGTATTTGTTGTTATAGCGGCAACAGAAATACATAATCTGTGAAAATTTCAACTCTCTAGCTATTACCGTTCTTGAGTTACAGCCTGGAGACAGACGGACACACAGACGGACAGACGGACAGACGGACAGACATCGAAGTCTCAGTAATAGGGTCCCGTTTTTACCCTTTGGGTACGGAACCCTAAAAAAGACGTTATTGTATGATAGAAGCGTTAGTTCCTTTTCTCGCCACGTTCATATAAAGCCTTGTCGAACTGTATATTGAACTTGTACTCTATCTCTTTGCCTGTAATCCACGAGCTATAGACGCCAACAAGCCAAATACCGTTTTGCCGCATTTAATTAATAAAGTAAAATCATTTCCGGTAGTTTTGTAATTTCACGATGAAAAATAACCGCCACATGTAAAGACCATTTATTATTTTATTGCCTTGACATGTTTTCGGCCCATTGTACACTATGAACATGTAATTTTCATAGGAAACAATTGGTTTTTATTATGTCGAAGTACTAGTACATATTATAACGAGTCGAGAGTTAGGGTTTAATATTACGGTGAAAAAATAATTGAAATGAGGCAGATCTTGAAAAACCACAAGTGCAAAAAAAAAACGACGTTGGTTTGAGTAGAATTATTCAATAGATATGATAATTAATTGATTATCAGCAACTTAAAGAACTTAGCAATTTCTTAACAAAAAGCCATCTATAAAATATCAAAAGAATATAGTATTAAGAAATTAAAAAAAAACCCCGCCAAACAACTTTAAAAAGTAATTAAATACTATTTACTGACTTTAAGTTTAAATAATTCCGAAGTGTAAAGTGATATTTTAATGGGAACTAATTTTTTGAGCTGTTATTTAAATATTCGAGATGTTATTATGATCAGTTGAAAAAATTATTGAGCAGTTATTTAATTTAATAGCGGTTGATTAATTATTGCGACAGTAAAACATGGACAGTAATAAAATATCAATTGGACGGTTATTTTCTCATACAATGTCAATTCTAAAAATAATCGATCAGTTCAATTACTGAACGAGCGGTAAAAATGATGGAATGGTCAGTAAAAAAGATGGAATGAGCGGTTCGATAACCTAAGTAATATGTTTCGAATTACGTATGTTTAATAAAAGTTTATATTATTACTATAAAAACCTGCTCTTATTATACAGTAAGTTAATTTTAGCTGCTACTTAGCAAATTATGTGGTTGTTATTATTTGTTTTTATAATATTATGTCATTTTGATAAAGAACCTAAGTATCATTCGAATTACGAATAAAAGTTCCTATTATTTTTAATTTAGTTTTAAATTCATTCAGTGTTGCAGCGCCCAAATCTTTTAATGTTAATTTAGTTTCTTTTGTTTCTTAAAATTATGTTTTGCAATGTAATTTTTACAGGCGTTTTAATAATTTTTATTTTCGCTAATTGGTAGGCGGTAGTCGATATATTCTTGCCTCGTCCATTCTTTTATTGCATTGTAATGCTGTTCAATTGTTACAAAACTAATATACAAAAGTTCATATAAATTGCATTTTATTCAGTATCCTCAAAATAGGATCAAAGTTAACTAAATCCAGTTTCAATACGAAACATTCAATGAAAGTAAAAGTAATTTAATTTTTCATTACCAAGTACCGTCTGTCCGTCCGTCCGTCCGTCCGTCCGTCTGTCTGTCTCCAGGCTATATCTCAAGATTATGTCTTAGACCACAACACAGAGTCTAAGTGTCTAAACACTCTAGGCTGAATTACACAGCGTAATTTACGTGGCCGAAATTACGTTCAGCCGCTTACGTCTGATGCGACACACTATACAATAAGCGAAAAACCGAAATTTCGCGGCGTAATTTCCGTTGCCGAACGCGCGCGTAAGTATTTAAAATTCTCAGATGTAAAGTGTGCGTTAACGCTTTGGAGATAAGGTTGGATTTGCTATGTTCGGTTTTGATAATTCCGTCGCGTATAGTGTGTTGCTATACAAAATATTACCACCGAATCGCTGCCGAATTTTACGCTCGACTCGGCTCGACGGAAATTCGGCTCACGACGGGATTTCGGCATAGCGTGTCGTCTGTCGCGTTCCGCCCATATTTTGTATGGATTTGAAACGCGGCGTAAACGCGGCGGAATTTACGTCGGCGTAATTCAGCCCAGTGTGTTTAGACCCTTAGGGCCGTCTTAGGGCCGGGACACAAAAACACGACACGACGTCATGGGAATCTACGACGCGCGTCGTAAAAAACCACGACACGACATCGTATGACGTCGTACGATGTTGTGTTAGGGCCGGGACACAAAAACACGACTTGACGTCGTACGACGTCGCACGACGTCGTGTCGTGGGAATCTACGACGCGCGTCGTAAAAAACCACGACATGACATCGTACGACGTCGTACGATGTTGTGGTATGGCCGGGACACAAAAACACAACACGACGTCGTACGACGTCGCACGACGTCATGTCGTGGGAATCTACGACGCGCGTCGCGACACGACATCGTACGACGTCGCGTCGTAGAAACTCATCTTTGAATTTCTACGTGAGTTTCTACGACGCGACGTCGTACGACGCCGCACGATACCGTGTCGTAGCTTCTTACGACGCGCGTCGTAGATTCCCACGACACGACGTCGTACGACGTCGTATCGTGTTTTTGTGTCCCGGCCCTTAGGCTGGTATAAATAGTCAGTACTTAAGATGCGACCCGGTCTCAAGACGCGGTTCGGTTCGGTGATTGGTCCAAATTTTGACAGCCAACCAATCACAGAGCCTGAGCTGAGATTGAGACCGAGATGCATCTTGAGTACTGACTATTTATACCAGCCTTAGTTTCACTTTATAACGGCACGGAACCCTCCATGGGCGAGTTCGACTCGCACTTTGCCGATTCTATTTTATTTTACTACCTCATTGTCTAAGGCGTGGCCTTGATAATTTGGCTGTAGCAATATCGATTTTTCTCAGCAATGACTAAAGCTAAGAAATTAAAGTTCATTGTCAGTACTAATCATGTCCTTGTCTTTGAATTACCCAAAGCATAACACGATTGGTCACCTTTTATAACACAGAATAATTAGTCAAAAAGACCTCTGTAAAAAAATGGATTCCTATTTTGCCAACAGAGGAGAGTGATTTAAGCTTCCAAAATTTGTACATAAATTGGTTCAATCATACACTCTAATTTGCCCATAGCTTATATGAAATATATTTATGGTTTTTAAATTACGCGACAAAAAACATTTTGTCGCTTACGCCCTTTCCATTTTTTGCAAGCAATCTAAAGGGCCCCCGAGACGGTCAAACGATTTGATTCAAACATTACGTGTTTGATGAAACCGTTTGATGTCGGTTTGAACGGTTGTCAAACGGCATTGCGCATTTGGTTCAGTGCGCCGCCATAATTAGACGTGTGTGATGCAGACAAGATTGCTCTCAAACGTCAAAATCCAGTACTAAACTAAGCCGAGTTTGTTCAAACGCATTGGAAGTCGGAACACGATCAAACGGCGCATCAAACACAACAAAAATATGAAATTTCATCAAACGAGCTTCGAACACGTAAATGTTTAAAAAACCGTTCAAGCTAGCTTTGTAAACGATCAAAATGGTTGAGTCGAACCAAAATTTACGTGTTTGAATCAAACCGTTTGACCGTCTCGGGGGCCCTTAAAACATATCCAACACGGTTTTTTACTTTAGCGCGGAGAACTGCTTAGAATGAGATTTCTTACTGACAAATTCCGATTTGTTACTGCCCAGACGTAACCGCTCATTCATTCATTTTTACTGCTCATTTAATTATTTTACTGTTCAATAATGTCTTCAATTATCCATTTCATTATTTTTTACTACTCATTTTTGTTTAATTTACTGCTTAGTTTTAACTGCTAAAGTAGTTATTGAACGTGCCATTTATAATTTTTAACTAACCAAAACTGCTATTTACAACTGCCCCTTTAAATCAGTGCCTATTTTAATCCATAATAATTGTTGTCACGGTGTGTCGCGGGACCGCCAACAGAGGCTTTTACATTTTGTATCGCCAAGTGACTGGTTAAGTCTCGATTCATTTCGCCGTGAACTGACCCTTAAACTATAGTGTTATGTGAAATCTAACATCTACATTAGCGGTCCCCTGACACACCTTGGCAACAATTCTGGATTAAAATATCACTTTACACTTAGGAATTATTTAAACTTAAAGTCAGTAAATATTATTTCATTACTTTTTAAAGTTGTTTGGCGGGGGTTTTTTTAATTTCTTAATTTAATTTTATTTCATGTTTTTTAAACTTGTATTGGTTATAGTAGTGCAGAATAATTCCTATCAATAGGATCATATCCCAATGAATACCATCTATGAATGTCTTCTTGGATGAGGCCGTCAATATGAGTCCAAACATGAAACCTCCACTTTGGGTTCATATGGAGCTCGGCTCCAATAGAATCCAGGTGATGCTGCAGCAGCAGCATGCAAAAATTTACTGTTTATTTACGTCTTACTAGGTGTCGCAATTAAAATGAGCCCAAACACGAAACCATTGCTCTAAGTTGGCGAGGAGTTGGATATCCTATTGATTACCAGGTGATGCTGCAACACCAGGTCAACTTTCCATTAATGTGTACCTATATATTCATAAATGTCACGAACAAGAATGCAAACAAAATATAAATCCGACCAAACGACTGCAAGTCACTAATCGGCCCTTCACGGACCAGATGAACCGTGATATTCCAGCACTGAGCTGGCTGATGATGATGAACTATAGCTAAGAACACTCTCGATCATGTCAGCTTTCAAACAATAAAAACTAGATCAAAATCGGTCCACCCGTTTGGACGCTATGATGCCACAGACAGACACACAGACAGACAGACAGACAGACAGACAGACACGTCAAACTTATAACACCCCTCTTTTTTGTCGCGGGTTAATAAGAAATAAAAACAAGCCCATCAACTCAAAATTTTCTAAGTCGTTTTAAGCCTCAAAACTATACGCTAGAAGTACATTCATTTATTAAAATTTTAAAAAAATGTCCTACATTTGAGGCTGTTGCTTAAAACAGAAACGCAATAAAATTCTCAAATCAATATTTTATTAATGATCCTCTTTCGTTGGAATGTTCGATGAATAAGTCACGAAGTTTCAAAATACCGGTTTACGATGTGCAACGTGACATACACACATACAATTATTAGGAATTTCACCGTCCATCTGCCGAAGTCGTGGACACATGAATATTAATTCTTGTGCCATAATATTATAGCCTCGTTTTAATGTTCCTTAGTTTTGATTTCACTAAAAAACTAGTTTGGTTTGGAGTTTTTACCCGCGACTGCCGGGAGGGTTATGTGTTTAGCGCGTATCTTGTATGTTTGTAATATTCTTCCTTACCTTGTATCTTCAGAACCGCTGAACGGATTTTCACATTTGAGGCATCGTTAGATTTGTCTTAATGACCCAAGTGTCCTTAGATAGGTGACATTAAAAAAAAACCAAAATGGCAGATGTTTGACGCCATATTGTGAGGTAAAAAAAATAAAAATTCTACCAAGCATATCGAGTGGGGTATCAAAATAAAGGATTTTAAACACTGATTCTAAATATGTATATAACTCGCAGTTTTAATATTAAATGGGACAATAAATCTACACTAATATTATAAAGAGGAAAGATATTTTGATTTTTTGTTTGTTTGGCTCCGATACTACTGGACCGATTTGAAAAATTCTTTTACCATTGGAATTCTACATTATTTTTGCTGAACATAGGCAGAATTTTATTTTGGAAAAAATAGGGTACCGTAAGATATTTGGGTTCTTCGGACGCAAGGTGTAAAAAATCAACCAGAAAAGTTACTTATTTTACGTACGCTGCCTAAACTATAAAAGATAGAACCATAAAATTTTAAGTAATTGTATAGTGGAGTTCCCAGAGCGTAAAAATCGTGCAAACCTCCGATTTTTGCAATAGTGGATGAAAATTGAAAAGAAAAAAAGGAATGTGTAGCTGATAACATAAATAATAAAGTTTACCTATTGAAAAGTTGTGCTTTTGATTTTTAAATTATTCTCTTCCACTTCAAGTAAACTCATAAACTGTAAAATTTTGAAGAAAATTTGCATATTTCTTTCTTTTAAATATATAGCATAATAATAAAATATATCATAATTTTTTTGATTTGTATCATTGCTTATATTCCAAAGAAAGAAAATAAGTTGAAAATATATATAATTAATATTTCAAATTAATATTTTTGTATGTAGATGAGCATACCTCCAAATGTGCTTGTTGTGTGCCTCGCCAGGTAAATGGCGTTCCAATTTTTCTTTGGTTTTAAATAGGAAGTTTAAAATTATTTTTTAGGCTTAACAAAGCCTTCTATTTCTTAATGTGTATAACTTTTTAGCTCTTACTTTATTAAATTTTCTGAAAATGTAACACAAACTTTTCACGCATATTTCGAAGAAAATCTGTATTTTATTTCTTTTGGTTTGGTTTTTACAGATTAATTTTTTTTTATTTATTTATTTTCATTAATTATATTTGCTAAAACATACTTAAAGAAAAAAATACAAATTAGGTTAAGAACTGATACTTTTTGTATTCAGGTAAGCATTTTCCAAACATAGGTCGCAGCATGCGTCTTTAGTATGTACGTGAGATTTGTAGCACCCAATTTTTTTTCTGGCTTTAAGTAGGAAGCTAAAATATATTTCAAAGACTAGAAAAAGTCTTTAATTTGTCGATGCATTTAATGTTTTAGCTCTCACTTAAATAAATTCTCAACAAATATAGAAAAATATTTTCGGCCTATTTTACACATTTTTGGAGATATTTAAACGTTTTTAAGTACTTAAAAGTTATCATTTCTCTAAAAATTAAATACGCACAACAAGTAAATTTAACACACTTTTCGTTACAACCCTTAAATCTACCCAAACTCTTTTATCTTGGTTACGACGAGCGTTAATCTCTAAAAACTTTGCAAAAACCTCATAGTTGTATTTAGGTTAGCAAAGCAAACTTTCTTTTTTAAAAATGGTGTATTTGGTTAATTTTCAACGTAAGCAATCGGTTAAGAGTCATTAAATAACAGGAACAAGAAAAAAAATATTTTTCGGGACCGGTTTTATATGGTGAAATATTAATTTTTAATTATTAAACTTTGCAAGTTATATTGTAAAAAAAAAGTGACACCTCAAAAACAAAAATCCATTCACTATTACAATTTTCGGAGGTTAAAACCTCTGGCGACTGCAGTAGTAGAACTTACAAATATCTACAAAAAAGTCCGCGACACACTATACCTATCTATGTCGAGTGAGGCACAATAACCATTTTTTTATTTAAAAATCTTGATTTAATCGCGTTTATTTTACTCATTCTTTTAATCCCTATCAAAATAAATTTTTCCATTACTAAGTACAGTTTATGTAGATAATATTTGGTCTTTCAATGAATAAAATTGGACATTTGATTTTGAAATTATGGCGAAATTAAAATATTACGATAGTTAGCGTCACCAAGGCGGGTGCGCGTGCGGGAGGAAGACAATCTGTGCAGGGTGCAGCCTGCGTATAATGACTGCGTCGTCGATGTTAGTGTCGGAGTGTGTGAATTGACCTGGGAATCATTTTGCTGACCGATTCTTTCCTAGTTACCTATGCTTTTTGCAGAGCTCACCGACATCCACGCGGGCGGAGCCGCGGCCGACCGCTAGTAATAAAATAAGAAAAAACCAAAATCCGCCTGCATGGATAAATCCAATATTAATTAAAAATAAACTGACATTACTGAAACAAGATGAAAATTCAATGACAAAGTATTTAAAAAAAATGATTTGGTACTTAAAACTAGAAATATACATTGAAACAGTACCAAACATTTGTCACAGTATAACAATCTTATCCCTACAGTAACGAAACGCCTTTGATGTCGCACGATGCCGCCACCGATGTAGGTATCGAGCAGATATGCCAGGGTTGCCACGAAACGGGAAATAAAATTGAAATAAAATATTGTGCTTGTAATGTTATCATTTAATCTGTTTAATCAGCGTGCTATATTTACATATGTCGTACTGCCAGATATTTACGTGAAACTTTATTTTTAGATTATTTTAGTTCTCTACTAGATGATGCCCGCAACTCCGTTGTGCCAAAACTCGTTTTTAGCGCGGGAACCGTATATTTTTCCAGGACAAAAAGTGTCCTAATTCCTTTCCCGGGACTCAAAGTATCTCCATGCAAAATCGGTCCAGCGGTTTGGGCGTGAAGAGGTAACAGACAGACAAACAGACAGACACACTTTCGCATTTATAATATTAGTATGGATTTAAAAATTTAATTAACCCATCAAGCTCCATAAGCTCACCGGTGAGCAAGACACAATAGAATAATGTCAATAGATTTCCAAGAATCCACGATCGAAGGATTAAAATAATGAAGACGCATTCGAATATATAAAATATCCAACAATTAATCATATAATAATTGGTAGGTACGGTAGACCGTAGACCACACGTCAGGTGTAACAGAAGCACTTCAAAACTCGCTCTTATTACGTGCGCGGTAAGGGCGGTCCAAAGGTCAAAATGTTACACTTGACGTGTGGCCCTGTGTACCTAGCAAGTAGGTACTAATTGGTATGTAACAGGGTATTTGACAGATTTTTAATTTATTCTATATTGTTTCTCTCCTTGTTGCACTTCTTACAACGTAAACAATAAAACAGAGATGCAAATAAATGCCGCCAAGGCCAACACAATATTAGTGTGAACTATGAGCCGATATATTTTATGATGATCTTTTTGTTTTTTGAATCTGATTTACATCCGTACACTGAACACTTATATCCCATTGTTTATAAGATAAGACGTAATCATTTACAACACAAAACTAGTAGAAAACGCGCCAACGTCACCCCTGCGTGCGAAGGTAAGCGAACTCCGCGAGTTTGCTTACGCGGGCCCGCGCCGCCCGCTTCCCCGCGGGTACCCCTCCGTTGCTCTGCGCAAGTACATTCGTTTCACTACTGTAGGGATATTGCTATACTGAGCCTATGTACTTACCTATTATAACGTATTGTAGGTACATTTTTCTAAGTGTACCTACGATATATGGTTATATCAGCACGGTAGTTTTTCAATTTTTTATTAGATTGATTGTCGAAATGGTTAGATGACTACAACTAAAAAGTCGCAAATAAAATAAATTAATTAAAAATCAAAAAACCCGACTGCAAAAAATGTTAACTAAAAAGAACGAAACAAGACCTAATTCTGCCGGAGGCATCGAATCCATGTTTTAATTGATACGACTCTCGCTTACGAGTTTCATGCCAGGATAAATAGAAGGTTACATAGAAAAATGTAGAAGAAGAAAGTGGATAATAAAATGTAGTCGGAGGCATAATATTTTATGATTTATGAATTAATGTTAAACTTGGTGCGACATGCCTCCGTCTGAATTTTGCTATCCACTTTCTTCTTCTACATTTTTCTATGTATAACCTTCTATTTATCCTGGCATGAAACTCGTAAGCAAGAGTCGTATCAATTAAAACATGGATTCGATGCCTCCGGCAGAATTAGGTCTTGTTTCGTTCTTTTTAGTTAACATTTTTTGCAGTCGGGTTTTTTATTTTTAATTAATTTATTTTATTAAATTTTTCGTTCCGAGTGGTTTCTGGAAGCTTTTATGTTAGTCTAAATTCAAGTCTCTACATATTTTTAAACTTTACATAAGGCATGTAAAGTTTAAATAGTTGCCTTAGTTGTTCCTGGAGTGCGACATGTTGATTTTTAGTTATTGTAATTTTGACAGTGACAATTAACGATGTCTACTTGGCTAGTCATTTACGATCTAGCTGTTTATCTACAGTTCTACACTAATATAATAAAGCGGTAAAGTTTGTTTTTTTGTTTCCGATTGCAAAAATTGTAACACCGATTGGAAGCCGGTGTGTACCTGAGTGTCATAGGCTATATTTTATGTATAATTTGAAATTCTTTTTTCTCTGATATTATTTCGTTCTCAGAATTCTACGCGGGTGGCGGGCAAAAGCTAGTGTAATTATAAAATTAGACTATATAATAATAAATATAATTTGATAGTGGCAATAATAGTGTTAGTTTAAAAAAGTAGTCAAATGTAAAAAAAGTAGAATTAACGAACGTTTGTGTGCCAAAGCCTATTTATTATGAGGTCAATGATTTCAGAAACGATGGCACACCTTGGGAGTAGGATGGCATCTTGCAAGGCTACTTCTACATTATTAAAGGACTTACAATAATTATGTATATGGAATGTGGATATTGTATTATTATAATATTAAGTTACAAAATTGTAAACTTTATTTTAAACGATTAATTTATTCTCACTTTTTTGGTAAAAAAGTGGGCCCCGTGCGAGTTTCTTACGCCGGTTCTTCTCGCCGGGTTAGTTCCCGAACCGGTGGAACCGGCATCATGTAGGACATTCTGAGAATATTTATTTTAAAATTCAGAAATAAAACAATTTTGATTTTGATTTGATTTTGAGTACTAGCAATTAGTGAAACAGTAGATACGGTATCGCGGCTCTGTTTCTGTTTTCGGATTACTAATTTCCAGGAAATGTTGATGATAGCGTTATCATAAACATGTTTTGATGCGACGATACTACGAGTGTCCAATGTTCATGCTATGTTACTTGTAGTAGAGGCACCTATTTGATGCTTTAGAGCAGGGGTTCCCAAACTTTTTTTGTGTACTTCCCACTTTGAGTAAAAATTATGTTTTAGCGCCCCCCATTTTTTCAATTCAAATGCATCCAGATGAAATGAAATTACAAATCACACCTCAAGCCTCTACACAACGACCCCATTTTTTTTCTGGGTCCCACAGCGCCCCCCTATAAACCTTCAGCGCCCACACATCGTCCAATTTGGGTAAGGCTGCTTTAAAGGATGCAAAATAAAAGTGACTTCAAAAACAGCAAAAGTAACATGTATTCATAATAATTCATATGTATTTTCAAAGATAAAAATTTAAAATTTCGATGACAAATTAATAAATTAATGAAAACAAGAATATAAAAATGTATTTTACCTATTTAATACGGTCTATAATAATAGCATAAGTAGTATTAACAATAAAACAAGTAGTTGCAAAGTTTCTTTGCAATTATAATGGGTATCATAAAAGTATTGATGTAAAATTTGATTAATTTATAAGTGTGAAGAAGGTTTATCCTTATAGGTTCCACGAATCAATTACGGTACATAAAAACATAATCGAAATAACCTTTCGGTTACTCATCACAGTTGCTTAAAAAACTAAGGCTCAGTAGGTCACGACTTATGATTCAACACAAACTTAATAAGTTTCTGCTTACAGACTATACTATTATTGTATTTAAATATTATACAGTGTGTTAGTGTAAACACCGTTATCCTTGAAATCATCAATTAATGAGCCCGTCAAAATGAACAACTTTTTCTATGAGAACAATGCTGGGAACTCAAAAAAAATGTTTGCACTAACATACTGTATAGGTATTATGGAGAAAAATTTCAAATTTTAACAAATAATAATGAATTGAAGTTAAAAATAATATTAGTACCTACTGTACATACGTGTACATATTATATTTTAATTTGATGTAATGACGTGGTTATTAATTTTAAATAATATTTAAACCTAAATAATATACGTCTTACTAGACTTACTAACTAAATAAACGAGTAACACAAATTCGATAATTAAGATAAGATAAGATTATTATCGATAATTTGATATACGAGTAGTGGTTGTCTCTCAAATTGATGACATTTCACAAATAAGCAATTCACGAAACAATATTGTGCTTACGATCCAAGTTGTATCGAATTGTATCGCTGAGTAGTCAGTTATTCTAAACAAAACTATCTTCAACTTAAAGAACTATAAAATTTCAAGTAAAGATTTGTCTACTTAAATAAATATTTTTTGTCCTTTTAGCTAATGTTGATTCGTTTGGTGGACAAATATTGTAATCCAAAAACATGTGTAAAAAACTTGCCTTCGTCATAATAATACCTGAAATTCTTATAAAAGAACTAGCTGTCCCGGTGAACTTCGTGTCACTTTAAAACCTTCCCTGGACTTCTACGAATATTTTAAGACTAAAATTTTCGAGTTTTAGCGTTACTAACACAATTGAAAATCCATTTAGATATACAAAATCTAAATTTTAAAAATTTCCAATCTCTCACTCTTCAATAAGCTCACAAAGAATCTTCCCACGGCTCATTCCGGGTGAGGCTAGGAAACTATTACATAGAATCACATAATATGATGTCACATAAGTTATATAAAGCTCGTTAGTACATAATAATTCTGACATAATTAGGCCTGCGACTCTTTGTTTCGCCAGCGATGATACATGGCCTACTATCGAGGTAATTAATAAATTGTGTGACTCTGTTGATAAGGCTATTGTATTAGAAAAGCATTATGAAAAAACACGATGTCACAAACGAAATTTTCGTGATCGAAATCAGCGGGAACACAATATATTGAGATATTAAACTACCGCTTAAAATAGGCACAAAACTATTAATTCCGCTTCAAATAGGCACAAAAATAGCTGTCATTTCAAAGGGTCATAAGTCCAGCGTACTTGTATAATGGAGGTCAGTGCATTTTTAGCATACGTTTTGTCGCAGATATTTGCGATGCGATGCGAATTCGCAATTTTGTGCGAGCCCTAAGTAGTAACACCATTCATTTATTATTTGACTTCATTGGGGATAATAATGATGAATGAGAGTGCACAGACCTCTCAACCACTTAGAACTGTATATGTAATTTTACTCGCTCAAACTGGTTGTGTTTACTCGTTTGTAGACGACCACTCTTCGTACAGGAAAATCTAGAAAATGGTAACCATTCCCTGCTAATTATGTCCTAGATGTTTGCGTAAATATTAACAATTTACGTTAACGACTGAGAATACTTGGAGGCTTTTTATAATGTTAATGTTTTATATTCTATTTTCCGTTTAAAATGTTTTAATCTAAATGTAAATGAATGAATGGGTGGCTGTATGCTAATAATTTAAAAAGCATAATAAAACAACAAAATGCATTATAATTTCCGTATGATTTTGCTAGTATTATAACCAATGATATTCTACTTATCTGTTACGTTTATGCTATTTTCCGGCTTAAATCTCTTCCGAACAACATTGACAAATTTGACAGATAAGTGAAACAAAAGATACGAAATGCCATTTACATAAAAGAGACATACTAAATAAAAGACGACCCCATTGGGTCGTATTTGAATCTTCACAACGCGCGCGGCAGTAACATATTATCTGATTTGAGTTTTTTATACATATAATATCATTGATTATAACAATAATAATTAATATTGCTTATTAAAAAAAAAACAGCAATAGAGACTACTATCTGATTATAACAATGAATATTTCTTATCAATAAAACAGCAAAAAAGGCTTATGTCTGAGAAAATCAGTCGCAAGGAGCACAGTTCCAAATGCTGGTAAATTCCACTTGGAAATAAGCCGCAAACGATAGAACCTTAAGGCGAAGACAGCTGCCAATTCGACATCTTTGTGCAGTTTTCTAGACGTATGTATTTCATTGATTGGCACAAAAAAATATGTATGATTTTTGATTATATTTGGAAAAGCTTGTCTAATTTAAATAATAAAATAATGTACTCCTACTGGATGAAAAAAAATACCAAAATCACATCTTTCAGGAACTTTAAACAGTTCTAACTAAAGTAATAATACAATATATGCTTAAAATTTTTTTTATTTGATACCTTTTACAAAAATCCAAAGATTGCCGTATTTAATTTTCGGTTCTGACATCTAGATTTCCCATAATATTTATTTTTTCCTCTAACAAACGAAAAATGTATCCACGCTACCGAGTGAACACTTCACATCTCTGTCTCTCTGCCATGAAAATCGACAGTGGTGCGAGAGTGATGCGAGATCAAGGTCATTGGCAGTTGTCAGCGTCTTAACCCATTTAGACCCAAACGAAACTGAGCCGTGGAAAATATGAAATTTCTTTAATAATTTATAGAAAACAATAAAATTATTAGGAAAAAACAAAAAAACTTATTTTTTTTTAATTTGTATAGTAAAAAAATTGCCGTCCTCAAATGGGGCCAATAGGATCAAACGGTGTGAAAATTTTCGATACATTCTTTATGAATGTACCGTGTTTTCACACATTTCTCAAATACTTTTGACCTTTTTCATGACGTAATGCTAGCCCACCAGAACAACACAATTGTTGTGACAGACTAGTAATGACGACCAAATGCCGCTAAAATTGGAGCTGATTGAATTCTTGTTTTTTTTTTACTTTGATGATGCAGCCGCCATGCGTTTGCCACTGTAGCAGTGGCAAAGCAATCCAGCATGTGCGTAAAAAGAAACTAGCAGTTACCACCAATTTTTGTTTCGTATAACAGTGCGAGAAAATCGATTGACCAGTTGACTTGACCCCACGCATATCCTTGTTATAGCTTTGATAAAAATGTAGGAAGCTATCGTCCACATTCTTTCAACAGTAATACATTATATACACTTAACTTTTCCCAGAAGAAAAACGCTGTTATGGCTTGCCCCGATCGCATAGACATTATAATCCAGCCGATGTATAACAAATTCTGATTTAGTTGGTCGAAACGATAGTCAAACTCAGCACTTTCTTTTTTTCATATCCTTGACGGATACGAGAGGACACTTCTCTGTACTGCTTTGGCCAACAGTAGCAGTTGCACAATAGCCAGCTTCCCCTTGGAGTAATGAAAAACTGGTAAATGGACACAATACGGTTGCGAAGGAAATACGACTAAATACATATTTCCACTGTCATCTTCAATCACGTCAACTTCCTGAAGTCTATAATATTTATCATAGCTATTGAATTATACGAAATTGATCGATGGACAAAAATTCGAATAATTTATATCCTATGTGCCCATTGGCCCCAAATAGGGACACTTGTATAAAACTATTCCTAATCTTATAAAGAATAAAGATTTTCACACTAATATGTATATTTTTATAGGTTATAGTGTAATGAGCTCTTTCAAGTGAAAAAATATGTATGCCCAAAAGGAAAACTTAAAAATAAAAAATACTTACTTGGCGTCATTTCAGATGTTAGAAACAGCTTCAGAAAAATCACTATAAAACACTGTGAACTGTATTTATATTATTTGTACCTTCTAATAATAAGAAAATACACTTTTAGCAAATTAAAACTTACTATAAAAATAAGTATAATCTTGAATGACAAAAATTTAAGTAATTTCAAAAGTGTCCCCATTTGGGCACGGCGGGTCTATAAGAGGGCGACTAACCCAAAAAATCAAACATCGTCCTTCTCTCTTCACACTCACGCCCGTCTTTCATATGCCAGGTGAAAAAGGACGACGCGGTTTCATCGCAAAATTAGTTTTTTCTCAATAACTCGATAAATATAAAACATTTTAAAAATCCGCAAGGTCGGTTTCTCAATGATAGTATTTTATAAAACGTGCTTAAATATTAACTTAGTTCAATGCACGGTTATGGCAATAAATGAAAAATTCGTGAAAATTAGATGCGTCTTTGTGTTTTTTTTTACTTATCGATAAAATTTTAAGATATCGTGCTCAGACTGAATTCATGGAAATATAATGTAGTATCTAATTTTAGAAAATGAAACAATTCGGGGCTTATTTTTAAGTATAAAAATGAATTATAAAATCGAAAATTTTGGGTTAGTCGCCCCCTTAAGATGGAACACGAAGACACAATCAAGTTGTAGATCGGAACGTGTTTGAGTGATCAAATATTCCATCTATTTGACAAGACAAAATGGGGATGCAATGTCTATTTCGGTAATAGAAGCGTTTGATACAACGATCCCGGAGATATACCATCTAGAATACTAGATTTTGTATTCAGACAAGTTAAAGAAATGATTGAGTGTTTAAATAATACTTATTATAAATACTATTGTAAGTTTGTTAATTTGAGTAAAATAAATATTACGGTGCCTTTATATAGGTAAATCACATGACGTCCGCAACTTGGTTGCGCAAAAATTCCTTTATTGCGCGTCAACCGTTCATTTTCTGGGATAAAAAGTATCCTAATATGTCCTTTCCCGGGACTCACAGTATCTCCATGCCTTTTAGCAAAATAGGCTTGGGCGTGAACTGTGAAGAGGTAACAGCAGACATTTTCTCATTTATTAACCGACTTCCAAAAAGGAGGAGGTTTTATGTTCGTCTGTTTATATTTTTTTTGTATGTTCAACCACAACTTCGCCGCTTGTGGACCGATTTTCATGATTCTTTTGTTGTTGTACAGGGTTGAATCCGAGTTCACAAAAATAGTGATCTGATGATGGGATCTATGAGGAATCGAGGGGACTCCTTGAAATTTGTATGAAAACATATAGTGATTTCGATTTTTTTAAGCATTCGAGGTAAATGCTACCAAAAAGTAAGATTTCGCACCAGGTTATACCCTGGATCCGAAGGTACCGAACAGAACTTTTGAATCCTTATAGATACAGGTTCGGGGATTTCGGCGTTGTTTAAACTACTGAAAGCATAAGCCAACACATCAATTTGATTGATCATCATCATCACAACCATAATTATACCATGGGTGGAACCACATTATAACCCAATTATTGATCCTTTCGTGATATTTTGCATCGAAGCAGATGTTTTTGATGATTATTTCACTGTTTGTGGACCGATTTTCAAAATTCTTGTGTTGTTGTATAGGATATAATCTTAATTTTGTATAACAATTACGAAAGTGATGAGCTGATGATGGCATCTATGAGCAATCGAGGGAAATCCTTGTTTATCAAAACACTCATAGTGGTTAACCCGGCGTGAATGAGGTGAATTTTTTTTACACCAGCTATGAGGTGGGTATGACATACCCGAATATTGAACTGTCGATTTTGATAACTTTAGACCAATGTAGAATAATGCTTATCACTGTAATAATTAACTAACATGTAACAAATAAATTATTATAATAAAACAACCCCGTCCAATTATAAAAAAAGTATCTTTGTTGCTATTAGTACAAAGTAGTATTTTTTACGCACCAATCAACTATATTTAGGAACTTAGACTGAAAATACATATAAAAAAATGACAAATTGAAATCAACATTGTAATTAACATTAAACAATAAATCTCTCTTTTACTCATACTAATATTGCAAATACGAAAGTATCTGTCAGTTTGTCTGTCTGTCTGTTACCTCTTCACGCGCAAACTACTGAACTTAATTTCAGCAAAACCTGTTAAAATTTGATATAGAGATACTTTGTACCCCAGGAAGGGACAAAATGTGATAGTTTTCATCTTAAAAATAGGTACGGTACCCGCGCTATAAACGAATTTTGGCGCAATGGACTTGCAGGCGTCATCTAGTGGAATATAGCTTTAACTTAATGTAAAATCAATTAACATGACAAAGGACAAGCCTAATTTACAAACGATATGATATTGTAGAATTTACAAACCAAAAAATAAAGAAACTTTGTTATTAAATGTATAAAATAAAAAAATAACCGAAACACAAAATAGTGACACCGACTATGAGGTCGGGTATTACATACCCGCAATGCGTTTGCCAAATTGTAGTTTACATCGCTAACGGCGAAATATTGTCATTGTCGCTTAAAATTACTCCTCGTACCACCCCCTCCAGCTACTGAGCCAACCAAGTTCCAGAAATCGCACAGTTGAGAAATATTAAGTGTTTTATAAACCGCCGGGTATGACATACCCGACCTCACTCACGCCGGGTTAAAATGTTGTTCCTAGTAACTTAAACATAATATTATGTTACGAATACCCCTGAACCTTTAAAGATAAAAGTTTGGAAATTGCAGCATCGCTTAGATAACTGCAAGCATTTACCACAATTTCGCTTACAGTAATACATATAATATGGATAGTTAATATTCGTAGTGGTTATCTACGCATAAAGCCTTG
This sequence comes from Polyommatus iphigenia, assembly GCA_963422495.1. Classification (NCBI taxonomy): domain Eukaryota; kingdom Metazoa; phylum Arthropoda; class Insecta; order Lepidoptera; family Lycaenidae; genus Polyommatus; species Polyommatus iphigenia. Next base: position 42,363,357 of record OY730180.1, on the reverse strand, counting down.
TCTTGTAGATAACTAAAAAGAGTAAAATTATTATTTAAAAAAAAAAAATTGAACCCGACTTCCAAGGAAAAAACAACATTCTTAAAATGACCTAAAAAGTATGAAATAATTCTTATTTTTCATTAGTGCCTTTTTCAAAATTAGACTAAATCTCAACGAATTCTGTACTCAATTTTTATTCTTTTGAAGTCGGTACTGGCTAAGTTCTATGTCAAGTATCTCAGTTCTAGGCTGGTACAGACTTCAAAAGAATGAAAATTTAGTACAGAATTCGTTGAGATTTAGTCGAATTTTGAAAAAGGCACTAATGAAAAATAAGAATTATTTCATACTTTTTAGGTCATTTTATAATATTATTAGTTACAAAGTTAGCATTCCTCCTAAAAAAGAATCTCTCTTTTATTAAAACCAACTTCAAGTTTTTGAAAAGCGTGTAAAATCTCTTTTGATAGAGCAATCACGAGTAATTTCGGCATAAGCGGGACGCATTTATACATAATATTCACATTTATGATGAAATACCGAAGTGAAATGGGCGAATTCACCACATGATGGCACTTTTTGTACGGGTTTGTATGACCGGTGTGAAACAGGTTCAACTGATAAATTGTTTCCTGTATGAATAAAAGACATTACTGTGATATTATTGCTTCCTGTGCTCTCGTGCTCTTGTTTATTTCAAATATTATAATATAATAAAATATTATAAATAATAATAATATTATAATAAAATTAATTTGTACAAAAGGTTTTCTACCATCACAATTTGAAAGTTAGAAAAAAACTTATAATGAACTTGTTACAAAGCTCAAAGCTTCAATAAACAAAATTTTATTTAGTGGTCATATTGGGTCCGATTGCGTTTCTTCGGTGCACTTAAATAAGACCGATTAATAGACTTAAATTATTCTAAAATTCGTACTAATATTTAAGCTATTGCGTTTGTGGATTGATTATGTCCACGACACTATTTATGTCCACCTCGGACATAAATAAGTTCAAAAGCATGTTTTAGCTATTTTGTTTCTGTCAGTTTGACAGCTCGACGGCAATAAAATGAACTAAAAGATTGTTTTATAAGTTCACACTTGTTAAGTCCGTACGTAAGCGAAGTTACTTTAGAAAATTGTGAAATGTTAGCTTATGGCTGGGCTATCATTCAAAGAAGATACAATGAGGAACGGCAACGGTATGCGTATGAAATATGAATAATTCAGATTTTCTTGTATAATCATAAGCATGACTTATCCAAACTTTTTTAATCGAATAGCAAATTGACGTATTCGAGACCATTCCGACCCTTTCGACGTGCCTATTTTATCTAGCACGTGTTAACTGTTCACTTCGATATTTTTTAAAAATATGTATTGTTTTAAATTATGTACCTGATATATTTTGTGAGTGTGACTCTTAACAAATTGTAAAGATGTAACGTAATATACGTGGTGGCTTACTTGGTAACTAAAAAGAGTGAAATTATTATTTTTAACAAAAAATTAAAACTGACTTCCGAGGTAAAAACAAAATGTTTTTGTTTAAAATAATAATTCAATTCTGGGCTTCTTTGTGTCCATATTTATTTATTTTTCTTTGCGACGAACACGACTTTTTAGGAATAATAATTCACTCAACAAAAACACCAAGGGAAAAACAATAGGTATCGCGTTCCCGCCTGCACAATGACATTTGGTTTGGCAGTTGGATGACATTGACATATCTCTCGAACGAACGTAATTATGTCCATTTCCATAGACGCAGAATTAAGTTCATATTTAGTGACGTGAACTTATTTTAACAGAAACGTAATAGCTTTTGAATAAGTACATGGACTAATTTAGTAAAATTTTAGTCTGTCCTTATTTAGATACGGGGAGAAACGCAATCGGACCCATTATCTTAGGCGAGTTTAACTAGGACACGTTCTTAGTAACTTAGTTACTCAACATGACTATGATTTATGAATGGGTACAAAATAATATTGATTTTTAATGGGTGGTTTACGAGATTCAATCCACCACTTTTTTTGCAAAATTGTATTCCAGTGCATTACAGTCCCCATTTACCTACGAATAATAAAAAACTAAGGAAGAGTAATTCCGTCAAAAAACATGCTCCAAAATACTTCTCAAAAAAGTGTACCTTAGGTTCACTTTTCATACATTTGCAATATTTAGGTGACCTTGAGCGGTACAAAGGCTGACGTTACATGACAGTTCGAATGGAACCAAATTTAAAACTGTATTAGTATGGGAGTTAAGTTTCCTGGTTTTATTATTCGTAGCCATTTACATTATTACAGTCAATCCAGCACTGGATGGATGAACTGGATTGAAATAATGTAAATAATATCATAATAATAATTTTAATTGTCATTCTTTTAAGCAATCTAAAATAAATGTTTCTTTTTGAACAGCACAAAAATGTGACCCTGTTGAGACCATGATGCTTTCAGCGAATAATTTCATCTTCATTAAATGCCTACACTGGCTATACAGAACAAAAGTTGATAATGCAGTTGGCTATGATTATCAGACCGTGTATTCCAACAGCTGAAATATAAATAAAAGTGAAAATAAAATGTATGCTGGAGCGAACATACGCGTAAATTGCTTCAAAATAAACAACCGCTTTGACCAACATTTAATTCGAAAATTAGGTTTTGCTTTTGAATAAAACGTCGAAAATGTCACCATGTTTCTTTAGTAAATACTTTTAAATATGATCAAGACAGTACAACACTAGTATATCAAGATTGAATAAAATATAAAGAAAAAAAAGCAGAGAAAAATTATTATACATAATTATTTTCTCTGCTTTTTTTAAGATATATATATATCTGAAATGTCACCTGAGCCACCATCATACAACACATATGTATTGTCACCATAATATATTTTATTAAAACTTAACCAGTGGTTTAGGCGTATAAAATTAATATAAACATAGACTGCACAAATCATTAACCTTCCATTTGGATTCACCGTAATCAAATAATGATGATAATCTATGACTTATTTGATTAAAAAAAACCTAAATATAACGCATGGCAAGCTCAAGGTCAGCGGAACAGCAAATTCTAAAAATCTAGACTCACGTAAATTAAAAACACACCGTCTAGGTATAAACACAGTGTATAAAGTCAATAACCGTGAACAGAACAAGCGTAAAGTACATTTATTTTTACATAAATTTGCATATTGTGTTGGCCATGAAATTAATATTTCGCTAGGTTTATGGAGTAGCGGTTTAGTAAGGCTTACTGTTGTTAAAATGCAGGCAAAAGATAGGCAGACAGAAAAAAAAGACTTAATGACAATAACATTAATTAAATCTTAACTGGAATTAAAATTCGTAGACATGTTATGAATTTAATTCAATTGACTAATTTCAACAAAATCAATTAGAGTTTAAAATAATCTTCTGAGATACTTTTAAGATTAACTACGTCATATTATATAAAATATTAGGACGTTTAATTGTGTAACGTTATAACTTGGTGTGGCTATAACTTAGTTATAATTTTTGGATATTATACATGTATTTTTATATATATAAATGTATTTGTATGTGTATTTGTATGTGACTTTTTATGATTTGGATGGTTGAAATCATGATAAACATATTTTGTATGCGTTTACGTTAAAACAAGCCGTATTGTTTAGCATACCTAATCGTTTTTAACACAACCTGTGAAACATTGGTCTATTGGCTTCGGTCTGCCGGTTTGCATTCAGTGCACACGCAATGGACTATTACTAGTTAATGGTAATGATGACAATGAAGATAACGATAAATATAATGTTGCTTCAATAACTTTATTATTCAACCAAGATGTAAATAGTAGTTTAATAATTATTGAATAAGATGTTATCGTGAACAACGCCAAAGTGAAGACAAATTTTACGTATAAAAGTTTAAATGCAATAGTAACAGTTCTAGGATTTCCAACATAGATTGTGCGAAATAACTTTTTCTTTGAAGTTATAAATTATTTCGCACCCTTTTAGGGCACATATTATAATACGAGCTCGGATAGAGAGAAAGTATGAAACATTACACACAGTTACTGATGATGACAAGTAATGGCTCTTATTACGTAAACAAACAGAAAATGTATCTTCGTATTTGTTCCGTTGGTGTGTTTTGTGAGGTCGTGTAAACAGGGTCACGGCGATACGGAGGCATTATAACCGCAGCCTTATAAATACATCAGTAGGTAGCTGAGGTTGACGAGCAAATACCTTTTGTATTAGAACATTAGGGCCGTGACACACCGGAATGGCATCGGCGAGGCGAGCACTTTCAGTGTCATATTGTGATTTTAAACTTTATCTTCAATAATGTAATACATATAGTATCGCTTGAGAAATCGCCGCCACGAGCGGCCACGAGCGGCCATGGGCGGCCGTAGACTTCTCAAGCGATACTATGTATTACGATAATGAAGATAAAGTTTAAAATCATATGACATTGAAAGTGCTCGCCTCGCCGCTGCCATTCCGGTGTAGCGCTTCCCTTAAAGTTGAGATTCAATAAAATAAGTTGATTTCTATGAATATGATAAACTAGACGATGCCCGCAATTCCGTTGCACCAAAACTCGATAACCGTGCATTTTTCCGGTAAAAAGTATTCTATAAGACTCAAAGTATCTCCATATCCAGCAAAATCAGTTTAGCAGTTTGGGCGTGAAAAGGTAACAGATCGACATACAGACAGACACACTTCCTATTTTATAATATTATGTACTTGATTATAGTAAAAATATGTATACTTAATGATGTCGATTTCCTATAAATAAGAGTAGATAATATAATATATAATACTACTAGCTGTTGCCCGCGACTTCGTCCGCGTTAACATAGTATAATAATAAAGATGGATAGTTTTCCCCTTTTTGTGGTTCCTTATACAAAAGGTAAAAATGGGACCCTATTTAAGCAAACTTCAAACGCAAATGTCAATAAACTTTCATGTTTCTAACTCAAGAAATGACGGACTTTCATTGAAACTTTCTACCCCAATTTCACCCCCTTGGGGGTAGAATTTCCAAAAACGCTTAAACACTTATCAAATCATTTTTAATCAGTAGCCCAAACATAAACTTTCATGTTTCTAACTTAAGAAATGACGGACTTTCATTTAAACTTTCAACCCCTATTTCACCCCCCTTGGGGGTAGAATTTCCAAAAACGCTTAAACACGTATCCAATCATTTTAATCAGTAGCCCGAACATAAAATTTCAAGTTTCTAGCTTAAGAAATAACGGACTTTCATTCAAACTTTCAACCCCAATTTCACCCCTTTGGGGGTAGAATTTCCAAAAACGCTTAAATACGTATCCATTCATTTTTAATCAGTAACCCAAAAATAAAGTTTCATGTTTCTAACTAAAGACATCGGACTTTCATACAACCTTTCAACCCCTATTTCACCCCCTTCGGGGTAAAATTTTCAAAATTCCTTCCTTAGTGGGTGTCTACTTAATAAAACAACCCTACTCACCAAATTTCGTGGCTGTAACTTTAACAGTTTTTGCTCGGTGATGATGAATCAATCAGTCAGTCAGTCAGTCAGTCAGTCAATCAATCAGTCAGGACATGTAATTTTATAAGTATAGATAGATAGCTGATTACTTTAAAATATTGCTTTAAAGTAGCCTTATTCTCTTAATTTGTAAAATTAAATTTTACTTCGGTGAAGTAATAACTTACCCTAACATTGTTTGAATTGCTAATACATTATCTACATCTACTCGTTACCCGTGAAGTGAGTAATCACGTTTTACTTGCAATAATATTGCACATTATGCAATTGCATCCAGTTGATGCGTATGTTTATTTATAATCGTTATCGCTGCGAGCGTAAATACCGTAAACATAGATTTAAACGGAAAAGGTTAATGTGCGTAAAACAGTGAGAAATAGCAATGAGTAATTCTCTCTATTTATTTTTCACTAGATAATCTTAGCTATCTACAACTAGACAATTTGGTAATAGTCGATTTGTTATCCATTTTTGTACACATTTTATTTGGGCCGTCTTTTTAAAACTCTACAATTCAAACATCACCTTTTATAGGTATCACTTTTTCGACTTATTGTCTTCTATATCCATAATATTATAAATGTGAAAGTATGTCTGTCTGTCTCTCTGTCAGTCTGTCTATCTTTTTGTTACCTCTTTACTTCCAAACCGCTTAACTGAAATTTAGTATGGACTTTGAGTCTCGGGAAAGGGCGGGCATAGATAACTTTTTATTCCGGAAAAATGTATGATTCCCGCGCAATAATCGAATTTTTGGGCAATATATTTCTACTTTCTACTAGAGTAAACTTGGTTAGTTCACTTGTATCGGTAATCGTGCCATTTCAGTCGCTTTCATTATGGCTGGTTTACACGTATTACTTTGATTAGTAGTTAACTTAATTCATGAAGCCCCAAGCGGCCACATCCGGCCGCGATAACAATGAAAAAGCTATTGTGTCTCGTTTTGCCACGACTGATGGGTTAATTTTATGTTATTAATTGTATGTAAACACAAATTTTAGGAGTAAGTAGCAAGTTAAAATTAAGTTAAGTATCAAACAAGATAATTAGAATTTTGACTTTTTTCTGTTAAGTTGGCAGGCGGGGCTTGTCACTTGACACATTTTGGGCAGGCACTTCAAATTATGTTAAAATTTAGTTGACTACTTCAACTTAATACGTGTAAGCCGACCTTAACACACACTATCTAGTATCTAGTGTTGCTTTCCCTTTGAGCCCATGATTGATTCGATCAGTGTGTAAAGCTTGTCTGTTTCCATTTTAACTGCTTCATGCATGGAGGCAATTTTCGAGCCCGAAATTGTTCATTTCGCCAATTCTTTGATACTCGAAATTATATTTCCTTTTTGAACGAAAATCGAAAACAAAAGCCAATTATTATATTCTTTTTAAATTAATTTTGATTTGCTTTACATAATATCTTCTTTTTCTGGATAAGCAAAAACTTTTCAAGCTCTATTATCAAGCTACCATAGATATCACAAACCTAACTTTTTTTTCTTTTTTAGGTAAATATTTCATGAAGCTCAAGCTGTCCTGTGACTTTACAGTCTTACAGTCTACTAGTTTCGGTAAGAAATAATTCAAAGAACAGTTGAATATTAGACGTAAAGGAAATAAATTAGGCCCAAATTAGACACTTGTTGTATAATATTTTCAAGTACCGTATTGTAAAAGCAAATTATTAAATATTATTTCATCAGTACAATTGTTTAATACAATTTATGCCGTGAGCAATAAAGTGAATGATAAACGAAGACCCAGTTATGATAAATCATGGAAATATAAAAAAAGATACGAATAAGAAAGAAAGGAAGAGGATAACGTATGCATATTTTAATACAGCGAAGGAACTCAAGGAACAGTTTGAGTCCCTACATCACTGAGCAGGCAAGTGGGTCAAGACATTTTTTGTTTGTCCTTCCCTTCCCCTTCAATGTCTTAACTTGTTACGTTCTTTTATTGTTAACTAGCATTTTTCTTCCTAATATAATATTATAAAATTTACATCACTAACTTTGATCCTGAGAACCTCTTTGGGGGTAGAACTATTATAAGTATGAGTTGAAATGAAATAAATATAATACTTTTATTTCAAAATTTGTTAGTTACTAGCATTTTTGGTATGTCCTAACTCCTACTTGATGCTTACCACCTCGTAGATGGTAGGACCTTTCGAGCACGTCCAATGCCTTTCTTCTTTGGAACATAGTTCAAAAGTGCCAAAGTAAATTCTATCAGTTCTGACTGATATATTTTAATGTTATAACTAATTTTTATAGTAGTATAAGTATATACTCTGTATACATCTTATAATATTTAATTTCATTGCAAATTATAGCCTACTTATTGCGACCTAGTGAAATCTTTAATATTTCAAACAACGTATTTTTTGCGTTTAATATTATAATTTCAATTAACGTTCTAAATAAAGTATTATACATCTATTTTGAAACCCACAATACATGTTACACAATAAAAAATTGACAATAATGCAATAAGCAACTTTTTTAAGTTAACAATAGTAAAAATCAAATTTCATTTTTAAGTACATAGTACAGTTTATTTTGCACCATACAAAGCAAATGAAACTCGAAAAAAATCCAATAAAAACTCTCGTTCTATAGTTGTTTAAAATAATCGTCCGCAACAGAGATCGGGATAAAACCCGTATCAATGTCGACATGAATGATAAAAATGGGACGACATGTTTGTGCCACTGGACACATTGTGATGGTGATGATATTGACATCCTAAGGCGTCCATTAGACGGTCATGCCCTGGTCAGTCAATTCGATGGAATTGATGGTTGCATGACATAAAAAACAAAATATCCAGATAACTGTCAATCAATTTCATACAACCATCAGTCACTGCATTACACGGCAGGTTATTCAACACTCACAGTCATGACTGTTGTAAAACTGACAGCAAAACCTACCGTGTAATGGATGCCTTAAGTCTTTGTCTTGGAGACAACTAATTTAAGTCTCACGCTGACCGTCGGCGCTGATAGTCGAGAAGTGTTATTTGATTCAAGGAAGCAAATAACGCAAAAAGAATAACGCGTAGCGGTGTCCGCTGATATAAGGCTGGTTTTAGAGTCACGCTGACCGCACGCTGACCGTCAGCGCTGACAGCCAAAATGTATGAACCTCTAGGAAGCGTTTTAAAGTAACGCGTAGCTATCAGCGCGTACGTTGGTCAGCGCTGATCTGTGCGCGGGCGTACGCGTCGCTCGTCGCGCCGCGCAGCCGTCGGCGCTCACCGCCGCCCGCGCGCCTCTGTCTTCAGTGAGCGTTCTAGTGTCGCGCTGAGTGAACGCCGTCAGCGTGAAGCCTTTTGCATTTTTGTGCGTCTGTACTCCAAAGCGATCAGCACGATACTGAAACGTCTCGCGCTGAACCTCAGCGCTGACAAGCTACGCGCTGAGCTGTCAGCGCCGATGGTCAGCGTGACTCTAAAACCAGCCTAACGTACATATTTTTGTTGGCGCTGACGGTCAGCGTGAGACAAAGATCAGCCATAGTATTATAGATTGTAGATACCTGATTACAACAGTAGCCCGCATCACATAGGATACATTTTTATGGTCACAGAAAATTTTGCATGCAAAGTATCCTAACGTACCGTTACGTTATAATGCTAAGATGAAAAGCATGTCTTTTGTCAAGAAGAAGAAAGGCTAGGAGATAATCATTAGTTGATTCAAAACAAAAAGTAATGACAAACTAAAACGTTTATTTATTGAGGTGTGGGTTCAATTAATAAGAAAATATTTCTGACCACAGAATAAGCAAAGATTGTGCCACAGTTCATTACTTTAATGAGACCCAGGGATAAGGATAATAATTCCGCAATCGTTCGGATGGATTCGGTCATAATTGCCCTGTTGAAAATCTGCTTGGGATCGGGATCTGTAGAGATTAGTGGATCACAACGACGCAGACTCGAAAAGGTATCCACTCAACGTAATTGCCAAGTATTTCATTTTCCGTTGATAATAGCCATTTGGTTCTCAATAAAACCACTTCAAACGTCCAGATTCTTTAGGGAAAGAATTTATTCCCGAAGTCGTAACATATTAAGTGAAAATGAACGATACAATAAATTGAATGTAAAAGGCTTGAATATTTATAGGACGAAAAAATTGGACGGTAAAAAGTAAGTGGATAAGCGGTTATTGGCTCGACCGGCTAGACTGCTCCCGTAATAATATATGAGACGGTTCCATTACAGGTTTTTCCTTGAGTACTCTTTAAAATTTATTCCGATGTACAAGCAGAACGTGTTCCAGAGTCAGTACTTGCAGTAAAATGAGGCAGACTTGTAATAATAATATTAGGATTTTATCCAAGCCTTCATAATCTATTTAATATACTGTCTAACTATGTTTTGGTTGACATCATTCAATTTTATTATATTCATCAAGTCCACATCTAGCCCATCCTTAGTATTCTTAGTCCCAATCCTTAGTAGTTGTAGGAGCTGCTTACTCGACTACACCCTTTTTGTGATATGATAGATTGATTATTAAATTAAAAGTGCTTGATAATATAAAAATTATAATATATTGACTGTATGTTACTGCTAAAAATGAGTGCGCGATTGATGACGGCTTGTTGCGATCTGCCCGAGAGTATGCACTTGCCGGGACTCCGGGAAAATAATTATGTAGGATCAGCAATGTACGTGCTAGCTCGTACATGCTCCCGGGCCGCAAAGATGATGAAGGTGATACAAGGTGATAAATAGACTTGTGTTGATTTTTCATCACGGACTCACTTCTTTTAATATATTCTGCCTCCACCAAAGAGGTCTGATTCTTCCATAAGGACGCTAAATGATTTTGATTCTGACGTATTATACTTATATCATGCTCGTATTTATCCGCAAAATTTTGATCTAAAATGCCAAATAAACTGTTCGCGATGTATCCTACGCTGTTAATAAGTCCCCGTCGTTGTCTGGTGCGCGCTACAAAATGTTGATTAATTAATAAGCTATTATAGTACTGCAGCTCATTAAAGGAGTGATTTAATTGTAACAAGATACTGGCGCAATATGATACAGAGCTTATCTCTGTGCACGCTTTCTCGAGATAAACAATATGCTTTTTGCACGCCGCGATGCCTTCCCAGAACGGCTTCATATCGTAATAGACGACCAGGCGCCAATCATCTCTAATTACATGCATGTTACTTATTTTATCGAAGTAGAGACCTTTGGTGTTCAAAGGAGTATTATTGTTAAATGAACCTTGGGAAGAAGCAATAAGTGTCATAAAAAATAGCAAAACAGCTGATATGATAGTTGGCAAATTATAGCGTTTTCTGGAGCTCCTTTTTGGTCTCTCCTCTATTTTACTAGCGTGTTGCTCTGATTGATTGATAGAATTCGATTGATCTTTCTGAGATTCGTTAACAGGTAGAATTGATAATTTGATTACAGGACGTTTCATGTAACCGTTCTTCGTCTTTAAGGTAACTACTCGAACGTAGCCGTCGCTACCCGGGTGCAGTTCCACGACTCTACCTAACGCCCATTTGCCTGCTGGCAGATTGTTATCGTGGATGATAACCACATCATCAATTTTAATATTTTGCGAGGACCGCTGCCATTTACTGCGCGCTGATAAATTAACTAAATATTCGTGCTGCCACCTTTTCCACACGTCATGAAAAAGCTTTTGTGTTAGGTACCACCTAGTTCTTAAATCATGTTCAGTTTCGTAAATAGTTAAAATCGGTCCGGACGAAAGAAAATGAGACGGAGTTAAATAATTTAGATCATCCGGGTCCTCGGTCATGGGACACAGAGGCCGGGAGTTGAGGCACGCCTCCAACTGGGTACAGAGAGTGTTGTACTCCTCGTACGTCAACTTTTGGTCACCTATCACTCGTTTAAGGTGGTGCTTAAAGCTCTTAACCGCTGCTTCGCAGAGACCGCTGGCCTGTGGCCATGATGGGGCATTGAAATGCTAGCTTATACCCATTTCGGCAATTTCACTATAAAAAGTATCATTGAATATATTTTGCAACTCTGCGTATTCCTGCTGAAGTACCTTGCTGGCACCTAAGAAATTTGTACCGTTGTCACTAAAGATTTTGCTAGGTGTCCCTCTACGAGCGGACATCCGGCGTAAAGAGGCTAAAAACGTCGAGGTGGTAAGGTCTGATACGACCTCGAGATGTACGGCCTTGGTTGCCATACATACAAAAACTGCAACGTAACCTTTACTGCTTTTAATTCCACGGCCTTTGCTGCTCTTTATCATGATGTGTCCGGTGTAGTCTACCCCTACCGATTGAAAAGGTCTACAAGGGTTAACTCTAGCTGCGGGCAAGTCACCCATTAATTGCTGATGCTTGCTAGGGCTGTGTCTTCTACACGTGATACATAGCCTAAGGCGTTTTTTGGTAGCCCTATTGCCACATATGACCCAGTACTTCTTACGTATAAATGCGGACGTAAGACGAGGTCCACCGTGAAAGGTGAGCTCGTGGGCCTGGTCTATGATTAGATCTGATAAACGACTCTGATTGTGTATTATAATAGGATTTTTCATTTCTGGGTCTAAATTGGCATGTTTCAGCCGACCGCCTACTCTCAATAGATTATTTTCATCTAAGAAAGGATTAAGACTTATAATTTTGCTACTTGATGAAATTTTCTTGTTATGCTTTAAATTATCAATTTCTTCGTTAAAACTTAAATATTGTATATTTCTTATGATAATGTTTTTTGATTTGCTTAATTCAGATAGTGATAGGTGCTTTGCTTTTGTTTGCCCTTTTTTGCTTGATGTAAATCTTAACATATATGCTACTATTCTAACAACCTTAGCTAGAGAACTATGTTTCATAAGTAATTGTAATATGATGCAATTTTCACGATATTCCTGTATCACTAAGTTAACTAATGCGGAAACTTTAAGCTCTTGATCAGTAAAATATGTTTGATCTGCCTGATCATGTTTAAAATTAGGAAGCCAGCTTGGACCACGCCACCACAAAGAATGGTCAATTAACTGAGACACATTCATGCCACGACTTGCTGAGTCGGCAGCATTTTCTTCGGACTTAACATATCGCCAACATTCCGGTGGCATGATTGATATAATTTCGCGAACTCTATTAGCCACGAAAACATTCCAACGAGTAGGGTTTCCATTTAACCAGCCTAAAACTATCATGGAGTCGACCCAACCGTATGTTTTTATGTTGTAACCGCTTAGGCAATTTTTAATTTTATTTATTAATTTTGAAAGTAAAAGTGCCCCGCACAACTCTAATCGGGGTAATGATACTGTTTTGCTACTCGGCACGAGCCTCGTCTTGCCTACTAATAATGCTATACGGGACCCTTTGGCCCGGTTGATACGACAATAAACTACACCTGCATACGTCTTTGTTGACGCATCACAGAAACCGTGTAACTCGATGCATTCGTTTTCTGTTGTACCTATCCACCGTGGTACAGTTATTTTATTTATGTTACATAAATCGACCTTGATTTTAACCCACTCCGCGTAAATATCGGCAGGTAGCTCGTCATCCCATTTGAGGCCTGCTAGCCATGTTTTTTGGAAAATGATTTTTAGTTTGGTTGATACGGGTGAGAGCCATCCTAGAGGATCAAATAATTTGGAAACTTCTGAAAGTAATAACCGTTTCGTTGTTTTGCTAGAAATGTTAGAGCCGATCTTTGATTGAAAAGAAAAATTATCATGATTGGGGTTCCAACCTAACCCTAAAATTTTGCTCTGCTCTTGTTTAAAAAAGAAACCAGGAGCTGTTTCGGTATCGACGTCTACTAACAATTCGGGTACATTCGACTTCCATTTTCGAAGGTGGAATCCTCCCGATTGTAACAATTTGATAAGGTCCAGCTGTAGCTGCCTCGCCACTGATAAATTATGATGACCGTGCAATAAATCGTCCATATAAAAGGAATCCATAAGGACAGACAGAGCCGCGCTGTTTAAATAGTTTGCTTTTTCGTCCGACGCTAACCTCTTTAACGTCATCATCGCGAGGAACGGTGCGGCCTTGGTGCCGTACGTCACCGTTTGTAACTGATACTCTTTGATAGGTTCGTGTGGGGCGTCCCTCCATACAATTTTTTGATACTTTTGATCATCATCATGGACCCGTATCATCCTAAACATTTTCTCAATATCAGCAGTAAATCCGAATTGAAATTGTCTCCATTTAATGATAAGAGACTGGAGATCCTGCTGTAGATTGGGTCCGGACAACATTAAATCATTGATACTTATACCCGAAGTAGTTTTACACGATGCATTGAAAACTACCCTAAAGCGTGTGCTCGTAGAGTCATCACGCTGAATGCCGTGATGAGCGTTAAAATATGATGAAATAGAATTATCGGTTGACGGAATCATATGACCTAATTCACGATATTCCTCCATAAATTTTTTATATTCCTGATACATGTTAGAATTTTCTGCATAATCAGCACGTCCGTTTCAAATTTAAAATCGCTATTTATTGCTGCACAATTGAGAGAAATAACACCCTTGCAGCTGCTTTCCTTGACTCCGACACCAGATACAATACCCTTGCTTCTCTTTCGAGGCAAGTTCAAAAGTTGAGCTGCATGCTCAGTAATTAGAGATATTTGGGAACCCTGATCTATTAAAGCACGCAATTGAACGTATGTACCATCTAATTTTTGCACGTTGATTATGGCTGTGGCCAAAAGGATTTCTGGAATCCCACGCTGTAAAGATACGTGAGAGTTGTGAGAGCTCACTTGCGCTGGCTCGTATTTCGAAACCATCGGTTGCGCTTGCGCATACGCTTCGTGCAAAAGAGTGTTATGTTTTTCATTGCATTGTCTGCAACGTTTAGTAGAAAAGCAAGCCTTATTGTTATGAGAATAAAGACAGTTTTGACATATATCATGCTGTTTGACGATTTTGCGCTTTAGGTAATGTGGCATATCGATAAAGCGCTGGCAACTAAAAAGAGCGTGATCGCTCGTGTTACATACTGGACATTTATACAATTTCACCGTTGAAGCACTTTTATCCTGGGAAAAAGATTGTGATATCTTGTTTTGCGTTGGGAAAGATTGTTTCATGTTAAAGTTTTTATGCATGTTATATTTAGAATTATTATTATGTATGATTGTATTTTTGTTAGTAGGTGTCACAAAACGATTGAGTGATTTTGATGGACTGTTATCAAATTTACGTTTAGAGGACTCTAAAGTAGTAAACTTACTCTCTAAAAATTTCAAAAACTCTTCAATTTTTGGCAATTCACGCGGATTTTTTACGGACGTCAAATATTCATTATGCAACTCTGAATCTAATTTTTGTGACAAAAGGTATACTAATAAAGGATCCCAGGATGAGATATCAATTTTTATGTTTTTGATAGCGTTCAGAGTTTGTAAGGCGGTATCGTGAATACGTTTAACATTATTTATTGATAAATGATGAGCAACTGGCATGTTAAGTAAAATATCAACGTGAGAGTTAAAAATTAATCTTTTGTTATTGTACCTATGATTTAAAATATTCCAACATGTAGTGTAATTATCTGAGGAAATATTAATTCATGAAGCCCCAAGCGGCCACATCCGGCCGCGATAACAATGAAAAAGCTATTGTGTCTCGTTTTGCCACGACTGATGGGTTAAGGTGCTGGATGAGGCTCGCTGCCTCCCCCCTGACTTTAGTTTTTAAGAACTGCATTTTTTGCGCATTAGACAATGACGGGTTACTATGAATTGTCTCTGTAAATAAGTCTTTAAAAGAAGTCCACTGATTATAAGTGCCATTGAAAACTGGTATTTCGATTTGAGGGGTAACCTGCTCCGGTTGATAGCCTTGACTACGTCGTTGTACTCTGTTTCTGTCTGATAATATGTTTGTTCATACTCTAAATTCCTACCCCCTAGGTCACCGTCTAACTCCCAATGTAAAGAGTCTATCGCTGTCCAGCGAGACTGAATATTTCAGAGCAAATGTTCGAATTCCCATTTTTCTGTTATTGAATCAAGAGCGATATTTGCTATTGTGTGTCGAAATGCCTTAAAATTACTATTCTAACGTCTTAGTAATTCATCGGTTTTGCTGTTGATACCTTGAGACACAGTGCCAGGCAACGGTGATGGCTGGCGGGACGCTGCTGCGTCAGCCAGAGGTGTCGCAGGCCTGATCAGCGGGGTGGACGGGCCAGCCCTCGCCGGAGCCAGCGGCTGATAGCTTGCTTTGGCAGATCGAATATGCTTGAACCTCTCCCTTGCCGTCTCAAACTGATTGTTTTTAAAATAAGTGAATGATTGGGCAAACTCATACGTGCACAATTTTTTATGATTTACTTCGATTTCTGTCCAGTATTTATCCAAGGCGTCTAATTTCGCCTGAATGTAGTCCGGCGTCTTTCGGTCGGCGCCATCCTTTTTGAAATTAGTGTATGATTGCTCAACACGCTTCACCAGTTGCTGCTGGTTCGCCAATAGTTCTTCCACACTCGACATGGTTTGAATCGAGAAATGTGGTGTAAAATTAGAAAGATCTTACTTGATTGCTTGATTGCTGCTGCTCACGCCCTGGAGAGCGTGATGATCTGCTGATGAGATGCTGAAGCGATGCTAATGCTGATGCTGCTGTCTGCTGCTTGCAGACAGGAACCACACTGCTATGCTGAATACTGCTGCTGCTGCTTATGCTCGTCTCCCACTGCCACAACACTGATCCGCGGGAAACTGTTTTGCTATATCACAAGTCCACCACTGTACTGTCTGCTAATTTACCGAACTGATTTTATTTTAGTCGCTGATAGTCCTCACTCGCGAATGATCCTGCTTTGGCCAAATCACGGAAGGTCTCAAAGCTCGAAGGACCAAAAAAGGGATGTAGGAGCTGCTTACTCGACTACA
This sequence comes from Polyommatus iphigenia, assembly GCA_963422495.1. Lineage (NCBI taxonomy): Eukaryota > Metazoa > Arthropoda > Insecta > Lepidoptera > Lycaenidae > Polyommatus > Polyommatus iphigenia. Next base: position 42,346,890 of record OY730180.1, on the reverse strand, counting down.
CCCTTTTTGTGATATGATAGATTGATTATTAAATTAAAAGTGCTTGATAATATAAAAATGATAATATATTGACTGTATGTTACTGCTAAAAATGAGTGCACGATTGATGACGGCTTGTTGCGATCTGCCCGAGAGTATGCACTTGCCGGGACTCCGGGAAAATAATTATGTAGGATCAGCAATGTACGTGCTAGCTCGTACAGTAGTTTTGCAATAAATGTTTTTAAACTTTCGTTACAAGACCATTTTTAATCACCCTCCACCAGTTCCACTACATGTAATTGCTACAAATGATGACGATAAAAAATATGAAGATGATGATAATGATGAGGATTGAAGAAGCTCAGTTTGAAAGTCAGCAGTCAGCACCTAGGTATAACCGCGAAAGGCCGCGGTCAAGTGTACCTGTTTCGCCGCATATGACCGATTCGTCTCACAGACAGACAGTCAAAAAGACAAACAGACAGACAGACCGACAGTCGGGGGTTCAAAATGAAGATGATGATAATGATAATGATGAGGAAGCTCAGTATGAAAGTCGGCACCCAGGTATAACCGCGAAAGGCCGCGGTCAAGTGTACCTGTTTCGCCGCATATGGCCGATTCGCCTCGAGCAGGCGATCCGATCGTGGGAAAGTTCAGGGATTTAACGAGAGTGTGCACATAGTTAGAAACAATTGCGGTGCGCAATATTGCGCCTTTCAATGATTTTTTAACTCGCACAGTCACTTTGAGCGTTGAAAGACGTGGAGATTAGTTATGGTACTTTTAATCCATACTTCCGTACTAATTATAAAAGCGAAAATATATCTGTCTGTATATCTATCTATCTGTCTGACAGACAGACGTCTGTCTGTCATCTATCTATCTGTCTGACAGACATACTCTTCACGCCCATGCCGTTGAACCGATTTTGCTTAAATTTGATATGGGGAAATTTTGAATCCCGGACGGACTTGCTAGCGTCATAATAAAGTGTTTATATAAAAGTTTTAATGCTTAGTATAATGATTTCGTATAGTTTTAGTATGCTGTTTAAGTAGATCTATGTTTCCATTGTATTTTTCGTTTTAAAGTGGGTGGTCCGTTTTTTTTTGCTATAATAATAAAGTAGTTAACAAGCATCCCGTTAGTCCATATTTTGATTATGGGTGGCGCTTTAAGAGGCAACACAGACCGCAGAGAAAAAGAGGTGTTATTTAATTGTTAATTTAATTATTAAAGTACAAGGTTTTTAAGATATAAATGCAGGTATGACCATAATATTTTGCATATACTTTCTATTTATTTCACACCAATCGCTTGTGCGTTCTGAAAACGTCTCTGTAAAATATAAATAAGTGATAGTTGAACAATTTTTAAAATGTTTGCATAGAATATTTTTCCTTAACAACCTATTGCTAACTCGTAAACGAAGAATTCTATCGAACATTCATAATGATGAATGGATAGAAATCGCAAACTTTAAAAGCAAAAGTTTATTCATATTACTGGGAACGTTCATTGGATATAGTGCAACGAACACAATGAACTCTAGTAAATGTTGGTGCTGGGTTTAATCCAGTCATTCCTAAAGTGGTGCCAGTGCCCCCAGGGTCCATGCGAGACTCGACGGGGGACTTGTCTACCTGACAAAAAATGGGGGTCCACAATCGTAAACGAGGGTCCATGAATTTGGTTTGATTTCTTTTATTAGAAAGCATAGACAAATTAAAAAAAACAAGTTTCATATTAATAATAACAATAAATTATATTCTATGAATATACTAATCTTAGTACAGTAGGGATCCTCCTACAATACTGGTTTGTAGGTACATGGCACGGGGTCAACAGGATCCACCAAATTTTGAAAGAGGTCTATGAAACAAAAGAGTTTGGGAACCTCTGGTTTAATCGAATCATATTACTAGGGACTATTTGTGCCGCGGTCCAATCTTACTAATGCATTATGATAGCACTGACCTCTCCGATTGTTTCAAACTGTACCTTTTGAGATTCCATTTTCTGATGTACTTCAATATCTCCTTTGAATTCTGCTGTACAATTATTTTAATTATTTTTTAGCTTCATTATTTCGATAAACAATTTGTTAGGAATGTTGTAGCATTGTTGTTGTTTGTACTTATTATATTTATTATGTAACTACAGCTATACAATCATTTTAATGAGGAATTTTTAAGCTTATAAGACTTAAAGTCTGTATTGAACAAAAAGCAAAAGACTATACAATATATTATAGAAGATCGCAAAGCAAATGACGTTCTCAAAACAAGTGCACATAATTTTTTTATCGAAAATACAAGGTAGACAAAAGTTATGAATTAAAAACACTTGGCGTGGCGGATGAGTCTGGTCGTAAAAATGCCTTTATAAAATATGCACCGCGACCCATAAACATAGGATGTATGCAGTGCCGGTTATCGTATGGCGTCTACAATATTATGCTTATCACAACAAAATTAGAAATGCATACTGGCCCAAATACAACGTATTTATGTTACACAATATATTTGAGAGTTGTATTTAGATATATAATAAGTTTAAATTACTATAATCATAAAAATAGCAACATTTTGAAAAAAATAAAGTCAACAGCATTATCACCATAAATTTATTGATAGGTACTTTATTTGTTATTTACAACAATTTGCTACAAGAGCTCATAAATAGATAAATTTAGATTGCTAAAATCATTATTCATTCCTTTAAAGAAAAATTTGATTCGTAGACTTCGCAATCGAAAATATCTAGAAATGATATCGTTCGAAAAGCAAATTCACATCTCGAAATTGGCAATTAAAAAGTCATCTTACCAGCCAGGTTAACGGTTTGTCTCTAAAAAATAAACATTTTCACTTCAGAACTGGTCTATTTGCTTGCTGTTGCACTTTATTTGCTCGAGTGTGAGTATGATAGAGCTAGTATGTAAATGTCACACGACTGGTCGTGCCGTTTGCGATTTGACTTTTTATAGGCCAGTCATTAAAGCCAAAATCCGAAAGAAATTAGTAACTTGATAAAATTTTAGGGGGTTGTTAAAGAAGGTAAAATAACTTACCGTGTGATTTTGCAGCGTTCTGGGTGTACGGAAAGGGTTGAAAAGGGGTGAAAAAGGTTTTTTGTTAATAACATATCGTTAAAAATTAGTAACACGCTGCAAATTTGGAATTAGGTTGTTCTTACCGTTTTGTAACGTGTATTAAATTTGCAGCGTTTTGCAACATACGGAACATTGTTTGTTATTAAAAAACAATAAAATTTGTTAATAACAGGGGTAAAAAAATTAGTAACACGCTGCAAATTTGGAATTAGGTTTTTCTTACCGCTTTCTAACGTGTATTAAATTTGCAGCGTTTTGCAACATACGGAACATTGTTTATTATTAAAAAACAATAAAATTTGTTAATAACAGGGTTAAAAAAAAATAGTAACTCGGTGTAAATTTAGAATTAAGTTGTTCTTACCGTTTTGTAAAGTGTATTAATTTTGCAGCGTTTTGCGACATACGGAACATTGTTTATTATTATATGAACAAATATTTCATTTAGTATTGATGGTAAAAAAGTAAGTGAAGAGTTGCAATGCAAAGAAAATGTTGTCAGCATGTATTTGAAACATTTTTCAACTTTGCATAATTAATATCTTACAGTAATAATACTACGGAACAATAAATAAAATATGTTAATAATATTTCGTGGATAAAATTTTTCATAATTTATTATTTTCATATTTTCTTGAAGAAAATTCTTTATTTAATTACAGTTTTGTTCCAAAGTTAAAATAAAAAAAAATGCCATGCCATGTGCCATTATAAATTTGCAGCGTGTTACTAATTTTTTTTTACCCTTGTTATTAACGAATTTCATTGTTTTTTAATAATGAACAATGTTCATTTTGTTGCAAATTGCTGTAAATTTGATATACGTTAGAAAACGGTAAAAACAACTTAATTATAAATTTGCAGCGTGTTACTACATTTTTTACCCTTGTTAATAACAAATTTCATTGTTTTTTAATAATAAACAATGTTCCGTTTGTTGCAAAACGCTGCAAATTAAATACACGTTAGAAAACGGTAAGAACAACCTAATTCCAAATTTGCAGCGTGTTACTATTTTTTTACGCAATGTTATTAACAAAAAACCTTTTTCACCCCTTTTCAACCCTTTCCGTACACCCCAGAACGCTGCAAAATCACACGGTAAGTTATTTTACCTTCTTTAACAACCCCCTAAAATTTTATCAAGTTACTAATTTCTTCCGGGTTTTGGCTTTAATGACTGGCCTATTAGCTTTGTCTATCTTTGTAGTATGATCACTGCTCCGTGGCTGATATTTCATTTTGTTATTTTTAAAGGCGTTTATATTATATTGTATCTAGCAGGGTCAGTATATAATTATATGCAACGTGACGAGGCGATTGGATGAATTTTTAACCGACTTCAAAAAAGGAGAAGGTTCAAAAATACTCCTTTTTGTTTGTTCGGGGATAACTTCGCCGTTTGTAAACCGATTCTGATGTTTCTTTTTTTTTGTTGAAAAAAGGATACTTCACAGATGGCCCCATGTGGAAACCCTGTTTAAAGTCGGTTTTAAAACTATTGTTAATAAGCCTCTCAACACTAGAGCCCAGCACCGTAGGTGGCAAGACTTTCAATTCAATGTGTGTTTTGTAGTGATCTATTTCAGAATGGCTCATTTATTTTCTGTCGCATCGCTTCAGTGTCATGTGAACCGACCCTAAAGCAATGAGAACCTATCGAAGCAGATAGTTTGATGTGAAAAAGTCCGATTGCGATTGCGTTTCATGTAATTTTATGTACGTGATAATCCGCGCGCAATTTTCTGCGCTTTCCTCGAGGTGTTAGAAAATTCAATTTCCAATTGCAATTTCTGTAGCGTAAATTTACAATGAACGTATCACTGAGGGATTTTTAAGATTAAATTCTATATATTGTTTGCAAAGTAACAAGCATAGGTACGTATCGACCGTGTTGATAAGATTGATTGCTAGCTATGATATATATTATAGCAAAAATATATAGTAAATATTGGTGTATTTTTTCAAATTTTACCATTTCGGTGTTTGTTATTAGTGGTTCACGGACCTTAACTTTATATTTACTATTTTCTTAAAGCGAAATGAAATAATATAAGAAAAAAATCAAATTGATTATCTTCAGGTCGTGTTTCAATTTCATCATAATATTATCATTAATTTTGATTTATTATTACTTTTGGTATACTTTTTCATTACTTTAATTACTCATCTCCACTCGAACTCATAATATTACCCCGCAACAGGATTCCGGAAAATCGGGAGATCCCAAAGAAGTATCCCGAAAATGTAATCTACGTATTCCGTAAATGACCGTAATACACTTTGTTGTTTCAACTTATAAATAATTGGAACCTATTAAAGTGGTAATGTTCTATTTAAAGTTTTGAGAATGTAATAGGGGGTTTAAATAACTTTAACATGTGATAGTTATGATGTTTTGAATCTGTGTGTTGGGAACATGCCTCTTTTCAATACTAATATTTGAATTACGAAAGTGTGTCTGTCTGTTTGTAACCTGTTCACACCCAAACCACTAAACCGATTTTGCTGTCGTATGAAGATACTTTGAGTCCCGGAAAAGGACATAATATGAACAAATTTTGGCGCAACGGAGTTGCGGGCGACATCCAGTAGAAAATAAAATTAAATCCTGATATTTCTAAATTTTTAAATTAATGTCCATTTTCATAATGAATAGATTATAATCATAATATTATTCTTTCTTTAAGCTATATCGTTGTTATTGCCAGGATTAGCATTAAATCCATATTAAGCATATTTGTGTTTCGTATTTTATTGTTAGGTCACCTGAACAGGACTTTGGTTAGGTAATCTGAATCCGGTACATTATGTCAAGGTCTTGATACCATCATTTGTTGAGAAACGCAAATGCAAACTATATATATATATATATATATATATATATATATATATATATATATATATATATATATATATATATATATATATATATATATATATATATATATATATATATATATATATATATATATATATATATATATATATATATATATATATATATATAGTTTGCATTTGCGTTTCTCAACAAATGATGGTATCAAGACCTTGACATAATGTACCGGATTCAGATTATATATAAGATTATATATAAGGTGACTGACTGACATGGTGATCTATCAACGCACAGCCCAAACCACTGGACGGACCGGGCCGAAATTTTGCATGCAGGCAGATGTTATGACGTAGGTATCCGCTAAGAAAGGATTTTGATAAATTCCAGCCCCAAGGGGTTATAATAGGGGATGAAAGTTTGTATATCATAATACTTCTTAACGCGAGCGAAGCCGTGGGCAAAAGGTAAAGGTATATATATATATATATATATATATATATATATATATATATAAAACTCAAAGGTGACTGACTGACATGGTGATCTATCAACGCACAGCCCAAACCACTGGACGGACCGGGCTGAAATTTTGCATGCAGGCAGATGTTATGACGTAGGTATCCGCTAAGAAAGGATTTTGATAAATTCCAGCCCCAAGGGGTTATAATAGGGGATGAAAGTTTGTATATCATAATACTTCTTAACGCGAGCGAAGCCGTGGGCAAAAGCTCGTTATAAATAAATGCGTAAGTGTATTCCATCTGTCTGTTTGTTTGTTATCCCTTTAGGCCAAAACCGTTCAACCGATTTTGCTGGAATTTGGTATGGGGATACTTTTAGTCCCCGGGAAAGGACTTAAGCTAACTTATGTTCGGGAAATATGTACGATTCTCGCGTGATAAACGAATTATGGCGCAACAGAGTTGCGGGCGAGCTTTTATATCCAGATTCTAGACCGCGTTTCAAAGATTCTTTCTTTCCGCGTTCAAAGATTCTTGATAGGTTCTTCTGAAACCAGATGGATCTCTAAGGGCCTGTTTCACCACTTACTGATAAGTGCTGGATAGGCTATCCACGACTTATCTGACAGATAGAGTATGGAGTGTCTGTCAAATAAGTTGTGGATAGTCTATCCGACACTTAAATCAAGAAGTGGTAAAACAGGCCCTAAGTAACTTTTTTTTCTGTAAATAATTTAAATAGCTAATTAAAAAAGAACTGTATAATCCTTTATTTTTTGTTTTGCTTAATTTGATTTTCGATTAAAATTAAATGGATAAATGAAATGAACGGAATTAATTTTTAAATAATTGTTTTACAAACTTAATTACAATAATAGTAATTCCAATTTGCATTAATAATTATTAATGGTCGCAGAAACGGTAACATTAATATAAATTAAATGATTAAAAGCAATTTAGTAGAAACATAAAATACTAGATGATGCCCGCGACTCCGTAGACCAAAATTCGTTTATCGCGTGGGAACCGTACATATTTTCGGGATAAAAAGTATCATATATCCATTCCCGGGACTCAAAGTATATCCATGCACATTTCAGCTAAACCAGTACAGCGCGCACAGTGTTTTTTTCGACCCCAAAAACGGACATCGTCTTTTTATTAGTTACTTCAAAAGAGTGTTTAATTACGAATTCCCGAGTAAAACACCCAGGTGTCTTGCTTGCATAGTTTTTGAATTATCGCAAAAAGAAAATCCCAATCCCGCGTTCGTAAAAAAGTGATAAGTTATTATATTTCAAAATTCGTAAAGATCAGACAAGAACGTCTCATATAATATTTGTAGGACATATAAAAATCTATATTATGAACCCTTTTTTGGTTGGCTATGACTTATGGGGGCGAAGAAATCAAAGAAAATCGATTTTCAGTCTTAATTTTTTTTCGACTAAACTAATCCGATGCTGCAAGCGCATGATGCTTTAAAAGAAAGCTAATCATTACCGCTAACACTGGTAAAAATCTCAAATCTCTAACCCGTGGAACTTTTGAGTTCTATGACTTTGAAAAATCCGGGATAGGCGGGATTCGTGGATGTTGATTTTTTATTACACTTTTCGATTATGTTGCTAACAAGAAACAAATTCTGTGAAGTAACTATAGTTGTCAAACTTTAAGAAGTACGAAAAAATTTAAAATTAATTTTTCATTTCTTTTTAAATTTTTAAAAAGGTCAAAAAGGTCTAAAAAGTAAAGAAAAACATGTGTGGCATTCGACGACTGTCGCGTAAAGCTATTGCATATCAACTACTCTACTACTATATAGTCTACGCGCGTACGTCTAGTCGCACGCACACAAACACTGAGTCGAAGTCTGCCGAACTGAAGCGACGCTAGAGAAATAGTAAATATTATAGTAATTGGCAATTCTATGCTAGTTTTTATTTTTTAAGCTATTGCACAGCAGTTGCTTAAAAACATAGAATTTAATACACAGTGCCTCTGATACGTCATCACGGATACGGATCGGATCTGTCTTTGTTAACTGAGTAATTTTTTAGGCATTGAGTGAAATTTACCTTTTGTCATGTATAATAATAATTAATAATAAGTCTTCAACATTCGCCGCTGGTGAAATTCAAACACCAAAGAAAATATGTGGCTTCCAAAATGTAGGACTAGCAAGAAAACTTATATATTACGCTTCGTTTACTTTGGAAAATATGATAGTATAATAATAAATATGACTGTTTAGAGCGTCGATGTGATACATTTTCTCACAATCACCACTGTTATTATTATTATCATCGGGCCATAGAGGTTCATTAGATATTAACAACCCATCAGTCGTGGCAAAACGAGACACAATAGCTTTTTCATTGTTATCGCGGCCGGATGTGGCCGCTTGGGGCTTCATGAATTAATAAGATTATTACGTCAGTTCGTACTCTTTTTATGCGTTTTTGTCTGGAATCAAGGCGTAAAATATGGGAAACTATTGGGTTAGTTGACTCTAGCACTCGATAGAACGAATCGGTCATAGTGTTTATCCTGGAACTTTTACGAGTATGATGCTCCCGGTCATAACGCCAATATTTGTTACGCGACTCACCAGCCTGTTCTGAGAGAACTCCTATGGGTAAAGGCGCTGTTTCAATAATGTTTTTTTGCCGTGGACTAATATTTTATGTATAGTTACTGTCATGGGATGCCATCCATATTCAGCAACATATCGGTACGCTAAATTTTTACAAAAGAAATCGAAATTTTCTGTGTTGGTAGGCAATCCACTGTTAATCGTAATTAAAATTATACTTAAGTCATGTACAAGATACTCTTTAATTTCTAAAATTTTGGCGAACATCATACGATTTTCAGCTGTCGCAAAAATGCGCCGACCCGTGTTCCCGTCATTTGTAGTGCCAGTACTTGGACGAATGATATCGACTAAAAGACCCAATTGGGTTCTTATTTTCACTTGGATGTATTTTTACATTCTTCGACAATTTTACCTCTTATATATACTCATTTGAATGTTTGGAATTTGAACATATTATAGACATTCTAAAAAACCCCATCTACGGAATAAAACATTTATTTTTATTTTATTCAGTTTTTATTTAGTCTCTTACAAAAAGAGATTCGATGCGTAATAATTGAGTATTTCAACAAAAAATTTTTTTGTGATAAATGGAAAGATCATATTATATAAGTTTTATAACAAAACAATTTTCTTTTACTGTTTTTCGCAATAATTCAAAAGCTATTTCAAAATAAAAATACCGAAGACGCCGGCAGCTCCCGCACTAGCCCTAGCGCGTGTGACGTCACATTGTTAATGTTCACCACAGAACACTAAAAACAGTAGAACTGACATACCACGTATTGTTTAACAAACGAATGTTTTGATTGGACGCGTACTTCTAAACTCAAATAAGCCTTAAATTTATTAAAACTGAAAACCAAAACACATCTTCAATACTTAAAATAGAGTTGGTTTTAAAATAAACAAAACGGGCACTAACCACATTAAATGTGAGAAATTTTCTCATTTCGAGTCATAGGAGCATCAGTTTGTGGATTTACTAAAAAGTTTAGCTACCTAGATATTACCAATGTATTATATTATATAGATACCAATGTATTATAGTTAGCGCAAACAATTTTGACCTTGAACGTCAACGAAATAAGGTAAACATTGGTGTATACTATTGAAATGTATACAATGTGACGTCACATCTCAATCATGGCGCGTTTATAAGTCACGTGACTTTATTTAAATTTCATGAATTTTGAATTGTATATAATTAATTGAAAAAACATTTTTTTAAGGTTTTTGCGTTAAATATCATTATTATTAATATTAAGGTTTAAAAATACATACATTAAAAAAAACAATAACTACTTCTTTTGAAATACTCAATTGTGATGACATGTCACTTGTCAGTGACACTGCTTACAAATTCCAAACAATATTTTTTTTCTTAGGCATTTTCTTTCCATATTTCGTCAAAATGTATGAAAAAAGTATATTTAAAAAAAAATTGTACTTCTTGATGTTTCACAACCATAGTTACTTCGCAGAATTTGTTCCTTGTTAGCAGCAGAATCGAAAAGTGAGATAAAAAAATCAACATCCACGAATCCCGCCAATCCCGGATTTTTCAAAGTCATAGAACTCAAAAGTTCCATGGGTTAGAGATTTGAGATTTTTACCAGTGTTAGTGGTAATGATTAGCTTTCTTTTAAAGCATCATGCGCTTGCAGCATCGGATTAGTTTAGTCGAAAAAAAATAAAAACTGAAAATTGATTTTCTTTAATTTCTTCGCCCCCATAAGTCATAGCTAACCGAAAAAGGGTTAATAATATAGATTTTTATATGTCCTATAAATAATATATGAGACATTTTTGTCTTATCTTTACGAATTTTGAAATATAATAACTTATCACTTTTTTATGAACGCGGGATCGGGATTTTCTTTTTGTGATAACTCAAAAACTATTCAAGCGTGTTGGGTCAAAAACTAGTTGGTTGTGTCAAAAACTATTCAACCTGGGTGTTTTACTCGGGGATTTGTAATTATTCGAATTTACCAATAAAAAGACGATGTCCGTTTTTGAGGTCGAAAAAAAACACTGTGCAGCGGTTTGGGCGTGGAGAGGTAACATACAAACACACTTTCGAATTTATGATATTACTATGGATATATATGTATTTATAGTAAAATACATAATTATATAATACACGCTGTCCCGGGAAACGTTGTTTTGCCATATAAAATATATTTTCACCCATATAATTTTATTGAAGTGACTAAATAAGTATGTTACCATGGTAACGTCCCGTCCCGTCCCGTCGCACAAACAATGGTCGCCGTCAGTCTCGAGTTGTAATAATTTACTATTATTTATTCACCAAATGCACTTATCAATATATAAAGTTCCCAGTAGCCGATTCTCAGACCTACTGAATATGCATATAAAATTTGGTAAAAATCAGTAAAGCCGTTTCGGAGGAGTTCGCGGACTAACATTGTGACACGAGAATTTTATATATTATAAGACTAGCAAACGGCAAACGTTGCTTTGCCATAATATAAAGTATTTCGCCCATATTATTTTATTGAAGTGACTAAATAAGTATGTCGCCATGGCAACGTCGATCGCTATCTCGTCGCACAAACAATGGTCGCCGTCAGTCTCAGGTTGTAATAATTTTCTATTATTTATTCAACAAATGCACTTATCAATATATAAAGTACCCAGTAGCCGATTCTCAGACCTACTGAATATGTATATAAAATTTGGTAAAAATCAGTAAAGCCGTTTCGGAGGAGTTCGTGGACTAACATTGTGACACGAGAATTTTATATATAAGATTAAGATAAAGTCAATGACGTCTAGTCTGGGTGAGTGTATTGAGTGGATTGTCATTCCCAAAAGTGTGAAATATTAAATCAAGATGGGAAACCCCTGTTTCAAATAGACTCTGTACTCGTAATGTAATCCATGACTCATAGAATTACACGAATTTTGTATTCACTTGTTATTCCATTACCTACTGGGTACTGAACTGAATCTGACTCATATAATGTTTTGGAATTTAGTAGGCATTATTATAACTAAAGTAGTTGAATTTCTATACCTATTTTAGGCATATGTACCAATTAAGGGGGTGACAGACACGCGAGTAAGTACGCGGACTTATGGCTCGACGATCTTAATCACCTGTGTGTCAGCAAAGAGCCGCGAGCCGCGCGCCGCGAGCCGCGAGCCTGGGGGCATGGTAATCCAGTGTCATGAGCGATTCTCGTGTGTCACCGACGCGAGCCGAGTAAGTTCGCGAACTTAAAACCCGCGTACTTTAAGTTCGTACGTGTGTCACCCCTTTTATACTATTCTAGAAGCTGGGTATACGTTATATTTTCATTAGCCTGACTGTCCGTCTGTTGCTATTTGACGCTCTTTGTATGGAGATTTTTGAGTCCCGGAATAAGAAAATAGAGAAAAGGGAAAGTTCAGATAAAAGTGTATCAACGAATATTGGGCAACGTACAAGTCGGCGAAACATGGCGGTAGCGGTCATTGGCTTCCTGTCAAAAACTTGTCATCTCTATAAATATAAAAATGAATCCATATTCGCGTGGTCACGACATCACGCGTAAACGGCTGGCCCGATTTTGCTGAAATTTGGCATAGAGATACTTTGAGTCCCGAATACCAACTTTGGATACATTTTGTCCCGGAAAAATGTACGGTTACTGCACAATATACTTTTATGATTTGCGCGTAAACTATTCAGTCTATTTTGATGAAATTTGGTATAGATATACTTTGAGTCTCGGGAAAGGACAAGGGATACTTTTTGTCCCGGAAAATGTATGGTTCCCGCACAATAAACTTTTATAATTTTCGCCTAAACTATTTAATTTAATTTGATGGGCATGAATATAAGTACTAATTTTAAGCTATTTTTTCTTAATCATCATTTAGACAGGACAACGTCTGTCGGGTCAGCTAGTTTTCTATATAAACCGCGATTGACAATGAGGTGTCAGATGTTGTCAATCGCGGCTTTCTATAGAAAATGACATGTTTTTGACCAGGGAGTCAATGACCGCTACCGCCATGTTTCGCCAAGTACAGTATGGGGGTGTTATGATTTTTTTTCTATCTGTATGTTATAACCGTTTAATATATTATACCAAGTAAACACAGCGATAGTTTATTCAATAACTAATTTTACAATTCAATTTTCTATTCACAGCTATCCACTAAAATACGTGGCTCGAGATTAACGTTTTGAGGGTCTTTTTATTTTAGTATTATGTCGATCCTCGGACCCTTATAAAGTAAATAAAGAAGTTGGTCGTAATTTGACGTGATGTGAGTTTACGACTGGTGTGGTCTACGTGCCGGGGAAAATCGAGGAAAAGTGGGAAACCACACCTTCGTAGAAGAATTTATTTAAGGTGACGCCTTGATAATTTGGCTGTAGCGGTAAAGATTTTTCTCAGCAATGACTAAAGCTAAGAAATTAAAGTTCATTGTCAGTATTCATCATGCCTGTGTCTTTGAATTACCCATAGCATAACACGATTGGTCAACTTTTATAACACAGAATAATCAATCAAAAAGACCTCTTTAAAAAAAGGGATTCCTATTTTGCCAACAGAGGAGAGTGATTAAAGCTTTCAAAATTTGTACATAGATTGGTTCAAACATATACTTTAATTTGCCCATAACTCATATGAAAATATGTATTTATGGTTTTTAAACCACGCGACAAAAACCATTGTAGCAACAATAAAATGTCCCTAAATGCCTTAAAATGTGCTCACATAAAATTTAGCCGCAAAAGAAAACCCATAAACACCTGCTACTTTATTCAAGGACAGCAACTACAAGAGGTTAAAATCATCAGGGATCTCGGAGTCATGCTAGATAGCAAATTATCTTTCATTGAGCATCTTGATCATATAATAAGTAAAGCGTGGATGTTACTTGGCTTCATTAAACGTAACACTAGAGACTTCAGAAATGCAATCAGCATTATAACTATATTCAATGCCCTTCTGTAGTCTGGAACCCCCATTACAAAACACACATTCAAAGAATCGAGAGGGTGCAACGTTCATTTACACGTTATCTTTCATTCAAAGATAAGACGTGCCCTTACAGAGCTAGCTACGAAAATCGTCTTACGCATTTTAATATCAGCGGGGTGATTCACAAAGCGATTCCGCGCGGAATCTTCCCGCTGGCGGAAACTATTTCACTTTCAAGCAAATGACAAGTGAATACTTTCCGATTTTGCTGTCATTTTGACAGTAGTGACATTTCTTTTGTATGAGTGAAATAGTTTCCGCCACGGAATCGAGAAGATCTCATCGCGGATGGGAGTTTGACATCCGACGGCGGGAAATTATCCGAGGATTAGAGTCGATTTCGCGGAATGTTCCCGCCAGCTCCGAGACTCGTGAAATCTTTTCACTACGAGATCCGTGTCATGGCGGATATTGTTAGATGGAATATTTAATGATAAGAATAAAACAAAGCAATTATTAATACTTAGTCGTGTCTTGTTTAAAATATTAAATAAATGTCGTACTGTAATAATTATGTGTTAAATCTTTAGGAAGTGTTCATTGAACAATAAATATTTTTTATTTATAAATGCAGTATATGTATTAATATTCGGTACTTAAAGATTTAGAAATAAGTATAATAATTTTTAAATTTTGTATTAACTATTAATCCTTCAATCGGGGATTCTTGGAAATGATATTGTATTGAATTCTATTGTTGTCGCGGTCACCGGTGTCCTTATGGGGCTTGAAGAATTAATACTTATGTATTATGTTAAACCATTAATGTGCTTTTACAATAATTTTAAATAGTTATGTATATATCATAATAATTCCAAGGTCATACTCACCACCCTGGAACTTCCATAGTATATATTCTAATAAAAACTAATATAAAATGAAAAACAAATTTTAAACAAAAAAAACTTATATAAAATTTAAAGTAAGTAGTTTGTTTTACACATAAATAAAAGGTATTCTCACACAACAAGATTTACCGATATAATATAATAAAGTACTCTGTGATAAAAGGTGAACGCAGATTTGGCCGCACCGCACGCACCGCAGTCGCCGCATTCGCAATTCTTTATATGAAGCTATAGGCAAGCTCGCATACCTACCCGCGCCGCAGTCTTCGCAACTTCTACATTTTTTATATGAAGAATTCGAAATGCGGCGACTGCGGTGCGTGCGGTGCGGCCAAATCTGCATTCACCTTTATCGGAGCTCAACAAAAGTCAATGAGCTCAACACACTAGTCAACAGCAACACGCGACTTACAGATTTGACAGATTGTCATTGTCACTCGGCAGTCGGCACATAAACAATATTTTTTGTTTTAATTCCAATCAAGCCCCAAGTGGCCGCGGCAGTCGGCAGCCGCGCTATTTGTACTTTGTACTGCGCGGTACGCCATCCACTCAAGACTCAAGCCCCAAGCGGCAGCCGGTTACCGCGCTCTTTTATTCAATTAAGTAACATATTTCGCTGACTTACAGACTACTTTTGTATAATCCTTCCATCGGGGATTCTTGGAAATGCTATTGTATACTATTGTTGTCGCGGTCACCTGTGTCCTTATGGGGCTTGACGGGATAAATAAGTTTCATTAGACGTACGATCTTGGATATATTGGCTACAATCTGAATGAAAAATACTACAGTATAGATTAAGGGAGATTAGTATCTTTTCGGCTTTTGTGAGTTATTTAGTGTGTGTTGCTATAACGTGTACTTTTTCGAAGTTTTTTTACTGGATTTCACGAATGTACTTGTAGTGTTTTGTATTAATTTTTTTTTTGTATTAATTCAATGAAATACTCAAAATCATTCGTTGATTAAAACGCAGCTGAAATATGTTTTTTTGTAAGGTAAGACTAATCTTAGTTTTAAAAATTTTGTTTATTAAATTAAGAGGTGCAGGAAAAAAAGACAATTATTTTCCTGTCTGATGAATAACCAAGGCTATAATATATGCCGTAGCACTTATCGCCAAAAAAAAAAAACAAGTGTCAATTATTCTCTTTGGTTTCGGATTCATTCCGTCGCGGAAGTTTGTGAATCACTGTAATACTGACAGAATATGAGATCTTTTCACGTGAAAACTTTCCGACGATCGTGAATCGGGCAGCTGCTCCCTTGAGTGTCGCAGGTTGGTGTCTGACCTATGTACCTTGCACAAAATAGTTAACAATAACTTTGACTCAACAAGTCTATTAAATATGATCAACCTACGTACCTAGATGCTTTCCCAGAAATCCCGTAAAAACTTTTTCAACCACTCCTGCTAAAACCAACCTAGGAAAATACTCCCCCCTAAATCGACTAACAGACTCCTACAATAAATTTGCTTCATACGATATAGATATTTTCCATGAGAATCTAGATAAGTTCAAGAAAAAATATACAGTGTAATTACTAATTATTGACATATTGATGTGGTTATATTTAATATTAATTTAATTTATCGTGTACTGTTTAGGTTTAATTTAGTTTTAGTTAGTTGACATTGTATTTTAATTCCCAATTTTTGACATTTCCCCTAAATTAAGTATTTGTGCGTATCTATCTTATTAATATAAGTTAATCTAAGGACATTTAATGTAAATTAACTTTAAGCACTAACTGAATTCAACAACAGTAGACAACAAGCAATCTAAAACATATTATCCAACACGGTTTTTTACTTTAACGCGGCGTCACCTTAATGTGACGCTTACCTAAGGCTAAGTAAACTTAAAATTTTCCGAAATAAAAAAAATACGTGTGGCACTCGGGGACTGCCGCGTAAAGCTATTGCATCTTTATCCACTTATGAAATTATAATTCTCATACGTCTAATCGTATGCACACAAACACCGTGCTGAAGTCTGCCGAACTGAAACGACGTTAAATGATGCACGGCTTTCAAAGTCGCACCGCTGTGCCGGTTGGGAGTGTTAGGTTTAATTTCGTTACGGAATTTCTTGATTCGGTCACCGCGATAAAAGCTATGCAATACCTTAAAAGTTTTTGTAGAAGAAGTTGTCGTTAAAACCAAAAAATGTGGAATATTGTCACTTTATAAAAAAATTATGTTGTTCCGGGATGAAAACTGTCTTGTGGTAGGTATTTGTATCCCGGGAAAGGACATATTATAGGATATATTATATGTTTTATATCAAAATCAAATAATTTTCATTCAGAGTTATTTTTTCTGAACGTCTTTCTTCTTTTTCTCAAAAAAAAAACATATTATCTTTGTTAAAAAAAAGAACGTATGTACATTTTCTGCGCGATAAATGAAATTTGGCGCAACAGAGTCGCGGGCAACATCTAGCATCGAATAAACATTCAGTTTATGTTACATTTTCGGGATTTATAAACCTTTATACAAAATAGAGTTAGCTCACTGGCCGCTCTAACGAAATTTGTTGATGTTATCTAACAGGGTAAACCAATTTTACATTTTGCGAGGACTGTATTCGGTCGCGCAATTTTGGTGAATTGTTTTTATTTGATTCCTCCGGCACGTGACTTTTTAATAAAATAATGTTCACACAGTTTGTGTTGGTTTTATATGAAAAAAAGGCAGAAATTATATTAAAATAATGTCCACAACTTCGCCAAAATTTGTTTATTGCGGAGAGTGGAGATCGCGCATTTTTACAACAAAACCTACCCTCCTTACCTGTCCCTCTATCTAGCAGCTAGCTCCATGATTTTATCTAATAAGGTTCAGCCTAAAGCTTGACTAGTGAAAAAACAGGCAGACACAGTTTCGCATTTATAATAGGTACTAGTAAGTAATTTTGACGACCTCTGTAGCCCAGTGGTGAGCGCGTTGGTAGCTCAAGCCGGGGGTCGTGGGTTCGAATCCCGACGACGGAACAAACAGTTTTCAAAGTTCCTGGGTCATGGATGTGTATTAAATATGTCTATGATATAATAAAAATCTATACATATAATAATCTTAAATATTATATGCAGTATAGTATAAAAGTATTAAATATATTTCCGTTATCTGGTACCCATAGCACAAGTCCTTCAGGTACTTACCACGGGGCCAGACTGACGTGGTGTGAAGCGTCCATAGATATTATTAAAGTATAGTGAGGATTCAAGTCAAGACAGCATCTAGCAAAAAGCACCTACACAGCTTTTATAAATTCTTGTCAATGAACTTTTGGTGATTCATAGAGTAAGAAGCTATCATCAATTCCCTCATACAAAGTGGCATTCTTGATGATGAAAGAGATTTTCTTGAAGAAATGAGATTGTATGTAGGTAGTAAACATGATGACATGGCACAGTAATTCTTGGTATTTCTGACTTATAAACTTATAACTCCCAACGGAAGTCATATATTTTTATCCTCATAAAAGTCTGCAATAACTGCTTGCAATTTTTTATGTTTCGAATACTTAGATAAAGATAAGCAGATAAACTGTGACTTTTTAATCAAGGAAGGTACACCTGGACACCGATCATTAAAAAAAAATGAGTTTCTAATAAATTGATGACCATTTGTTTGACAGTACACGTGATTATATCAATAAAGGTTAAGGTCAAAATAATAACGATGTGCTACGAAAACCTATCAGACATTGGGTACGTTCTGAATATAAACCAGTACACTAGCTTATGCCATGACGTCTAGAATCGACGCCATAATGTTGACGTTGACGTACATTATGACTTTGTTGGGATGGTTTTCTTTTATATTGTTTTATTAATTTTCGGAAAACTTACATCTAACATACATATTGTATGGAATCTAAATACAATACAAGAAGGCCAAATAAAAGATTTCACAGACAGAAAAATGCTAATAAAACAAGGAATTGTTATCGATAGAATTAGAAATGAAAATTAATAAAAATCACTGAGAAGGTTACAATATAAATAAAATTAATAAAATCTTTGTTAAAAGTTGTTAAATTCGTGAAGAATATATTTTAAATAATTGGTTTTGTCACACTTGCCTCACCAGTCGAACACGTACGTTCAGCGTCGAATTCAAGACGCTATGAGGACTGGCATTGGCTAGTCTATGAATTATTTAACCCAATTTCAGTATACTGATACTGGGTAATATTTCGGAACGTACCCTGACAGGTTCACGTAAGTCGTTTTAATTTCGACCTTATACCAAAACTCATCAAAAGGTCTAATGTAATAAATGATTCACTTGTAACATTTAATTTACAGGTACAGCAGACAAGATATTTACAGAGTTATGTAAGTAGTAGTGTTAAGTTTTGCTGCTCGCCGCACCGTGACCGCACGTATCGTATGCACTTGCCGGTCACGACGCACTGTCTCTCGTCCTACACTTAACAGATACGTTTACATAGCCAAGGGTATCTGGTGTACCTTCGACCTCTGTTGACGTGTTAGTTACTTTATTTTTGTTATAAAACTCTTCCAATTTAGGTATTGCTTCGTTAGAAGTGTAAATGCTTCCAATTATTCTATTAATATAATTACAAAGTCTTTATTCAAATTGAATTAGACAGTTTTGGCAACAATTAAAAACTTTTCAATGGCCGGTTTTTCCATTATTTCAAACCAGCAATCCAATCAACAGCTGGAAAGCTACTGGAATAATGTAAACCGTCCATAAGATTTGACATCACTGTATTTATACACTATACAGTGATAGGTCGTCAGACGCGTAATGTCGTTGTCAAATCACATACCGTAGAGATAAACTACGATAACATGGCATGATGGCGCGCCCCTCCAAAATTCAAAACGTTTGAAAGTAAGTATATTTTGTAAAAATATGTACATAGCGCCACCACTGAGTGAAATATTACGAGTACTGGTTGATTTGTTGAATACTTACAACTACATACAAACTCTTTCATAAGGATGTGACTACACACATTGAAACAGTAATTTGGAGGGGCGCGCCATGTTATCGTAGTTTATCTCTACAATGTTGTAGAGATAAACTTCGATAACACTCTAAACTTTGATGTCTAATTCCACCGTCGAAGCTGATGCTCTTTGACTATTTTGTTGTTGCTCCGGTTTTTGAAATTGATATTGTCACACATCACATAATATTTAAAACTAAAGTCACTAAGATACTGCATTTATAGGCTTTAATTCAGTTCATAAAATGCATGATGTCTAGTTAGTTAATTCAACGGGCGACAATAAAAATTTTCATCCTCCACTAATTGTGTCAAGTACCTACTAAATTTATTACTGACATGAGTTATGTATTCTCATACCTTTTGGTATTTTGTTTCGTAATAAAATAAAAGTAATAATAAAAACAATGTAATTATGTTTTGACGAAATAAATTATTGATGTTCCTTTTTGTTTTTTCGTTTTCCATTGGTTGTTTCAAAGAGCTAGTAAAAACGACGTCTCGAGGAAAAGCTAAAACAATTGCAACCGAAGGAAATTTTCGCAAGTAAACAGAAATTGGCGTACTTGATATCGTGGCTGGCGTCTTTTGTTTATGGCTCCGTATCAACGCTTTCATACAGAATTGATGAGGGACAGTCGCTCGTAAAACGTTTCCTCAAATTTTCACATGTACAATGCCCAAATGGTTTTTGTTTATGACGGTACTTTTATAAGAAATGTTTTCCGTCGGTACGTTTCCTTCGTTACAGTGCCGACATCTTTGTTTTATGGTACTCTGTTACGTAAAGTTTTTATATCAAACTAGATGTTCTCCTCAGCTCCGCTCCGTAAGGGTTTTCGCAGGAACCGTACTTTTTACTTCAACTTCATATCTGTGCTAAATCACGTAAATAGCGAGTTCAAACAAACCTTTCAGCTTTATTAGTTTCTTTTATTAGGGTTCCGTACCCAAAGGGTAAAAACGGGAACCTATTACTAAGACTTTGTTGTCTGACCGTCTGTCTGTCTGTCCGTCTGTCCGTCTGTCCGTCTGTCCGTCTGTCTGTCACCAGGCTGTAACTCGAGAACGGCAATAGCTAGAGTTGAAATTTTCACAGAATGTGTATATCTGTTGCCGCTATAACAACAAATACTAAAAACAAAATAAAATAAATATTTAAGGGGGGCTCCCATACAACAAACGTGATTTTTTTGGCCTTTTTTGCTCTATATCAATAATGACAACAGGTAGGTACTTAACTTTTTCACAAAATCCTTAGTTATATGTGTACTTTAATATTTAATAATAATATTAAAATAAAATAAAAATTAAGGGGGGCTCCCATACAAAAACAATAATTTTTGGCCTAATTTTGCTCTATAATGGTACGGAACCCTTCGTGCGCGAGTCTGACTCGCACTTGGCTGATTTTTAGGGTTCCGTACCCAAAGGGTAAAAACGGGACCCTATTACTGAGACTTCAATGTCTGTCCGTTTATCCGTCTGTCCGTCTGTCCGTCTGTCCGTCTGTCTCCAGGCTGTAACCCAAGAACGGTAATAGCTAGAGAGTTGAAATTTTCACAGATTATGTATTTCTGTTGCCGCTATAACAACAAATACTAAAAACAAAATAAATTTAATATTTAAGGGGGGCTCCCATACAACAAACGTGATTTTTCAAACATTTTTTGCTCGGTATCAATGATGACAACAGGTAGGTACTTGAAATTTTCACAAAAGCCTTAATTATATGTGTTCTTTAATAATTAGTAATAATATTTAAATAAAATAAAAATTTAAGGAGGGCTCCCATACAAAAAACACAATTTTTGGCCTATTTTTGCTCTATAACGGTACGGAACCCTTCGTGCTCGAGTCCGACTCGCACTTGGCCGATTTTTTATTCTATTCTTCAATTATATTCTGGTTCGGGACCAAATTTTTAGTAGCTTTATTATTGTTATAACAAAAGACCTCATTGATTCTATTAGGTAATTACATAAATTATTATCAAAACGGATAAAGAAGACCATCACACGTGCTAATAAATATTCTAACCCGAAGATGCAAAGTAATAAGTTCAAGTTTCACCATTAATTAAACATTTCACCTTTAAACACGAGCTTGGAACTTGAAATTTAAATTACAGAAGTTACGCTCATAAGCCTCTCTCGGCAACAGAATAAGTCTTAGGGGATTGGGGAGTTGTACAATAGGTACACTTACAAACAGCCGTTTACCCCGTAAAGGTAGGCTGGATTCCTTTCAATAACAAATGTGAAATAGTTAAGTTCTATTTAGATAAAAAGATGGAAGGAAAAATTATATTATCCTTGGTTTGAAATATTACCGCGTGTCTAGACATTAATAACTACAAACCAAAAAAATTGAGTCGGCGCGGTGCAAAACTTAAAAATAATTAATATTCGTTTAAATTCTAATTGTTTCACGATATCGTGTGTGACTTTAAGGCTTTCACAATTTATTCAAACAGGCTTTAGTAAGACAGTTGCCTAAATAAAGTAGTAAGTACTAGAAAAACAGAAGCGTGTCGAACCGCGGTGTGACATCAGCTGCTAATTACAAGTGCTTGGTAGACCGAGCTTTTCTAAGAGTTCACTCCAAAAATTATCGGTCTTACAAGTATAAGCCACAAGCTACATAGTTTTTACCTTCAAAAACTCCTCACACTCGTATATACGAGTATGTAATTTTACTCTGCAAGTAAAATACTGTAAATCCCATTTCGTGTACAGAGGATGTAAAAATAAATTATGTTTTTACCAAATATCTTTTAAAATAATTATTATTTTAATCAAGTTTAAAATAAACTCCTACCTACCTTAAGAGCTCGTTATACGTACAACCCGTTTCGTCTCCGTCCACGCTAATGATTTTCAGAAACTCATTAGCCAAATTTGGCGTGGAAATGAATGGATAGTGATTTTTCGTTAAGTTGTTCATAACTTTTTCCAACGGACTCTTAATTCATGTCGAAATTTCGAGTGTTTTTGATATTATGTTTCTCGTTTTTACTTTTGATCAACTTTGCCAACTTAACGTCATAAGTCCGTTAGCGCGACAGCTGCTGACGCAAACGCTTCGTAGTTTGGTGTTTAGGGACCAATTACGGGCGTTACGATCCGGCCACCGCTCGGTCCCTTGAAATACTGACCCCCGCACCCATTATGGGTCCCGTTTATGCCATCTCGAAGACATCCACGAACATTAGGGGCCGTTCTGCCCCCGAAAAGGGATCTCCGTAAACTCAAATTATAGACATTCAAAGTTACGAAGGTTGGAGAGTTGAAATAAAAGATGATTCCTCAGTTTTCTGTTCCCCGCTCCAAGTTTATGTGAAATTGAAAGGAATAGGCTCGTTACTGAAAGTTAACCTCATCATCATGATCGTCGTTTTGATTTTGGGGAATTCTGATCTTGCTTCAAATTTGAAGTGTATCAAGTCGTGAAATTATATGGAACAGTGAAAATTGTTTCTGACTTTCACGAAAATACTTCCAAACTTACTCCGACTTCGGAAGTAAGTAATCCTTCTATGCAGCAAAAATTCAAAGACTGAATGAATATCGCGGGTATAAAAAATAACGAGCTTAATTTTAACTTTTCTGTTCAAAACATTT
This sequence comes from Polyommatus iphigenia, assembly GCA_963422495.1. NCBI lineage: Eukaryota > Metazoa > Arthropoda > Insecta > Lepidoptera > Lycaenidae > Polyommatus > Polyommatus iphigenia. Next base: position 42,323,417 of record OY730180.1, on the reverse strand, counting down.
ATTTCATGGAAGAAGTTTTTAATTATATTAGGTCAGTATCCTTCATTTAATTTTGTTATAAGTCTGCAGTTTATTCTGTCTTCGTTCACGAGTTATGCACAAAGAATATTAGATTTTGTATCTTATAAACAAGGGTTGATGTTATTTCCTTCAAGAATTTAATGCTTGACTTCTTATAGGTCATTGTTGTCTCGGATTTGGATACCGTATTAATTGTTTTTACTAATCCCACATTATCGTATTTGGCATCCATTGTTCTCGTACGATATCCAACGCTATTTGGAAATAATGATTCACTTGTATTCATCGGATGCCGACTACCGTCTTGTGTATTGGTATCATCATGATTAAACTCATGTCTTACTATATTTAAAACACATAATTTTTATCCATTAATGCTATTAATATTAATAAAAAGTAAATATTATTCATATTTATGTTTGCTTACTGACGCATATTGTCATAATTTGTTAAAAGTTAGAAACCGCTGGTGCATAATGCTTATTGTTATAGTTAACTCATAGATAGTTAATATTTTTTCTGATAAAATTAATCACAATTCACAATACGGGCGTTTGTGTAATAGATATGAATATTTTAATATACACAAGGTTTTTGTGCTAAACTTCAGAATATCGAAGGCATACCTAAATTGCGCGTTAAACGCAATCTTAATAATATATTATAATGTTAATTTAATGATAACATTAGTAACTTCTAAAGATACCTATTAAAATAAGAGAGTTGAGTTATAACTCGACTTGAAGTATATTTAATTTCATAGAAACAATTACATGTTGAAAGGAATTACTTTGTTTCATTTATCGTTGATTTAATGTGTGCATTAAAATATAATACGAGGACCATTAATATAATAATGGATACTAAGCTCTGTGCATGTGAAACAATGCCTCGGCGTTCGTGGAAGCGTTTCGTTTACTGTGTGAGAATTTTAACAAAATCGTATGAACCGTTATGTCCGCATGTAGAATATTACTAGCTTTGACCGCAACTGCGGCACCGTTAGACCGCTTGACCATTCATACAGTATCGTCTGCATTGAATATGTATAAGTTATAATCGAAAGTAAGCCACGCTTTTTTCTTTGCATGACTCCGTTAAGAGCATACGCTAAGACAATTTTTCCATACAAACGTATTCCCCAATTTACTCCCTGGACAATGCGTCTAGACAAATGATTTTTTTATACAATATTGGGATCTGTGAAAGCTATGCCTGTACGTTCGATTTTTTCTAAATTTACTAATAAATAAAAAAATATGAGCATTCGAAAATCCCCAAAAACGAATGCCGCGTACCCCGCCAATCGACCGATCATAAAACAAATTTGAAAGACCTTTAAAAAAAAATGAAAACGTACAGGCATAGAGGCACTCTTCCTGCAGATATTTTATGAAAAAATTATTAGATAGGCTCAATTTTGAAGGAGGAAACTGAGGAATACGGGACCTCGATTTACGCTAAAATTTTGTCGAAAAAAATTCGAAAAAAAAAAAATCTGTCTCTATCACAATCTGCGGGGGAAGGCAGGAAGTGAGGGGAGTGTTGTCAGTCGCTACAGTGTTTTGTACACATACATATACATCGCTGAATACTACGATATGACGCGGGTTTGCCTGTCGATTTATGATATTATAGCGTAAAGTACTGTATGAATCTGGTAAGAGAATGTACATTTTATATAAGTAATCGGACTATGCAGTATAATATAACAGTACCTATTATATTATGAACTAGCTGTTTCAGAGATTAGCCGGAACAAACAGACAGACAGACAGACATACAGACAAAAATTGTAAAAAATGTTGTTTTGGTGTATGTAGCGTAGGTATGGACATAGTATATGAAATTCATATGCATGTAGTAACAAACGGTTCTTTCAATATTACAAACAGACACTCCAATTTTATTTACATATAATATCATGTATAGAATATAGATGTATCTATAGATTTTACGTATAAAACTAACTTTTAACTGCGGCCAAATTTTTTTTCACTTTTGTATTGGCAAGCGCCCCAGCGTCACGAGTTTCCCCATACAAAAGTGAAAAAAAATTGGTCTTTCAGCACTGATACTTTCACAGTGAACTCTTTACATCCTGTATATCTTATCTGTACATCTTTCATACATCTTTTGTTACACCCTGTATATCAATTATCAGCGTCTGAACAAATGTGCCTTTATAATAATATAATAATATCTATGGACGCTTCACACCACGTCAGTCTGGCCCCATGCTAAGTACCTGAAGGACTTGTGTTACAGGTACCAGACAACGGAAATATATTTAATACTTTTATACTATACATATATTTAAGATTTTTATTATATCATACACATATTTAATACACATCCATGACCCAGGAACATTGAAAAACTTTTTGTTCCGTCGGCGGGATTCGAACCCGCGACCCCCGGCTTGAGTTGCCACACACTCTAACCATTAAGCCACGGAGGTCGTCATTTTCAAAAGAGTATGTATGTTGTATGTATGTATGACATGTAAGTGTCATACATACATACATACTGTAGTATATGTATGTTTTTATGTTTGTGTTCGCATATCTCTGAAAGTACTATCCCGATTTCAGTAATTATTTTTTTGTTGTACTAGGTATTGTTCAACTTAGGGAATAGTGCAAGTTTCATCAAAATCGGTTCAGTAGTTACCTACTAGTTATGGAAATAGGGAGTTTTAATTCTCAATTACGTACAATTTTGGAGTCGGTTTTATCTTTTTAAAATACAGTTATCATCACTCAACGCCTCACGTACGCCTCCATGGTCCAGTGGTTCAGAGCTCGGCTCTTGACTCGGAGGTCGTGGGTTCGATTCCCGCGTTGGAAACATGTTATTTCCTAGTTTGGTTAGGATAATGCAGGCTGATCACCTGATTGTCTGACAAGTAAGATGATCCATGCGTCGGATGGGCATGTAAAAAGTCGGTCCTGCGCCTGATCTCTCGCCAGTCGTGTCGGTCTGCCGTCCCACTGGGTTATGAGAGTAAAGGAATAGAGAGTGCTCTTGTGTACTGCGCACACACTTGGGCACTATAAAATTACTCCTGCGTAGGTTTCAATCAAACCGGCCACCGTCACCGAAACCGGTGTGGAAGCTATTATTATTATTATTATCATCACTCAAAATTAATAATAATTTTCCCTAAAAAACTGTCATAGTAATGGGCCTGCTCAACCGGAGAAATACCACGCGCTCACAGAAAACCGGCGTGAAACAACGAACAACAGTTTCGCCGAGTGAGTGAGTTTACTGGAAGTCCAATCCCATACCTTATTCCCTTCCCTACCCTCCCCTACCCTATTCTCTTTTAAAAGGCCGGTAACGCACCTTCAGCTCTTCCGTTGTTGCGAGTGTCCATGGGCGACGGTGGTTGCTTTCCATCAGCTGCCCTAGCACGGGTTTGTCGATATAGAAGAAATAGATAAAGACAAGAAGTTCTATAGTTTCTTGGATAATAGCTACTGTTTCAAAGTAAATAAGGTCGTAGATTCATCGACAGCAGAAATCGTTTTTATGTAGGCTTTCCGAGCAACTTTTACGACCTATAATAATTGTTTTGCGAGCTCGGATTTATAAACATTTTATAAAATGTTACACAATTTGTCTAGCACTTCGCGATTTCAATTCATTTTTGAGGGTGGAATTATCAATTTTCCTACGCTAAGGAATGGGTAATAAAAACAGTTCAAAAAATGCACATAAAAGTAAAATAGCATTGACAATGAATCTACGACTTTATTTACTTAGCCGTAGGATCTTTTATCAAAAAAACTACATGGTTATAAAAATTTTAGTATTATTTTGTCTACGAAAATCTGAAACATTTAACAATTCCTCTCAATCAATTCAGCAAATGAATTGTCGAAACTGTCAAACTGACAATTTTAAATGTCAATTTAGTAAGTTAAATTACAAGACATGAATTGTGAATTGCAAGCAGAATTGCATTTTGCGATTTAAATAAAATGAATCACATTATGATTCATGATATGATTCTACTAAGCGACCACTTTAGCCCCGCCACAGTATAGCAATATCTATACTGAGGCCCCGCACAGCACAACGCTAACGTAAATTATATTCACAATACCTAATAATAATATTATTATTATAGCTCCAACTTCCAAGCAGACTGCGTCGAGGCTCTGTGCGGGAACGAGGGGCCCAACGGGGTGAGGGCGCGAGCCGGGCGGTAGCGGCGCACGCACACATAGAATACTCACACACACAGGCCGGCGCGCGGCGCAGGGCGAAGCGCGATGGCAATAGTTTCTTCAAATACCTATTTTTTAAATTCTCCTGTACCCGCGTATCCTCTTAATGTCCTATTGAGTTCCTTATAGTTTCTTGATGACCTTAGCTTTTCCGTTCTAGATAAAATAAACCGTGCGAGCATCTTTATCTTAATAATTATCAGCCACTATTGTATTGTCTTAAGCTTCTGCAGCTTGTGCCTTTATTATTGAAAGAGGCTTTGTTGCGCTAATTGTTATTACCGCCGGTTAAGGCAGCGCATAAAGTATGTCGTCAAGCGAGTTTCTGTTACTTTGACATTGATTTCTGCTCGTGCTAAAATTACTGTCGTTATCCGGCGTATTTATGTTGGCTGTCTATTGACAAGTAGATTTGCAAGTGGCAATGACATTACACCAATGACCAATACTAATCATTGTTATGTAATTAAGCGTAGGCATTGGACTCAGGCTCGACAAGGTCAGAGCATTGACCGCCGCAAGTCGCAACTGCCCGACAAGTTTCTGTACCCGGCTCAGGATTTATCCAATCAACGCGAGTTGCCAGATATTTTATTTATGATTCCATCTTTTATAGCTATAGGTTTTATACTCTGCGTATTTTATGAGTTTTTTCTTTATTGCATGTTGGAGTATTTTTAAGTTTATTTATTTGAAGGAAAACCTTCTACGTTTTCCAAATGTATCGCTGTAGAAATATAATAAAATGTTTATATCAAGTTTCAATCAAAAATACTGTTACACATTCAGTTTGTATTTTTATTGTACATTTACGTTCTCATAAAAATTCTTATCGGTTTCATTCAACTGTTTTCAAATCCCATTTCTACAAAGATAATACAAAATATACATAAAACATACATTATAGCATACCTATAAGCATTTTTTGGAAATATAGTATTAATAAGTAATTATTTCATTTTTTCTTTGCAACGAACCAAACGTAACCAAATCATGTGAAAACTGATTTCAATTAACTACAATATCATTAATCATTACCTGTTTTAAAACATGATGTGCATAAAAATCATATTGTACAATTCCACATGAGTAACCGTTATGTGATTTGTTATTGTAATGTAAACTCTGTCTACTACGTCTATCGATTACTTTCAAAGTGTAGCTGCGTGCGGTCCCAAAGTGATGCCCTGCGGCACGCCGTCATTAGCGTTCTCACCTTCCAAACTCGTGAATGCCAGGTTAGTTTTTTATGAGACCACAATACATTTACGATAGTGTTTCGTGTTATATCTGACTTTAATCGAATAGTATTATTTATGTACCCATAAAGGAAGACACAAATACAATAGAAGAGATAAAATCAAAGGTTAAACATAGAAATGAGAGTCTAGTTATTTACGATCTGCGCGGTTTATAATATACCATTAAATGTATATTTCCAAGTTACAAAATTTGATTTACTTAAAAAAAATAATAATTGAATAATGTAAAGGAACCGGCTGATTAAAAACATGACGAGAGAAATGATTTTATCGTATAAGCCTTTATGATAACATACAAAAACTTGAAGTGCTAACGGGGTCTTGTAAACAACCTTTTGATGTTCAGTTAGACTGTTAGAACAACTTCATGATAGAGCTACCATAGTGACCGTTTCTACGGATGCTCGCATGTGCCGTATTAGGAAACCTGTTAAGTAACGATACCGTTACCGGAGGCCGATCATCAATAAAATCCTTTTATTGGATAACGAGCCACGGTCATTGACACATTTATTTCGATGATAACACACTTGCGAGGTTAATAAAAGCTGTAAAAAACGTCGTGATGATAACACATTTTTGGATAGTAAAAAAGCCGTAGAAAATCTGATAAACGTGGTTTTATAGGCATTTAAAAGTTATTACATAAGGTTCAATGCGTAAAACGAATTGATGACTATCTTTTAATGTCTTCTGGTTCTATTCTTGAGGTTTGAAAATTCTCCGACGAATAATATTTCGACATAAAATTGTTATTTTATGCACTAAATCATGAACTGGAAGTATACATTCCATCATTATTATTATAAAGAGAAAGGATTTGTGTGCTTGCATCGAAGAGTTGTGGCACAGGCAGATTTTAAGGAAAGGTTGAAACAAGGACATAATTATAGACCTTTTTACCCTAGAAATATTATGTATAAAACCCATGAAGTTTTATTTTATGTGAAACTAATCTGGAATGTATTTTGCCCATGGTTATGGGTAACTTATATTGCAGATTATGTCGATTGTCGACATTGAAGACTTAAATAAATTTTGTTTTATTTGCAAATGCTTAGTAAAATTGACTTATTGCGCAAGCACTTAGATAGAAAGTAAATATTTAAGAACGTGGGTTAGAAGAAGATGGCAAATGAATGACATTGCTAATTTATTCGTGTCAAGCGTCATAACATGTGAAAGGTGATGAAATAGATGTTCTGTGAATCTAGAGCTATTAAAGTTGCTAGATAGTTCTGGTTTGGATTTGAGAGCAGAAATCATGTAAATAATAAACTCGAAAGTTTTCAAATTAAAATAAATGACAATGATTTTTATGATAAAGACTTATATGAACAAATTGGATCACTAGGATTGAATTCCAGACAGTTAAGACATCAACGACAAGATTTAATTGACATGAATTGTGTATTGATTTCTTTTAAAGATATGATCAGTAAATATCTTTAAGAATGTAAAACGAACGCGAATCGAGTACATACGTAACTAATAATACGATACGTTTTTTAACCTGCTTTGAAGGACGAATCAATAATATTCTTGGCCGCCATCGTAATATAATTACTATTGATTTATTCACATTGGGCTCTTTGCTCACATCAAAATATTATATAAAGTCCAAATTCTCAAACACTTATAAAATAATACAAGTTTCTTTTCATCTCATAGGATTTTAAGAATAATGATGACGATCCTCGAAGAAAAATTGCTTCTGATTTTTGTCTACGTTGAAACAACGCTTTCGATTCGGGATTCGTCCTGATATTCGTGTAGCCGTGTTGGATATACGCGCATTTCGTATTTATTGTCATCGATAGATATTCGCAATCATCTCCAATTGAGTAATCGAATGGCGAACGACGAACATTGTGGTTGAATTATGATGAGCTCGCTCATTGTGCGACAGACCAACTTTTGTCAGCTGAAATTGTTGTTGTTACCCAACGCTCTTGTTGTTATATTATGTATTATCAATAAAATATTGTTATTATATTTTGTACGGATGTAGCGTAAGGTAAATGACTAGTAGATTGGACAATACCAGTCATTGGAAAAAGCACAAAAACACAATATTTATTAATGTTGTTTTAATAATTTCCTGTTTTTAAAGTAAAAGAACGCCTGTTTTTAAAGAAAAACAGTCAGTTTTTAAAGCAACATTAATAAATATGGTGTTTTTGTGCTTTTTCCAATGACTAGTACTGTCCAATCTACTAGTCATTTACCCTATTTAGCTATTTACACTTTATATAAAAACTAAAATCTAGCCTCTAAAATTTTCCCATTTATGATGTAAACTTGGGACTAAGTATCGCTTACTTAAAATTTGTACTTCCTCGTTAAAGTATTTCTTGCGTTTGCCAAGATAAAACTATCGTCAGATTTCGTTACAATGAAACAGGAACTAGTTAGTTTATGCCAAATTGGCTGCTCTATGAAATAGTTTGTATAAACTTGCTTATCTGAATACTAAAGCGTTTCGGGTAGAATACACTGTAATGGGTACCCATTGTTAAAATTGTTCGACTTTACTTGGAATCTGCATTGTAATTTCAGATTTTTCGTTTGTTCAATGTTTTAATTTTTAAATAGCATCTGTTGCTAGGTATAATTTATGTTTTAACTTTTAACCTTTTACGTACCAGCAAATAAAATTAATAATACAGAAAAAGCTACTTTAAAAGTACGGTACTACTCCTTAACTAGTATTTTTTTTAAACTTGATAGCGTCTAGATTTGTAATTATAAAAAAATTGTCACTAAAGTACAGCAATTACACTGCCGTTCAAAAACATTGCTAAGCGAAATCATTCATTTCGTTTTATTCATTTCACGTAACACAATAAAAAAGTATTTTTGGACGTCCAAAAATAGAACTTTAAAGTAGGCACTTGAGCTGAAATCAATTAAATCCTTTGAAAATAAATGCTCACTGAAACGTTAAAATTTACGAGGACTGAAATGGAAATTGCTTAGTTGTAATAGAGTAATCCAAATCGGTTATGGCACTCATTAATAAAGTTAATTAATGTGGCGTGAAAAATTATGATTTAAATACAGCTACGCCTATTAATATATTGTTTAGTGCGCCATTTTACAGCACGTTTTGGAAATGTCGCTTAGCTAAGTGGAAAAATATTCCACGCACTGATTATGTCACGAAAATTAAAGCGGTATACGGTGTTTTCTACACTTGTCAGGTCATTCGTTAAAAATGTTTCACGAATTTCACGAGGCCACTCGTTTATAGGCACAATATTGTGTACAACAGGGACCGATTTTGAGTCATAAATATCTCTGGCAACAAATTATCCTAATAGCGCTTGGCAAGTCTTGTCTGATTTGGTTGAGTTCACTGGGGATTGAGATGGATGTTTATTGAGGTTAACCCTGTGTAAGGCTGAGACACGAGAATGCAAGTCATTATTCTCGCCGTGCCTGAGGAGTGCTATGCTCGGAAATATTATGTCTATCATCTGTCCGATTCTATTATCTAGCATCGTATCTTATGTAGATCTTCAAAATTCAAAGTTTATTCTTCAACTGTTGACTTTTCTGCAATTTTATTTTGATTAAAGTTACTTTATAATTTATAAATATTCTGCAGTATACTGGTAGTACGACGTAGTGTTAATCTTATTTTTTTATTATTAAAATTCTGTTTATTTTTTGGCCTTTCGAGCATACTTTACTGTCTCATTTGTTATAAATATTATTATTAATTTATTATGTTTATTGTTCTATATTAAGGGGCATTACATTTTTTGCAGTTCAGTCTAGTTTTAATCTTTCACGCCTCTTGGATATTTTTGTCTGATCTATTATATTTTATAATTTATAGTGTCTTAATATTCTTTGTCACCTTAAATACTACGGGAAATATCTAAATTAAAGGACCTTAGGAGATATTTAAATTAGAGGAGGAATTGTTACAAAACTAGTACAATCAAAGAAGAACTTTATTTAATTAAATTTGACTTGGCCTGGAATTTCATTGGTAAATAAATGTTCCAGATATCTTCCTCACTATCTCCAAGTATTTCTTATCTCGACTTTAACTGAATTCCTCTCTCTCTTTGACTTTTCTCAGACAGCTTGGCGTCTACATTTACGCTCGGTTCAAGCTGATATAATATTACACATAGAGAAAAGATTTTCTAATTCATCGCTTTATTGATCACGTGTTTTCACTTTTATTTGTTTGAAAATTGTGAAGCTTGAGAAAGGTAACTTACAATAATTATTATGAATGCATAAATTGTGCATTTGCATCTGCGTACCTAACATAATATATCCAGATTATTTAGTTAGTTGAATATAGGCAAATATTATTAAGGGCGGGCTGTGCAATTTTGCTCTGTTTTCTAATAAGTATTACGATACCGGAAGACGATTGACTCAAATGAAATTGAGATTTATTTAATTATTGTATATTTATCTGATATTTAGCTAACGGAAAACACGATGCACATATTTTGACTCGTTAATTTTATTTTTCGAAATTATGAATCTTTTTGGGAATTTCAACAATTATCTGTTACACTTATTGAGTTACTATCATTAAATAACTTGCACTACTACAATCACACATTTTATAAAATCAATTGCTAAAGTTTCATTAGTATTGTATTTAGTTTTTAAATAATGATCAAAAAACAGTTTTGGGACTTACGACCTTCACTTACGTGCTATAATGCGGAAACCGTTGTTACGCGATATTGTTCACTATTAGCTGCAGCCTAAAGCACATTGCCCGGAAGCACGATTCATGGAATTATTGTATCACAATTGGAGGATAGCGTTGTGTGTAGGCGGGGCTAGCGTTTTCACAGTAGGCTCTTAAGGCCGTCCCCCGAGCAAACGACCTTGGCCATACATTTGCCGCGTTGCCGAGATCGCGCCAAAACCCTATTATTTTTACTTATCTTAGTTCAAAATTGTCCTAAAATATATTTAAAACGGGGAATATGTAGTTTATGATATTGTCGATCTATTGGCGTGAGTTTCAAATAAAAGTAATTTGTAAATGCTAAGGAGATGCTGAATGTTTACTTGAATTTTAATAAATTGGTATTAATTACTTTGGAAGCTGATATCATGAGTATAATAAACAAAAATAGAAAATTTAAAACGGAGAAAGGGATGTTGATATACTGAAGATTATTGCTGTATTTTTGTTATAACTTTGTAGCTTTCAGAATATGAGTTTATAAGGTTTTAAATACGGTAAATTACGGAATCTCCAGAGGGAACGCCCTTAACGTATAATCAGGAAATAATAATTTTGTACACAAAGTATTGATTGAAGGATCGATACTTGAACATAATGATTGTTTCAAATATTTTACTTTGTTTTCTTCGAAATGAATGGAATTGGAGCTTGAACGCGAAGTACCAATTGGGTCTGGGAATACTAATAACCCAAGTGCTCTACTATTGTATTCTGTACTTTTTTCTATTTATTGTTATAGTTCTGAGTGCTCGCTCTTTGCCCTATTTAAGTTATTGCGAGACGTTGTTGGATTGTTAAAGATGCAAAGGGACTTTATTATTAAAATGAAAAGCATTACTATTTACTACATAATATGTAGTAACATTTTCACTGTACGTACCTGCGTAACTATAAAATCTATCCATACTAATATTATAAATGCGAAAGTGTGTCTGTCTGTCCGTCTGTTACCTCTTCACGCCCAAACTGCTGAACAGATTTTGCTGAAAAATGGTATGGAGATACTTTGGTTCTCGGGAAAGGATATAAGATAGTTTTTATTTCGGAAAATGTACGGTTCCCGCGCGATGAACGATTTTTGCGCAACTGAGTTTGAGCTGAAGCCTTCTACTGTATTATATAATACTAGCGACCCGCCTCGGCGTCGCACGGGTATAAAATATATTATAGCCACTGAAAAAATGATTAAAATCGATTGCCTATGATCCTTCACGTGGTCTACTTCTTATCTGTGCCAAATAACATAAAAATTGCTCCAGTTATAGTTCGCGAGATAAGCCCTTTCAAATAATTTCCCCCGTTTTTTCCACATTCTCCCATTAGTCTTAGCGTGACAAAATAGCCTTCTATACATATAATAAAACTGTAGAAATGACGATTCTGTACATTAAAGATATTCAAAAAATAATAAGCGGAGGGTGTCACTACATCGCTATACAAGCCAAAAGTGTGGTCAGTTTTTTTGTCTGTCTGTCTGTCTGTCTGTCTGTCTGTAAATGTTTGTTCCACTATCACACGAAAACTACTGATCTGATTTGAATGCGGTTTTCGCAGACATATTTGTCTTCTTCCAACTTAACATCTGGTGTATAAAATTTTTCCCCCCCACCCATCTAAAGGGACAAAAGAGGGGTCAGATTTTGTATAAGACTTTTGCTTTAACACGAAAACTACTGATCCGATTTGAATGCGGTTTTCGCAGACATATTTGTCTTCTTCCAACTTAACATCTTGTGTATAAAAAAATTTCCCCCCACCCCTCTAAAGGGACGAAAGAGGGGGTCTGATTTTGTATAAGACTTGCTTTAACACGAAAACTACTGATCTGATTTGCATACGGTTTTCGCAGATATATTTGCCTTCTTCCAACTCAACATCTGGTGTATAAAAATCACCCCCCCCCCCCCCCCCCCCCCCCACCAAAGAGAGGGTCAGATTTTGTATAAGTAAACGTTTTTCTTTAATGTTTAAATGGCAAAACAACGTTTGCCGGGACAGCTAGTCCTCTAGTTTTGAGATTAGCGCGTTCAAGTTAGCCCTTCAAATAATTTTCCCCGTTTTTCCCACATTTTCCTCTATTTCTTCGCTCCTATTAGTCTTAGCGTGATAAAATATAGCCTATAACCTTCCTCGATAAATGGGCTATCTAACACTGAAAGGATCATCAAAATCCATTGCGTAGTTTTATATATTAAAAGGAACAAAGGGACATGAGGGAAAAAAAGCGACTTTGTTTTATAATTTAATGTATAGAAGACGTGATGATACTTACAGAGAGAGCTTGTCTCCGTCAGTATTTGTGTTAAGATTCCTCTTTCTTTTATGAAGGTTATACTTTATTATTTTAGCATACTGCTTTTCGTATACCACGGTTTTTATTTATCAGCTGTTGTTCAACTACTAAAAATACTCATGCATAATTTAAGCACTGTTTTTGTGTGATATAAATAATTTCGGAGGACATTAATACAAATAACGGCATTAAAATGATACGCTCAACGTGTGCTTCCCGCATGTTTTGTGCCTGCATATGCAAATACACCGACACATAAATATTTCGTTTGCGCCCACATGACCTCAATAAAACATCATCATCATGCAAGATAGACTATACTTTCAAATTCAACGGTTTTCTACAGGGTGTAACAAAACTAAGTGATAATACTTTAAGGGTGTGTATGTGTTCCTTGTAGAGAGTTCACTGTAAAAGTAGCAGCGCTGAAAGACCAAATTTTTTTCACTTATGTACCTATGGGAAAACTCGTAAGTCGTGACGCTGGGGCGCTTGCCCATACAAAAGTGAAAAAAATTTGAGTCTTTCGGGCCTGCTTCTTTCACAGTGGACTCTCTACAAGGAACACATACACACCCTAACGTATTATCACTTAGTTTTGTTACATTCTGTATAGCTAAGTGAAGGTATTTAACATTCTAGATGACCCGGTGAACTTCGTAGGTATAGCTTTCCTCCTAATATAAACCTTCCCTGGACTTCCATGAATATTTCGAGACTAAAATTAGCCAAATCAGTTCAGCCATTTTCAAGTTTTAGAAAACTAACTAAAAAAATAATAATCATAATCTATTGAAAAATAAAAATATTTAAATAGATTATAATGACTTTGTTAATTTGCTAATAGCTGCTAATAGTAATAGAATAATAACGTGATGAATGGTTAATAGCTTATAATATTATGTCCTATTAGTTGCCTTGGCTTATAGTTGGGGAGGGGAAGAGGGGATTTCGGGAGTAGCTCGAGCGTGTCTCGTGTTATCATGGTATAGAAATCAGATTTCTCACGTGGTGGGTAAAAAAAATATTTTTTTTTTTGTATATTGAAATGTCGTCGGATTTGTCAGATTAAGATAGGGGATGTTTAGTATACCCCAAAGAAGCTTCCATAATTAAAGCACTGACGATTCACAGGTTAGGTAAGTCTGTAGGGACATTATAAAATATAAAAAAATAAAGCTTCATATTTTCTTAACTAAGCTTCGCAGATGTTTTATTTTGCTCTAAACTAAATAATTTAGTCCTTGTTGTCTAAAATATGTTTATAATTTACCTAAATAAGCAATTTTCTGAATATATTTTCTTTTTTTTCTTTTTCAAAACTTTAAAATGGCTGCAGTTTCTGAACTACAGCTTTACCTAATGTACAAAACCTACTAGGTCTCCATGACGTTCGAGTGACTACAAAAATAGCACCCTCCCCTCCTCTACTATTACCCTCTAAACACTTAAGACTAGCAGATGATGATGATGATGATGATGATGATGAAGAGGATCGCTAAATTTATGCTCAGTCGCGAGTAAAGCTTAAAGCAGAATACAGGTTCTGATGAAATTGCATTGACCTTTGAATTATGGGACGACAACATCTAAGGTTAGAGAGTTCAATGCAAAATTGGTTTCTAATAACTGTCTAGATTCCGTATACTATACGGCCCTGGCTTCAATTAATTCTATATTACCTCGATCGTGGGAATCGCAGACACAATAGATTTTCAATTGTTATGCGGCAGCCGGGTGCCGCTTGGGCTTGATGGGATATTATGTTGAATATTATTTTTCGTAAGTACTTTTAGCAAAATGACTCGTCAAATATAGTTTCTAAATTCTCAATCGTACTCGTTTAGATTTTCAATTATACATTTTGGAATTGGTAAAGTACGTTAATTTTATTGACATATTTTAGCTTCTAGCCGTTGATACTGACGATTAATAGTTATTACAAAGTAACAGCAATTAAGTTGTTATAGTCGGTATGTGTGTGAGAATTGTCTATGGAATATGCATGCTCTTAACCTGTCCGCACAATATAGGGCACCGTTAACGATAGAGGCACACATAAATCTCGGTATCTATGGCACTCACACACTTTCTCTGCGATGACCTTTACCAAGCCTTTGACTAGACACGAAAATGTCAGATGCTTTTAGTTTTTTGTTGAAAGGTTTATTTTTATAGATTTTCGAATCTGTTTTATAAGAAGCTTGATTTGATCTCAATTATTATTTTATTATTACTTTTTGCGATTTATGTGGTGCTCTAAAATATGCGTGACTATGCTACGTTTGCCGTTAGAAAATCTTTCCATATATTCAGCGTTCGTTCATATTATATTCGTCATTGGGTAGTCAATTTTATTGATTTGCTGTTGTTGCTCTTAAAATGGCTTAAGTGATGTGGGAAGCCCACGTGTCTGAACTTGCGCAGAATGCCTACGTTTGCCAGTCTCTTAGGATTTTCTCAAACACGCCTACGCGACCAAAATTGAAATGTCGCCAAAATATATTGAATTTGGAAGAATACAGCTACGTGCATTTAAAATGAGTTCCTCAGTAGCGGAGTATTTTATTTCCAACTAGATATTGTCCGCAGCTTTGTTAGTATAGAAATTTGTTTGTCACGCGGTAACCGTGTATTTTACCGCAACAAAAACTATCCTATGTCCGTCTCCAGGATGAACAGTTTGAGCGGAAAGAAGTTACTGATAGCTTTAAGGCCAGACCAGTTCGAAAAAACAGATTTTTAAGCTTCCAGTCTGAAGAAATTATGTGGAATTCTCTTACACCAAAATTAATGTAGACTCAAAATGGAACAAAGTAAGAAAATAATCGAACAGAATATTGAAAAATAGCATGGTAATAATTCTGTAAAAAACTTGAATATCACCATAAAAATACAATTCAAATTCGAAAATCTCGTAATTTTCAATGACAATGATATGATTTTTTTTTTCAAAAAGGATAGCTTTTTTATAGTTCTAAGAAAACAACCGAATAGTTTTCTCCTATTTTGCCTTGTCAAGGACGCGGCGAGCGTCGTAACCGCCACTGTACAAGGCGCGCTGATATGAATGTTATTTTAATATCATTTACGTCGATATTCGCACTAACAGACATCGACCTGCTAATTTAAGGGACAGCCTTACCTTAACACACAATTTCATATTTTTGGTCAATCAACACGCAGAAGTCCCCTTTATGCCAGAATATTGAATTTGTCTGTTTTTAAACAGTTTTTAGGGTTCCGTACCCAAAGGGTAAAAACGGGACCCTATTGCTGAGACTTCGATGTCTGTCCGTCTGTCTCCAGGTTGTAACTCAAGAACGGTAATAGCTAGAGAGTTGAAAATTTCACAGATTATGTATTTCTGTTGCCGCTATAACAACAAATACTAAAAACAAAATAAATTAAATATCTAAGGGGAGGCCCCATACAACAAACGTTATTTTTCAAACATTTTTTGCTCGGTATCAATGATGACAACAGGTAGGCACTTGAAATTTTCACAAAAGCCTTAATTATATGTGTACTTTAATGATTAATAATAATATTTAAATAAAATAAAAATTTAAGGGGGGCTCCCATACAAAAAACACAATTTTTGGCCTATTTTGCTCTATAACAGTACGGAACCCTTCGTGCGCGAGTCCGACTCGCACTTGGCCGATTTTTTACGTTCCTAAGTTTTATGCCTTTCACTAGTTTTTCGGCAAATGTCTCATCCTTGTCCATCCATGTTCCATCCTAGCTCATTCATGCTGAAGGCTCCCACGGCCTATCGATAATGATAATCCAAACATCCATTGGCAAGTCATTATCTGATGCTATCTCCAAGTAGCTTGTTCTCTTTGGCTCTTATGTAAATGCCTCAGGCGAGAGTCTACGAGATAAATCTACGTAATTAGTGTTTGGTTATTGATACGTGATTAATTATACGTAACAACGTAGTCAATCATTCCACATTACAAAGCCTAATTAATTTAATAGACATAAAATCATTGGCACATGATAATAGCTAATTTGTTGAGCTCGATAACGTATAATAAAAGCTAATTTTGTAATACAATATTTACACAAACATGTTACGTCCTTGAGGGACTAGAATCATAGTATACTAGAATGTCTAATGTGGTATAGAAATTAAGAATTAGCTATGTAATATCACAGACAAATTAAATTACTATATTATGATTAGATTGCTAAGGATGATCGCAACTAAATCTGTTAGCAATAACATGCTAGGTAATCAGACGCGTCTTCAGTCCATGGCCCTGTATGGAGCTCCCGTCTGGGCGGACAACCTTAACACCCAGAGCAGAGCGTTACTGAGAAGTCCTCAGCGACTGATGGCGCAACGGATCATACGCGGATATCGCACAATATCCTGCGAAGCAGCGGTAATCCTCGCCAGAACCCCGCCTTGGGACCTGGAAGCACGGGTTCTGAGCGAAATCTATTATCGCACGGCGGAAGTCAAAAAGAGGGGGACCGAGTATCCCCTGAACTGACCGCTCGGTGGAGGCGTCAGGCGCGCATAATTATAATGCGCGCCTGGGAGAACCGGATGGCAATACCAACGGCTGGACGCGCAGTGGTGGCAGCGTTTCGCCCGCACCTGCAGACGTGGGTAACGCACTGCAAAGGCGTCCTCACCTTCCGTATGGTGCAGATGTTGACCGGGCACGGGTGCTTTGGCCATTACCTGCACCGTACGGCTAGGAGAGAACCGACGACGCAGTGCCACCACTGCGATCACGGAGATGACACAGCGCAGCACACGCTCGAGGACTGCCCGGCATGGGCAGAACAACGAGCGGTGCTCTGCGCTACTACCGGATTTGACCTAAGCCTCCCGGCCATAGTGACGGCTATGGTTCGGTCGAGTGAAGGATTTGACGTAATAGCCAACTTCTGCGAGGCCGTCATCTCGCAGAAAGAGGCTGCCGAACGGGAGAGAGAAGCGGACGTGGCCGCGGATCCCGTTCGAAGACGGCGCGGAGGGCGCAGGTGCGCCATACATGAGCGCCAGCTCCCGCCGTAATCAGGGCTCGGGCGGCGGATTGGGGAATCCGCTGCCCATTGCACGAGCCCTGCCCGGTAGAAGAGCGCCCGGTGCCTCGGGCTGCTCTCCCGAAGGCTCAACAGCTTTACAGCTGCTGCGATGAAGTCTGCCAGACAGATGCCGCTAACTGGGCTGCCGCAGATATCGCCCTCGTCGGCGGGTCCGGTGGCCCAGCAGCGTAGCGGAGGAAGGAGGCACCGGTGGGTTTTAGTGGGTAACCCCGGGTGCTCCTCCTTACCGCAGCACCTGGGGAGTCCCACATACCCCGGCGACCACTCCCCCGGGTCGCTGGGGATGCGTAACGCATTTCCCACCGATCAAAAAAAAAATAAAGGTAATCAGACGTGTCGTTTTGGAAAATCCACCTATTTTGATATTGATCCACTTGAAATCCTGAGAGCATGACATTCATAATAAAAGTAATATTGGCTTATTTTATACCCAGTAGATAAAGTGGTGCTAAATTTTGGCTAGGTATAAAATGACGTTACACTATTGCGTGATGCAACATTTTTTCTTAACGATGAATAACAATGAGGTAGGTACATTATAATTAACAAAAAGCTATTTCGAGGTGCATGACGTGTGGGAGTCGAAAGGATCGCGCATACACTCACGCACTCACCCACCCTGTGGCCTGTATACTTCATTGTTTTAGTATCTACCTACTAACGAAGGAGATAATTATTGAATTCAATTATTTATTAGTCTAGTAATTCACGTTGAGACGACGGATGAAAGTAATGAAAAACGACGAAGCCATATTGTATTGTATAAATCCAATCAAAAGGTATAAACGCATCGTTACTCAGTAATTAACCCATCAAGCCCCATAAGGACACCGGTGACCGCGACAACAATAGAATAACAATAGATTTCCAAGAATCCGCGATCGAAGGATACATAGTAATACATAGTAGGTATATTTACATAGTGAACAGTCAGCAGACACGAGTATTTCTTTCAATTTCTACTTGTACTGACTACAGTGTAATAGCTACACAACTCGGTTACGGGTTAAAGACAATATCTTATCGGAACTGTAAACTTTACATGTAACGAAATAAATAAATAATAAAAATAAATAAATAGCTGTGAGCTACGACTTAAATATTGTAACAGTATTTTTTTTTCTCTTTTCTCTTTTTCCTTTCAACATTACTTTGAGTAATTTGTTGCTCTTCTCTTGTAATATTATCTTATATCTTTAAACGAGCAATTCTTGTATATATATAATTGGAATCTTGGAATCGGCTCCAACGATTTTCATGAAATTTAGTATATAGGGGTTTTCGGGGGCGATAAATCGATCTAGCTAGGAATCATTTTCATAAAATGTCATTTTATGTGTGTTTTTTTTATTTTTTTGAATACCGAGCGAAGCTCGTTCATATAGCTAGTGATACTTGTATTAGACGTGAACATAATTAAGGTAAATTCGAAATGTTAGTGAAACACAAATTTCATGTAAATATCACAACAAATCCGACCCAGGTAATGTATCGTTTTTGGATTAATAGCGTTTATTGTGTTTGGATCCTTTGTAGGGTTAATACATATTAAAATATATACGTCGCTAAGAACATTACGGGTCAGATGTCCGGAGCTAAGCCGGCATTTGTCGAAAAGCCCAAAGTATTTGCCGACTTACGGCTCGACGTAATAGGATTACAATGCAAAACATAGGTGGGGTACAGTCGAACAATTTGCTGAAGTACCATTCGCAAAATATTGTTGGGGCAGATTTTCTGGAGGGTCACGATTGCAAGACGTTTTTGGATATTGCGCGTAAATAGTTTTGGGTAGGGTTTTTGCTTCCTATTTTTAACCCCCGACCAAAAAGAGGGGTGTTATAAGTTTGACGTGTCTGTCTGTCGGTCTGTCTGTCGGTCTGTCTGTCTGTGGCATCGTAGCATCCAAACGGGTGGACCGATTTTGATCTAGTTTTTTTTTGTTTGAAAGCTGACATGACCGAGAGTGTTCTTAGCTATAGTTCATCATCATCAGCCTGCTGAAATATCACGGTTTATCTGGTTCGTGATAGGCCGATTAGCAACTTGCAGTCGTTTGATGGGTTTAATATTTTGCATTCTGATTCGTGACACTTCTGAATATAATATACACATTATTGGAATGTTGACCTGGTGGAGCAGCACCACCTGGTAATCAATAGGATACCCAACTCCTCACCAACTTAGAGCAGAGGTTTCGTGTTTGGGCTCATTTTAATTGCGACAGCCAGAAGACGTAGATAAACAGTAAATATTTCAGTTTCAGTAATCATCTGGATTCTATAGGAGCCGAGCTCCGTATGAACCCAAAGTGGAGGTTTCATGTTTGGGCAGTGGGCTCATATTGACGGCCTCATCCAAGAGGACATATTTTATAGATGGTATTCATTGGGATATGATCCAGTTGATAGGAATTATTCTGCACAAGTTTAAAAATCATAAAATTAAATTAAATTAAGAAATTTAAAAAAACCCCCGCCAAAAACTTTAAAAAGTAAAGAAATAATATTTACTGACTTTAAGTTTAAATAATTCCTAAGAGTAAAGTAATATTTTAGTCCATAAATGTTGTCAAGGTGTGTCGGGGGACCGCTAATGTAGATGTTTGATTTCACTTATCATTATAGTTTAAGGGTCAGTTCACAACGACCCGAATCGAGAGAATCAGCGACTATTATGGCGATACAACATGCAAAAGTCGCTGTTGTGGTAGTTTACTTGGCGGTCCCCTGACACACCTTGACAACATTTATGGACTAAAATATTACTTTACTCTTAGGAATTATTTAAACTTAAAGTCAGTAAATATTATTTCTTTACTTTTTAAAGTTTTTGGCGGGGGTTTTTTTAAATTTCTTAATTTATTACTATCTGAAATGAGTTAAATCTCAAAATTGATCCGATGATTAGACTTCAACGTAAATTGTGATCTGTAATTTGTTGTTAAGTCATAAGAACCGGTACGTTAATGACCCCGTCTCTCAAAAGATCTGATCGGATCTTTGTTTCTTATCCTTGACCTTTGCTTCCGTTCAAGATGATTTACGGCGTGTACAGTAAGGTCAGAGTTAATTTAGTAGGATCTCTGTGCCGACGATATAAGAACCATTTATCTTCCATTTATTTACAGATACCTGTTGCATAGCTGTCGCAAAACAACCATCCTGCGGATTGGTAATCGTCCGCTTCTGTACCCTAGTGGCTAAAAGAGGCTCTAACGCCTGTGAAGAGACATAGCCGCCGACTGTACAGCCGTTTTTATCCACACGGCTCTTGACCTGAATTACTTGTATCGTGTTTTCGTGACCCGAGCGGCCGGGTCGTTACATTACCATAGTACGGATATCTTTGAGGACGTGACGGACTAACTAGCTGTATTAAGCCCCTCTTGAAGGCCGTTAATAGGCTCGTTGTGATTTAATTACTCAATTTCGGCAGCCGTAAATCTTGTAATGGCGTCTTTGATTCTTATCGCGGTTTTATTTGGCTACAGGCTAGGTCAGTAGTGGTAGTTGTCGCTTTAATCGTCAAGGTCACTTGTAACTTTCGAAATTTCTTTGTAATTCTGATAATTTGTAAATTTCTTATCGTTGTTGTATGTTGAGGATATGCTTATTGCTTATACTTCATTCAATAATGTAAGAAAATATATGAATATAATATTGTAATGGTCCAAAAGTAATAATTAATAATGTTATTCTAGTTATGAGAACCTTAAGTACAGATTTTCTGGGAAGGAAGTTTTGACCCTTTTTAGTCTCGTTAAATTAACTGAATTATTAAGATCGTAACAACGTTTCGTAGATGATGTATATCCTTTCAAAGGTAAAGAATATAATCTTAAAATATTACAACTAAGCCGCAGTATTATTGTCAAAAGAGAATATTATATTTTGTTGGTGTACGCATTGCGTCTGTAACAACTGATAATATGTTGGAAACGTAATATTTTTTTCGTCTTATCCCCCAGAGACATGATCTAGAAGGCCGTTACAACCTTAATCTCTAAGATCCTCGATATCTATCTCAATGTCTAGAAAAGAGAACATCTGTTTTGAGTTCATAATAAAATAAGAATGAATAAATATCATTATCAATAAAGATTTGTAGATGAAAGAAATGGATTTGAAAACTTCAAAAGTCTCAGTCAGATGAAAAGTCATGAAAGGTATAGAAAATATTACTTATATCAATAATATCTAATATATAAAATTCATGTGTCACAATGTTAGTCCACGAACTCCTCCGAAACGGCTTTACTGATTTTTACCAAATTTTATATGCATATTCAGTAGGTCTGAGAATCGGCTACTCGGTACTTTATATATTGATAAGTGCATTTGTTGAATAAATAATAGTAAATTATTACAACCTGAGACTGACGGCGACCATTGTTTGTGCGACAGGATAGCAATCGACGTTGCCATGGTGACATACTTATTTAGTCACTTCAATAAAATAATATGGCAAATATATTATGGCAAAGCAACGTTTGCCGGGACAGCTAGTATTTTATAATATTAAAATTATTATAAATAGAAGCCTAATATGTGGGCGGTGAAGGGTGATAGGCTAATAAAGATGATAAAAACGATGACGATGAAGGTAAAAATGGTGATAATGATGAAAATTATAACGATGAGTATGACTATTATAGATCAAGCTGTGGTAGGCTTTAGGTTAACTACTCCTGTCAAAAGAATTTCCTACAAAGGTCTATTTTGGTTGATGGTAATGATGAATGTGTCCGATTCGTCAACTATTTTCAATAATGATTGTAACAGCATTACTGAAAATGTATTTATCGGCGGAAAATTGAAAATTAACAACACTGTATAATCGTTTTATTAATTTATTAGTAATTATGGTGCTTCATGATCCGGAGTTATCAAACACGGTAATGCGTTGAAATGTAATTGATACTTGTGCTGTTTGTGTTGAAATCTCGATGTGTTGTATTCATTTGTAATAAAAATCTGCCAAGTGCGAGTCGGACTCGCTCACGAAGGGTTCCGTACCGGTATAGAGCGAAAGTAAACAAAAAATTGTGTTTTTTGTATGGGAGCCCACCTTAAATAATATTTACTTTATCTTAATTTTATTCTTAATCATTAAAGTATGAATATAATTAGGATTTTGTGAAAATTTCAAGCAAAAAAGGCCAAAAAAATCACACGTTTCTTGTATGGGAGCCCTCCTTAAATATTAACTTTATTTTATTTTTAGTATTTGTTGTTATAGCAGCAAATATAGATATACACAATCTGTGAAAATTTCAGAAGTCTAGCTATAGTGGTTTTTGAGTTACAGCCTGGGGACAGACAGACGGACGGACAGACGGACAGACAACGAAGTCTTAGTAATAGGGTCCCGTTTTTACCCTTCGGGTACGGAACCCTAATAATATTATCATCACCGATGAAATTGATGGTACTTCAAAGCCGAGTCTTGGATTATTACACTCGTAGCATAGAGACCACCCTGAAATAATCCATAAAGTAGGAATAAGGAGTTTTATTTACGATGTTGGAATTAGGAATTTCAAGTGCTAAAAATTAAAGACCCAAAAAAGCGAAGAGACAAAAATAATAATATTATATTTTCTTTTCATTCACTCTTTTGATTGCCTTTTACGTTTTGTGAAACCAATAGCTGCTCACGGTTCTAATTTTAGTATTTCATGTTTTTATGATCCTTCTCATGCCCTGCAATGTATTTTCTTCTTTATTTACAGATCACAATCGTGCTGAAGTAATAAGTTCCTAAGAAAACTTTCAACAGATTCTACGTAAACAAGGTATGTTTATAGTTCGTACTAAATTATTTGTGTTATTATTAAATTATGCCTTTGCCTCAGACAAATTGAAATGTGCGGATACAGTTCTGCTAATCAATAAAGCTGGAATTTACTACAAACTGTGTTTCTACATGCCCCGTGTGTGAAGCTATGAAGGCAAATTGCCATGGTGTATGTGATGCGATTTTTGTACGGAAAAACTTCGTTTTTATTTCATACCTCTGTAATTCTCAAGCTCATTTGCTACACTATTATTTAAACATTACAAAATTTAGGCTTTACTTACCTTATTGTTTCTAAATGATGTTAAAGTAAATATTTTATTAACATACCTAATATTGTTTATGTGAATCGCTTCGTGCCGTTGTGCGTTTGGTCCATACTCCATAATATCATCCATTATATTATTTTTACCTACATTATTAAACCCCATCTAAACCGATGCTATCATCATCAGCGCCATTAAGGATTTATACAGAGTGATTTAAAAGTGGTATAGTAAGCCGAAAGGGGTGACTCAGGAGGTCATTCTGAACAACTTTGCTCTACGACTTTTGTAAATTCACGAAAAACAATATTGATTCTCCATAGAAACTTTGTTGGTTGCGTGACTTTTTACGATGGAAAAGCTCATTTTTTGCGAATTTCTAAAAGTAGACTAATAGTTGGTCAAAATGACCCCCTGAGTCACTACCCTTAGGGCTTACTAATACTTTTGAAACAACCTGCATATAGATACTGATACTCGTACTACTGCCGCTGACCACGAGGATTCTGCGCAGGCGCATGATTCACTTACCTTTTAAGGCGACGCCTTGATAATTTGGCTGTAGCGATGCAGATTTTTCTCAGCAATGACTAAAGCTAAGAAATTGAAGGTCATTGTCAGTATTCATCATGTCTTTGTCTTTGAATTGCCCATAGCATAACACGATTGGACAACTTTTATAGCACAGAATAATCAATCGAAAAGACCTCTGTAAAAAAAGGATTCCTATTTTTCCAACAGAGGAGAGTGATTTAAGGTTCCAAAATTTGTACATAAATTGGTTCAAGCATGCACTTTAATTTGTGCATAGCTTATATGAAATGTATTTATGGTTTTTAAATTATGCGACAAAAACCATTTTGTCGTTTACGCCCTTTCCATTTTTTGCTGTTCCATTGCTTGTTTTCTATGAGAGGCCGGGCCGGCCTCTCATAGAAAACAAGCAATCTTACTCTAAAACACATCCAACACGGTTTCTTACTTTAACGCTGCGTCACCTTAACGTACAAAGCAGACGCGCATGGATCGTGCGTCGGTCAGGTAGCCGGGGTTATGTAACACTGCATTTACTTTCACTGTCCAAAGCCTATAACTATGGAAATTATAGTAAAACTATGGAAATTATAGTAATATATTATAGCTAGTATTTACTAAATAGTATATACTAGCTGTTGTACCGGAATCCTCTTGAACATTCTTAACCGTTGACCCTAATATTACGACGCCTTAACAAACAGTGTTATGCCTGTAATGTTTTCTGAAATATTAGTAGTAATAAATTTAATTTATTACTACTAATATTTCAGAATCGAAGTCGGTTGCGCGAAAACCGTAAATTTTGTCGGAATACAAACTATCCTATGGACAGTTTGTATTCCGACAAAACTCCCAACAAAAGTCCCAGGACTCGAGATATCTGCATAAGTACCAAATTTCATCATTATAGGTTGAGCGATTTAAGGCTTCTTACAGACTGACAGACAGACTTGGTTTTTTTTCCATAGATTTTGTCGACTGCCCTCGATGCATGTCGTCGACAAATTCCGTTCGTCAGTAAGCGCTCTAAGCGTGAAGAGAACGAAATTCTGCACAACGCAGTTGCGGACCTCAACTAGTGAATTAATGTAATGTAGTAAAAGTCCGGAAATTGAGAATATTAGGTGTGACCGCAGGACGATCATAGAGATGTCAAGACGGTTCGGTCGCGCTATAAACATAGCTCACCCGGATGTGAAAGTGCGCAAAGGTCGCGCCAAAACTCATCTCGTGAGTCGTGACTTAACAGATGGAGAATGAGATCTATTAGTATTGCCTATAATGCGAGTCTAGTCCATTCTGTCCATACTAATATTATAAATGCGAATGTGTGTCTGTCTGTCTGTCTGTCTGTCTGTCTGTCTTTTTGTTACCTCTTCACGCTCGAACAGCTGAACCGATTTTGCTGAAATTTGGCATGGAGATACTTTGAGTCCCAAGAAAGGACACAGGATAGTTCTTATCCCGGAAAAATGTACGGCTCCCGCGCGATAAACGAATTTTGGCGCAACGGAGTTGCGGGCGTCATCGAGTTGCATATAAATTATAAAGCACTTACCATTTATAGCTAAAGTATGATCACAGGAACTTTTTTAAATTAAAAAATCTTCATTATAATATTTTCATAACCATCATTCTATTATAATATGTTTTATGTCTGACTTGAATAAATACTTTATTCCTCTGAAAATATCCATACCAATATTATAAATTCGCAAGTGTGTCTGTCTGTTACATCTTCACGCCCAAACCGCTGAACCGATTTTGCTGAAATTTGGCATGGGTCCTGGGAAGGGAAATTGGCTACTTTTTATCCTAGTAAAATGTACGGTTCCCGCGAGATAAATGATTATTGGCGCAACGGAGTTGCGGGTGTCATCTAGTATATAATAAACGCGAAATTGTGTCTGTCTGTCTGTCTCTTCACGCGTAAGCCGCTGAACCGATTTTGCAGGATATGGTGATACTTTGAGTTCCGGAGAAGGACATAGGATACTTTTTATCCCAAAAAATGTGCAGTCCCCGCGCGATAAACGAATTTTGGCACAACGTAGTTGCGGGAGTCTAGTAATTTTGATAAAATAAGACTTTATGGTTTATAGAGATGTGAAATTAACTTCTTAATTTCTTCAATTCTCATTTGGCTAGAGATCTCCCTTTAAGGCTTCTATGCTACGGGTGAATTGATTTTTATTAAAAAGACATCTCTTTAATTAATAATTATTATGTTTGTCGACATGCTTATTATAACTGATTTGCGGTAGTGGTAATGTGATACAGGCAATAAAAATTCGGCATGACCTTTTTTCCTATCTACATGTGGGGGAAATGATTAAGCGATTTATAATAAAGATGGCATTCTTTTGTGTTTGGTCGAAGGTTGGCATTTACGTTAGAAGCACAATATACATATTATACAGTAGACCATATTCATAATAGGCCGTTTGAATTGGGCGGAACGCACTTACACGTGAATTAAAATATCGCGAAGTAGCAAAACGAAGTAGCGAGTTTCTTACGCGAGTTCTACTTGCAGGGTTAGTTTCCGAATCGCTGGTAGATCAACACGTAGACATTCTGAAAATACTTATTTCAATTATTGGTGTCGAAACACACTAGGCTGAATTACGCCGGCGTTAATTCCGCCGCGTTTACGCCGGGTTTCAAACACATACAAAATACGGGCGGAACGCGAGGGGTGACCCGTGACACACTATTCCGTTGCGTTCCGTCCGTATTTTGTATCAAATTTTGAAACGCGGCGGAATTTACGCCGGCGTAATTCAGCCTAGTGTGTTTAGACACTTGTACTCGAAATAAAACTATTTTCATTTACATTTTATTTTTAATACAGTTTCACGCTACACACGCGTTTACCTGCCTCTATCTTGAGTGACGCTACTGTTTGAAAATTATACTGTGTTAGAAGCGTTTAAAGGTCACATCGAGAAAGTCAGTTGTAAAGGCCTCTGGCCTAAGCAAATGAAGAGACTACTCACTTTGTGCAAAATCCATTCATTTTGTTTCTGGTTAGTGCTAGAGTTACGAAAATTCAATTTACGGTATGTAAGTACCTACTGAGTTTTAATATTACGAAAAGTATAATACGCACGAGGCTACGAATAACAAAACTAAGGAAGAGTAACTCCGTCAAAAAAAGTGCACCAAAAGGCTACAAAATGTGACCCGAATACATGTATACTTTATGCATGTGTTCGATAAGTACACATTTTTCGTGTATATATACACGAGTGACATTCAACCAGGTTGACATGATAATTATTGTCAAACTCATTTTACAATTTGTTAACTTACTTTTTACGTAGCTTTTTACAACATTTTCGTTGTTAAAATGCCTAAATGCCCTGTGAAATGGTGTAGAAGTCATACAGATACGACTTTTAATACAGGAATAACCTTTCAAGTTTCATCAGTAAGTGATTTTTTTAAAATTATGCTAAGGTAAAGTTCTTGTATTTTTTCCGACCCAAAAACATGCCCAAAAAGATGGTTTATTTAAGTTGGATGCCAGGGTATTTGCGTAAAATTAAGCTGGTCTCTTTGTGTTTGTCTTATTAAGTTTATATGTTATTGTAAAAATGCAATAATCAAAAAATAATATAATTACAAAATTTTTACAAAGTCGCCATGGACAGTGTTATGCAAGATGTAACAATTTAACCATAAACGAGGGTCTGACTGACATCAGTATGAAGTATCTTATTTTTATAATGCCGTTCGTACTTCGATTAGTAAGAAATGAACCGAATTGGATGCCGAGCCAGATTACTCGTTTATGTAGCATACACTTTAATAGTCATGATATATTATTTTGTATGAGTAATGACCGAAAATTAAAGAGATTACGAAAATCTGCATTGCCTATTTGCACCGTAAGTTTTTTATTTCAATTCTGTAATAATTGTGTAATAATTTAGCACATAGATTTTTGTAATCTGAAAACGTCTTGTATATGTGCTTTGGATAGTTTTTAATTCGTCCGAGTCGTACAAGGTTTGTTCAAAATTATTATATATTATTATAATTGATGACTTAAGAATCAGAGGAAAATGTTTGATTTTAAAATAATAAGTATGTACTCCTTTCTTCGTGATAGTAGATATGTTTGGTGTATACTGCATAATGACATCCGCTTTTGACAATTATTGTCCACGGCTTTGTTTCATAACTGTGACAGTGACAATAACCGCGCAGGCTGTCGTCCAGCGCGCAATATTATGATACGTTACCTGGGAAACGACCTTGGCGAGAATCTGAATTGTCATATTTTAGTGTTCGAAAAGGAGCCAAATTTAAAACGGTTGAAGTATGGGAGTTACGTTTCCTTAGTTTTGTTATTCGTAGGCAGGAGGCTATTTAAATAAACACGTGTAGTTTTTGTTTACGTCAACGGTCAAACATTTATATTTTTTACGAAGTAGCAAGAAAATAACTGCTTATAGTAACCTGTTTGTAAAAAATTGTTTTTTATAAAAAAAAACGAGTTGGTACAAACTACAAAGCTTATATTATGTGCATCCTCTTTATATTATTGTTTTGCTTAAGGCGACGCCTTGATAATTTGGCTGTAGCGATATCGATTTTTCTCAGTTATATGACTAAAGCTAAGAAATAAAAGTTCATTGTCAGTATTCATCATGTCTTTGTCTTTGAATTACCCATAGCATAATACGATTGGTCAACTTTTATAACACAGAATAATTAATCAATCAAAAAGACCTCTGTAAAAAAAGGGATTCTAATTTTGCCAACAGAGGAGAGTGATTTAAGCTTCCAAAATTTGTACATAGATTGGTTCAAGCATACACTTTAATTTGCCCATAGCTTATATGAAATATATTTATGGTTTTTAAATTACACGACAAAACCCATTTTGTCGCTTACGCCCTTTCCATTTCTTGTTTTCTATGAGACGCCAGCCCGGCCTTTCATAGAAAACAAGCAATCTAAAACATATCCAACACGTTTTTTACTTTAACGCGGCGTCACCTTAATATTTAACCCTCCGTGTACTACGAGTAGGTGACTAATCTCGCCATGCTGTACTAGGTGGGGTGTGACATACCCCAACAATAAAAGGCAGTTAAGTCCGAAAAATTGTTCCTTGTGATTGTAAAATAATAAGTAATATATTTAAATATCTAATAATGAATTGGTTTAAGTAAAATAAATTAAATTTTACATTATAAATATACATTTTATAAGCAAAAGTACAAAAACTTGACTTTTTCTTCAAACTATAAACTATTAAATCTTTTCTTCAGTACAAAAATCAAATGGCACCTCTTACAATTAAATTCTTCTTAATTTCTAAGACTTTAGTATATCTAGTTTTAACCAATTTATAATATCAATTTAAAATAAACAATATGAAATAGATCTTGGTCATTTAAGTTTCCGTAACATTGACAGTTATTTAGACACAAAAATATATATGGACATATTATATTTGTTGCAAATGTGCCCAGTATTCCTATATACAATTAGTATTAGGTCATTTTCGGTATCACTAATTTGACCTTCATTACCAGCCGATTCTTGTTCGGAATTCATTAGCTCAGCGTCACAATCATCATCTTCTAGTCAGTGCTCATAAACTATTATTTTTTTCGATAACCGAGACATTTTTAGCAAAACTTATACCAGAAAATAATATTTCATCAAGTTAAACACCAAATTAAACATATAAATAAATAAAAACAAACGAAGTTACACTTACTTTTTTACCTACGTGCTGTACTAGGTGGGGTATGTGATACCCAGGCGCACTTTATGCACATGTAACAGAATTCGTGATAGACATAGGACTGAATATTTGGTAGGAATTAAAGCAGTAACGTCTTATTTGCAGCTATTGAGGAAACCAACTCGCATACTTTTTTCGTTTAAAAATGCTATCAATTTCTTTAGCGCTGGGGTATGTCATACCCCACCTCGTACACGGAGGGTTAATATCTGATTTACAAAATATATTACAAAGGTTGAAATATATTACATCATTTTGTATTTGAATTCATAAATATTCGCCGAAAGTCTAGACAAATCATGTGTACCAGCTATAAATTCAGTCTAAACTGGATTTATATCGAGCCATCTCGATTCCGAGCTGGGTTTGAATTTTATCGATAGAAAGATATTTTACGAATTATTAATTTCGGCAAATGCTAGAAAAGGCATATTAGGACGGGCTTATTTTAAGCAGTTATTAAGCTATGACAGAAAGAGCTGAAAAACAAGTAGAATTTTATCCGACCTCCATAAAGTAGAAGGTTTTATATTCGGCTGTATACAAGATGTAACAAAACTAAGTGATAATACTTTAGGGTGTGTATGTGTCCCTTACATAGAGTTCACTGTGAAAGTAGCGCGCTAAAAGAGCAAATATTTTTCTGTGATTTGTATGGGCAAGTGTCTTCGCATCATGAATTTTTCAATACAAAGGTGAAAAAAGTTACACCTGAAGATGATTTATTTCGAAACCGGTCGTGTTTAAGTTAAATTTGTAGTAATTAATCAATATAGTGGAAATAGTGCACGTAATATTGTGTTTTATTTGTGTTTAAAATTAATTTCCACCAAGAACCGACAGTGCAATCAATTACATATAAAAAAGTTACTCTTTCAGAGCTGCTACTTTCACAGCGAACTCAATATAGGACTCATACACACACTAAAGAATTATCACTTAGTTTTGTTACACCCTGTATATTTTTCTTAGGTATGCATGTTTCATGAGTAGGTATCAGAATATATGAGATATAGGTACCCATTACCCGTACAGCGAATGCTTGTTGGTTTCTTTCTGAACTTTCCTCAATAGAATACATAATATTATTGTGTCTACCTAATGAGTTCTAATAGTCTGAGTCACAAGTGCCATTTTCCTCAAAACCTGATCTAACGCACCGAAAATTATAATTTTGGTCTCATGCGATTCGAAATAGCATCTAGAATATTCTATCAAAATTCCAAGAGGGGCTGAAAAAATGCAAAATTTATAAACAATTAAGTAAACATAAAAAGAAGGGTTTAATTTTTTTTATATTTCGAAAACTATTTGAGATAACCAAAATTTGAAAATAGATCCGTAAAGAACTGGAAATTTCCTAAAAAAATCCTAGATCCTGGAACCTTATCAACAATCCTTATAACTTTACTTGAGCGACGAAAGTAACGGTAAAAACGCGTAGTTCGGGTTCGCGTGAATTGCCGCAATCTGCCACGTGAACTAAAAAATATATTTTACTGATTAAATATTAATATAAAGAAATAAAAAAAATGGGTACTAAGTAGACATATCAATCAACAATAATCCGTCAATAAAAATAAATTATCACATTTTGTTTAATTGTTATGCTTTTGTTAATTTGTTAATAGTCACCATTTTAATGTTAACATAAAAACGCTGTTTATTTCAAAACAAGAAATCTAGAATTTTTTATTATTCTTTTGAGCTAATCTTAAAAGGGCTTAGAAGAGATATCCGCTGGAAAAATTCACTAATTTTGATTTTTCAATTTTTTCATGAAATTTTTATGTAAATATAGCAATTAGGGTTTTTTCATCAATAAAAATGATTATTTAAATTTTATTAGTTATAAATAAAAAATATACATTGTTATCTGGCTTTTAACAATAACAAAACAAAATAGTAACAATAATTGGATATAAAAGTACCGTAATTGCTTTATTTATATGAATAATTTTGGAATGACTTTGAATGTTAATAAATAAGTGAAAAATGAAAAATTTTGAATTTTTTCAACGGGGATCTCTTATAAGGCCTTTTAAGATTAGCTCAAAAGAATAATTAAAAAAATCTGGATTTCTTGTTTTGAAATAATCTGCGTTTTATATTAAAATTAAAATGGTGACTATTAACAAATTAAGAAAAGCATATTAATTGAACGAATTGTGATAATTGATTTTTGTTAACGGATTATTGTTTATTGATATGTCTACTTAGTACCCAATTTTTTTTATTCCCTAATATTATTATTTAATCACTTAAAATATTTTTTTTAGTTCACGTAGCAGATTGCGGCAAATCACGCGAAACCCGAACCACGCGGTTTTATCGCTACTTTCGCCGCTCAATTACAGCTTTAAGGATTATTGGTAAGGTTCCAGGATATAAGATTTTTTTTAGGAAATTTCCTGTTCTTTAATGATCCATTTTCAAATTTTGATTATCTCAAATAGTTTTCGAAATATTAAAAAAAAAAACAAACCCTTCTTTTTATGTTTACTTAATTGTTTATAACTTTTGCATTTTTTTTCAGCCCCTCTTGGAATTTTGATAGAATGTTCTAGATGATATTCCGAATCGAATGAGACCAAAATCATAATTTTCGGTGCATGAGATCAGGTTTTGACGAAAATGGCACTTGTTAACCAGAGTATAATGACACTATGGCGTGATCCGTGTTTACCTAAATCTTTGAGAGTGTGACATTTTCCAAAGAAAATGATGATGTTATAAATACTGTCGTAAATAATAATTAGTTCATTAATATTGTTGTGTATAATATTATTATTTGTTTAAAAAGGTAATAAATATCACGAGGTATTAAATAAATAACCTAATATCATTATATTATGTTTTGTGCTCAGAGCTACATATTCTAATAAAATATGAAATGTGTAATATTATTTGATAATTTGCATTTAAAATAATTTCTCTGATTCGTTCAACTCGGATTGTACAATTTATATCAACACGATATTATTAT
The DNA here is from genome assembly GCA_963422495.1 of Polyommatus iphigenia. Classification (NCBI taxonomy): domain Eukaryota; kingdom Metazoa; phylum Arthropoda; class Insecta; order Lepidoptera; family Lycaenidae; genus Polyommatus; species Polyommatus iphigenia. The sequence goes on along the minus strand of OY730180.1, from coordinate 42,290,440 downwards.
TTGTACTACATCCACATGCTGGCAACTGATAAGTAAATATAGCAGAATCTAATACGAAATTCATAGAAATGCACACAATATAAGCATGTAAAGCGAAAATGGGCTTATAAAATCGATTTATGACGATTTATAATAGTAGAGGAGGGGAGGGTGCTATTTTTGTAGTCACTCGAGCGTCATGGAGACCTAGTAGGTTTTGTACATTAGGTAAAGCTGATAAAAAAATAATAAGAGCGTTTTTTTAGCGGTGGGTTCAGAAACTGCAGCCATTTCAAAGTTTTGAAAAAGATAATATATTCAGAAAATTGCTTATTTAGGTAAATTATAAATATATTTTAGACAACAAAGACTAACCCTACAGGCTTACCTAACCTTTGAATCGTCAGTGCTTTATATGGAAGCTTCTTTGGGGTATACTAAACATCCCCTATCTTAATCTGACAGACGACATTTCAATATTAAATTTTTTTTTTACCCACCACGTGAGAAATCTGATTTCTATACCATGATAACTAGACACATGTCGGAAGTCTATGCAAGCTTAATCTGACACGCTCGAGCTACTCCCGAAATCCTCTCTTCCCCTCCCCAACTATAACCGGAGTTATAGTGTGGATTTAAAGTTAGAGAGTTAAAGAGAATATAGTGTGGATTTGCCAAGGTTGCCGCTTGACCAGACAGACGGCACTGGCACAATAGACATAACTACCAGTACTTCGACTACTAAGAGACGGACGAGTATTAATATCTGTCATTTCTTTCGGGTTTCGCCAGGATAAGTTAAAGGCTGGCGCGCTGGCTGGTATGATTTATTTTTAAAAAGAAGATTTTGTTATTGAATTCTGACAGCTTTCTTTGTATTTTCCAAAATATAAACAACAACTAAATTAGTAGGTAACGACCCTAGCGACGACTTTTGTCATAATACGTCAAACTTAAAAAAAATTACATCAGTTCGTCGGCATACTCTATCATTCTGTCTACTCTGGCACTGGCCAAAACGTTTTCATTATACTTAAAGAATCGCTGATCAAAATGTTTGGAATGGACATAAGTGTTCGATAATATGAAGTTGACGTTCTGTGTGATCGGTGGCGATTCTATAAAGAATTAATGATAAAGAAAACATCTTGGCTAGATGCTCTGGGGGTTAATAGTGTAGTAGAATCGAGTCCACGCATACATGCAAAACAATACGTAGCTTCGGTAGGTTCTATCGTACCCGCAACTCTGCCGTGGAGCACCATGGGGTTTTAGTGGGTAGACTACGCAGGAGTCCCACATACCCCGGCCGATATCCCAAATTTGCCGGGGATGCGTTAAGCATTTCCCCATGTAAAAAAAAGGCTGTGTTTCCACCGGAGCTGTGCTAAGTTTCGTTGCGACTTGCGAGGAATGTGTTTTTAAGAACCAATAGAAACGCTTCATTTGCCAGACCACGTTCAGCGCAACGATTTTATTGGTTATTGTAAAACACATTCTTCGCAACGCAGCTCAGCTCAGCTCCCGTGGAAACGCAGCCTTATAGGCATGTAGTACAGTTCGACAAGGCTGTTTATGAACGTGGCGAGAAAAGGAACTAACGCTTCTATCATACAAAAACGTAATTTTTGACCGTTCTCATTCACCAGCAGCAGCGTCTATTGACGTGTTTAAATATTTTGATGGTATCATAATGCGTAGTGCAAATGTTTTTTTTTTCATAAGTATGATCTATGAAGTATGGATTTTGTCCTTATTGTTTCAAATACTTATAATGTGATAGAAACGTTAAAAAGTCAATATTACAGTTACATATTATTGGTGCTTTTCATGTTAACTGCCTGGAAGTTGGAGATTGTCTGGAGACTGTCTGGAGGTATGTATTTATACATTACGTCTTACCACATAAGTTAAAATAACATTTGGGGTGACTTTGTTTATAATAATATTTATTTATTTATTCATAATCATATTTTAATTAATTAACACAATATATACGACGATAACATCATAATTTGACTAATTCTCGAATAAGCTAATTAATTCAAATGGAAGAGAAAACATTCGAAGCATATCGTAAATGGTGATTTAAAAATTAGAAACAGTGAAAGCGCATAAATGTTTTGTTCTATACATTACTCTGGTTAATTTCTGGGTGGAGGTCGTTAAAATTTTTAATTTTGTAAATAGCCATTAAGTACCTAGGTAACAACTCTGATGCTGGACACAGTTTATAAATTACCCAATAAGTGTCAAACAGCTTATACAAAAATATTGTTGCTGTTTACTCAGCAATGGAGATAAAACTTCCGAAAAAGCTTTAAAGTCTCGCTAAAACTGGAGAACGGTTGAACTGAACTAATTTGCAAAATTTTTGTCGTCAAAATTCGTGGAAGTCTAGGAAAGGATTGTACGGTGAGTGAATTTAGAACTATAAGTTCAGCTGATCATCTAGTAAATAATAGACTTAATAACAACAAGTGTTGTTATTATATTATTTACAAAACATAAGTATATTTTATACGACTTGTTACATAGATTTTATCATAATAAAACTACGAATAATTAAAACTAAGGAAACATAACTCCCATACTATTACCGTTTTTTTGGTTCCTTTCGAACTGTCATATTGTAACGTCAGCCTGATACCGCTGAAGGCCACCTAAATATTGCAAATGTATTGAAAATGTGTACCTAGGTACCAAGGTACACATTTTTGACAAGTATTGTAGAACATGTTTTTTCGCGGAGCTACTTTTCCTTAGTTTTTAATATTCGTAGAAATAAAATCTAACCAATTCTCTGTCAAACGTAATTTCAATTTTTTCATTGAGAAGCCAATTTAGTACGGCGATCGATATAACACCAACACGATGGCTCATTACGTATGCTAAGTGGTATCCAAAGATAAAAGAGGAACGCTCTCAAAATATTCAACTTTCTTCAATGGAGATTTAAATTTCTAATAAACTCTTTGCCTGGAAGGAAGCGCATTTGAATGTGATCAAAATGATATTAGCCGTCAAACGAAGTGTGAGAAGAAATACATTAAATCTTGAAGTATCGCTTTTAGGTACGCAAATATTTAATCTGAAATTCACTCGCTTTCACTCAAATATTTTATCTGAAACTAGCGACCCGCCCCGGCGTCGCACGGGTATAAAATATAAAGCCACTGAAAAAATTATTAAAATCGATAGCCTATGAACCTTCACGTGGTCTACTTCTTTAAATCTGTGCCAAATAACATAAAAATTGCTCCAGTAGTTCGCGAGATAAGCCCTTTCAAATAATTTCCCCCGTTTTTTCCACATTCTCCTATTAGTCTTAGCGTGATAAAATATAGCCTATAGCCTTCGTCAATAAATAGGCTATCTAACACTGAAATAATTTTTCAAATCGGACCAGTAGTACCTGAGATTAGCGCGTTCAAGTTAGCCCTTTCAAATAATATTCCCCGTTTTTTCCACATTTTCCTCTATTTCTTCGCTCCTATTAGTTTTAGCGTGATAAAATATAGCCTATAACCTTCCTCGATAAATGGGCTATCAAACATTGAAAGAATCATCAAAATCCGTTGCGTAGTTTTAAAGATTAAAGGGAACAAAGGGACATGAGGGAAAAAAAGCGACTTTGTTTTATAATATGTATAGATTCACTTGCAATCATCCTATCAACATGTAAATAATCAATCCCTCATGTTAAAAAATATTAATTTCATAACAAGCAAACTACAACACCTAACGCAGTAAAGTGTAGAAGTGTAGAAGTGAGAAGTGCATTTAGATGACAAAATGTGCGAAATTAAAAACCAAACACTAATTAATCAAACAAAAGAATACGTCAGAGTTTTGTAGGGCAAATTAAAATGGTCGGAATATCCTCCAAGAGGTATTCAGTTTGATTGTCTCATGAAATAAAAGAATACGAGGGCTTGTGAAGTTTCAACGGCGTTATGAAATTTCCTTCCGTACACCAGTGGGGTGGGGAGGGGGGAGGGGGAGGGGATCGGAATTAAATTAATAACTCGCAACTGCTACACTTGAGAACTAAGTGGATCCTAGTCCGCATCTAGTTTTAGATCACGTTTCGTTTTCTGGTGTTAATTAAAATTTTCAGTTTGTTAGACTTCAAGTCTTTGTTTGTTACGAATGATATCAGATGCTTGTGTGGGTTTTGTCTTCTATTTTGATCTAGATTGCTGGCTTCATCTGGCTGCATCGAAGTACATCTGTCACTCTTTGCTTTTTAGATAAGAACTTAACATCTAAGGCTTTCGTAAGGGGTCCCTAAAGTTATTATTGTCCTTCAAAAAGTTTTTTTTCTCTAATTTAATTTGCGATCAGTCTCTTGACTATGGGCAAATGTGTTTTGTTATGGTTTGTCATTTCAGGCCTCTCCCCAGCAGGACACTCTATTTTTACCAGCGTTGTTTTAGGCTTTGTATATCCAGAACGCTTCAGGCGTTTGTGGGTAATCCTTCAAAAAATTAAAAAAAAAAAATAACGTGAATTCCTAACTGAAAATAAAAAGGGATTTATTTGACCAGATGCCTGATAAGTGAGTGATCGGGGCTGTCCGCAGCTAATGATATCTGCGGCTTATCGGCTCTCAGCCCTCAGCCCTCGGCCGTTTTTATGGATTCCCCGGATTTATGGAAATTTGTTTTGTCAGCGACCCCTTCGCGAATCCGTTATCGAATATTAATGTTTTTTACAGATTTGGTTATTTTTTTACGTTTGACTCGTGAAATGATAAGAAATGATTCGGTGTATTTAAAAAAGAAAGGACTGTTTGATTTAGACAATTATCACAATAATGTTGTTAACAAACCATCAGAATATATATTTAAAATAGCATACCAGTTCTTCAGCTATGCGTATTAACTTGTGGTTATGAATATCTATATTGGTACAATGTTAAATGTAAATTGTAGACAACTTGGTGCATGCTCAATATCCGAAACATAATACCATTTGCATCGAGCTCGTTCAAACTTGCTATCTTCACTTCTCAATCGTTAAGGATATTAGCTTTCATAAGTACAGCATTTATAGCCTCATTGCTTCTTGGGGAAGTATTAATAATAGATATCAAATGACTTGTATATATTTTGTAACAAGTGTCTTATAAACTTTATTAATTTGATTACATCACGCAAGTAGTACTGTAAAACTATTTCTACATACTGTATAATATAAACATGATAAACTTTCGCAGTTTTTATGTTTAAAGGGTCAATAATTTTACCTTTTATATTCAATACCTAATTTAATAACGTCGTAAATATTAACTTAACTTTCGAAACTAAATCCATAATTCAATTACAAGTCCATAATAATATAACGTTGTTTGAACATCGACGTTCGCAATAATTTAATTAGCTGTAAGCTGAGCAATTGCTACACTATTAGGTTAGTTTCCAGCCGGTGTAATAATAACATCAGTCATAGCACCTTACATGCAAACAATATGTTTTATTAGGTACACAGGTGGTATACCTAATTTACCTAAATCGATAAGGAGCTTAGGAAGCGGAAATTATGAGAATGTTATCGATTTCTCTCACATGTTTTCTTTTATTGGTTTGATATACCAAATCAATTTTGTTGGTTAGATAATATACAATCTATTCTAATATTATAAAGCGGAAGAGTTTGTTTGTTTGTTTGAACGCGCTAATCTCAGGAACTACTGGTCCGAGTTGAAAAATTATTTCAGTGTTAGAGGAAGGCTATAGGCTATATTTTATCACGCTAAGACTAATAAGAGCGAAGAAATAGAGGAAAATGTGGAAAAAACGGGGGGAAATTATTTGAAAGGGCTTATTTGAACGCACTAATCTCAGGAACTGCTCGTCTGATTTGAAAAATTATTTCAGTGTTAGATAGTCCATTTATCGAGGAAGGCTATAGGCTGTATTTTATCACACGAAGACTAATAGGAGCGAAGAAATAGAGGGGGAAATTATTTGAAAGGGCTTATCTCACAAACTACTAGAGCAATTTTTCTGTTATTTGGGTCAGATAACAAGTAGACTACGTGAAGGATCATATGCTATTTTTTGTGGACTAATTTGTCTGTGAAATATCAAATTTACGCGAGCGAAGCCGCGCGGAATGTCTAGTAATAAATATACAGCAGATAAAATTAATGAAACGGAAGCGATAATTTAAGCCAATGATGATGATCAACGAATAATATAAATCAAGAATTCAAGAGATCTGGTTCAGGTGTATTGTACGATTATAAGCAAATATATAGCGGACTCAACAATGGAGCGTCTTCGCGTATTCAATGAGCGTACACATGATTGGTTCTGATAGGGTTACGAGAGAATGGGGTATCGTATGACAAAGCGTCTTACGGCAGGACCTTATGGAGTTATCAAAATATTATCTTTGTTCCCCGATATCTTGGATATTGTCTGGTTAAATAGAGTAGCCCTGTTATGAGAATATTGTCAGGATTTTACTGTCAGATGCCACGATTGTTCTTCAGATTCAAAGTAAATGAGTTCTAACATTCGTATTCAACCTAAATGAGGTTAACCATCACATATTTTATCTTATATATAATAATCGGCCAAGTGCGAGTCGGACTCGCGCACGAAGGGTTCCGTACCGATACAGAGAAAAATAGGCTAAAAATTGTGTTTTTTGTGTGGGAGCCCCCTGGAAATTTCCATTTTATTTTAATATTATTATTAAATATTAAAGTACACATTTAACAAAAGAATTTGTGAAAAATTCAAGTGCCTACCTCTTGCCATTATTGATATAGAGCGAAAAAGGCCGAAAAAATCACGTTTGTTGTATATTAGCCCCCCATATTAATTTTATTTTGTTTTTAGTATTTGTTGTTATAGCGGCAATAGATATACACAATCAGTGAAAATTTCAGAAGTCTAGCTATAGCGGTTCTTGAGATACAGACTGGAAACAGACAGACGGACAGACAGACGGACAGAGAGACGGACAGACAACGAAGTCTTAGTAATAGGGACCTTATTTAAGTTTTTACCCTTTGGGTACGGAACCCTAAAAATGGATTTTCAAAGGTGTTAGTCGCGCTAAAACTCGAAAACGGCTGAACGGATTGGGCTGATTTTAGTCTTAAAATATTCGTAGAAGTCCAGGGAAGGTTTTAAAGTGACACGATGTTCACCGGGACAGCTAGTTTTTAATAATAATTTAAATTTTGTACCGAGAATTATATAACACCAAAGTCCAATGCTTTTATTCTTCGTGAAGGACTTCATTTTCGATATATTTGTCTAATACAAGTATCGTAATTGCTATTCTGACTCTGTGATGCACATAATATGAGTCTGTGATGTTTGACCCGTGAAACAACGCATGCATTTCATATATTTCTATGTTGTGGACTAAAAGTATTTCTCTATTTATACACGGTTTTGCGATTCGCTATGGAGCGGCTGACATCCGCGGTTATGCATTTTGTATTCGAGTCCGCTCCGCGGTGGCACACGTGGTGGAATGCCTTTAAATATTAAAATTTATCCCGCGACCAGCGAACGGCAGCGGGAATTTCGGTAAATACCGTATATTGTAAATTGTATGGAAATACACGGAATTTTTCGTCCGATTCGCAAAAAAAAATCTAAATTTGCATTACAATCGTTGATTTGAGGCCTTTGTAGTTTGAGCTTAGTACTCAGAATACAGAACGCTTAGTATTATATATAGTTCAAATTTTTTATTTCGTTAGAATCTATTCACACACATAGTTATTTCGTATTGGTTACACTTTTAAATAAAATACATATTATTTTGTTTAGTCGCTTTCAAACGTTCTAAAATATCAGAATGTCATTTGACATGCTTTAGAAGCTCGATGGTTTCAAAAACATTGGAATTTCCATGAGCATGTTGTGAGCATATCTCCGGTGTTGTCCGGTATGTACCTACTCAAGATGTACATGGCTTTGAAAATTAAGCTATTGTGTTTGTATATACGACAGTTTAGATTTACCAACGTGATTGATAGCCAAGACGTAGCTAGTAATCTGATTCAGCTCTCGAGCTCGATATAGCTTGTCCTGTATTCTGTGCTTCATTTGATCAGGTTTTGATTGATTAATTGAGTTGACGTGATATATACCCAGATTTGAATTATTTTGTTTTAATTTTGACTTTACCAAGTGTTTCAGTTTTATTTGAATCATCTTGTTTCATGTATTGTATTAAGATCACAATGTTTTGTTTTCGTCTTAAAGTCAGAAGTAAAAAAACATAATATTAAAATTTATTTAACTGTTTATTTTTTATTCAAGGCTATTTATTTTGACTTGTTTTCATTTAAGTGACTAAAAAGTTGGTTAGTACGTTGTGACTTGTGAATTATTGTAACACAATAGTCGCTATCGAGCCAGTTGGTGTGGGCGTATAAAGATAACTAGACTGTCTGTGTTGTTTCTGAATATTTTAACAATACTATTTATAATACTTAAATGAGTTTTTTATAGCATTGCTTAGTTTATTTAATATAAAAAGACTGACGTTATATTATTACTTAAGTTATCTCAAAAATATTTCGCGTAGCTTGCCAATGGTGCCAGGTTAAATAAAAATAAAACATATCAACAAATTCATGAAATTCACAAAAAATAATAATATTCCTAGTTATCTTATCTCGTTTATATTATCTGAGATCATTATAATTTATACCCTCATCCATTCGTATCCTCTTGATACCAATAACATTAAAGCTCTCGGTACCAAAGATACAAATTGCATAATAGGTCCTTACATTGTTCGGTCTGACCTTTGCGTCTGCCCCGAGGCAGTGAACCGTGCTCGCTCGTGTTGAAAATTCAATCAATCAATTAGTTTTAGATGACTTGAGTGCATTAGATTCGTTGATGTCCTGATTTATTGCGCTACTGGTGAATTAGTATCGTGATTTGGTATGATTGGATGGATGCTTATTTCATTATCATCATTCATTCGTTTATTGAATTTAACTTTGTACTTTGTAGTTGTCGCAATTGCTTTATTTAATATATTATTAAAGACGTGACATGCTTATTGATCGCTTAATACGTTTTCTTCAATTGAGTTATAATTACTGCGTTTCAACATTAAACGGAATTCAGCCACATTGAAAACGATCTTCAAGTTCAAATTAACGCTGCTTTCAAATTGTTTGATATTTACATTCAATTAGTGAGTTTTGATATCTTTGAGTTTAACCCTTTAATGTTATCTTTTGTTCTAATATTGTAATTGTTTCTGAATTTAAACTTATTAAGTTAGTGAAAATGAACGTAAAATTTTTAAAGTTCTAACGATGACGCGAAATATTTACGGAATAGTTGCGAAAACTACCTTGTGTAATATGTATTGTGGTCTCACAATTTTAACAAGTTAATGTAATAAAAATTGTAAGTATACTCTAGGACGTGTTCTATTTTGTCTTTTTCGTTATTAATTATCATGTTCATTATTATTTCGTGGGTTACGAACCAAATTAAACTTTGCTAAATTTTCAGTGACCACTTGTAATTGCTATGCTCACGTCTTTTTCTCACCAGTCACCAGTTGTTTATTTGACAAATCTCACAAATCTACACTTAGAAACATTATGTATCACACTATTTACTTTATTCTCCTGGCTAATAAATAGCGTTGCTAATGGCACAATCCTAGTTTTATCGTCGTTGGTAATGTTCGTTGCAGCATTTTGTGTTCAGACTCAGTTCTTATTGCACTTCTACGTAATATTATTCGCATACATATAAAACAGACACGTAGTATCACACAAACATTATTTATTTTATTTAAGCTTAACATTATTTGTTTTCTCGTTTCAGGTAATGCAGGCTTAGCAGCTAAATTAAATTAAGGTACTTATTTCCTTTTTATAGTGCTTTTTTAAAATACAAAATACTTTTACAATTTTCCGGATTTAGCGTAAAATACCGCACTATTCTAGGACCGTAATAAAGAATCTCTTTAAGCCTGGCTTAAATTTCAAAATTATCTAACTTAATGAATGAGACCGGAGGACAGTGTTATAACGTAGAGAGCGGAGAGAACGGATTTATAGATTCTAAGTGTCCAAGTTACGAGGGACTTGGAACGCATCCAAAATTAAGTCCGGCATACGTCGAGTGTACTAAGAAATTTCTAGACCGCTCTACCTAAAATTCTTACATGGATCATGTTAAGTGAATGTTATAAATCCTCTTAATGCCGCATTGTGTTACATGGATATACTCGGACGTGCATTCTGATAAAAAGCTTAAAAATTCTCGTATAGCTCCTTCAAACTTAAGCGATAACTCCTACATCAGTCTACTTAAATTTTGCATTCCTTCAAATTAGATTTTAATTGACTTTGTAAAGTTCAAAGTTAAAAATATAAAATAATATTATTTAAAACTTATTGCAAATGCCACGGAGCCATGGTCGCAGTTGCACGATCATTTCAAAATCTAAACAATATTTCATCTTTTAACGTATTCTCGTTGCAAAATATCACACGCAGAAGCTAAATCTTCTGAACAAGCCAACGTTTCACAATTTATCACTGTAGAATTTGGAGTGTAATACGTTTTAATTGACGCTCTGGATCCTCTGGAAGTGCTATTGTGCCAATTTGTGCTGACAATTTGCACCTAAAGACATTCAATTTGTACATCTGACACAGATATTTCTTGTTTAAAAATTCCCTGGAATGTTTCGATTTGTTGCTTTTGATTAATTGATGATTTGAAAAATTTAAATATTACTAAGATAAAAACTTATCACTGTGAATTGAAATTTTTTAATTGGCGCTTTTAAAAAATGAATATTTTGAATATATAGTGTTAATATTATCAAAATAATTAAAAAATATTTTTGAAGAAAATTATAGCAATGTTTCTAGTTTGCTAATCAATCTGCAGATAAAGACCGTGCGTGCAATAAAAATAATATTGATTCTCTAATAAAGCGGGTATTGAACTCTCAAAGGAAGTAAACAATTTAAAAAACCTGTACATTTTTAGCTATGTTTTATTATAGCATTTTAATTGTCATAAAAACCACACGAAGGAAAATTAATAATGCTAATAAATAAATATTATATAATTTTGATTCAAAATGTAGAGGTTGGACAATTGTGGTTTTATAAAAATGTCGTGACTCTGCCTAACGATTATTTTATAGTTTGCGGTTTGTTCATAAGCCTACCAAATAATTGCCGTAACAGTGATTCTTTTGTTGAAAACACGACTGTGGAATTTCTGGTTATATATTAATATCGTTATTATGTTCTCATTACTGCTAAGCTTTATTATGTTGCCGAATATGTAACACACTTATATATGAGGATCTAATCGTATTTCGTCAGTTAACAGTGATATTTTTGCACATAGATTGAAGAAGAAAATTGGGACAGAATCTGTTGGATCTGACAATAATTTTCCTCTAAGTAATGCCGCTAAGATAAGGCACGTAGACGATTTAATTTAGTATTTCGTTCTTGATTTGATCGTTTGTCATATCATAATCATCAACACTAACCGTACTAGTATTAATATTACTATTTAAAATTATTGTAATAATCATCTAATTTATACAATAAGCTAAAATTCTCTTTATGTTTATTAAATTTTAAAATACACAAGTGTACACTTTTCCTTTAACAATGTTATCTGATTTTATGTGTCCTTGGACACAAATTTTGCCAATCGCTTTGTCTGTTTGTTCACATTTGAAAACAATATGAGCAATAATTGTTTATTTTCACACGATCTGTAGATCGAGCGCATTACGATCCCTGGACGTTTGGCGGCGGACCAATAGCATCGGTGCTGACCGCTTACAGCATAATAATACCATTTGGTAATGAACGCGTCGTTGCCATTATCAATATGGCCTCGGATAGGCCATCGCTTTTGCCAATCGCCAATTATTGCACACTTATGCTAAGTTGGCTGGCGGAGTGCGGTTGCATTTGTAATTCGCAACGCTACAGCTTCAACGCTACGAAACAGTATTGTCTCTTAATTCGCTGTTTATCTTTAGTTTAGGCGTAAGCATTTGAGATCATTTGTTTGTATTGTAACAGCTTAATTATGTATGTATGTTAATAATTATCTAGTTGATTTCGTAAGATATTTCTAAATTATCCTTCTACTGATTTTATCAATTTGATTCTTTTTAAATATTCATCACGGTTGAAATTTCAATTTTGAATAACAGGTTCAGTTCTATTTATAAGCATGTCTTAGAAAATATTTTTAAGGTTTTTTTAATATGTGTTTGTTAAATTAATTGCACCACATTGAAACACTAGGCACATGTTTAAGTGGATATATAATGAAAATTAACAAAATATTATTATCACAATGTTGGCAATAATTACGTACTTAGAGTAGTTTATTTGTAGTGAAAGATCTGAAAATACTTTTTCTGTTTCATTTAATATTTTCAAATGTTCACAAAGTACTAATGCAAAAGTGTAATATTAAGAACGTTCGCAAGATGACGCGGCCGCTCTCACGATCCGATACTCGTATTGTAATGGCTTAGGTAATGCCTTTGTGCTTATCTACCGCCTTCTGTGTCTTTGATCTCATTATGGCATTCTATTTTTAAATCGATAAACGCCTCTAATGGTCTATTAACCCATCAGTCGTGGCAAAACGAGACACAATAGCTTTTTCATTGTTATCGCGGCCGGATGTGGCCGCTTGGGGCTTCATGAATTAATAAATTGTCCATCGGTGCAAAATTTATCTTCGTAGTCTTCATTAGTATTATACGAAAGCATTTGCTTGCGTAGAAATTAAATATCTCATGATGAGTATTGAGTATTTTATTGTAGAGCAAGGGAAGCTATCGATATACAATATTATATTCTTCCCTATGTGGAAGTATCATTTTTTTTGTTTATTTAAATGCCCTTACATCGTAAGATTAAGTCGGCCAATGTGCAATGGGCAAGTATCTTTATCGCGGCAAAATGTAAAAATAATGGGGGGTTGTTTTTTGTGTTTATAGATCAGTAGATGACGCCCGCGCCAAAATTCGTTCGTCGCTCGTACGTTTGAACTGCACATTTTTCTATAATTATGTCTATGTCCTTTCCAGGACTCGAAGTATCTCCATACCAAATTTTGGCGAAATCGGTTCAGGGGTTTGGGCGTGAAGAGCTAACAGACAGACATACTTTCTCGCATTTTTAATATTGTAGTATAGGTAATAATCACGCCCGTAGAAACAATTTTTCCTCAATTAAATTAATTTTATAGATTATATTAGAAAATCAAACACTTTTGTACCCATTGTTACTAACAGCTTATCCAGGCCCTGGATGTAGGTAATGCTAATAACCATAATGATTACCGTAGTGTCGTTAAACCGGACTGGCCACTGGCGGTTATCCAAAAGCCATAAGCTGCGTCTTTTTAGTGCGTTACAAATCTTTTTTATCATGGTTTGAATAAAAGCCTTTGAGTATTTTATACAGGCTCGGTCTGTAAATCTATATTGCATACCCCAAATAAGATAAATGGCAAAACAACGTTTGTCGGGTCAGTTTATGTAAATATAAAATAGTGTCATAACATACTTCCATATTATACATCTATCATATAATTTTTTGCAATAAAAATGAAACGAGTTGATAATGATGAATTTATTTCAATTAAAACAAGTGGTAAAGAAGAAATGGAGTGTGACGTCAGATGTAACGCGACGTAATAGCACGGAACAGTGACTGTTGCGTGTGCGATGGTAATGATACAAGTAATTAATAGATTCCAAAGAAATTGAGAATATTATATTTGAATAATTACTTTTATTTTGTGTACCTAAATGAAATAAAGTAACAGCGGACCAAACAACACTCAATCCTGAATTGAAATTTGTTTGGAAGTTGGAGGTTATAAAAGGAGTTGATACAATGTCTGAAATAAACACTCCTCGCTCGATGGGAAGATCCCTCTTTGACAAGATTTATCCTTCAATGTAAATAATAGTAGCATTTGCCGCCACAGTTCAAAAGAAAATTGTGAAAGATATCTAAGCTAAATATTAACGTTTGCAATTTTATAATCAAAGCAATTATTTTAAAACAGATTTTTACTTTTAAATAGATATTGATTTAAATTTTAAACTTCAATAAATTAATTTTAATACAGCTTTGAGGTAGAAATCAACGGATAACGCCCCGATAGAAGTCAACAAGCATACATATATAAATGTGGACATTGTGGGTTCAGCGGTATTCGAAACTCAGGCTTGTTATATACCACCAAGCCTATCATCCGAAGATACTTACACTTAGAAGATTCAAGATAATAAAATCTACAAGTTAATAACGCCTCTATACCATTACATAATCTTTGGTATATTTTATGGTCGCCTCTGCGTATAACATACTCATCGGTAACATTCAGGGAAACATTCTGCTGACTTCGCGTTGACTTCGAAATTGGATCGCCGCTGTGGATTCCACCTCACTTAGCCTCTAACCTCGAGCAAGTCCATTTGTACTTAACGTAATTTTAATGTTTGATTTTAATTTGTAATTTTTGATTTTTCAATAAAGTAATTTTGAAAATTGGTTTTTTTTGGGACTCTCGGGCGCGTTAAATATAATTGGCGCAGTCGGTAGGATTTTCCGGGTCCCCCAGGATAGAAAATTAGGGAAAATTCTGGAGGAGATAGGCGTTTCCAGCCGAACCGGAAATTGAAAGAACAACGTGGCCGAGCATCCAAACTTCGATACCTCCCAAGAAATGCCGAGATCTATGTGAGTACACTTTATTTCAGTGATTGCTCCTTTATTTCCTGTGTTAGTTTTAGAATTTTTATTTCAGCACGTGTTATAAAATTTTCGATCCTGAAAATTAACGAACAGTGTAGAAATATTTTATAGGCGCATAGGAATTAATATTTATAAGAATTAATTTTTTCTTTTGATTAAGTAAATTAGTAAAATTTTTAAAAATTTTATTGAAGGAAATTAAAATCATTTTTCTATGATAATAATTATTAAATTTAGATTTGTGTTAATATTTTAATTAAATGAGTAGTAGGGAAGAATTAATTGATAGATTAAGACAACTTGACGATTCAGAAATTAGCGAAATTAACAGGGATATTTTAGTTGATAATTTAAGACAATTTGAAGAACCTAAAATGGCTACCCTAGATGATATCTGTAAAGCCCTCCGTTTAGTTCCTGAATTTGATGGGAATTCTCATGTTTTAGTAAGATTTATTAATATTTGTGATCAGTTAGTTGCAAAGTATGGTCAGGCCGGTGATCAATTAATTAATTCGGGTCTTTTAAATGGAATTTTGAACAAAGTAGTTGGTGCTGCCGCGCGACAAATTAATGCCAACGGTATCCCCAACGACTGGACTAGCATTCGTAATTCTTTAATAAATAATTTTGCAGATCAAAGAGACGAAACTGCACTATACAATGATTTAGCTTTATTAACACAAGGGTCTAACACGCCGCAAGAATTTTACGAACGTTGCCAGAACTTATTTAGTACAGTTATGACTTATGTTTCACTGCATGAATCTCTTGTTTCCACTATCGATGCTAAACGTGAACTTTATAAAAAATTAACCCTTCAAGCATTTTTACGTGGACTAAAAGATCCATTAGGTTCTCGAATTAGATGTATGCGTCCCGAAACAATTGAGAAAGCTTTAGAGTTAGTACATGAGGAGGTTAATACTATGTATATTCAGAATAGGAATTCACATATACCAGATAGAAAACCTAGTGATAATAATCAGTCTTTTAAAATGCCTAATCATAATTTTCAGCCCTTCACGCCTAATAATTTTAATATGCCAGGTCCGTCTAGACCACAATTTATGCATAAGCCACCATTTTCACCCCAGCATCAATTTAAAATGCCTTTTAATCAACCTCGAATGCCCACGCGCACTCAACAAATTTTCAGCGCACCACTTCCAAATAATAATCAAGGTTTTCAAGTACAACCTAGACCGCAACCCTCATCTCAAGGCCCTAAGCCTATGAGTGGAGTTTCTCATTTTGTGACGAGGGAGAGACCGATGCAACCAGGTCCTAGTGGATGGAATTGGTCCAAGCAGGGCAATCCACCACCCAATAATTATTTTAAACCCCGAGATGTTAATATGAATGAATGTGCAAGCTTAGAATACGATAATCCTGATTACTATAATTATGATGATTACTATAATTACTATGATGATTATTACAATTATGAAGGTTATTATAATGACTATCCCGTAATGAACCAATATGAATATAGTGAAAGCCCTATAGTTGAGGAGTTGGTAGAACAGCCCCAGTCAGAACCAAAACCATCAACAAATGAAAATTTTCAGAAAGTTCAGAGTATAAAAAAGTTAAAATAGAATTGAATCTCCAAACTCAACGGCAATTGCCATTTATTCGCATTTCTCGCGGAAATGGGTTCTATTTAAAATTTTTGATAGATACTGGAGCAAATCAATCCTTTATTAGTCCACAGGCCGTAGAACAATATTTTCCAGACATACCACTAAATTTTGATCCGTTTGAAGTCACTAACGTCCATGCAACCAGTAGAAACAATTATTCAATAACCTTACCTTGTTTTGAAGAATTCAATGATAACTGTAATATTAAATTATATGTATATAAATTTCATAATTATTTTGAAGGTCTGATAGGGATGGATTTGTTAACTAAATTTGAAGCTAAATTAGATCTTAAAAATTCAACATTAATTACTAAAAATGCCATAAACCCAATTAAGTTATATAATTCCCGAAATTTAAATTTGTATGAAAAAGTTATTCCAAGTGAAACCTCTTTACTTCTTAGATTACCAATAAATGCCGCGGATGGTGAAGTTTTAGTGCCAGAACAAATCATTTGCAATTGCATTATAAGTGAATGTTTAACTACAGTAAAAAACAATAGAGCCATAGTCCAGGTAACCAATCATACTAAAAATGACATAATCTTTTCATTAGATCATCCGACAGAAGCAACTATTTTTAATTCCGAATTTTCACAAGAATTCTCAAACCGTGCCAGTGACGTTATTTCACGTTTGCGAACAGACCATTTAAATGAAGAAGAAAAAGCCAATTTAACAGCACTTTGTAGTAAATATGCAGATGTTTTTTTTATTGAAGGAGAATCTTTGTCTTTTACGAACAAAATTAAACATAAAATCCGTACATATGATGAGGTCCCCGTACATACGAAAAGCTACCGTTATCCATATATCTTGCGTGATGAGGTAAAAGACCAAATTTCAAAAATGCTAAGTCAGGGCATAATTAGACCATCGGAATCTGCCTGGAGCTCTCCGATCTGGATTGTCCCTAAAAAAATGGACGCCTCGGGGAAGCAGAAGTGGAGATTAGTCATTGATTTTCGCAAGGTTAACGAAAAAACAATAGACGACAAATATCCCATACCTAACATCAATGATATTCTTGACAAATTAGGGAAATGTCAATATTTCACAACCTTAGATCTAGCATCAGGTTTCTATCAGGTGGAAATGTCAGAGGAGGATATACATAAAACCGCTTTCAGTGTAGAAAACGGCAAATATGAATTTCTTAGAATGCCAATGGGCTTAAAAAATAGTCCCTCCACGTTCCAAAGAGTTATGGATAATATTCTTAAAGGACTTCAAAATGTAATTTGCTTAGTTTATCTCGACGATATAATTGTCTTTTCAACTTCATTACAGGAACATATAATAAATTTAGAAAAAGTTTTCCAAAGATTACGTGAATCTAACTTTAAAATTCAGCTTGACAAATCAGAATTTTTAAAACACGAGACAGCATATCTAGGACATGTAATAACTGAAGAAGGAATAAAACCTAATCCCGACAAAATTTCAGCAATTCAAAAATTCCCTATTCCTAAAACACCTAAAGAAATAAAATCATTCCTGGGTTTAGTAGGCTACTATCGAAAATTCATTCCCGATTTTGCTAAGATCACAAAACCACTAACTCAATGTTTAAAAAAAGGAAAGAAAATTACTTTAGACTCAGATTACGTTAACAGTTTCGAACGATGTAAGACACTTTTAACTAATGATCCTATTTTAATATACCCCGACTTTGACAAGGACTTTTTACTGACAACTGACGCTTCTAATTTTGCAATAGGTGCAGTACTTTCACAAGGATCCATAGGATCCGACAAACCAATAGCGTACGCTTCTCGTACTCTGAATGATAGCGAAGTAAATTATAGCACAATTGAAAAAGAATTGTTAGCCATAGTATGGGCAACTAAATATTTTCGTCCTTATCTTTTTGGCCGTAAATTTAAAATTTTAACGGACCATAAACCATTACAATGGGTTATGAGTCTGAAGGAACCAAATTCTAGATTAACGAGATGGAGATTAAAATTAAGTGAGTTTGATTTTACTACCCAATATAAGCCCGGCAAAAAGAACACAAACGCCGACGCTCTATCTCGTGTGGAAATCTTTAACGAAGAGATAAGTTCAATAGTAGGCAATACATCCAAAGTATCTGTAGCTGACGACTCCGAAAGTATCATGACCGCCCATACCTCTAATGAAAACCCAATCCTTGAAATACCTATATCCTTTGATCCTTTAAATAAATTTCATCGCCAGTTAGTTTTAAATATTGTTAGTGATGTAAAGAAACGTGCAATAGTTACCAAACCGTTCGATACTCATTCCAGGATATCTATACAATTATCAGAATCAAATTTAGAAACAGATTTAATCAATGCTATTAAAGAATATGTAAACCCTAAAATAAAGACCGGTATAGTTATTAACCCTCCGTTAGGTATGTACAAAATAGTCCCGATATTACAGGAAAAATTTAAAAGCTCTTGCATGAAAGTTTTTATAGCTAAAATAGAATTAGAAAACGTCAAGGAATATCTTAGGCAACAAGAAATTATTCGTAATTATCATGAAGGCAAAACCAATCATCGTGGGATAAATGAATGCTACCTTGCACTTTCAGCACGTTACTTCTGGCCTAAAATGAAAGAACATATTACCAAGTATATTAATGATTGCACAATATGTGGTCAAGCTAAGTATGACAGGAACCCTATTAGACCTAAGCTTAATTTAGTACCCCCAGCTACAAAACCTTTTGAGATCGTACATATGGACACCTTTACAGCTAATAATGAAAAATATGTAACCCTTATAGATGTTTTTTCGAAATATGGACAGGCATACTTACTTAGAGATGGTACGGCACTCAGTGTCATACAGGCCTTGTTAACATTTAGTACTCACCACGGCTTACCACTTACCATAATTACTGATCAGGGTACAGAGTTTAATAACCAAATGTTTTCAGAATTTTGTAAAATTCATAAAATAATTCATCATCAAACTTTGGCTCATTCCCCTAACGCTAATGGTAATATAGAACGTTTTCATTCGACTTTGCTTGAACATCTTCGTATATTAAAATTAAAACAGCGTGATCAACCTGTAATAAATTTAATGCCTTACGCTTTAATTGCATATAATAGCTCCATACACAGTTTTACTAAATGTAAACCCTATGACCTTATATTAGGGCATACTGATCCACGTGACCCTACTGATGTCGATTTAACTATTCATTTACTTCAACAGTATATGCAATCTCATAGAGAACAAATGAAACAGGTTTATGACATTGTAAATGAATCATCATTAGCTAACAGAGAAGCTATCATTGAGAAACGTAATGAAACTAGAGAAACTGAAGTAGATTATGAACCTAACCAGCAGATTTTTGTCAGTAACCCCTCAGCTTCTAGATCTAAGCTCGCACCTCGATATACCCAGGACACTGTTTTAGCAAACTTACCTATTCATATCTATACATCTAAAAAGAAAGCTCCTATAGCTAAAAATAGGCTAAAACGAATCCCTAAGACCGCCAAATTGTTGCAGGATGCTGATCATGATGCTTCTCACAACGACACTAGCTCTTGAGATAAAACTTGAAGATCTTGGAGAAAGCCCTGGAATTTTACCCTTTAAATTAGGTCCCATGCGACTAACCCATCATTATCATACATTTTTACAGTTTATAGAATTAAGGGAGATAGATTCTAACATTAGTTTAGTGCAGTCTCAGTTAAGTGAAATTAGAAATAAGTTAGATAACCTTACTTATGCTGTCTATGAATCGCAAATAGATTATTTAAGTGATAAACTTGATTTTGCTTTGCAACAATTAAAAACTCTAGAACCCTTAAGGTTTAAGAGAGGCTTAATAGATAGTCTTGGGTCAGTAATAAAGAGTATAACTGGAAATTTTGATTATTCGGATGCAGTAAAGTATGATCAAGCTCTTTCAGTACTTAAGAAAAATCAAGATAAAATAGTTATTGAGCAGAATCATCACATCAGTCTTAGCAAAGATTGGATGGATGAACAAAATAAAATTATTGCTGAAATTATAGAAAGTCAAAATAAAATTAATAAAACATTATTTATGATATTAAACCCTGACTCATTTCCTTCACCGGATATAGTTAAATTTGCGAAATTCGCACAAGCATTAGCAATAAGCAGTAATAATGTAGACAGTTTAGTAAGCGAAATAAGTAGGTTAGAGAATGCGCTAGCATTTTGCAGTGCTTCGCGCACTCATCATTCTATGATAGGTATAGGTGTAATGAAAAATATGTTAAGTAAGCTAAAGACATTTTATAATAAAGAAGAAATATTAGATTTAGAAATTAGAGACTATTACAATATAATTAAGCCAGCATCTTATTTTAATGGAGATCAGTTAGTTTTTGCTTTCAAATTCCCTATAGTTTCACCACTTGAATATAACTTTTATAAATTAGCGATTGTTCCTAATAAAAATAGGCAAGCTATAATCCCTCCTTCTCCTTTCCTTGCAATCACTGGTAATATGCACGTGTACATAGAGGCAGAATGCCCGAAGTCAGGCATGAGGTACTTATGTGAAGATGAGCTCCACCACATGCTGAAACCCCAGCCGGACTGTATCAGCAACATCGTTGAAGGAAATCTCCATGAAGAAAAGTCCTGCGAAATTACTACCGTAAACCTGATGAAACCTGCAATGGAAAAACTTGATGACCGCCACTACGTCGTCGTGTTCCCGTCTCCAACTGAAGCCCGGTTATCCTGCGAAAGAGAAGAAATCATTAATCTCAACGGAAGCTACCTCGCTACAATACCACCTACCTGCAAGCTGCACACAGAAGACTTCACCATCGTCAACTCCAACGATCACAAAAAAGGACAGCCCATAAAAATTACTAAAATTTCGGCTCATGTAAAAGAGCCTACCTTATCCTTCTCTATTAAAAGTAATTCAATCAGCCTGAAGAAACTTCATGAAATTCAAGACAAGATTCAACATCAAGAACCAATTCAATTAGAACAAATTCCAATGTTCTATAATACAACTATTCCTTTCTATACTATATTATTCAGTGCTATTGCACTTTCTCTTATAATTTTGGGCAGAAGATTCATCCTGAACAGAAGAAAGAAGAATGAAGAAAGAAGCCAATCAAGCAAGAAGCCTCGCCAAGAACCAACTTATGCTGAACCTGGACCAAGCCAAGACTCTGGAAAGCTGCCAATGACATTTTTTCCTGTCGTTCAAAAATAGTCCTTGAACTAAGGGGGGAGGTGTTATATACCACCAAGCCTATCATCCGAAGATACTTACACTTAGAAGATTCAAGATAATAAAATCTACAAGTTAATAACGCCTCTATACCATTACATAATCTTTGGTATATTTTATGGTCGCCTCTGCGTATAACATACTCATCGGTAACATTCAGGGAAACATTCTGCTGACTTCGCGTTGACTTCGAAATTGGATCGCCGCTGTGGATTCCACCTCACTTAGCCTCTAACCTCGAGCAAGTCCATTTGTACTTAACGTAATTTTAATGTTTGATTTTAATTTGTAATTTTTGATTTTTCAATAAAGTAATTTTGAAAATTGGTTTTTTTTGGGACTCTCGGGCGCGTTAAATATAATTGGCTGCAGGCACCACAGAATGTTTACTTGCAGTAAATAATAAACATACAGCTTCTAACGTCATAAGTGATTCATACTGTTCATTATGAATATCGATTGAATAAGGTTCATAAATGATATGGCATCGTATTTTATGAGTTAGCGAGTAAGTATAAATTAAAAAAAAAAGTTTATAACTAAAAAAAGTTATTTAGTTAGATTTTTAGGCAACTAACTTTGCAATACCATCAATAATATCAAATATTTCAGCTTAGGAGATGACTATTAATGTTATTGATGAATTTTAAATAGATAGTGAAAATTACTGATTACTTGCTTTCTTGCTATTGGCATTTTATTTCTAATTCTACTCCTAATACCGCGTTAGATTAGATACACTCATAATAAAATGACGGTTCAATTATAATTAAATTTGAACTTTATTATGTCCATATATCACAAGCCACAGATTATAACAGGTCACGGATAACTCGTCACATCACCTAAATACCAATACCTGAATTATTTAATTCAATTTGGCCGTGAATTCGATTGCGTGGTTATATAATAATTTATTGGACAAAATCTGTTCCAGTTAATGTTGTACTGCATTATCAAAATATTGGTTGTGAATTGTGATTATGTTACGGAAATGTTCATGTACGGTCGCCACATTCATGCAAATGGAAATTTAATTATGGATTCTTTGTGAAATTGTGTTATTTAATATTATTGGTATTTGCTACTTTACAGTTTAATGCACCACTTATCCATCTAATATAAGGTCTTTTATGATAATATCTATGGACGCTTCACACCACGTCAGTCTGGCCCCGTGCTAAGTACCTAAAGGACTTGTGTTACAGGTACCAGACAACGTATATCTTATCTTTGGCTATAAGTATTATAATATTTTGTTTTCGTTCAGAGTTCCCCGTATAATATAACAATTAATTATTATTGTTATTACTTTAAGCTACTTTCTTTGGAATCTGTTGGATTTATATCACCCCCCTTTTGTCAACAAAAGTGCGCCGCTTTGTGCGGTGGAGCAATTTCCCGAAGTTTCAACATTCAGCAGGTTGGAACGAGGTTGGATAAACCTCAGTATTAATCCAGCTAGTTTTGAAACTCATAAGTGTCAGAAGACGCGGCGCTCACCTTCAGTGTCTGTAACTCGCGTATATTTCGTCAGATTTAATTGTGTTTTATAAACTTTGTTGGGACACCGTGTGGTTTTGGGCTGCACAACTGCTGCTTTGTTTTCTATATTTTGTTTGTATACTTTTTGTGTTCCGTGAGCTTTAGTTTCTAAAGTATTTTTGTAATTAAAGTAGTTAACTGCGTTTAAGCTATTAAGTACCAAGATTTTTTCTTTTATGTGAAGGTACTCAAAATCTTCAATGTTTAAAGTTAAAGCTGAAAATAGTTCCCACAAACATAATACCATGAATCATGATGGAGCAATTTATAATTCCGTAGTCTGTACTACTCGGCGATACAACTTAATCCCCCTATCCGTGCATTTTCAATTTAAAGCTGCGATGGCGTGTTATGTCGAGTCCATTACTAATGCCCATTTAAATTCACAACCTTGGCGTCAGTTACGAGTTAATCCGACGGAGGATGTGTCCGCAATCGTAAAAACCCTCGTCGATCAAAATGACGGGAAACCGGGAACGGAGGAGACGGGCGCTAGACAACCCAGAATAGAGAATTTGCATAAACGCTTTTTATTAAAAACCTCGCTGTCCCCCAGCTTACGCGCCCCAAATTTCGGCAATCCTGCGGAGTCGCGTCTCTTAAACATCCGTAATATCTTCCCGAGATAAAATAATGAGCTAAGATAAAGGCAAAATAAATGTCGGGAGTCCCCGTTCTGGAGGCTTCCCGCTTATTATTCTAAAACAGAAATACAGTTTCCATTCGGGATAACAAGCTCGAATTTACAATATAGTCTGGAACTAACAATTTATGTCATATTCCGAGTGCAGTGACAAATATGGTCGTCTAAATCGGTATCGCCCACCGGCGTGGAAACATATCGGTCGATATCAGTAATGGAGTTAGCAAAAATAGGATTAGCAGCGGCTAGTCCGGGTCACCGCTATCTGCCGGACGGATGTCAACTGAATTTAGAATTCAACGGGAATTTAACGGTGGAATTCTAGATTCTAGAATTCTAGAATATATTTGGGGAGTCCAAAACAGTACGTGGCAACTGATAGCTATAAGTGATATCTATTTCCAAGGGATAGCTACAAGTGATATATATTTCCAAGGGATACTAGAAATGAAAATATCCCAGACGCTAAGAGCAGCGTCAAGCATTTGATTAATAATCGTGGCTGACGAATAGTTTTGTTAAGTCAAGTGCTTATAAATATCGTAGCCTATCTAAGGCCGATTGTTGCCTTTCTCTTACTGGAATCCTCTAGAAAAACGGTAGGCATGTAACGTTAGCAGTTGATATTTACATAAATGATCTCATCGCAGATCTGACGGGGAACTTATGTCCAATAAACCCGGCCATTCGCGATAAAGCAATATCCACGTTTCAATGTGTACCTGCAGCAATCGAGGTGGATTGCGAGACGTCGCATCGTAAAGACGAGACTCATCTCGGCGCAAGTAAACTTCAATGACCTCGGGTATGCTCGTTGTATTTTCAACCCTATTGCAATAATAACAAGAACTATAAAAGGCGAGATGTGACACCTAAACCGCCTATACATCCCTATCTGTTTAGCATAATTCCGTAGGTGTTTTGTGCCACGTAGTGTATTGAACATTGACCCCGTTTTTGGGTAACCCATCAATATGAAGTGTCGTCGTATTTTTTTTTGGAAATTACCATTTCGAATGCAAAGAACCGGTTCCAAAATACGGTAAATGACAATGTTATGATGATCTATAGTTATCCTTTAGGAACGCGGGAATTTTAACGCTTGAGCATTGTCTGATATTTAAAGCATGTTAGCTATCAATTATAATACATTTTCTTACCTCTGGGCGGAAAAAATAAACTTTCTTCCCGCTGCGTTTACCGATGTTGCCGTTTTCCGCCTCCGTCGATGACAAAAATAGTATACGCACCATGGGCAGTAAATAAGAAAGCCTCAGATGTTACATATGATCTGAGACATTTCTTATTTTCCTGCCCTAGGTGCGTAATGTACTATGTATTTTATTTTTAGGTACACAATACACACAATTCATTTATTTGCTACATCAGACATATATTTATTGAGTTTTAAATATAAATCCCTTTAATATGCGCATTAAAAAAAGAAGAAAATTATTAAAATAATTAAAATAGCAGCCTTGTTGCTTTGAGTGGGTTTCTCCAGAGAACTGCAAAAGTTCATAAGTGTATGATTTGTCAGTGTTTAATCACTTTCTAAAGGATAAAATAATTTGGATCGCAAGAGACATGTAATTTCCGTTCGTGCCAATGTTTCCTATTTAGCAGTTTACACCTTGCATAGGAAATATATTTCCTGTTCGGATAAGTTGGAAACTGCTCGATACTCTACATTCAATCCAACTTAACCTGCAGCAAGTTGTGGCATGATCAAAGTTGCGACCACTTTGCTGCCGATGTTCGGATATCGCGTTGGAATAACGTCATGATTTTGCGACAGAATTTTAAATTTCTTGAAGGTATTATTCCTTTTCTTAGAAATCGAAATTGTTCTTTCTTTCCACGGAAATCGTAATTGGGATATCAGAATAATAGTTTGAACAGAGAAGTTTTTCATGGCTTTTAGGTCAATTATACTAGTATGTTTTTTTCATTATTATAAGAAGCTAACATTGACATAATATCTTCGGATTAAAATATCAAAAAATTATATACATAATATATTACTCGAATATTCTGATTTCCCCAGTCAATATTTTACAATTTGGGTCCCATTACCATTTCGCTCTTCCTGGTCCAGAAGATTGGGTGGTGGATGTTAAATTGGACTGACCAAACTGGACAGTTATGTTGGAAATTACTAGAGATGTGCCGACTAGTCGGTAAAGCCGACTATTCGGCCACTTTTGTAGTCGGCGAATAATCGGCAAAAAGCGCCGACTAATCGGCTTTTTACTTTTTTGCTATTATTGAAATTACATTCATTAAAGAAAAACCTTGATTATTATTTATAATGTGTTCATATCACACTCTCTCAGTGTTACACATTTTAAAATTAAATGAAGTGTTTCTGAAATTACTTGCTAGTAAAGAAATTATTCTTGTAAAAATAATTTTAACCACAAATTAAGTATGTATTATTAAATTATGTACATATTTGTATAAGACGTATAATCTTATCTTATATCTTTAAACGAGCAATTCTTGTATATATATATCGACGGTTAAAAGGAAATAGGGCATAAGCGACATTTTTGTCAAAAATTAGTTTTAAATGCCATCTTACTTAAAATTTCCCGCTCTTTCGAATGCGCTGACTCTCATAGCTCTACGATGAGTTTTTTGGCGTTTATGCCCTAGCAAAAAAAAGCAATTTCCTAGTTGTATTTTTTGTAACCGACAAAAATTCAGGTCAGTTTGTCTGTAAAGGTGCTTGTACCCCTGCAAAAATATTTGTCTACAGCTTTCGGCTGCTTATATCTTTTAAGCAATTCTCTCAAAAATTACAAACGTCGTTTATAGCCTTCTTCCATTTCGTAATTGATCATAGCTTTGGCGCTTGTACCCTTTATATCCAAAATTTATTTTCATATTACGCTGTCGGTTATACCCTACAACCTTTTTCAACCATATTATTTCCAATGTCTCACGCAATGCCAGTCGCCAGATGTTGATTATTCTTCTTTTCCTTCACTTTCAAACAACATTGTGTGTCACATGTGTGTCACTTATGTCTTATAATTCTAGTTTTTATGAAAATCTACTGTTACTTGTTATTGTATGTTGTTATTAACTACTAAACGACCACTGTAAAAAGTACGTTATCCTTCTTTTCCTATAACACTTACTGAATCGTCTAGTCTCGTATACCCTTTTACTTTGCGATATGAGAAATCAGAATGTTGTTTAGGCTTCTTATCCTGTCTCTTGACAAATGACAAAAAAGTATTAGAGGATAAGAAGCCAAAACAACATTCTGATTTCTCACATCGCAAAGTAAAAGGGTATACGAGACTAGACGATATATATACGAATATGGCATAAGAATGCCATATTACCTCATTAAAAATTTTAAAGTAATTGTTATAAGCGACAAAAAACACTTTAAATAGCACCAAATCATTAAAACTAACAATACTGGTAAGAGGCCCATTTTTTAATAATTTTATAACTGTTTAAATTATCACGATACGTCAATAAATAACAGAGATACGTCAGTTTTTCTTAAACTCAAAACTTTAAACGACTCTCCTGAACATTTCACTTTTCGGCGCTTATACCCTATTTCCTTTTAACCGTCGATATATGATTGGAATCTCGGAATCAGCTCCAACGATTTTCATGAAATTTAGTATATAGGGGTTTTCGGGGGCGATAAATCGATCTAGCTAGGAATCATTTTCATAAAATGTCATTTTATGTGTTTTTTTAATTTTTTGAATACCGAGCGAAGCTCGGTCAAATAGCTAGTATTATATAACTGTGATGTCACCCGCGTCCTACGGGAAGCTAGGGTGCGCGGCGCGGGCAGAGATGCCTAAAGTGCTGGGTATAGTCATAGGCGGAAAGCGCGTCGCAAGGTCACGATGCGGCCGTTCGACATATTATATAAGAGCACGGTGCATGGTGCGGCACGGGTGCCACCACCAATTTTGTTGATATTATTATTGTTTTATTTAAATTACACACATTATAAAATATATAAGTATGCAAATATAAATCATATTATATTATTACAAATTCTGATATTTTACTATATTATTATGTATTTTTAATTTTTTTATTTTTTTATCAATTATCTTATAATAATACAGTGTGCCCGAAGTAGTCTGTCCAACGCTGACAAAAATGGGTCCACAGAATATCAGGGGCTGTGAAACCAACGTCATGAACCTGAGCGGATTCCATTTCGACGGTTTGAGCATTACACTACCTACCAATTTATCTCTAAATGCGCCTTGTTTATTTAGCACTATTATCTTCTTTTTCTGTTTTTGTTTTGAATTTGTTGTTTTTTGTGCTTTTGTTTTATCTGGTTACCATCATAGTATTTGTCTGTATTCTGTATTATTGTTTTAAAAATCTTGATTGTATTGAGTCGTATTTTTCTTCTTTTTATTTTAAATGTAGGTACTTTGTGTAATGTTCAAATTTTTTGTTGAATAAACGTTTATTTATTTATTTATTTATTTATTTAAATCGAGATTTCATGTGTCATGAAATATTTGATGAAAACCATCAACTGTATCACAGAAACTAAATAAAGTAATGTACGCGAAGTAAACGTACTCATAACACGATTCGACACGTTTGCAGGCGGCGTGTGCGACTTACCCGCGAAACAGCAGTAAAAAAGCGTTATCGAAACTTCCGAAACCATGATCGGCTTGGCCGACTAGTCAGCCGATTAGTCGGCATCTTTGCAGCCGACTAATCGGCTAGTCGGCTAGACGGCCAAAGTCATGATCGGCACATCTCTATAAATTACCCGTCCCCCGCTAAAGTTCCGTGCAAGTGTAGCGGGAATGTTCGCCGCAGATTTAGCTGAACAGCGTGAGTGCTCGATTAACTACGTCTAATGACACGCTAATTACGATCGTTAGAATGGACGGCTCTGTTTAGGTTACTGTTTCATCATTATCATTCTATTGTATTAAAGATTAATGATCAAAAATAAAGCACATAATTTTGAAGTTAAATTTCTTTTTTTTATGTTATGTTATGTGTTGTATGCTTTATTTATTAACAAAAAATGACATTGTTTACCGAGTAATTAGATGTTGTGAATGATATTTTAATGGCGCTTAAGTTCTCTTAAGCGCTATTAAAATATAATTCGCGTTTTATTTAATTTAATCAGAGGCTGAAGCACTGACTTCTGAAGAAAACTGCTTCCAGGTGGGTGGTTAAAATCAGTTAGGTTTACGTCGAGGTAACGGGTACGAAGTGGCGGTCATCACACCCAAGTTTATCGAATATAAAAATCTCCTGAGAAAATCTCGCCCAATTAAATGGATTACAATGAGCATTAAAGATAAAAGACTACATAAAATATGAAAAAATCAGTAAAAATACAGTTATTTCAAAAATATTTAGCTCTCTAAAATATATTAATGCCATTAATCTATGCCAATTAGCTTTATTTCTGCTTTCTGAGCGTTAAAACTCTGCTTAACCTAGTTCATAGCCAAGTTTAAAATTAATGCACGAGTTAACTTTTTATTACTTACAGTTTACACGTTGCATTTCGTTTTTCTGGATTTTTAATACAAATTTTTTTGTTAAAAAATTTTAGTCAGCACGTGAAAGATACTTATTCTGGTAGTGTTATAAAATTATTCAACCTAAAATCCTAAGATTTCGAAGATTATGACTATAAACTATTTTGCAAAATCACATTGACGAAATGAATTAAAAAAATATATTTTATAAACCTATTTACCATTACAGTTCTAAATTGTATGTTCGTTAAACTGATCTCAAGTGTATTAAAAGGCTGAGAGATAAAGGAATTATTATGAAATAAATTTTCAATTTCACCAAATTTAAATAAGAGTAACTACCTACTTAAAAATAATGAATAGAAACTGTGTTAGAACTTAGAAAGTTACCTCAATAATAATGGAATTATAATAAGTAATAGAATAATTTGTCACTGATTCGTTTCAAATTACAAAATAAAGCTTAATCTCAAAACCTAGTGCGATGTATTTGCCTTTAACTACCTACAGTATTTGTTAAATCTTAACTCTTAAATATTTAAGATGATAGTAGCAACAACGTAAGAATGAATGTAAATCGGTCTTGCTCGATTTCCAAAGTTTTTTTGACAGGAGTGGATTATTAGCGCTATCAAATTCTCTAGTGCTTTTGATTGACTAGCGTCAAAACAAATAATAATCAATCAGAAAATATTTATTTATTTATTTATTTTACACTCTATGTACAATGTACAATGGCGGACTTAATGCCATAGGGCATTTTCTACCAGTACATACATACATACCAAAATATTGTTACGGATACGGTCACACAGAGCCATCTAGCGTCGAACCGGCAAAACTAGGGGACACACTACACATAAATCCCCTACTCGAAACTAGATGGCGCTAGTTTGTACATGCTCGAATCTCCTAGAAAGTTCCGACCGTTGTTTACTTGTTTACGTGTTTACTTGTTTACGTGAATCGAGTAAGGAACTTTCTAGAATTCGAGTCGCCCATATAAATAGGCGCAGGTGGACGGCCCGGAATTCAGTTTTATCTGAGCGATCTTCGAGGCGACTTCGAAGTGAGAACAAGTGATCAATAGTGAGTGACAGTGATAGTGCTTAGTGTTTGGACTTAGTGCTTAGTGTTTGTACTTAGTGATTAGTGTGACCTAGTGTTTGTGAATAAAGTCTTCAAGAGAGTCACCAGGTCTTTCTCTCCGAATCCTCGAACCCTAGCACGTAACAACTGGTGTCGGAAGTGAGATTTGGAGATGCCATTGACTCCGAGAAAGGACTTCAAGGGGAGTGTCAGGACAAGGGCGCAGCGAGCTGCTGCCATTGACTCCGAGAGAGGAGTTGGAGGTGGAGCTGCGGAAGCCACACCCACTGAGGACCAAGCTCCGCCCACTGCGGGGCAGGTTCCACCCGCTGGCCCCGCCCACCAGGCTCCGCCCACTGACCACGCCCCCAGGCTCCACCCACTTCGAGTGAAGCCACGCCCACTGGCTCCGCCCACTGGGACCCGCCCACCGACCACGCCCCTCAGGCCCCACCCACTCTGGACATGGCCACGCCCACTGGCTCCGCCCACCAGGCCACGCCCACTCAGGCCACGCCCACTGGCTCCGCCCACTGGGCCCCGCCTGCTCAGGCCCCGTCGACTAGCTCCATCCATCCTGCCACGCCCATAGTTTCTACGGCCCCTCAAATGGCTCCTCAATTGGAAAGCATAATTGGGTTAATTCAGGCTTTGCAGGAGTCACAAGACCGCAAGCTCGGGGCGTTGCAAGATTCTCAAAGGGCACAAGACCGTAAGCTCGGCGCTTTGCAAGAGTCACAAGAGCAACAAAAGGACCTTCAAGAAAAGGCGCTTCTGGCTATAAAGGATGTCAGTGACACGGTGACAAAGCTTCGTAAAGATGTCGACGTAATGGACGAACGAGTTACCGGGTTAGGAGTGGATGTGGAAAATGTGAAAACCGGCCTCACTGAACTTCAGAAGAAAGTAGTGCGCCTGGAAACCACAGGAGTGGCGGTGTCTAGTGGAACTACTGGAGTGGTGCAAGTGGTACAAGGACCAAGAGTTAAAGTGCCACCATACGACGGTACTACTTCTTGGAACGCTTATCGTCAGCAATTCCAGACGGTTGCTTCTGCCAACGGATGGACTGACGAACAATGCCTGACCGCTCTCACTGTTGCGCTCAGAGGGCAAGCTTTGTCGGTCCTAGAAGCACATACAGGAAATGGTTTCCAAGACCTGATGGAGGCACTTGAATCCAGATACGGGGAGCGACACCTGGAGCACGTGTTCCGTGCCCAACTGCGTGACAGAGTCCAACGCTCAGGAGAAGGGCTACAACAATGGGCGTTGGAAATTGAGAAACTTGTCAAGAAGGCACACCCAGGAGTCGACACCAAGATGGTTGACATGAACATTGTTCAAGCATTTGTCGACGGAATCAGGGACCTGGAAGTCAGAGCTGCAGTAAGGCTACGTCACCACACCTCGCTAAAGGAAGCATTGGCACATGCTTTAGAGGTCGAGGCTGTTCGGCGTGATATACGGCAGACGCATAAGATCCACGAGGTCTCTGAGGAAGTTAAGGAGGTCAAGGCTCCCACGAAGAGAAGTTTTGGAGCCATGTGCTACAAGTGCGGCGAGAGGGGCCATCTTCAGCTCCACTGCCCGCAGAAGGAGACTCAGATGGCAAGAATGAAAAGACTCGAGGAACGTATTGAACAAATAGAGGAGCTGAAGAACTTCGTCCCCTGCCCGGGATCAGGGAAACGAATAAAAGCCAGGACTGAGGGGCGAGTACTGGCTGACGCGGAGGAAGCCCCCATAACTGTTATCTCCCAAGCATGCAGCGGGAATAGTCTTGTGATTCAGGGGACTATTAACAGGACGGATTGCAAAATGACTCTAGATACAGGAGCCTCTAGAACGATAGTGAACCTAAATCTGGTAAAAGCCGCAAGAAGACACAAGAGGAGAATTAACTGTCGGCTCCTTACTGCCTCCGGTCAGCCAATACCCGTCCTGGGGGAAATGTCAGTTACGATTAATGTAGGGGGTTACTCATACCCTCATGACGTTATCGTGGCTGAGATTATGGATGATTGCATCTTGGGTTTGGATTTCATGAAGAAGCACAACTGCAGAATTAATGTCGCTGACGGAGTTTTCAAGTGTGGCGAAGAAGAAATTTTCATCCTTGAAGGCGCCTGCAGGAAAGTCGCATGTGTAAAGGAAGTCATTATACCTGGACGAGCGGAAGCTAGAGTGCTGGTGAAACTACCGCCAGCTGGAAAGAAGAAGTCAAACAGATGCGTGTTGATCGAAGACACACCTACCAAGCCATCAGCGCAAAAACTGATGACGGCGAGAACCCTTGTTAGTGGAAGCAGTAACGCTGTGGTCAGGGTTTTGAATCTTGGTGATCACGAGATCTGCTTGAACAAAGGTGACGTCATTGGAAAGTGCGAGAAAGTTGTCTGGATGAGAAAGTGTAGTTCGATCACAGGCTTAGACTCAGCAATCAGCAGCAACTATGGAATAGTGACCGAGCTACTCGATGACTGCAAGAGTAATCTGACTTATTCGCAGAGCATGAAAGCTAAGAAGTTTTTACAACGCCACGCGAATATCTTCTCCAGTCAGGAAGGCGACCTTGGAAGAACGTCGATGGTTCAGCACAGGATAGATACCGGAAGCGAGAACCCAATTCGTCAACGAGCAAGACGGATACCCATTGCAAAGGAAAAAGAAGTTGAAGGTCTTTTGGAGGACATGAGAAGACATAAGATTATTGAACCGTCTGCAAGTCCGTGGTGCTCACCTGTTGTGTAAGTGAAAAAGAAAGATGGCAGCACAAGATTTTGTGTGGACTACAGGCGTCTCAATGATGTCACTAAGAAGGACAGCTATCCATTACCTCGAATCGACGACACTCTGGATACCTTGAGTGGCATGAAATTGTTCTCGACCCTGAACCTGAAATCGGGATACTGGCAGGTGGAAATTCATCCAAAAGACAAGGAGAAGACAGCTTTTTCCACCGGTAAAGGTTTATAGCAGTTTAACGTCATGCCCTTTGGATTGTGCAACGCACCTGCCACATTCGAGCGACTCATGGAGTGTGTACTGGCAGGCTTAGTTGGAGAGGCTTGCTTAGTCTACTTGGACGACGTCATCATTGTTGGCCGCGACTTCGAGGACCATTTGCGAAACTTAGAACGAGTTTTCGCCAAAATAGAGGGGGCCAAGTTAAAGTTGAATCCGAAAAAGTGTCGTTTATTCAGGAGTAAGGTCAATTATCTCGGCCATGTTATCTCCAGTGATGGAATCCAGACGGACCCGGAGAAACTGGAAGCAGTTCAAAATTGGCCAACCCCTAAGAACAAAACTGAAGTGCGGGCATTTCTCGGCCTATGCTCCTACTACAGGCGTTTTGTTAAGGGATTCTCGGAGATAGCCAAGCCGTCGTTACATCGGCTGACAGAAGATAAACGACAGTTTATTTGGGACGAGACTTCTGAAGATTCTTTTCAGAAACTGAAGAAACATCTGTGTGAAACACCAATCCTGGGGTATCCACAACCTGCAGGTCAGTTTATAGTCGACACGGACGCAAGCAACACGGCCATTGGAGGGGTGTTATCTCAAAAACAGGATGAAAGAGAAGTTGTAATTGCATATTTCAGCAAATCTTTATCTAAGCCAGAGAGAAACTACTGTGTGACAAGAAGAGAACTCTTGGCTGTTGTAAAGACGCTACAACATTTCAGCAAATATCTCATCGGCAGACAGTTTTTACTGCGAACTGATCACGCAGCCTTGAAGTGGCTACTGCAATTCAAGAACCCAGAAGGCCAAGTAGCTCGATGGATTGAACAACTACAGGAGTATGACTTCAAGACGGAACACCGCAGCGGAAAGGCGCATGGGAATGCCGACGCACTTTCACGAAGGCCGTGTTCAGAGGACTGCAAACACTGTGTTAAGCAGGAATCTAATGAAATAACATTAAAGTTAACCAGAACAAGTCCCTTGGGTCTCTGGGAGAATGATGCTATGAGAGAGGCTCAAGAAAGAGATGACGACCTTCGACATATCATCACATGGAAGAAACGCGGTGACGTAAAACCAATCTGGAGTGAGGTTGCACCCACTGGCGCTGTCACTAAGGCGTACTGGGCGCAATGGGACAGTTGGATACTTCAAAATGGAATACTTTACCGGAAATGGGAGAAGGCTAACGGCAGAGAGTTCCATCTTCAGATAGTTGTCCCAAGGACGAGAGTACCAGATGTTCTCCGTGAAATACACGATGGCGTATCAGGAGGTCATCTAGGTGTCAAGGGGACGTTAACAAAAGTGCGAGAACGATTCTACTGGTTGCATTGTCGAGATGATGTGCAGGATTGGTGCCGCAAATGTACTACTTGCGCTGCAGTGAAGGGACCACAAACAAGGAGCCGTGGGAACCTGCGCTTGTATAACGTTGGCGCACCGTGGGAACGAATTGCAGTTGACGTAGCTGGGCCATTTCCTGTAACGGAATCGGGAAACAAGTATTTTATGGTGGTCATGGATTACTTCACCAAATGGCCCGATGTGTTCGCCATACCAAACCAGGAAGCTACAACAGTTGCTTCTAAGCTAGTCGAAGAAGTGATATCACGCTTTGGTGTGCTTCTAGAAATCGATTCCGATCAGGGCAGGAATTTCGAATCGCAGGTCTTCCAGGAAGTGTGCAGAATTTTGGGAATGCATAAAACGAGGACCACCGCGTACCATCCACAGTCTGATGGAATGGTTGAGAGATTTAACCAGACCCTTGAGAGGCATTTGGCGAAACTGGTAGATGACAAACAAAAGGATTGGGACAAGTATATACCGCTCTTCCTTCTGTCGTACCGTACCGCCGAGCATGGGAGCATAAAAGCTACCCCGGCGTATGCCAATTACGGTAGAGAACTGCGAGTACCAGTAGACCTCTTGACAGGAAGGTCACCGGAGGAACCGAAGACCGTACAAGACTATGTCTGCGATTTAAGGGAAAAGATGCGCTATATACACGCCATGGTTCGGGAAAATGGGTTGCAGTCAAGTGAGAACATGAAGACCAGATACGACCGGGAATCGAACACGAGCGGCTTCGAAGAAGGGTCACTGGTGTGGCTGCATAACCCAACTCGCCGAACAGGGAAATCTCCAAAGTTGCAGACCAAGTGGGACGGCCCATACAAAGCGGTTACCCGATTGAATGATGTGACTTACAAGATTCAAAAGCAACCAAGAGGGACATTCAAAGTGGTACACATAGACCGTCTGGCGCATGACCATGGCAGTAATAATGATGCTCGGGACGAGCATCTCTAAGAGGGGAGTAGTGTTACGGATACGGACACACAGAGCCATCTAGCGTCGAACCGGCAAAACTAGGGGACACACTACACATAAATCCCCTACTCGAAACTAGATGGCGCTAGTTGGTACATGCTCGAATCTCCTAGAAAGTTCCGACCGTTGTTTACTTGTTTACGTGTTTACTTGTTTACGTGAATCGAGTAAGGAACTTTCTAGAATTCGAGTCGCCCATATAAATAGGCGCAGGTGGACGGCCCGGAATTCAGTTTTATCTGAGCGATCTTCGAGGCGACTTCGAAGTGAGAACAAGTGATCAATAGTGAGTGACAGTGATAGTGCTTAGTGTTTGGACTTAGTGATTTGTGTTTGGACTTAGTGCTTAGTGTTTGGACTTAGTGATTAGTGTGACCTAGTGTTTGTGAATAAAGTCTTCAAGAGAGTCACCAGGTCTTTCTCTCCGAATCCTCGAACCCTAGCACGTAACAATATGTTGAATATATAAAGTTAACCTAAGAAACTAACCTAATATCGTTCAAACAAAAATAAAATATAAACTTACGTAATTTTATATACCTTTGTTGAGAGCTCAATAGGTCCGATTTGAAGTACGCTCCGACGCCAAAGCAACAAGCCACTCCGAAACTCTTGTGACGATGAAAATTTGTTCTGAAAACTATTTTTACTTCAACCCTTTCACAGAAGAATAGCCCGGATTTTAGACAACATCGGTGGAAAGGGATCAAAGAGTTCTCTTAAATCAGGAATTGATTTGGGATACAAAGAATCTGATTCTACGGCTTCGATATTTTGTGATTGATTAAACGTGACATTGTTGAATACAAGCACGTTGGAGTACAATACTTTGTGAACAATAATTAATTCTAAAGTGGATTTTATGTAGGCTGAGAAGTAAATCATTTTAGATCTTAACGAAATTTATTTTCGTCCATTTGTCTTATTATCATTGATGCTGTTTATTACTCTTTTTAGTGTGGTATTTTTATATCTACGTCTATCTAAATAAATAGAAATTAATTTTCCATTTTGTTAGTCTCATTAAAACTCGAGTACAGCTAAACGGATTTGCCTAATGTTAGTCTTGAAATATTCGTGGAAGTCCAGAGAAGGTTTTCATTCGGAAGAAAAACATAGAAAGGTCGCTACTCGCTGGGTCATCTAGTAATATTATAATATTAATATTATGTCGTCCATTAAGCATTAGAAGTTGACCTTTAGTAAATTATAATTAACAAATAGAAATCTCGCGCAGACTGTTTGTTGTAATCAAATGGTTTCCCACAACGTGCAGTGTTTGGTTTACTAAGAACGGCACCAGCAATATTGTCGTACACACTTGAGGTAGAATGGTTATTTGCAGTTGCACTACCCAAAATACACTAGAGGATAATTTCAGATGCTGGAATTTACGGAAATCCTCAATATTGAAAAGTTCGTCAAAGATGCAATTAACTTTGCGATTCTTATATTTCTCCTTTTGATTGAATACAATTTTTTTCATAATAAAACAAACATTGTTGAAGAGATATCGCCGGAATTTCCTGGATAAAACAAAAATTCAATAAAAAAAAACTTGAGAGGTGTCAAAGGACACCCGAATGGAACGAAGTTATTTCTTATGTTGAAAAAACCTGTAAGTATTATTAAAAAAACGCCAGCTATTGACGCCCAGAAATACTAACAACGCGTAAATAAACAACTTAAAAAAAACGCCATCTAGTTGACGCTTAGGAATACTTACTATCAACGCCCTCTGTCCCTACCATGCAGGTACTAATAAAAAAGTGTCGAGGTCAAATCAAGGTCAAATGTCGTTCTGTCTAGCCAGTAGCCTTCAAGATTTACGCCGAACGCGAGATAAGGAACTTCGTTCCAATATTATGCCACGATATTTCATTAATGTTTCGAGTTTTTGGGATATTTTTTTTTTTTTTTTTATTAAATAAGGGGGCAAACGAGCAAACGGGTCACCTGATGATAAGCAACTACCGTCGCCCATGGACACTCGCAACATCAGAAGAGCTGCAGGTGCGTTGCCGGCCTTTCAAGAGGGAATACGCTCTTTTCTTGAAGGTTTGCAGGTCGTATAGGTCCAGAAATACTGTTAATATCGAAAATTCCTTGACCCACCGGCTCGTGTTTTGGTGAAGTAGCATTCGACAAATTAAATTTATTCCTAACCCGACACAATAAATTCCACGGTCGTACCTCCGAATTTGGGGAATCTTGGGCTATTGCAAATTTAAATAGACATAAACTGTCC
Organism: Polyommatus iphigenia; assembly: GCA_963422495.1. Classification (NCBI taxonomy): domain Eukaryota; kingdom Metazoa; phylum Arthropoda; class Insecta; order Lepidoptera; family Lycaenidae; genus Polyommatus; species Polyommatus iphigenia. The sequence continues at coordinate 42,252,444 of OY730180.1, read as the reverse complement.
ACTTGAATATACAACTTATTCCATGGTGATAGAGTTTAATTTGTAAAGTTTGCTTCGCTTACCAGAAACGCAATCGTAAAACGAGGCATCCTCTTCAACAACTACACAAAGTTTTATGTTCCAGATTTACGTTGCTTCATTAATCTTCATGGAATTACGGACAAGAAATTCCCGAAATTTTCTTTTACGACTTCACACTTGCGCTACTTAAGTGATCTAATTGGTAGTGAAACTGTGATGAAATGAGTTTCGAGTAGAGGCTTACGAGAACCTGTTAAGTGCATAGATAATATTGTAACAGCTTTTAAATTCTTAGCTTGACTCTAGGGTTTGAATGAAATACTAATATAATGACATCTAATATTTCTAATTTGTAGCTAACGTGCAAATCCATTCCCCGTTGTGTATAATTAATACAAATGCATAGATAAAGAAATAATGAAGACGAGCTATTTGTTGAAATTCTCTTGTTCTCCGCAGTCATTACGGAAATCTTTGTGAACACTCCATTGTCTGAGTCTAGATTCAGTTAAGATTATCATTAAATACTCCAAACCTTGGTGGCGAGAATCCGCCGCCGGGAGGACGCTCCACGTTCACTTTAGCGAAATGAAATTCGCTAAGATTACACGAAGCGTTCCTAGTAATTTTGATGAAATGACGCATATTATACAATCGCTTTGCTAGAGTTCCTTTAGTGCGGCTTGTCTCAGTAAAAGTTTTAACTGCATCAGAATAAGGTTCCGATTTCTTGGTACGGTTTTGTCGACGAAAATAATTAAGTTGTCTGAGCTACATTTTATAATTTGTTAAATTGTTAGGTAAGCTTATGAGCAAAATGGTGCAGAAGTGCAGATTCTCAGTTTTTGTTTTCTACATCCTAATAATAATATTCTCAAACTTAGGACTTTTAGTTTAATTCGTCTTTTCGTTTTTTGGGTTTTTGTCTTTGACCTTACTTACCATTGATGTTTGTCAACGAACAGTTCTTTTGTTTCGCCTAGTGGATCCAATCAGGCGTCTCTGGTATTTTCAGGCGTGAAACGGAATTAGAACTTTCCGGAATTTATAGTAGGGGAGGGGAAGGTGCTAATTTTGTAGTCACTCGAGCGTCATGGAGACCTAGTAGGTTTTTTACATTAGGTAAAACTGATAAAAAAATAAAAAGAGTGTTTTTTATTTTAGCGGTGGGTTCAGAAACTGCGGCCTTTTTAAAGTTTTGTAAAAGAAAATATATTCAAAAAATTGCTTATTTCGGTCAGTTATTATTATATTTTAGACAACAAGGACTAAATCATTTAGTTTAGTGCAAAACAAAATATCTGCAAAATTTAGTGAGGACAATATGAAGGTTTATTTTTTTATATTTTAAAATGTTCCTACAGGCTTACCTTATCTTTGAATCGTCAGTGCTTTTTATGGAAGCTTCTTTGGGGTATAATAAACATCCCCTATCTTAATCTGACAGATCGGATGACATTTCAATATCTAAAAAAAAAAAAAATTAACCCACCACGTGAGAAATCTGATTTCTATACCATGATAACTAGACACATGTCGGAAGCCTATAAAAGCTTAATCTGACACGCTCGAGCTACTCCCGAAATCCCCTCTTCCCCTCCTCTACTATTACGCCGAAGTCTCCGCATTGTTCGGACCCATCGGCTAGTGTGCTATGCGCAAAACTTTGATACATGGCTCCATAAAACGCAGCGCTCACGTAATGTATGGGCATAGGGTGGCATAGGTATGCGTATGAGGATAATGTGGTTATGAGTATCGTGTTTTATGCGTGTTGCGCAATTTTCAAATTTTAATTTCATGTAAAAACCGGCTGATAATTATGTGTTCATGATGGACTCTTAATGTCTGTTTGGCAATTGAAGCAATTCCACCTAACTAGGCACCAGACAAATTCAGTTTTCGTTACTTATTCAGAATGAGCTGTACAAAATACAGCTTGATATCCTGTTAACGTTAAAGTAACAAGGGCGTTGTTATTAAAATATATATTTATGGTGCTCCCACACCGCAGTTAGAAAATGTTTAGTAACGTTAGTATATATTTGTTAGCAAAATTTAATCACAAATGTTAAAAATGTTTTCATGTTAAAAAATGTTTAGTAAACGTAAGTTAACAAATTATAGCAAAATATATTATAACAAAATAAAACATATTGTGTTACCTTTTGTTTGTAAACCTTTTATAAAGGACGACGGGGTATGCGGTGAGCCAATACCAGATTTAAATGTTATAAAATGTTTGTAAGCATTAGTAAACATTTTCTATTAGTGTAGACTGTAGGAGCACTTATAACATGTAACAGTTTCTAACAAAATGTAACAATTGACAACATTTGTTAGTAAATGTTTTTATGTTAGAAAATGTTTACAAACATTTTCTAACGGCGGTGTGGGAGCATCATTACTTCCAGGCTTATGCTAATCCATGCTGTCATTGTTAGTCAAGTGTCTTTTTCATCTGATCTTACTGTAGGGTGAATTATTTTTAGTACATTGTTTTTTTTATTACAAATAAAAATGATTTTTTAAGCAATCAGCACACTAATATGAAAGCTCTTAATTATTTTTATTAAAACTTTTTTTAATTCGGCTTTAATATAAATATAATATTTTTTTGTTTTCAGGTATGTTGATGCTGTTGCTATCGTCGCGTTGTGAGTAGATTCCTGTTTTACTACCTTGTAGTGGCTGAGTTTTACTATCACAATAAAGGAGATCGCGTTTTACGGTGTACGGCAAGTAGCTGCATTTGCTATTCCTTTATTTTAGGACGGTGCAGAAAGGTGTTTTATATTTTTTGTCTCATATACCTCTTAATTAAAAAATACCTCTTAAAAATAAAAACAGAAAAAGTGACATTGACATACTAAAATGATACATAGGTAGGTATGCAAATTGCGGAATATAATACGTACATGAAACTTTTTTTGGGTAAGATTTATCTGTTTAAACGCGTCCACACAGTCAATAGATCATACATAGGTCACAGCAATATGCACATTATTACCACGCCTTTTATCATACAACAAATTAATTTAAGTAATAAATATAACTTAAGAATCCACGTAGCTTAGATCAAAAGCCGACTTGAGCCCTGGCGGAATCCCTATGAATTTATGTCCCCATATTATACGAGTACATAAAGTCCTTGATAGTCACCATCTATCACATCAGGCTTTTGCTCCTAATTTCCATCTAAATATATGTAATTCACAGTTATATTCTTGAGAATTTATGTTTTTGATGATTAAGTGCTACTACTGCTACTATATTCATCTCAATTTTTTTTTAATAGCTGGTGATTCTAAAAAAACAAGAGAAGAGAAGCGTATTCGCTCTTAAAAGGCCACCAACGTACCTGCTGCTCTTCTGATGTTGCGAGTTTCCATGAGCGACGGTAGTTGCTTTCCATCAGGTGACCCGTTTGCGCGTTTGCCCCCGTGTTTTATAATAAAATAGCCACAAAAATTAAAAAAAAATTATGTATTCACCCCTTCTTCTGGTCAGGGAAAAATAAGAGAAATCGATTAATAAATTAACAATTAAAATAAACTTAAAAATCCATTAGAGTTAAAAGGCAGCAAGAAGCCATGATAAATTTGAGCTGAAATTTTCTGACAGGGGACTTTGTTTTAAATTCTAAATTGGGTCCGTGAAGACCGGTCTTCAATATTGCGTTTTCCAATTAATGGCTAATACAAGAGGTATTAGTTATCTTCGTGACCTTTTTAATTAAAGCCCCGTTTAGAGGGAAAATATAATTGAGACTCAAGTCTTATGCTTTGACCTTGTGAACTTTGAAAGGGTAATTGGAGTTCTTTGGTCGTAAAATAAAGTTGCATTTTTCAAAAATAAGAATGAAATAATATTTAATGAATTATTTCGCGATACTCATAACGGTAAGAATCCTTACTATCTTAACTACAATAGGTAGTAAAGCATCACTAAAAACCTAAGGATGGAAATAAACTCAGTATCGAATCGATGTAAGCAGTGATGACTGATGTCCGCAAAAAATGCAAAGAAACGTATTTTTTCTCGCCAAAATAAAATTCATTTCCCGTCGTGACGAAGATGAGAAAGCTATAAGGGAGCTGATAAAGTAAATATCTGCGGCGCTCACCAAACTGTGCAATCTTACCAAATCCCTGTCAAACACGAGCCAATATGAAACTTTCGCTCCCAGAAATATATTCTGTATATTATACGAATCGCAGTTGACAGGATTGCTTGTATCGTTTTGGTGTCGATTTATTTTCGGTCGACATGTTGTTGAGGCAAAGTTAAGGACTTTGAGGAGTAGAAGTTAGTATAGTGTGATATTTGAAATTTGAGAATTTATTGTAAAGAGAAAATATTTATTGAAAATTTGAGAAACGATCAATTTTTTTAGGATTTAAAAGTGACAGGAGACTTTGTAGTAATTTAAGTTCTGCAAAAAGTACACGTGCTTGTGAAAAATGTACGGGACCATTCTTATACGCATAATATTCTCTGGTGGGATGTATAAGAAAGCTTTTATTACTTTTTCCCCGTGACACAATATTTTTTATCATTTAAAACCCTCTCGGTACACAAGTCCGGTGTATTTTTAACGAAGTCTGCAGTCAGATGTATAATTGGTCGCGACAGGCCGAGGAGCTCTCATAAGGGGTGGATTTTAAATAAAATAGAAAATAATATAATGCACGGGATATTGTAACTTATATTTAAAGTTTTAATGTAAGTAAAGTGGGGTAAATTATAGGCAAAGATAGGTTGAAAGTTGTCTTTGTGAAAATAAGACTAAAAAAAATGTTACTTTATCAGCAGAAGACAATATCTCATTCAATGATGTAAGTGATGTAACATAATATAAAGTAAAATTAAATTTATTTTTTTCATAAAATAAATGAATTTAAAACAATTTTACTAAAACAATTCTTCTTACTGGCTTGACTTGACCTGCCACCTGCACCGGTTCAAGAACTAAACCAAGAAAAACAGGCGAAAGTAACTTACAAGACTTAAATAGAAATAGTGTCGAAGATGTTTCAATCGGAGACTTATAAATGGTTTGGCTATACGTTACTCTGGAATCCCATAGCACCTCCGTGAATTTCCACAATGGGCCCAATGTTTTAACATACAAAGCAATCAATCAGTGGGTCGTAAAAACGTGCCCATATTTTGTGATACATTATTCATTCTGCGTTTCGGCTATTCCCCCAAAATCCTGCACACGCTTTTTCCAGTGTTATCAATATTTTGCTTGTTTCCTGGTGTTTTGGTCAGCCATTGTTCGCAGGTCAACGTAATCGTAATCATCTTTTGTTTGGTATGAAAAACTTATCCAATGTGCAACAAAGCACAATAACTTTACGTCCGCTGTATACATCATATTAGGCAAATTCACTTTCGTCTAAATATTAGAAAAAAATTAAAACACCATCAAATGAAGAAGAAGTGTTTTTTTTGAGCTGTTAATACTACAACGTGAAATTTGACTTGTCTATTTCCTATATACCGCAATTATGCAATCGTAAAGTTTTAATTTAACAAACATAGTCAAAGAATTAAAGCCCAAAAGAACCGTAGATAGATAACGACGAATTAATAAAATTTTAAACTTGTGTAATCGTAGATAGTTTTGGATTCGTAGACGTCCCGTAATGACGTAAAAAGTTTGCGGTCTCGCCTACGGATACTTATTCAATTCGTCGTTGAAGTTGGAACAGCGGCGGTCGAAATAAGCTTCTTGTGGCTAAAACGAAAGCCAAGTTACGTCTTTCACGAAATTTATAGTTTACTTTCAGATGATCGTAAATTTTAACCGCTTGCGTTCAAAACATAGCGTGACTTTAGATTACGAGTAATTGAAGAATAAGATTTTGAATTTGTTTTTGGAAGGCTTCCTATTGCCGAAGGTTTTACTTGCGTTTTGTTTGAGTTATCAAAAGCATATTAAATGCGTTGAGATTTCTGCTTGTTGATTTGACCATTTTCTTTTCGAACTGCAGTGTACCTATTGTTAATTTTTTGTTTCATTGAATCAGCTATAATTTCAAAAATGCATTTGCCATTCGTTCGTGTTTTTGCCGTACAATAATTTCATACTTCTATTCCCTTATCATGTAAGGCGTTAAACTTTACCGTATTATATACCTATTTATTTTCATTCAAAAAGTTTGTATGGGATGGCGTAATGTCAAGACTTCCTTTGGTCCAATGTATCTGGGTTTCGCGTATTATATTTTCCAGTTGAAAAACTTCGTCGGAAACACGAGGCCTCTAATAAGGCAACATAAAAGTTTCGATACAGGAAGTTATTTAATACTTTCCGCCCGGTTGGCTCCTCCATACCCTTGTTGATTTTATTCACCCTATCATGACATGGGCATATTTTTGCAGATAATATTATATGACTTTGCTCAGCAGTGCGAAAATTTTACAAAGATACACTGAAAAAACTGTTGGGCTATGTATTACAAAAAATTATGCTACTGGTTACCTAAAAATAGTGACAACATAACTATTGCCATCAGTAGCCAAACCCAGTTGTGTAATTTTCTAACATATTTTTTTTATTTAATACTAACCAACTGTGTTTGTAGCATATAACTAAACTATTTTGTATTACATTAAAACATCGAAAGTTGTAAGTAACAAAATAATTTTGGTCGGAATAAACTACATCGTTTGTTATTCACTGTCAAACAGTTTGGTTAAAAATAGCTAGGTTTTTGTAGGTTTATGCTTAACGTTATGGTTAATTTTAATAAAACTTTTTTGTTACTACTAAATATAGAATTTACTTATAATTAGCTTAAGCTTATTCATTTACTAGTAACCAAGCTTTTGTGTAATCAGAACCTTTCAGGGGTGTTATACATAATCATATAATATTACCTAACTCTTTGGCTACTTTTAAGCACACTATATTACGTTACTAATAGGGGTAAGGGTTTAATTTTCAACCAAAATTATTGTAAACCGTGACTCGGTGGTCATTAAGGGCGTACCCAAATTTTGGGTGCAACAGTGGTGCCCTTGTTATAAATAAATTATTATAAGAAAAATTGAGACGCTATTTATTAAATTATTTTTTCTTATAATAATTTATTAATAACGAGGGTACCACATAAAAATTTAACCCTTACCCCTATTAGTAACGTAACAGTGTGGTTAAAACATCATTAAAATCCCAGAAACCTTAATTCCAGTCCTGAAACTGAACATTATAAAACCTAGAAATTAACAGAATAGTAAAAACAGAAATATAATTAAAACAATTACATATAATTAAGCCACTTTTATTATCAAATCAACTGAAATAATATTACCAATCAACTACCACACTTTCTTGATCAGGTGTTGTGAAAGAATTTTCCATTATGTCCTTGCAGAGTTATTTAATTTGTAGGTATACCCAGTTTCGCTCTCTGTGCCCAGTAACAGGCGCTAAATCGGCACCTGAGTCCAAAATTTGAAGTGTCTCCAGATCAATCGCATGTTCTGAAAATAATAAAAAAAAATAATAATAAGAGGTTAGGTTCTTGTTGCCTGACCCAAGGACATAATTTCTGTTTTGTTTTTTTTTATAACTAACCGAGAAAGACAAATGTTTTATTCGTTAATACATACTTATAACTATTTAAGAAAACTTGGTTCAGCGACTCTGAAAAGTTGAGTGGCGCAGATGAGGCTCGAACTCGAGCAGAGTGTATTTTATACATGGGGAATCCCGAATCAGTGGGAAATGACAATTTACAGCCACAAGAGCCAAGCAGCTACTCACACTGCACACCACAACAGCAGATGACAGCAGTTTGGCTTTGCTATGGCTAGTGGCTACGCATCCAGGGCCGGCCCTGGGCGGCGGCGCAGGCGAAAATGTATTTACCTATCTATCAAAATGTAGTTTCTTACTGTTTTGACTCAGCATTAGATATAGTTACAAAGTACTTACCGTTGAACTTATCAATGTATATTTCAGGGCCCCAATATCTAAGATAGTTCGGCATGGTCAATTTTTCTGGTGCCTCCTCGGATGGTTCCTTCGTGAGTTTTAATTTTCCGACAATTTTACCTAATTAAATTATAGGTAGTGGAATGACAGAAACTGTCCGGTTGATCTTCATGAATAAGGCCATAGCTCTATTGTATATTACTCTAGCAATAATGAGACTTTACACGATGGTTTCAATTCACGACGAAAAATGGCGACATGGATAGCAATGCAAAAACACAGGAATGAACATGAATGCGGGGTGGCGGGTGCGCGGACGCCGTACAAAACTTTTCGTCATAAGCAACATTTTTGTTGAGTTAATAATAACTTCTAAATTCTGTCATAGCAAATACTGTATGCTGCAACTAACATAACATATAGTAAAACAATTTGAATTGCTGGCTACAAAAAGGTTGTGTAAGTAATTAACAATAGTTGGCATAGTTATTATCTATATAATTTTGTTGAAAACAACCTGAACTGTTTTTGGTTACCTTTAACAAAACAGTTTTATATACCATAACCTAACTCAATTACCATTACCCGTTTTATACGATGTAACTCAATCGAATTGCTTGCATTTAAACTGACTTTGCTTATGAGTATGCTTAGTTATGCTACATACACAATAGCCAGACTGTTTTTGTTAATTAGTTTTTTCAGTGTAACTAAAAGAGCTCGCGCATTTCTGTTTCCTTTTTTCAAAAATAGGAGCTTCTTTCAAAACAGACTTATTTGCTTACATATTTTGTTTATGACATTTTATTTATTAATTTTAGTAACTGGTAGTATAAAATGGGTAGTAAATTCAGTAATTGCATGCCTAAACGTTACCAACATCTTTAAGGTTGGAGTAAATACAAGTAACGTGAGAACAAAACAAAACCAGAAACACCAAAATGTTCGGTAAACCATTTAGAAGACATAATATCACAAAACCACATGAGCAGCCTTATTATATCAGTGGTTGCGCAAACAGCGAACATTAATTCAATAAATACATCATTCCCCCTTTGTCGCGAGATAAAGGTGCCTGTGCGATCGCGTTAATCTCTTCTAGCCGATCGGTCTTTTCACGGCAAATGGTGCGAGCGGGCGGAGTGAATCCGAATGCGAGCCGATACTGAGAAAACACGTATCACCTAACTGTCGCCGCGGTCGCGTTTGTTTTGGCATTTTATGCACGAGTTGCGACAACACTTGAAATTTTTATGCGGAAAAAGTTTTAAAATGTATTGGGGTTTTTCGCTGAAAACGCAATTTCGGGTGACAAAGTGAGGGTGAGTCAATATAATCTGCGGGCCGATTTTGTATCGTACATTTGTGAGTTAATCACTGAGTTAGTAACGAAACGGAGGAGTGAGCAACCGAAAGTCTCACTTTTGTATGCAAGTGAATACAAAAAGTGGCACTTTTCGTTACTCACTCTCGGTTTCGTTACTAACTCAGTTATTAACTTACAAATGTACGATACAGAATCGGCCCGCCGATAGTGGAAATGAGAGATGACACCGTCACACGGCTACATTATTCAGGGGATGATTCTCATACATCGTTATATCGTTTTGATCAAAATGAGATAGCATGTTTGCAGAAGTGTGTCTAGGCTGTCTAGAGCCTCCCAGCAAGGCGAAGTTCGTGTTGTGAGAATCGGAATCCTGTCCTCGTAGCTTACTCTGCAACTGGTACCCCAACTACTGGCAAACGAACCTAATCCCACGCTTACGAATTCTTAACTCTAGTGTAGCTCAAGTCGAAGACCCAAAATCAACTTACGTTTTTGCGTGATTCGATTTAGCGAAACCGGTGCCTGCTAAAGGTAAAAATACAAGTAGGAGCGACTCCCAAATAAAAACGAGGCGTGCGTGAGTGAAATTTGAAAAACATAAGTGTCGCCATGCCATGTGTGGCGCGACGTCTCCAGGCAGCACGAGGGTTACACAAAATTAGACGTTTTTCGACAAGAATACAGATAGGGTGGAACGTGAGGGGTGGATATGGGTAAAGTGGATTCGTTATCAATATTACATACAGTAACGAAACAGGATAGTTCTTTACAGATAAAGATGTCGCAGTGAATAAAATATGGAACGCTTCGTTTGGCGAAAAATTTTATGTGTTCGGGCATGTCATTTTCCGCGCTGCTAGTTAGATGATATATTTTCGATCCGAGTATTGTATTTAGGTACTAGCCTTTACTACACTTTAATGAGGATGATCGAACTTGTGTATCTGTCTTATCTCTTCAAGCAATGATTGTGATAGGTATAGAGATTGTTTCAGCTTCAGGAAAGTTTAAGGAACTAAATAATCATTATATATAAAGTGTAGAGCTACTGCGTGATAAATGGAGTAGCGTGCATCATCTAGTATGTAGGTAATAAGCTTGTAACATGGCCGTTGCTAGCGAATAAATTGCATCGTTTCAAATAAAGGATTGTATGAACGAAATACAAAAAACATTTATAGCCCATGAAAATTTAAATTGAATCGATAAAGTTGGTGCATTTTATGCACGAGCATTTTCCATTTATTATCGAAACCATACACGATAAACAACTTATCAACCGACCATAAAGATACATTGTGGTTTGGTTTATTCGTGACACCGGCGGGAGCTACGCGACACCAAGAATGAAAATATGGATGGTGTCAACGCGGAAATACTGACTATAAACAACGCTGCATCAATTCCCTTTGGTAATGACACGCGAAATAGTAATGGATATAACAGTTGGCTTAGATGTACCGAAATTAACAGAGAAGGCACCGATGTTGCATTGGCACTAATATATAATTGTTGTACTAATCAAGGAATTGACGCCTCCGTGGTTTAGAGCAGTGGTTCCCAATTAGTTTTTGCTGCGTACCACTTCAAAAAAGACCTCAAACCTGCGTACCCCTTATTGTAGCAATCACACTAATATTATAAATGCGTTTGTGAGTGTGTGTGTATGTTCGTTACTTTTTCATGCTCAAACATGGTATGTGTAAACAAACTTTAGAGCGTGGCTCTTAACTCGGAGGTCGTAGGTTTAATTCCTGCGTTGGAGACAATATGCTATTTCGAAGCTTAGGGCAATGCTGGCTGATCACCTGATTGTATTACAAGTATAAAGATGATCCACGCGTCGGATGGGCATGTTAAAAGTCGGTCCTGCGTCTGATCTCTTGTAGTCTTGTCGTTCGTTTAACCCACTGGGTTATGAGAGTAATAGAGTTGATAATGCTCTTGGATACTGCGCACATACTACTCTATAAAATTACTCCTGCGTAACTTTAACAGTATAAGTAAAACGACTACAATAATGCGAAAATAACAGTTATTGATAACTTCAGGTTTTGTACTTTATGTAGCAATTGAGTTCCTCCATCATTGTTTTCGTTGACGTTAATTTCCTCTTCTCGTTTAGATGAAAATCTTGTTTCGAGGCTTAGAAGTTGCGTCGTTACGCGCCTAGTCTACAACCAAGTGACGAAATACGCTTATATCTTGGGAGACTGTAAGGTGTCCGTAAGTTTGGCTCTTCGTCTTTATTTACGATTGTGCTTCGAAGTCGCTTAGAGTTCGAAAATGTGTAAACTTCTCTCTTTCAATAAAAGTATAGCCTGCTCTTATAAGGATTACTGTATCTTTTTTACCAATAGATGTTAAAACTTATCGAAGACGTTAGCCACTACCCACATTTGTAAAATGTTAGTTTTTCAACCGGACACTAAAAATACTTTTTTTATAATTTTGCAAAACAATATCCGCACTTTTTTGATTGCAAGTAATTTCCCTCCTGGAGGCTTTAGGTCCCTAAAGTCTCCATTTATGAAAAAAGGAACAAGTAAAAAAGTTTATTAATAAGTTAATTTACGTCTTCAATTGCTTGTTATTTTGCTTACGATCTTTGAGGGGTTTTTGAATGCAGTTTACTGAAGAGTAAACAAAATGAAAAAATCCGCATACGTTAAATACTGGTTTTAATATCGTCGATGATATGTCGCAATAAATGCTGCCGCAATTAGTCACTGCAAATGTCGCTTTTAATTATCTCGACAAAAAGTCGAAACGAACGCCATCCTCTCCCGAAAACATGAAAAATACTGAACTAAAATAAAGTCGACGAACTGAAAAGCATGCAGCGCGAAGCTGAACGCTTTGACAGTTTAACTTCTTTGACATCTTTGAGGAGCGAAGCCTGTGACAGCGACCTGTATACATGAATCACATCTAAAATCAAAAGAGCAGTCCCATACACGCTCCCCTCAAAGAGCATACGTTACCGGATAAAAGTGTTTTTATTTCGACAATTCAAGCAACCGGATTGCCTTCTGAGGCTTTGAAATAAAAAGTATACACTGTTACCTCAGTATAAGAAATACAATCTATACATTCTTGTTTAACTGAATAGCTGAAGTGAGCCAGTGGAACGTTTTAATGTAATTTAACGCATATATAAAGTGGGCCATGGAGAAGGACATAGGCTACTTTTTTGCGGATAACTCTATGGGCTCCCACAGATTTTTTATCGCGGGCCGAGCCGCGCGGAATATCTAGTATAATATTTTCTTGTATATTTTGTAATATCTCATGAGTCATGACCACACTTTTAACTCATACTTATGGAGTATAATATTATAAGCATAACATTTTGAATTTCCAAATCTTAAATCTTTTCATTAATTAAAGACTTTTAATTAAATTCATCAAAGACATTTAATGAAAAATGTAAAAAAAATACCTAAAAACAAGCCCAAATAATGAAGCAATATACACAAACCTACTTAAGTTCTAGCAGTCCAGCCAGTACTAATAAGCACTAAAATATGAGCAGGCTATAAATAAATAAGCATTAAGGTGAGCTATAAAACAGCTGAGAAGCTGTAATATTTAATGCGGGAGGTTTCCAACGTCTTGTCTGAACTCTGAAGGTTGTTTCGCGTTTTTCAGTTTCGTAATCGCCGAGAAAACAGAGAAATATATCCGAAACTGTGTTTGTCCTCGAGTGGTATGTGTTCTACAATGATTTATCGTTCTCTCGTCGGATTCTGCTCGTCGTTTTTAGGGTTCCGTACCCAGATGAGTCTGCGAGACGCGGACAACCGCTGGTAAAGTTGTCGTGCCCTTGACTGTGGCTAGGCGGGGAGTGGAGCACCATGGGGTTTTAGTGGGTAGTTCCTCGGAGAGTCCCACACACACCGGCCGATGTCCCCAACCGTCGGGGATGCGCAAAGCATTTCCCTATGTAAAAAAGGGTTCCGTACCCAAACGGTAAAATCGGGGGTATTACTAAGACTTCGTTGTCTGTCCGTCTGTCTGTCCACCTGTCTGTCTATCTATTCATCTGTTTATCCGTCTGTCTATCTGTCTTTCTGTCTGTCTATCTATCTCTAGGCTGTATCTCAAAAATGGTGATAGCTTGAAATTTTCAAAGATAATTTATTTCAGCTGTTACCAATGCTATAGCAACAAATAGGTACTAATAATAAAATAAAATAAAAATTGAAGGGGGCTCCCATGCAAGTTTTGGCATACTTTTGCTCTTTATCGTTCGTACCGTTTGCTACGGTACGGAACCCTTCGTGCGCGAGTCCGACTCGCACTAGGCCGATTTTTTATTTCGTGGTTCGCTACCGACGCTTCGTGTTCAATATTAAAAGACGGGACTCTAATGCCATTTACATGATGTGGAATACTCTTGAGACGTTGACTTTGGATCAAGTTGGAAAGAGTACAAATACAGAAAGTACTGCAGAATATTAGATGTGTTTGGAGTCGATATGTGAATAGCGACCTAGTCAGTAGTATACCAGAACCTCAATTGTAAGGCCGCGTTTCCACTGAGGCTACGTTCAGACGTGCGCGTGTTCTGCGCGTGCTGAATCCGACTCCGCGCGCAGGCTGCGCGCGTGTTTTCCCATACGCTATAGTAGAACACGCGCAGAGCACGCGCACGTCTGAACGTAGCCTTACGCGGAGCGGAGCGGAGAGGAGCTTAGCGGTGCCGAATTGACCAATCACCATGCTCGAAATCTTCGCTCCGCTTCGCTGTCATTCCGCTGGAATAGCACGATTGGTCAATTCGGCACCGCTAAGCTCCTCTCCGCTCCGCTCCGCGTCAATGGAAACGCGGCCTTACTTTGACGTTCAATTTACAATCCATGCTCATATTATTATGCGAAAGTGTGTTCGTCTGTTACCTCTTTACGCCCAAACCCGCTGATCGGATTCTGCTGAAATTTAGTATGCATATACTTTGAGTCCCGGGTAAAGACATAGGATACTTCGATGGTCGATGGTGGTAAGTAATCCCTAGGTAAAGAATCTGAAAAATTGATTTTTTTTTATTACTGTTTTAGGCTCCTTTTAAACAGTAATAAAAAAAGGCTCCTTTTAAAGGATATTTTTTAATACAGCTTCAAAAATTTTCAAAACTCTTTAGGTTTCCGATATTTAAAGACGTATATTATCGAAACGTAAAAGTCTATCCGTCTTATACCAAAGAAAGTTAAATTTCGTGAGTTTGTGATGTATCGGTGAGCGTCAAAACAGGACGAAACTATCGCGACTATACGTGCCCTCATCAATAAATAACACTTTGATTTTAAACTATAGGTTATTATAATAACTCTACGATGAAAAAAAAACTTATTAAATTCTCTATAATTTTGATTCTATACACTTTTTCCGAATTCTCATCCGTTTTCGAACTACACATTTGAGTCATTCCTTAAACTTAACTAATTATTTGTAGTCCACAAATTATTAAGTAATAAATAAATCACGAAATCACAAACTTTTATTATTATCTCTAAATCAACTTCTCTATGAGACAGTAAAATATATAGAGGTAAACCTTCAATATTGAAGTTTTGAAATACTTAATTTTAATATTAATTGTAGCTTGTAGACAATATTGAACATAACTGTATTTAAAAAAGATAAAACCGACTTCAAAATTATACGTAATTGAGAATTAAAACTCCGTATCTCCAAAACTACTGAACTGATTTTGTTGAAACTTGCACTATTCCCTAAGTTGAACAGTACCTACAAAAACTACTAGGTAGTAAGTAGTACGACAAAAAAAGAATGACTGAAATCGGAATGGTAGTTCCAGAGATATGCGAACACAAACATAAAAACACACATACATACATACATACATATTACACTTGTAATTAGGCACATTTGTTCAGACGCTGATATAGATTACAGACTAACATATACGAAAATTGGGCATTTCTGGAAATATTACATACATACGCGTCGAATTGATAACCTCCTTTTTTGAAGTCGGTTAAAAATTAATTACTGAGAGTCGAGCGATTAAGATTATAAACCTTCGGCTTCGGCTTCGGCTTCGGCCGAAGGTTGCGGCGATTGCAGATTAATTGGCTTCGGCTTCGGCCAAAAATAGACCTTCGGTCGGACACTACAAAGTAGCATATCGAAATAGGCAGATACGATAAATTTTTGTATTTATAGTTCCCTGTAAATATACGAAACTGCCACTTTCGACACATAAAGATAGTTCAATTACGAAGTAGACTATTGTAAGTAAATTTTCTCGAAAACTACTCATAATTTAAAATCTTTGCTTTCATGTAATAATTTGTTAGGCCAACACAACTGCCTAACCCAATTTTTATAAAGATTCTATCACCCGTTACAAAATTATGCAAAAAATAAACTTTAAATCGCTCTCCTGTAAAGAAGCGTTTTTCAGATTCGATTACTTACCTAGGGACAATCGAATTTTTAATACCGGAAATACGTACGGTTCCCGCGCGTTAAACTTTAAAAATTTTGGCGCAACGGAGTTGTTTGCGTCATAGAAATAAATATGAATCGTCGAAACATTTTCTAGAGGCAAATACAACGGGTTCTCTTTATATTAGCCATCTAAGAGAACCCGTAAAATTAGTCTCCGACTTAAAGTTAAATACTCTCTTTATGCTGGCTATAGCTTATTACCATAAAAGTGAACATGATAATGCTATCAAGTAGTAATTGCGTACTATAAAAGTTTTGCAGAATATGTAAAAGGTACTTATCGATTAAAAGTATCTTGACTTTGGATCTTCGCTGGAGTATTTATAGACTTCTCATTTATAATTTGTATGCGCACCTCGTACAAGAAAACTGGTTCTTTGCTCTGTGTAATCGATATAAAAATAGTCAAGGTATCTTTAAGTATTCATTTATCAGGCTTTAAGTTCAGCAACCGAAGTACTTATAGTTTTATGATACTTAGAACTTACAGTGTTTTAACTACTTGTTATAATATTTTTCTTCTTGGGCAACTTTTTGTATCAAACGAAATTTAATTCTTTGATAAGCGTCTGTATTCAAATTTAAATTTCGTAAATTTATTGCCTACTAGATGACGTTTGCAACTCCGTTACGCTTAAGTTCGTTTATCACCCGGGAAACGTACATTTTTCCGGGATAAAAAGTATCCCTTTCCTGGGACTAAATAAATCTCCATACAAAATTACAGCGAAATAGAATAAAAAAATAATAATACTTGTATGGATTGTTAAAAATATTGTAGCTGGAAAAGTATCCCAGAGTTGTTATTAAGGCTATATCTGAAGATTTAATTAACGTTCATATACTTATTAATAATAATACTTAAAAGTTATACGTAATTTTTTTTTTTTTTTGGAAAACCATGAAATACCTCACAAGAGGATTTATTGACAGCAACAAATCCAAAGGGATGCAAAATATGCAATAATTATAGGGCTCAACTTACACCGCCGCGGAATAGAACGGAATGGATACGTCAATTTCGCCTCATGCGAGGAAATTGGCACTGGAGGGTTCTCGAGATTTCCGCGGAAGACGCGCGTCCAAATTTTTGGCTCGTATTTAATTTGTGTGTTATAGTACGGTTGACATAAAGTTCATTGTGCTTTGCACAGTTTCGTTACAAAAAGTCGCTTCCATTCCATTCTGCGCCGGTATAAATTGAGCCTAAGTTTTGACTCCTAGCTAGTATGGATTAATGAAATTCCCGCTCAGAAATGCCCGCCCGCTTCCCCGATTTTCAATTCACATATGCCCAAAATAATTTCAGAAGTTCCTAAACTGTACGGACTTTTATAGCATCCGTCAGATTTATTAGTTCCGAACAAGATAGTGAAAAGTCTGTCTTGCGAACTATTTACGGCGCTAGCTCTCACGATCGATAGTCGTGAGTAGGCTTTGTTTTATTTGAAGATACGAGCGGATGAAGCGGTTAACATTTTTTTTAATATCAAACAAGTTTCAGAGTTTTGCAGTGCGTGGCTGAAAGTTACGCGAAAGACGGAAAATGATAGACTACCACTCGTCAAGGTGATGAGGATGGTATATTTTTCGCATGGAAAGACAGTGAAAAGTAGCAGGGGATATGATTTGACATTTTAAAACGTTAGAGCAATTACTTATTTTTTCCCTAATAATTTGAACAAACCTTGTCACTTACCGACTTCATCATCTAGCTAGTATATTTTAGCTATACATAGAAACCACAGTGTTCGATTTCAAATTATTTTCCCGGCCGTAAAGTCTCCATTTATGCAAAAAATGTCAGTTTTCAAATTGTAACTTACCCGCTTCATCCACTCATGTCCTCATTTATTCACTAATGCGCCGAGTTGAGATTGTTAGGCAACCGAGATTGCATTACAATGCACACAATTGGGTTTTGTTTTTTTTTCAGTAATGAAGTTTTTAAAGTCTTTTGAAATGCGAGTAAGGGTCAGCGTACACCACTACCGAGTCGAGACGAGCGATACGAGCGAACTGAAATGCTAAACGCTCGGTATTTGATTTTTTAATTTTCTACTATTTATATCGCTTAATCATGCCTCGATATGGTGTAAACTGACCCTTATGTTTTTAGTCTTTTGAAATGCGAGTAAGGGTCAGTGTACACCGGTCACCGACTACTGAGTCGAGACAAGCGATATGAGCGAACTCAAATGCTAAACGTTATTCGATTTCATAATTTTCTACTATTTATGTCTAGTTTCGTCTCGATATGGTGTAAACTGACCCTTATGTTTTTAACCAACATTCAAAAAAGGATGAGCTTAATATATTGCTAGGGATATTTTTACAGATCTATATAATTAAAACTTTTTAAGATCTTATAACAATTTTATCAGAAGTAAAATGTGTACTGACAGAATGTAATTCTCATAACTAAAATAGTGAAATCAAATTTCTTTGTCATTCCCAATGAAGTTTTTTTATGTTCAAACGAACCACCTGGGATGCAATCAATGAAACTCAAAGTTTTCCTCTGAGAGTATGCGCGGAAAGAATGATAAGTCCTGATTCAAAGCTGAAAAACAAAAATGCTCCTGCGAAGGAAATGTAAAGAAAGAATGGACATAAAATTATAATTATATGTATCTAAATGGTGATGCTGGAAATAAAAGTATTCTTATTCTCATTCTTAAATTTAGTAAAACTCCAGATTATAACATTATATTATACTATTCTAATCAAGTGATGGGTGATCCAAACAGCGCTGGATGACTATTGGAATTGCAAACGGGCATTGGAATGCACTGGAACGCAATGTTGCAAGAAAAACCGCAGGTTGGATCATTGGACTAAAATAACGTAAACCAGCCATAACAATGAAAATTTATATAAAAAAAAGACGGGTTGCACTCAGGGAGTGCCGGCAGAAGTGAAAACTTGATTATTAACGTTGTGCATTATTTTTTTTAACCCATTTTTTATTATGAATCGATTTTTAAAAAAATCGATTTTTTTTAATTAATCGAAACCCTTACAATCGATTAAATTTTTAACCCATTTTTTATGAAAATCGATTTTTAAAAAATCGATTTTTTTAATTAATCGAAACCCGATTAAAATCGAAATCGATTAAAAAATATCGACAATCGAAAAAAACAATCGATTGTTCGATTAATCGATTTCGATGTTACAACACCTCTCCAACCGTCTTACGGTTTTTCGATCAGCACGAGAATCTGACGCGAGTTTCACAGTTTTTACCCATCCCACAAAAGTGCTCAACGCCGCTAAAGAAGTTTTCACTTCAAAAAATCATTAATGATCAAAATAATATGATGATTACAATAATTCATATTATATAATTTTTTAATTTGTAAAAGATACAATATGTACAGTACACTAATACTACATTTTTTATATTTAACGAAACCATAAAAAGTTTTATTTCAAAGATGAAATATCAGAAAACGACGTCAAAATAAGCACTTAGATGTAATATGAATACTATTAGAGTTGTAACTTTTTTAGTATCTAGCGTCATACTTAAAATCCTAGGTTTAGTTAGACACCTATCCAACTGGAAATATAGGTTTAACACACAATAGTGTTTCACGTGTAAAAACTGTATTTCAAATAAAATAAAATTCCGCAGAAAATGTGAATTTTCCTGTAATAAAAAGTAATCCTTCCCCGTAGTCAATATAATATTATGTTATGTGCTAAGTTTTAATAAAATCGATTCAATCGTTTTTGTCGGATGCTGTGACCAAGAGTAAAGTAAGGTATCGATTTTTATTTAAATCTAGTTTTTTATAATTATATTTTTAATTCATGTTTAGGGTATTTAAGTGAGAAAGAGTAAGGTACTTAATAAGAAATAAGTGTATGACAAACTACGTATTATATGAAGTTTCTGTGCAAACTGTTCAATACTCTTAAAACTTTAAGTACCTACCTAAGTAACAGCTAAGTAGTTAAATAAAAGAATCTGTAATATATTTTGCAACATGATACTAATATTGTTACACTTTATCTTAGTAACATTGTTGTACATAGGTACTCTAAATGAAAAAAAAAAACATAATATAAAAAGGAGTATTTAGATATTATAATAACCCAATAGGTTTCAGATATATTTTATTTTATTAGATTAGATGCTATTATTGTAAGTTTGTGGTGTGTCCGAAGAGCATTATGGCGTATAAAGTGGACAGAGTGTATAAGCCGTTTGGGAACATTCTGAAGGACCACTCAAAATCTCAAGAACTCTTTCGTCTAATGACACAAAACTTTGATGAACCTTTTTTATACATCTTCAAAGTTCAAACTTCGAAACTGTCATACCTCAGAAATGATAATTTTTTATCGTTATGTCTGTGTTGCCTTTTCGTAACTGTATTATTATAGATTCCACGCCTGTTTCTTTGACGGTAGCGGGTTTCATTAAAACCATGCCAGCTATGTTAAAGTTACTTTTATACTGTTCCAGTGTGTGCGCAGTAACATCAGCTTCGTGTCTTTCTTCACAGTTCACTCTCAGATGACGAATGACCGACGCAGGCTTGGTTGCTCATGCTTGTCAGAAAATCATGTGATCAACTTATTGTCCTAATCAAACTTGGAAACAACGTTTTTCGAATACGGCAATTGAACCTACTACTAAACTTGAAGCCTCCGACCACGGCGATGATTCTCTATCGCTTATTAGTGTCGTCATTGATTTACCAATAGCAAAATAACTTTATTTACACCACAAATAGTTTAAACATAATAAGTTGAATAGTTCGTGTAAAGCAAAAATCTGGCGATCCCTTCCCGTAGAAGTGATTTGTATTTTAAAAGCAATAAAATAAAATGTCACACATGTTGGAAAAATGTTGGGTGCGATTTAATAAATAGCAGGTTTCAATTCCGAATCAGGTGGGATCGGTGCTGTGTACGTAAATCGTTGATCCGAAACGGGATCGAATTTTTAATAGAATACCATCGGTTTGTCCAATAAATCTCTACGAATCACGGCACGAGATGGATCTCCCATCTTACGTTATTGCAAGTGCAGTGTGTCTTGGAATAAATGGTACAAAACATTATATTGATGGAGGTATAAAACTTTAAATTGATCATACAGAACAGATATTATAAAGAGTGGCGTAATTCGTTTGTTATTTATCCACGTTATTTCAGGTATTAAAAATAGCTGATGTTGACCGATTCTCAGACCTACCCATAACCCAATAAGATCATAAAATTATTCAAAAATCCGTCCAACCGCCTTGGATGAGCTTGACATTGTTATTGACGTGATAACGTCTTATAATTCGATATGGGGTGCGCGCCCGAAAAACATGACAGTTCATGCGGCGTTGCCTCGCTGACAGCTGCTCTGAGGCGTTCCATTTATCCTCTCAGCAACCGTACTCAACCAACCTGGGCCGCGCTCTTTGTTTCGATTATATTACGTATTTCGATGACTTAGAGAATACTTTTGTATGAAGAAGTTTGGTTAGTTATGACCTTTGATACATTGACCACACTCTGAATGAAAAATAAATAAACAATCTGTGAGCTATTAGTATTATTTCGGCTATTTAAAATTGTGCTCTATTTCCTACTTGTCAAGGTATGACTTGTGCTTTGTTCGAAGATTTTACTGGATTTCGTCTTTGTTCGAATGTATGTAGCGTTTTGTATTGCGAATAGTTTATTTTACTCATTATAAATATTTTTAGACAATCATTTGAAAGAAATACATCGAAATAACTTTAGGTTACAGTCGAAAAAGTTTGTTTCTATTTATAGAGATTCGGAAGCGAGGGTTAAGGGGTTAAGGATAGTTGAACGTGACAACGTCATACGTTGTCACGTTCAACTATCGTCAGTAAACCGACTTTACAGACAACCGATTTTTTAACAAAAAATTAAAACCGACTTTCAAGGTAAAAACAATAGTAATATGAACTAAAAAGTATTAAATAACTCTTACTCTTTAATAGTGCCTTTTTCAGAATTCGTCTAAATCTCAACTATTCCTGTACTGTATACTACAGTCTTCATTATTTTGAAGTCGGTACCAGCTAATTTAATCGTGAGTTCAGTAATGTCAGATTATCTGAAACTTTTGGGACTGGTACCGACTTCAAAGTAATGAAGATTGTAGTATACAGTACAGAAATAGTTGAGATTTAGACGAATTCTGAAAAAGGCACTATTAAAGAGTAAGAGTTATTTAATTCTTTTTAGTTCATATTACTATTGTTTTTACCTTGGAAGTCGGTTTTAATTTTTTGTTAAAAATAATAATTTCACTCTTTTTAGTTTTTTTTAAGGCTTTATGCGTAAATAACCAATACGAATGTTAACTATTCACATTATGTCACTGTAAGCGAAATTGTGGTAAATGCTTGCAGTTATCTAAGCGATGCTGCAATTTCCATACTTTTATCTTTAAAGATTCAGGAGTTCTGTTCAGTGCCTTTGGACCAAGAGACACCTTCGTATAAAATTTCTCTTATTCGTAACCTGTTTTTAACTTACTAGAAACAACATTTTAACCACTATGAGTGTTTTGATAAAATTCAAGGATTTTCCTCGATTGCTCATAGATCCCAACATCAGCTCACCACTTTCGTAATTGTTATATAAAATTAAGATTATATCCTATACAACAAAACGAGAATTTTGAAAATCGGTCCACAAACAGCGAAATCATTATCAAAAACGTCTGCTTCGATGCAAAATATCACGAAAAGTACCAATAATTGGGTCATAGTGTGATGACCCATGGTATAATTATGGTTGTGATGATGATGATTAACCCATCGATCGTGGCAAAACGAGACACAATAGCTTTTTCATTGTTATCGCGGCCGGATGTGGCCGCTTGGGGCTTCATGAATTAATCAAATTGATGTATTAGCTTATGCTTTCAGTAGTTTAAACAACGCCGAAATCCCCGAACCTGTACCTATAAGCATTCAAAAGTTCTGTTCGGTACCTTCGGATCCAGTCTTACTTTTTGGTAGCATTTCCCTCGAATTCTTCAGAAAAAATCGAAATCACTATATGTTTCCATACAAATTTCAAGAAGTCCCCTCGATTCCTCAAGGATCCCATCATCAGATCACCACTTTTGTGAACATGGTACTAAATTCGAGTTAAACCCTATACAACACAAAAAGAATTTTGAAAATCGGACAACAAACGGCTGAGTATAGTATCGTGGAACATACAAAAAAAAAAGATATGTACAGCCGAACATATTACCTCCTCCTTTTTGGAAGTCGGTCAATAAAACACCGCGACACGAGAATGATGATAATATTATTTTATATAATAATTTAGAACTCCATAAGATAAACTTTTATGTAACTTCAGTTAGCGAATACGGCGTTTTCTTATAGACGAATAAAGATATTAATACAATTTATGACCGTGAGTAAGGTAAAATTATATCTTTACCTGCAGTAAATAGCTCATAAAATGGCGCTGAGTGCTCGGAAATGGATGCAGATAAATCCGCAAAGGGATGTTTTCGAATAAGCAAAACTAAATGTGGCACCTTATCGGATTTAAATCGCCACGACCAGTCGTGAAATAAAAGCGCTTACTCAGCGTCGTCCTGATTTATACACTTCTTTGGAACCGCTGCTGCTGAAATCTACCCCCATTTGCTTGGCAATGGAGAATTGAAAAGAATCAAGTTTTATGTTCATTGCTCGACTATCAATTGAATGTTTATTTCTTGGAGTTTTCTTATGTTTATATGTAAGTTCTTTAATTAATGGTGTTTTTAGCATTAGATGTTGATTTATGAATAAAATATGTTTAAAGTTAAAAGCACGTTCTGTTTTTTTAAACGTTAGAAAGTTAATATTACAATTTATTTAAAACAGGGACTTTTTCTTAGGGCTTTTCACTCTTTAAGAGGCCGGGTACACTTGGAATTTCTCATACATACGTAATTCCAAAATCATTTTCTCATACGAAAATATTTAACATGTTTGAGTTGTTTTTCAGTTTAAAATAGTAATTACGTAGGTTCCTGCACAAAAATTTACTTCAAAATATTTAAACACAAAATTTTTTTTTCTTGCTTTAAAATTTTTTTTAGTAAATTTACTACTAAATATTTAAACACTAAAAAATAGAGTAAAACACTAAAAAATATATAAATAAATAGTTAATTAACTACAAAATATTTTAACTCTAAAAAATATTTTTTAGTATTTAAATATTTTGTAGTAAATTTACTATTTATTTATATATTTTTTAGTGTTTTACTCTATTTTTTAGTGTTTAAATATTAAGTACTAAATTTACTAAAAAAAAATTAAAAACAAAAAAAAAATTAATGTTTAATGATAAAAGAGATAATAAATGTATGAGAATTTCGAGGGTACCCGGCCCCTTAAATATTTTGTGCTACGTACCTTCTTTTTCATTTTTTTTTCTCTTATTACTACTAAGTATCGGTTTTGGGAATAAAACTAATAGTGAGACGTGACTTACAATAATTGATAATACTTATAATAACTAACTACTATTTCGGTTAACTAAATGACTTTATTGTATTACTTGTGCTATAAGATGTATAAAATTAGCTTTAATCATATTTATAATTTATTGTATTGTACTATGGTCTATGAGCATTGTCGGTATAATAATATTGATCAAATTCAAAGTATTATAAATTTAATAAAATTCTTACTCTTATACTCATACTAGCGACCCGCCCCGGCGTCGCACGGGTATAAAATATAGCCACTGAAAAAATGATAAAATCGATAGCCTATGATCCTTCACGTGGTCTACTTCTTATCTGTGCCAAATAACATAAAAATTGCTCCAGTAGTTCGCGAGATAAGCCCTTTCGAATAATTTCCCACGTTTTTTCCACATTCTCCTATTAGTCTTAGCGTAATAAAATATAGCCTATAGCCTTTCTGAATAAATGGGCTATCTAACACTGAAAGAATTTTTCAAATCAGACCAGTAGTTCCTGAGATTAGCACGTTGAAGTTAGCCCTTTCAAATAATTTTCCCCGTTTTTTCCACATTTTCCTCTATTTCTTCGCTCCTATTGGTCTTAGCGTAATAAAATATAGCCTATAACCATCCTCGATAAATGGGCTATCTAACACTGAAAGAATCATCAAAATCCGTTGCGTAGTTTTAAAGATTAAAGGGAACAAAGGGACATGAGGGAAAAAAAAGCGACTTTGTTTTATAATAAGTATAGAAATAACAAAAATAGATCCCACTTAAACCAACAATAAGCGCTCTTAAAACATAGACCTGTTTAATTATGTATACTATCAGTAAATATAATTTTGTTATTCAGGTTGATGGACTGAGGTAAGGTTCGGACAATGTAATTTATGTATGTAAATAGGCAGCTGCTCGCGGAAAATGGATACCTTATCATACCACGGCAGCTTTTAAATGAAAGAAAGAAATGAAATATTAGTCCCTCTTTCCATGTCGCGTTGTTTATTTTATGTGTTGCGCATTTTTTAAATTTTAAAGTTACAGAGATTTTTCAAATTTTTTTCGAATTTTTAGTTAAAACTTGAATTCGATGGACATCGAAAAAAAGACGGGTTGCACTCCGGGAGTGCCGGCAGAAGTGAAAACTTGATTATTAACGTTGTGCATTTTTTTTTACCCATTTTTATGAAAATCGATTTTTAAAAAATCGATTTTTTTTATTAATCGAAACCCTCACTTAAAATCGATTAAATTTTTAACCCATTTTTTATGAAAATCGATTTTTAAAAAAATGATTTTTTTAATTAATCGAAACCCTTACAATCGATTAAATTTTAACCCATTTTTTATGAAAACCGATTTAAAAAAATCGAATTTTTTAATTAATCGAAACCCTTACAATCGATTAAAAAATATCGACAATAAAAAAAAAACAATCGATTGTTCGATTAATCGATTTCGATGTTACAACACTACTCTCCAACCGTCTTACGGTTTTTCGATCAGCACGAGAATCTGACGCGAGTTTCACAGTTTTTACCCATCCCACAAAAGTGCTCAACGCCGCTAAAGAAGTTTTCATTTTAAAAGTCGGAAAAGTTTGGAATTTGTCAAAACGAATTGTGAAAAGGCGCCCGCGAGGCCTTATGTGAAATCCTATATCTGATTTTTAACTTCGCTGAAGCTATCGAATGCAATTTGACTAAAGCCTCTGTCCTCTCTAATTAAGATGGATTCGAAAATTTTGACGCCACGAATTTCAGTAACACAAGTTATAGTTAAGTGATATGCCGTTTCTTTGATCTAGCTAGAGATTTGGAGTTAATATTAGTCAGCATGAAAATATTCACAGCCGAACATAGAACCTACTCCATTTCGATAGTCGGTTAAGAATAAATGTCGCTGATCAAATGTGGTCTTTCGAAAAAAACCATTGTCCATTTCAAAAGAGAAATTGGCAAACCAATTTGGACCTTGTTGACTCTTCCGATATGGTAATCATTCTACACAATGTTGCTATTGATTAAAAATTCCCTGAACTCCGCGAAAATATTATTCCCCGATAATTGCTGAGCAAACGAAGTATCCCTATTTTCATTTAAAAATTGCATCGTCATGTACGTGCGCATCATACTGACCTAAATATTACGAAGGATCGAGTTTTACGGAGCGTAAACGAAATATCTGGGAAGGCGTTTGATTTTGTGACCCATATTGCTCTCCGTATAAGCTCCACTTTCTGACACTTTGATATCACACTGTGCTGGCAATTTAGCAGCTCAATTATTTTACTGTTTGTCTAGCTCTATTCTTATTGTAATATATTTTGTCTTTAGCTTTATTGTTATTGCTTATAAGTTAGTTTCTTTGCTTGATGTCACAGACATTTTTATTTGTTTGAACTTACTTACCTTATTATTTTCTTTGATTTTTTTAAGACTTTTCACACTAGCACTACACTAATACTGTTTTATTTTTAATTTATTAAATAATAACTAATTATAATCTTTTATTGTTTCAGGTAGGTAATTCAGAAAATACATCCGAACGCAAATACAAGGTATAAATTAAAAAAATATATTGTTTCACCAAAAGAGCGAATTTTTGACGCAATTTTAATCGAGATTAAGGCGTAGCAAATTGTATACAAAACTCCTGAACATCGCACAGTTTATTTTGTAAATTGCTGAGAAAACTTGATACTTCATAAATTGATGACATAATAGATTAAGCTTTAAGGGATAAGGGCTTTAAACGCAAAATTCAACCAAAGAATTATTATAGCTGACTCGAGTATTTCGAGCGAACAAGGGGTGTTATTTTACAAAAGATTACCTAAGGGCTTTACGTAACATTCTAATAGCGATCAGTGTTTTTTATGAGATAAAACTTACATCAAATACGTTTGTATAGTATTATCACTTACACATTACGAAATCTATATACATAAAAATGGATTTTCAATTGTGTTAGTAACGCTAAAACTCGAATACGGCTGAACGGATTGGGCTAATTTTAGTCTTAAAATAGTCCTGGGAAGTAATTTTTAAAGCGACACGAATAAAAAATAATAATTCTAAAATAAGTCTCCTAATTCCGAAATTAATGCAAAGGAAATGAATCAAATATCTCATTCGATAGGCATATTGAAAATTGACAGGATCGAAATTGAATTTATTCCGGAAACTTTTCGATAGGTCGAACTTTAAACAAATATCCAATTGAAATCCATTCTCCCGTTTCGCGTAATTTCTTTGTTGGACCGTCTCGGCGTCAAATGGAGTTGAAAAAGGAGGGTAATTAAGCCGCGCGCCGAGTGCCACGTCAAAGTGTTTAGGGTAACCGTAATGATTCACTAGGAGCTCCTCTAATTGCGATAAGCTAATGTAAAGCCTTCATTGTTATCCGCACTATCCGTTTTTAGGGTTCCGTACCCAAAGGGTAAAAACGGGACCCTATTACTGAGACTTTGATGTCCGTCCGTCTGTACGTCTGTCTCCAGGCTGTAACTCAAGAACGGTAATAGCTAGAGAGTTGAAATTTTCACAGATTATGTATTTCTGTTGCCGCTATAACAACAAATACTAAAAACTAAATAAATTAAATATTTAAGGGGGGCTCCCATACAACAAATGTGGTTTTTCAAATATTTTTTACTCGGTATGATGACAACAGGTAGGCACTTGAAATTTTCACAAAAGCCTTAATTATATGTGTACTTTAATAATTAATAATAATATTTAAATAAATTAAAAATTTAAGGGGGGCTCCCATACAAAAAACACAATTTTTGGCCTATTTTTGTTCTATAACGGTGCGGAACCCTTCGTGCGCGAGTACGACTCGCACTTGGCCGATTATTTAAAGTCTTTTGTTTTCTAAACCACCTGATTCGCTTTATCTGTTACTTAGACAATGTGAGTTGCGTCATCGCTGTTTGTTTTTTTTTAATTGTTCCGTTTTGGGGCGAACGGTTTTGCAATCGGTTTGGGCTTGTACAATGTACTTACATGAAACTGAAACATAACATGGGAAAGTAATTTTGCAAAGAACAAATAACTAAAGGTACAATTCCGTGCATCGCGATCGATCGCGGCCGCGCACGACCTACGACTGTCGTCGGCCGCTCGCGACCATTGTCATTGTATGAAAATGTATGGCACCGCTTCCGAGGCCCGCGACAGACGCGCGCGGCCGACGACTGTCGTAAGCCACCGGCCGACGACAGTCGTAGGTCGTGCGCGGCCGCGATCGATCGCGATGCACGGAATTGTACCTTAAACATCATTGTGTACTAACCTTTATCGATGTTGGTCTTTTAGAGCTAGGTATTAGGTACTTATCTAATATTTTATGACGCTAGATCTTCTGCTATTGATCGTTTCGATGAACTGGGTTTTTAGAGAGAAAAAAATAAGATCGAAACGATAGATTACATACCTACAAGACACAGACAGAATTATTTACACGACTTTTATTATCTTTTATTTTATTATCTTTTTTTTTTTTTTTTTTACTGTCAGCAAGGCCGACCCAAAAAAAAGGTGGCGTGACGAACTAGATGCGTTCGATAAAGAGTGGCCAGCAACATCACAGGATCGTGAACTTTGGAAAGAAAGAGGGGAGGCCTTTGCCCAGCAGTGGGACTCTGTAGGCTGATAATAATAATAATAATAATCTGTCAGCAAACGGATCATTCACAAAAACAGAAATCATAAAAACGTACGTCTCATCTGGCTTCGTTATATCGCATTACTTTATGATAAGATAAATCCTACTCATTTTTCACAGCTAACAAGCAATAAACGTAAACAATTTGTCATTTCATTTTCAGCGTCTTGTTGGTATGGATCGCATTATGCAAATAGGGATAATGAAGGAGTAATCTATCAACGCGTGGAGCGCCATCTCGCGCATGCTTGCTCGTATTAACTTAACTCGATATACGCGACGTGAAATGAGTTTGTTGTCGTTTCCTTCTATAATCTTTTTGTCGTATCGTTTTTTATCGATTTCTTCCTTTTTAAAAGCTTTTATTTTTATATTGGTGGGAAATAAGCTTTCAGTATCAGGAAGTGTGGATAGATATTTTTAAAATACATTTGTTATAATCAAAATAAAAATGTTAAAATCAAAATCCATTGCGAAATTTGATTTATTAACTACTAGCTGTTGTCCGCGACTTCGTCCGTGTGGACTTAAGTTTATAGCGCGCGGTGTCAATAAAATTGGTGTCAAATTTAAAAGCTTTTTAAAACCCTGGTACCCCTTAAATCAAAATACCCAAAACAGCTGTGCAGAGCGCACATAATATTTCATTATTTTAAATTAAACTTTATTTATGCCAAATTTTAAAGCTCCCATTACACAACTTTACCCATAAACTATTTATCATTGATATCATTGATATTAAGGTTACGTCACTGGCACTGCATAGATGGCCACGTATGGCCACGAAAGTACTGAGCAGTGAGTTATAAGACGTGTATAACAATCGAAAGAATCAAAAATTTAATTAAAAATGGTACCACCTCTTAGAGCAAGACGTATGAGTAAGCGGTAGCGCGATGTAGGAGACACACGGCGCCATCTATTATGAATTTTTTGTGGCTATTATTATTATATATATTTATATTTTAACAAATTTACGCATTTTTACCCCCTTACAACCCCTTTTTCCAGCTAAAAAGTAGCCTATGTCCTTTTTCAGGCTTTAGACTATCTATGTACAAAATTTCATTACAATCGGTTCAGTAGTTTTGGCGTGAAAGCGAGACAGACAGACAGACAGACAGAGATACTTTCGCATTTATAATATTAGTATAGAAGTACAGATTGTCAACAATTTCATTAAGGTTTCCGTAAACTTCAAAAATAGAATAAATAATCTTTTTTCATAACATAAACCGTATATCGAAAGAAAAATATTCAATGATATCCTAGAAAAGGATAACATTATAAATAAGTTATACCAATCGCTGTCAGTTCCTTAGAAGTCAATGTTAATGTGAATCTCAGACGGAAGCTGTACTGTATATGGAATGAAAAGTCGTGACTGGAATATCACGATACCTCCACAGGTGATGTAAGACCACGAGATGATGTGTTAAGGTCAGATGAAAACATTATCATCCAGGGGCCCTAAAGGCTAGTAACAAATGTGGCTAGAATATAATTTATTACGATACTATTTTTACATGATACAAAGCAATTTGTGTAAAGATGACTTCTCTGCAGGTCTTTGGATGAAGATGACTTCTCTGGTCTTCTTTGGTCTTTTACATAGGTACAAACCAGTGAAGTTATTTGAGTAAAATATGACTTCTCTGGTTTGTACCTATGTAAATCTAATGACTGACGATATGACCCAGTTTCTGAAGGTTCTTGACAATTTTTTAACCAACGCTGTTAAAAAAAACGTTCATGTCAAAATAACAGAAGTTTATGTTTTCAACAGCAGTTTATGTTTTAACATTATCTGGGTATTAATGATTTTATTCAGAAGAGATAATATAAACTTTTTAATTACCAGTACAGTTGTGTGAGGTTGATTAGATTTTATAGTTGTACTACCAAACTAGTCTATTTGTGTTTGGGAATGTTGATCTTTCTTCTATTTCAGTAATAATCAGTATTCCTCGACCCTAGTCTGGGAGTTTTAATAGAGGAATCCAAAATGGACACTAGGGATTGAGACCCTTTAAACCTTGAAATTTACACACCTCTTAATTAGTGCTGGGGGTATCTCAATTTGCTTAACGACTCTTGTCTTTAATTAACGTAGGCCAATCATTTAATTTTATTGTCCCATCTTTATTCTTACTTTCTTTAAATATTCCTGAAATATCTTTACCGTAAAAAGCAATGGCTAACCGAGCATAATTTTATTCTCTCTTTGTATATTTTAAATTCACATATTATATTTATGTATCTGTATTAAGAATGCCATCATATGCGGCAATCAGCGTTGGATATTTCAATCGCCCAAATAATGGAAAACCAAGTTCGAAAGATGGAATTGAAATCTCGTAACGAAATTGAGAGACGACGGGAATTTAATCTGTTTTATTTCCAATTTCCACAGCTTATGGTACATTAAGCAGGTACAAGGAGGAGGAACGACCGTCTAAGCTGCGGCCCTAAAACATTATTAATCCAATGTAAGTCAATTACGCGTCGAGTCTCTTATTAAGGGATGGGTATAAACGGATATAGCTACTGTTTTCGTGTGCGTCGCTCCGTAAACTAAATGGTACAAATAAATCCCCCGGTTTAACCGTTTCGTCACAAAGCGGAGGTGCGTGCGTGGTTTCGGTCGGAATTTAATGTGTAACAAGCTGCACTACTATACGCTGATTGTGCGATTAATAATTGCGTTGTTGTTTCGTTGTGTTAATATTTAATCTTTAATAATGTGTGATACATTTAATTTTGTGTTCGTTTTAGGTCAAGCTTTTTTGAGAAACTTTAAAGAATCCTTACGACCTTGTCATGACTCATGTTGTCTAAATAATTATTTATTTACATATTA
Organism: Polyommatus iphigenia; assembly: GCA_963422495.1. Classification (NCBI taxonomy): domain Eukaryota; kingdom Metazoa; phylum Arthropoda; class Insecta; order Lepidoptera; family Lycaenidae; genus Polyommatus; species Polyommatus iphigenia. The sequence continues at coordinate 42,220,659 of OY730180.1, read as the reverse complement.
TACATTTTTATGCTTGTCACTATCGATTGTTTGTTTTTTTTTTCTGGCCAAAAAACGCCAATTATATTAATTTTGGACTCACCCTTTTTTCAAAGGATTACGTTGTAACAAAGTGCGCCGTAGCAAAAATCACATAGTTTCATAAACATTGTAAAGCAAAGATAAAAGAGTAATTTTACAGCGAGATAACTTCCAGCGGAACACTCACGAAGAATGTTTCGAGTTCCCGAGCCACTTCACCGGAACTTACAATACCCAACTTTACAAATTAAATATATTTTCTCTAAGATTTATTTTAATCTACCGATTTTAGATTTTTGTTACAGAGTTTATTAGAAGATTTAGTCATTATATTTGTTAACTGAAATTTTTGATAGAATGACAACGTTTTTTGAAATAAAAATAGGTGCGATGAGAGTGAAATTTTAAGGTCGCATCATAAAAAATCGGCCAAGTGCGAGTCGGACTCGCGCACGAAGGGTTCCGTACCGGTATAGAGCGAAAATAGACAAAAAATTGTGTTTTTTGTATGGGAGCCCCCCTTCATTTTATAATTTATTAAAATTTCATTATTAATTATTAAAGTACAAATATAATTAAGTATTTTGTGAGCATTTCAATTGCCTATGTGTTGCCGTTATTGATTAAGAGCCAAAAATAGCAAAAAATCACGTTAGTTGTATGGGAGCCCCTCTAAAATATTTAATTTATTTTATTTTTAGTATTTGTTGTTATAGCGGCACAGATATACACAATTTGTGAAAATTTTAGAAGTCTAGCTATAGCGGTTCTCGAGTTACAGCCTGGTGACAGACAGACGGACAGACATTGAAGTCTTAGTAATAGGGTCCCGTTTTTACCATTTGGGTACGGAACCCTAAAAAGAGGATTGAAATAATAATAATAGTGCGTCTCGATGTCACGCCACGATTTTCAACAGAAGTTTTATTTTTGATAGTGTACTCTGTACACATTTTGTACAGAGTACCCTATGTGCCTTTGTTTGACTTTTTTCCAGATTATAACACATTTAAACATGTCTCATTATAAGACGTCTTATATAGGACATAATTCGTTGGGTCCGCTACTTACTTTCTTCCTTATGATTATTTGTATGGTATTAAGTTGTGTTCCAACCTGTCCTCACGACGTAAATTGATATAATACGGTAGGCTTCAGCTACGGTTATTTATAATGTTCCCCACGTGACTATCATTATCTACCGTTCGTCGTCCGTTATATTATTGCGGCTTGACACTATAACATAAAATGTTCAATTGCAGCCATCTATGTTTACTTCATTTCCGATATTACTATCTACAAACTTTTCATCAGTACGAGCAGTAGGACTTAGGAGTGTGCACTTACATTTCAGTATTTTTTTTAACTTATATTTTTCCACTGTCTTTTTTCTGTTTACTATGTATATTACTATGTATGCTGGCAACCATATTATTATAATCTACAAAGATGCATATTTCATCTAAGTCAAATGTGATTACTTGAATAGATTTAAAACTGGCTTTTCGGGTTTTTCATTGTGAATGAAGATAAAAAAACTGGCTTCCATGTCAGCTCAGCAATATCTAGTGAACAAGGTATTTCACAGGTTTTGCGTGAAAGTAAACTCGTAGCCAAAGTGTCAGCTTTTCAACCTACATTTTCGAAAAAATGGGACACCGGATTTGGTTGATAGCATCTTGTCCTAACGCGACAAAAAATGGCGGCGCGCTGCCAAATTTCACTATGTTCATTAAAATAATCGCAAAAGCCACCACTTTAGTTTCATTTGACCTGCTTTCAGCGTATCAAGTGCACTTGTTTGTTCAAATATTATGTCAAAGGCTTTAACTAGGGCAGGGGTTCCCAATTTTTTTTTGCCAAGGAACCCTAAATGTGTATATTTTTCCTAGGGAACCCTACTTTCATAACAGAAAATTTACCTACCTTAAAAAATATCCACAGCCGAACATAGAACCTCCTCCTTTTTGGAAGTCGGTTAAAATAAGGTATAAATGAAAAAAAATTGAACTGTGTGATAAATGATAATATTGGGTTGGCATATAAGTACCTAATTGAGGATTTCACTCATAGATGGCTTCAGTTGAATTTTTGGGTTGCAGGCATGGTAAAAATGTAAAAAACAATTTCTTATAGTTGGTAGTTCAGCTGTTAATCAGTAATAAAAGTTTTTTGATCGCGATCGGTTGCGTAGTTTTCGTTTGGCCTTGGTTTGAAAAATGGAAAACATAAAGAAATTACATTTTCGTCATATTTTGCTTGTTTTATTTCCGCAAAGGGAAAAACACATCGCAAGCTCGTAAAAACTTATGTGCTATTTATGGTGACGAAGCCTTAAAAGGACGGCAGTGTCAAAATTGGTTTGCCAATTTTCGTTCTAGTGGTGGAGTTGTCTACTTTGAACTCTTACCACCCAAACAAACGATCAATTCTAATGTCTACATTGAGCAACTCACAAAACTAAACAATGCAGTTAAAGAAAAGTGGCCCGAATTGGCAAATCGAAGAAGTTTATATTCCACCTGCCATCATGATAATGCAAAAACACACACGTTATATTTGGTCACTCGGCAAAAATTATTGAAGCTTGGTTGCAATTTCGCAGGACTATATGGTGCCACATCCACCATATAGTCCTGACCTTGCACCATCTGATTACTTTTTGTTTCGACCTTTACAAAATTCCTTGAATGGTAAAAATTTCAATAGTGATGATATCAAATCGTACCCGATTCAGTTTTTTGCTTATAAAAACCAGAAGTTTTATAAACGGGGGATTATGATGCTGTCTGAAAGACATTAATCATTACAGAATAAAGTCATTTAATACCATGAAAAAGTTACCTTTGATTTTCTTAAAAAATCCGCAATTACTTAGTTGCCAACCTGTTATTTTTTACGGAACCCTTGCGGCCTTTCCACGGAACCCCAGGGTTCCGCGGAACACCATTCGGGAACCGCTGAACTAGGGTGTACTATTTAAAAGCTTGAATTAATATTTTGTTCATGTGACAAGTCAACTTAATTTAACATCGAATAGAATTAACTGTTTTACTCTGATTAGAAATAACGATTAGAAATAACTAATAGTTTTACCGTTCATTTTAAAATACTTCTACTGATGAAATGTTATAGATTGAACCAAATTTTCTACCGTATAAACCTTCCCTGGACTTCATATGTCAAGACTAAAATTAGCAAAATCGGTTCAGCCGTTCTCGAGTTTATTTAAAATTTGAAATTCATTTTTGTTTATATAGATTTTTATTATTTATAATAGATAATGAGCCATTTACTAATCAAGATGTTGTGTTTGACCTTTATGAAACTTCTTTTCCTAGTATCAGATTATCCCAATGATAGTGATGTTGATGAATCTAAACTACACTGAAACAAACTACCACTACGCTGCATTTACGTGAAAAACCATAAAATATACTCGCTAGTCGGTGCAATCTGATTTATCGAACGTATTGTGTAAACAATTACCGAGCATGAAATTTTGTAATTCATTTTCTGAGCTGCACGAGTTTGTTGGTCTAGATTTTTTGCTTTTTTGCTAAATCCCTGGTATTAGGTAATGTAGAAATTAATTTTCCCGTTATGAATTTGTTTGATTTTATGAGTTTCGTGTTTGTTAATGGTAATTCCGCATGAAGTTTTTACAATAATAGATTTTAAATACTTAGGGGTCAATTCTCGTTGCAACTTTACAAAACTACTATACATTTTTAAATGAGCCATTTAAAATTTAAACAGGTAACCCAACACCGGGGGTGGCAGGTAAATTCAATGTATTTTTTCCTGTAGCAAATAAAGCTCAATTTTAAATGGGTCATTTCAAAAGCATCTCATTGTGATCTAGACACGCGGTAGCGTGTCAAGCCAAGTTCCAGCATAACAGAATGGCGAACAGCACCGTGTGTAATATTACACGAACCATTTGCAGGTACTTTTGACCCTCTCATAATTCAGAAATTATTTCACATAAACGTTTCAAATATAGCTCATGTAATGAGACTTGCGAGATAACTACAAGCTTTAAATTTCATAAGCACAGCTCAAACGGTTATTAAGATATTAACGTCCGAAAATCTACATTTTTATCACTGACTGACTGACTGACTGACCTATAGATCAAAATTCTAACCCACTTCCAGATGACCTAGAAGGCTGAAATTTGGAATCCAGCTCGGTAATTGTGTGAAAGCGTAGGAAATAATCAGAAAACAAAAAAATCGGTCAAGTGCGAGTCGGACAAAGCGAAACTACGCAAAAATTGTGTTTTTTTGTACCCCCCTTAAATATATATTTTATTTTACTTTTATTATAAATTATGAAAATAAAAATATAATTAAAGATTTTGTGAAATTTTCAAGTATCTACCGGCTGCCATTATTGATTTTGAGCAAAAAAGGCCAAAAAATCACATTTATTGTATGGGAGCTCCCCGTAAATATTTACCTACTTGTGAAGTGAAAAAACTTTAGGAAACTAATAGAAGGTGACTTTATGAAGTATGTCTGTCTGTGTGTTACCTCTTCACGCCCAAATTGCTTGTACCGATTGTTCTTAAATTTGGTATGGAGATATAGTTTGAGTCCCGGGAATAGACATAGAATTCTTTTAATACGTCTGTCCGTCTGTCCGTCTGTCTGTCAGTCTGTCCGTCTGTCCGTCCGTCCGTCCGTCTGTCTGTCTGTTTGTTAGACAGCTATAATAATAGCTTCTTTACTTCCGCACAATAAGCTGTACCCTATAGTTAATGGTTGGAAATACACTTGTGTTATACCGTATTATTCCAATGCCTCCTGATGGTAGCTGCTTTTTCCATTCGCTTGAATTTTCTTTGTTTTATTCGTCTGATACTCAACAAGGCTTAGGGGCTATTTCCCCACTTCCTGATTAGTTTCAGATAGGCTATCAACAACTTATCTGACAGATGAAGGATCTGTCAGTTAAGTTTCAGATAGGCTATCCACAATTTATCTGATAGATGAAGTATCTGCCAGATAAGTAATTGCGGATAGCATATCAGATACTCGTCGGGAAGTGGTGAAACAACACCTTAAGGTTGCGATTGAATATAGTCGAATATTATGAATGTTTGAACTGGGAAGATTAAGATGTCTACTGTCTACCCTTGCTCGGAAAGTTTTCTTTACAAAAAGTAATGATATCCCACCAAAAACATAAAATATGTAAAAATGGAAAGCCAAGTTCCATACAAACATTATTCTTGTCTATGGACTTCGCCGTAAAAAGGATGGAGATCTAAATGGGTGCCAAGTTCCATGGAAAATCGAAATATGTATGTATAGGAACCAAATAACATTATGAAAAAATAATAGAGTCTATTTCTTTGCTTTATTGAATATCTATAACAATTAATGTTATTTAAATAATTTGAGATCTTAAACTAGATTAGATTCTACTTGGCTAGTTTTCATCAGAATTAAAATGTTCAATAACTTTATGAAATGACTGATGTAATGAAAACTGGCCAAGTTAGATCTAATCTAGTTTAAGATCTCACATTATTTAAATAACATTATTTGTTATAGATATTCAATAAAGCAAAGAAATAGACTCTATTATTTGTTCATAACGTTATTTGGTTCCTATACATACATATTTCGATTTTCCATGGAACTTGGCACCCATTTAGGTCTCCATCCTTTTTACGGCGAAGTCCATAGACAAGAATAATGTTTGTATGGAACTTGGCTTTCCATTTTTACATATTTTATGTTTTTGGTGGGATTGACCCTAACGAAAAATCGTTTGAAAATGCCTTATCGACGAAATTGTTTTTCATTTAGATTACAGCAGACAGTTGTTTAGATATCTCTTTTGCTCGATTCTCGATTTTCGTCGATTTCTTTTATTCTCGATAAGGGATCATTTATAAACATGATTTCAGAAGCTTTCCCTTGTCAATCGTATTGATTCAGCCACAATGGTTGATTTAATGCCTGAATGGAATTATATCAATCCTCTATCTAATGGCGTTTTATATTATGGTATTTGTCCATTAGGTCAAATAATATTGGTATGGAAAATGTTCTGTTTTGTTAGGGGTTGTTGTCATTTGTGATAAATGTGGACTGTAGCATTATTTTCCTTATTTAATGTAGCAATTATGAAAAATGAAACTGGTTGCTCTCCAATAGCGCCGACAGAAGTAAAAATGAAACAGCATGCAAGCTTTTTTGATTTCTCTTCTTTTCTTGTTCACTTTTTTGCCGCGCGATAGAAATTTTGTTTCTCTCTCTTATACTTCGTGCTGGCAGTCTTCTCTCTCTTCTAAGAATTTTCGATCAGCTAACATGTCCTGACGCGAGCTTCATATTTACTTACTTAAAATTGCATAACGCCTTTTAATTCGTTTTTACTTAAATAATTACTTGCGACTAATGACAAAAGGCGATTACTTGGAGTCATAATTTAACTCCGGTTAAAACTCACGGCTGTCCTAACGTAATTGTACCCCACGGGACTCAATTTACCGTTATGCCGGGATAAGGGGAGAATTTAGTTTAATCCGTGATTTAAATTCCACTGTTAAACAGAAAGACTTATGCTACATGATATTACATATTTAGGTTAACAGGAAGCGTCATAAAAGGTGAATATGGCATTTTTTCAGTGCTAAAAAAGTGTTTGCAATACAAATAAGATTCTATGCAAGATTTAACAAAACAAATTGATAATACTTTAGGGTGTGTTTTATTTAATTGATAATACTTTAGGGTGGTCCCTTACACTTAGGCATATTTATGAAGTAAGGGCGGCGACTCATAGAAACATAGAATTCAAAAGTAACTCTTTCAGCGCTGCTATTTTTACAGTGCTTTCTATAATAATTATAATTGACACACTCACACACACACACATACCTACACACACACACACACACATTTAAAAGTATAAGCACTTCGAGTCAGACTGTATAAGTTTATTAAAATAATAGTTATGAGTAGAGGCATTCTTCGGTAGAGGGCTTACCATGCGCGGGTTCGAATGGGTCATAGTAGTTTGATTTTTTCCACATAGGCTTAATTATTGTTCTATTGGTGAATCCTTCGAACGGATCCTCGTAAAAATACAATGTAAAACTTACAAAGTCTATAATATAGATTACTTTGACACAAATGTGTGGTATACGGTATACCGACCGTAATATTTTAATTATGAGCTGCAATAAATGGTTTAAAAGATTCGATGAAATAATTGAAAGTGATGCAAATTGTTATAATGCAAATGATGTTTTCTGAAAAGCGCGATGAGCCGTAAACGATTCTGTGGGATATTGACACACTCTGACCAATTATTATTATAATGTTCAATTTTTTGTGTACAAAATGTTGTCATCACCAGTTGGTGATGAAACAGGCCCTAAAAGTTGTATATCTAGTAACTACTAGATATATACGACTTTTAGGGCCTGTTTCACCACTTTCTGATAAAGTGTCGGATAGGCTATCCACAACTTTTTGACAGATTCTCCATACTCTATCTGTCAAGTTAAGTAGTAGATAGCCTATCCAGCACTTATCAGGAAGTAGTGAAACAGGCCCTTAATAATAATATATTCTGTTTACTTTCATTGCATCCTTCATTTATTGTAGTTTTTGGCTTTATCAATTTCGTCCCATTCTCATCCCTTCAAAAGTGTTATAATGTTCAATTTATATATTTTTTGTGGACAAAATATTGTCATCACTCATCACCAACTACTAGATATACGACTCTTAGGGCCTGTTTCACCACTTCCTGATAAAGTGTCGGATAGGCTATCCACAACTTTTTTTACAGATTCTCCATACTCTATCTGTCAAGTTAAGTAGTAGATAGCCTATCCAGCACTTATCAGGAAGTAGTGAAACAGGCCCTTAATAATAATATATTCTGTTTACTTTAATCGAATCCTTCATTGATATTATTGTAGTTTTTGGCTTTATCAATTTCGTCCCATTCTCATCCCTTCAAAAGTGTCAAGGCTGTCACAGACAGAGCAGTTAATGTAAAGATGTATATTATAGCACGATACATCTTTATATAGAAATGGTACGCAACAGTAATGTAGAAATTTACATTATAGCTGTTGTGTGTGGTATCCTGACGATTTCTATAGAAAGATGTATCGTGCTATAATATTATACATCTTTACATTACCTGCTTTGTCTGTGACAGCCTTTAAAGTTTCTAAGTTCAGGATGAACTCACAATGTCTGAAATATCTACTCTGTTTTTTACTTGTTTTTCTCTTTTTTATCAATATTAATTTACTACAATACTCTATCACTAGTTTCTTTTTTTTGATTTGATATCCATTATTTTGCTGTTCTAAATCATTCATTAATTATTTAAATAAGTTTGGTAATAATAATTCGCGTTCGACTATACCTCACAAAGATTTAACCATATTGCATTTAACATAAATTTTTTGTTCCTCTCATATTTTAAAGTAGGTACTTTATCCAACAGGCTGTAGGACAATGCCTGCTGTGACAGAGCCTCACGCGTGTGTTATACACTTTTTATTGCCTCGTTATCTGGCTTATACAGGGGTGACTTATTTTATACACAGCCTTTTATGTGACAGGTTATTTTTGTTTTTAAAGTCATTTTACTGTTATTTTGTTTTATAAAAAGCTTGGAGAAGGATTAAATTTAAATTGTATTGTTATTTTCGTAAATATTATTATTAGCCTTTTAAGGCAGCTGTGAGTTGTGGGCATACTAGTACGGCTGCCAATGTTTCCCAAATCAGTGTACTTTATCTATTTGGATTTTCGATGTCCTTTCTCGGGACTCAAAATATCTCCAGACAAAATTTCAGCAAAATAAGTTCAGCGTTTTGGACGTGAAGAGCTAACAGACAGACAGACACATTTTTTCAATATAAGAATGTTTTTTTTTTCTATAAATGAAGGGGGTCAACGAGCAAACGAGTCACCTGATGGAAAGCAACTACCGTCGCCCCTGGACACTCGCAACATTAAAAGAGCTGCAGGTGCGTTGCCGTCCTGCCTGCCTGCCTGGCCTTGGACCTGACCTTAAGTATCCTGTTCATCTGTCTATTATCCATTAATAGACAGATGAACAGGATACTTAAGGTCAAGGCAACGAAGTATTTGTTACAATGCCATTCATATTAATTAACCTATATGTAATGTATCTGCAACGATCATGAGATATGAAATAGTAGGTATTGTCGGATGTTAGGTAGATAATAATAGTAAAATATCTTGATGAAGGAAACTGCAGAAATAGTTAAGAAATATTTGTTGATTTGTAAAATATTAAAATATATTTTACATTATACGTACAAAATACAAACATATTTGTATAAAGCTATCAAGCTTATAAGGTTATATTTTTAAGAGGCAGAAAATTCTACGCGTTGTTACACTTCGGTTGGAATTTATATCTTATATAATGATGCTGCGGGCCGATATTACTCATCTATACAGGCCTTATAAAGAAGAAAGGTTTGCCTCTTTGCATCTGGTAGCACCCAAAACTTCTAAGCTGATTTTGATGAAGTTTGGCACAGCTTAGACTACAGGGATGGCTACCGTTGTACTACCGTGGCGATTTTCGCGTGCGGAGGCGCGTAACCTATCTATAAAATAAAGCTATTTCTATTTTCTAGATGACACCCGCAACTCCGTTGCGCCTAAATTCGTTTATCGCGCGAGAACTGTATATTTTTCGGGATTAAAAGTATCCTATATCCTTTCCCTTTCGGACTCTAAAATAACATATCCACCAAAATCGATTCAGCGGAGCGTGAAGAGGTAACAGACAGACAGACAAAAACACTTTCGCATTAATATTAGTATGGATTGTTATTTCAGTGCTTGTACCAGCTGTATCGTGTAGCGAGTGACGATAACTGTGATACAGTGTCGCTCTCAATTGGTTCATCCGTGTCCGATAACTGCTTGCTCGTTGTCAGGGCTGCCACCCGTTTGATATTAAAAAAAAAACTTGAGAGGTATCAAGGGACACAAAATATACACTCAAAAAAATTATTAAAAAAAACGCCATCTATTGACGCCCAGGAACACTAACAAAGTGTCGCTATTTATTAAAAAAAACACCATCAAGTTGACGCACAGGAATACTTAGGTACTATCAACGCCATCTGCCCCACAACATGCAGGTACTAATAAAAAAAGTGTCGAGGTCAAATCAAGGCCAAATATCGTTCTGTCTAGCCTTCAGATTTACGCCGAACGCGCGATAAGGAACTTCGTTCCAAAGACAGATAGAAAAAGAACGTATGTGGTAGGCCACAGACGTTCTTTTTCTATCTGTCTTTGTGGATAGACATTTTCCACAGTTTGACAGAGGGTGCAGTCGGTGGTGGTACCAGTGAGATTTTTTCTGAATTGAACACGATATCGTACGTTGATGGGACATGGTTGGACCCAGACGTATTTACCAGTTCATTGCGAGAACGTCTGATAAGCTAAGCAGTCTGTACGGGTATGGTCTAAAAATGACCCGGGCACTACAGAGTAATTGAAGATTTTTTAGAGGTTATCTTAGTAAAAGGGGTTTGGAAGTTAGTTTTTTTTTTTTAACTAGGAGTGGGGTTGCGCCCCACGAATAGGATTAAAAAAAGATGGGACATGTGTTAATTTTTATTGCCGAAAAATGTAGGTACGTTTTTCGCGGGGTAAACTTGGCTGCGCGAATGAAGTTTCGGATGTTGCCAATCCTAGTTATCGCTGCGGTCTCAATATAGTTTTTCGTGCTGTATCGACGTGGCGAAATGTGTTTCAAATGTTGTAACTTGTAAGTTGTACACTACAATGTAAAAATGCAGTGTTTAGAGGGAAAAATCGGTCAAGTGCGAGTCAGGCTCTCGCACGAAGGTGACGAAGGGTTACCATTTATTGACACCGAAGAATGGTACATTATACATTATTTTTTCTATAGCGTTAGCCGCTTGTCTGATTTTGTTCTTAGATAGCTTGTTTTGTTATTCGTAGCTTCAAAGTAATGACAACATACTTAAAGCTATAATGCGAAAGTATGTTTGTATGTTTACGATGTTTAGTGAGTTAAGGCTGCTGCCTAAAATATCAGTAGCAAATCGCTTGTTTATGTGCGATCATAACTTTTCAACAGGCGATATGTTTTTCTATAAAAACTAGCTGACCCGGCAAACATTATTTTGCCATGCCATATTTCTAGTGTCAATATAAAAAGTAGATAAAAACCTATTCTCAAATTTCATTAAGGGCTCCATTCCACCGCGGCGCACGGAGAGGCTACGCACGTACGTCAAGCTTCGCTTTGTAAGAAAATATATTATGTGACTATGTCCACTGCAACCCACGCACACGCTACGCACGAATTGTGTCAAGTCAAAGAAATAAACTCATGCGTGGCCGTGCACAGCGTGCGCAGCGGTGGAATGGAGCCTTAAAATCGGTTGAGCCGTTTTGGACACACACTGTTCGCGCACAAACACTGTGACACGAGAATTTTCTTTAGATAAACAAATGAGAAAAGGTTTTTTTGCTTGTATCATATAGACTCGAATCTACTCGACCAATTTTGATGAAATTCAGCACTTAGTTTTGATCATGAAGTGCGAATATGTTACGTTACCTTGGGGAAACACGGTTTTATGGGATACGGATTTGCTCGCAGGAAGTTTGCTATAATTGTAAATGTTATAACTATCTTCGTTGCTAGTTAAACAGTATCAAAACATTAACGCTCCACTGCGTTATTGCCGGCTTCATATAACCGGCTCGCCTTTACGACAATCGTACCGTTTTATGACAATCTAGACGTCTGAAAGTATTGCAGTCTGTTTGTAGGCTTTTATGAGAATATGCAACTTATATTGTTTGATATAATAAATATTTGATTAAACTATTTTTTAATTTTTGATGTAGCCTGTACGTTCGTTTGCGTGGAAAGTTTAATCCTTCGATTGCGGATTCTTGGAAATCTTTTGTTATTCTATTGTCGCGATCACCGGTGCTCTTTAGCTTGATGGGTTAAAGTGCTTCTTTGTGTATTTTCTATGCACTTTTTTGGAATAATTTGTAACTTGTCATATAAGTACTTAAGTCCCTGTTATTATCATAATGAGTTTAGTTTAGAAGTGAATTAAATTGAAAGCATCAACGTAGAACTGTAAAATAACTTTTTAAATAATAATAATATAGGTAGGTAATACTTTGTTAGTATTGTTTATAAAATTAATTTAGTAAAAAATTAACACATGCAGCTAGTAGCAAGGTATTTAATAAAAAGTTTCTTCAAGAAAACGTGTTAAATAAACTGAGTTTAAACTATTTAATCTCGAAACTTATTACCAAACCTAGCGCTTGCTCTCATACTTATAGTCTGAGAGTGAGTGTTGTGTTTGTACGCGTCATTACATACTGGAAACAATAGCTCTTCTCTTCAGAACTCGAGGACTCCTGAGAGGCGGTCTGCGTAAGAAAACTTTTATTTCTTGCAAAATAATAAAAGAACGATTTATTTATTTAAAAGTTACTGAAATTGGTTGAGGGTTTGTAAGGATATTGTACAGCAATTTGTACGTACTTTCTTTCTGAATTAAATACTTTGTTTCTGAATTAAATATTTTCATCAGTAAAAAATTAGCATGTCCATTGTCCATCTGTTTACAGCTGGTATTATTTTCTCTGATGTAATTCAGAAGTAGACACTCTAGCATTCTTACTTCCGAATTAAAATTCAAAATACTTGTTTTTTCCTACGTGGAGCCAAGTGTTTGGGAAATAGCCCAGCGAGAAAAATAAGATCTTATAATCCATTCTGCATTGTAAACTTCTTTTTCTGTTGAAACATAATAACATCAGATGCGTGAAACAAAGCGGGAACTAACTCCTGCACTATAATAAAGTTTGCTTCAGTTTGTACACAGTACAAATATCATACAGTATAGCAACTAATACCGGTATTTTGAAATAAAACACGCTATCTACAGAAACGCTTTATATGCGCAAGACGTGATGCTACATTGTTTCGATACTAAACGTTGCCCCCTAGTCAAAATGCATTTGCCAACTTTGGTGTCAAAAAGTGTGGAATTTGACATAACGCATTGCAAGCGCCATGGCACTTAGCGACCCATTAAATATTAAGTTTCATACATGTTTGACATCTTACATCGCTATCGAAACTAACAAACGCATTTTGACTAAGCAGTAAGCACTCTGGTATCGAAATCTCATCTGTACAGACTGCACTCTCGATTTGGGCGGTCAACTAGAAAGACAGACTACTGTATGCAGTACTGTATATTGTGTTTTGAACCTGTATTGCTGAGATGACGACGTTGTAGAAATTAAAAATGGCAGAAAGCAATTTTAGCGACGTCACCTTCAGGCGTCCGTTGACGTTGAACACTATATTATAATTGTTATTTATTATTATTTAGAAACAAAAATGTGTTATAGTTGAAGTTTTATTGAGATTCATCATCATCACCACAACTGCTTTGACCATTTCACACCAGTTCCTTTGCGATGGATCGAAATGGTCGATACATGAATGGTCCCCTAAGATTAAAAATGATTTTCGTTGTTATATTATGGGTACTGGAGGCTAAGGACAACCTACTGTTGCTTAGGATTATGTTATAATTTATTGTTAAATAATTGATAATGAATTAAACATTTTTTTAGTAATTTATAAGTAAGTAATTAATTCTTTAGGGTTTTTATTATATTGAGTTCAGTGTGAAAGTGTGAGCTTTTGTGCTTTGTATCCTGGCCATTTAGTGTATGCGCGCACGGGCAACTTAGTTGCTCGGCGATTTATTTGTCTCTTTCGAAAAAAATATCGCCATGTCGCCGGGGTGCGCGCACGAGAGCGACAGCAACCCGACTTTTTTCAGTTTTTTCTAGACCAGTGTTGCCATATCGCCGCCCTAGTGCTTGAATGGCCAATCGACCAATTTTATCAAAATAGACTTTTTATTTCAAACTAATAGTAACCCTGATTACGCACTTTGCAATATATTTATTTTTTATTTTGCTTGTATGTAACTTGCTTTTTTAGCAAAAATAAAAAATCAAATCTCCCATATAAAAACTATTTTAAGTGCTTGAGTAGTCTAACTCCATATTTTGCTCAAATAACTCATCCAAATATCCATCTCCGGTCTTGTTTGTCCAATATCCATCGACCGACCAATCACGGTCAAGCATTTCGAAGGTCACGCGCACGTCACTCGACGCCATTTTGTTTGCTTATTACTTATTATTTGCTTACTACGACAAATTTTAAAAAGTTAATACTTTATATGCTTCAAAATGTCTGTAACAACGAAAAAAAAATGGATTTTAAATTGAGCGAAGTCGATTTGGATAGGTACGTTTCCATTTTCTTGATATATTCTTTTGTTTCAATTTTGTTTTAGTATTCGAAGTACTTGAGGGTAAATACAGGGTGATTATTAGTAAGTACTTAATAAATAATTTATTACCTTGTGACATCAGCTAAGCCATGATACGTTCTTACTATTTTAAACCGACATAAAAAAGTAGGTTCTCAGGTTGACCTCTATGTATGTGTGAATGTATGTATGATGTATGTTTGTCCGCAATTATCGCTCGTTTGGCTGAACCGATTCTGATGCGGTTTTCAGAACAATATTTGTCACATTTAGGGCCAATTTAAACTAGCGCTGAATCGAAGCGAATTACCATAACTGCACATAGGAAATTCAACCTAAACTCGAAAGCGTTAACGCACACATTACTTCTGAGAATTTAAAAAAGCGCGCGCATTCGCGCGAATTTGTGTGCGCATTCGCGCAAATCCGCGCGAATGCACCCGACCAACACTGATTTGCCTCGCAGAAGTAATGTGTGCATTATGCTCTGGAGTTAATCCATCGATCGCGGATTCTTGGAAATACTATTGTATTCTATTGTTGTCGCGATCACCGGTGCCCTTATGGGGCTTGAAGGATTAAGGTTGAAAATGCTATGTTCAGTTTTGGTAATTCGCTTCGATTCTGCGTTAATATAAATTGAACCTAAATGTGACAAATATTGTTCTGAAAACCAAATCAGAATCGGTTCAGCCAAACGAGAGATAATTGCGGACAAACAAACATCATAGTACATACACACATAACATACATACACGGCCATATAATACATTTTTTAATAATTTTATAAAAAATTAAACATACTGTATAGCGAACATGGTGGTGTTTTGGACAAACAAGCACTAAACTGGCACTATATTTTAGGGAACTATCTCCATGTCGTTGTGCTCAATCTCCATATACATAATTATGTGGGAAGAATTTTGGCCAATCTCCAATATTTAAATGAAATATAATGAGTGATATAGTTATTATTTTCAATTACTATTTCTATACATATAAAGAAATACTACATTTTTCTAACTCAGCAAAAGCTTAATAAACTTCTAATAATATCCATAAGTAATTAAAAAAAAACGTCTCCTGTAAAATTTGCTCACTGGTCGATTGGCCATTCAAGCACTAGGGCGGCGATATATACAGATTTCGCCGTAATTATACAGATTTTTGGCGAGTAATACCGATAATTAATACTGGATCTGATATTTATACAGAATTACAGAATTTTGTAAATATGATTAATTTTGTAAAAATTCAACAACGCAACAAGCTAAATACAGACACCATTGAAGGTCTTTTGCATACAAAGTAACTGATTGGTGCAAAACCATGCTATAATCTAGATTCTAGAGGTTGATGAGCAGTTGCTGTCAAAATTTTACAAAAAAAATTTACAAATGAAAATAATATTTCGATCTTATTGATATTTTTTTTATTTTATTTTATTATATTAAGGGCCTGTTTCACCACTTCCTGATAAGTGCCGGATATTCTATCCACAACTTAACTTGACACCTGACAAAGTATGGAGAATCTGTCAAAAAAGTTGTGGATAGCCTATCAGGCACTTTATCAGGAAGTGATGAAACAGGCCCTTAGGGCCTGTTTCACCGCTTCCTGATAAGGCTATCCACCACTTTACTTGACAGATAATGTATGGAGAATCTGTCAAATAAGCCTATCCAGCACCTTATCAGGAAGCGGTGAAACAGGCCCTTAGTGTGTTTAATTTTTTTATTAGATTTTAAATTTTTACTGGCTGACTCTCGGGAAATTTCATACTATGCGCCTTACACACAAACTCACGCTGCGGCGGTCGAGTGGTAAATAAAGTACTCTGTGAGTGGCAACTGGCCGGTCGGCGACTTTTTTGTTGCCCGTGCGTGCACTTGCATAAAAACCAATAGGGAAGGAGACAGTTGCGTCGCGGGCTTGTCTCCGACCCCGCGAACGAAAAAGTTGCCCAGAGTTGCGTCGCTACGTGCGCGCACTTTCATACTAGCTCCTAGACTTGATCAAGAGACAAATAAATCGCCGAGCAACTAAGTTGCCCGTGCGCGCATACCCTTAGCCGAAACTTTTTCGTTTTCGCTTCGTTATAGAATCGCCGATCAAAATATATGGAATTGACATAAGTCGAGTCGAACGTCAACTTCATACTAACGAACGCTTATGTCAATTCCATACATTTTCATCGGCGATTCTATAACGAAGCGTAAACGAAAAGATTTTGGCACACCCCCCTGGGCAAGCGCCCGAGTCGAGCGTCAGGAATTTTCCCAAACAAAAGTTTTAAAAAGTTACCTTTTTAGCGCTGCCACTTTCACAATAAACTCATTACAGGGGACTCATACACACCCTAAAGTATTATCACTTAGTTCTGTTACACGTTGTATATTTAATACCTCACATACTTTCAGCCCTTTGTGGAAACTCAAAGTTGACTTGATGATTTACCTCCTATACTCCGATGTGTGTAACGTTGTCTGACCTCTCGGGCTTGCAGGAGGTCAGCCGATCGGGCTTGCAGGAGGTCAGCCGATGAGGTCATCGAGCGGTCGGTGACCTTTCACCTGATTTACTCCAAAGTTCCGAAGATACTTTCCAACGTTAAGATATGAATTGAAGATACTGTAATATACTATGTAATTTTTAAAAACCTTATATACTGAAGGTTAAAATTAAGTTATTAAGGGCCTGTTGAAACAGGTGGTGAACCACTTTCTGATAAAATACCGAATAGGCTTTTTTGACAAATTCTCAATACTTCATCTGTCAAGTTAAGTGGTGGATATCCTATTCGGCACTTATCAGGAAGTGGTGAAACAGGCCCTTAATTCATGAAGCCCCAAGCGGCCACATCCGGCCGCGATAACAATGAAAAAGCTATTGTGTCTCGTTTTGCCACGATCGATGGGTTAAAGTAAGATACATCATTACCTCATCCATACGAGATAATACTATCGTAAGGATATAAAAACAACAGTATGCCCGTCGATCTGTTTGGTATTTCTTCACGTTTAAACTAATGGACCGATTAAAATGTAAGAAGATACCGGAATCCCGGGAAAATACATAGATAATATAAAGTTTTTATAACTTAAAACGAATTTTGTCGTAACGAAGTGGCGGTAACAACTAGGAGTACTTTAAATTACTTAATTATAATATTTTATAAGCTTAGTCCACATTCTATATTAGAATTTAGAAAACATAAGCTCGGTGAAACTTCTGCAAAGGAAAAAAAACCCATGCGGTCAGTTATAGGGTAGGATGCTCTAATTAATAGAATTGTATCAATCAGTATTAATGTATTGGAACTCGTCCGTAATCCGGGGGGATATTATTAATCGGTCCAAATTCCAAACCCAATAAACGGAACTATATCCATTTAATGGGATTAGTAGTTTTCGGTAGTGTTGTTGGACAGTATCTGTCGGAAGAACGATTATTTGGTGATGTAAAAGGTTGGTTCTGCTGAATAATTGAGTGCAGTTGTGATGTAGTTTCAGTTTTGTTTCAATGTGTGTTAGGCCTAAACTCTTTTATATAAAATTAAAAGGCAAATGAGAAAACGGGTCAACTAATGGAAAGCAACTACCGCCGCCCATGGACACTTGCAACAGAAGAATTTGCAGGTGCTTTGCCGGCTCTCAAGAGGGAATACGCTCTCCTCTTGAAGGTTTGCAGATCGTATTGGTCCAGAAATACTACTGGCAACAGTTCTTTCCAGAGTTTTACTGGGCATGGCAGAAAGTTACGCGAAAAACGCACGGTAGAAAACTGCTACCCATCAAGGTGATGAGGATGTTATAGGGTGAAGCCAAACGAGCGTAATTTGTGAGTTGTGAGTCGCAGAATTTCGGCTAGCAGAAATTCTGCTGCATTCAGTTTCATAAACAAGTTCTGTTTACATGTTATGCTTACGAGCGTTATTTTGTGAGTCATGGTTTGTATGAAAAGATATTTACGCGACCGAAATTCGGCAACTCACAACTTACAAATTACGCTCGTTTGGCTTCACCCATATAATAATATTATGTACCTACTTTCATTCCGATTCTCACAAAAACGAAACACTATACTTAGGGTCTGTTTCACCACTTCCTGATAAGTGCCGAAAAGGCTTTCCACCACTCAACTTGACACACTTAAAGTATGGAGAATCTGTCAAAAAAGCTGTGAATATCCTATTCGGCACTTTATCAGAAAGTAGTGAAACAGGCCCTTAATCTAAAAAATAACTTGAGTGAACTCTCCGATATGAACTTAAGTATGGGATAGCTACTATGAAATGGACATCCTAATTAGCAACATTATCATTCGCAATAAATAATAAAGCCCCGAAAATGCTACCTTAACGTTGTCACAGCGTAATACTCTTAAATGAAAATAGCGCCCTCTCGACATAACCACACAATTGCCGTAATACTTTAAAGCTCGAAATTGTCATGCTTAATAATGAGAATCCGCTTTTAACGGTCATAATACTGAAGAAACACCCAAGACTTTGACCCTAAATCCTTATTAAGCAACGTAATTATGTCCCCGAGCAAAAATTTCACAGATTTAGCGTTTTATAATATGCAGCTAGTGGTCTTCGGGGGGTGCTCTGTCCTGAGTTCTTGTTACGACTTCGTAATGTGAGCTATAAAAGTCACTCTATCCAAGATGTAGTAAAATGTTTGCCCTTAAAGTTTTTATTGTTGTATGAATTTTATGTTGCTGCTATAATGATGGTAGTGATTTTCAGGAGTTATGTAATATGTATTTTGTGGTACACTTCGTTTTTGATGAATAATATTGAGGACCAAATTAATGGGAAGGAATTCTGCGCACTGCTGGTTTGGTCTTAAACTACTACTATTTGTGAGATATAGGCGTACTGGACAGGATTTTGGCGCCCCTTTAGGCGAATTTTTTCGGTCCTTGGTTTTGGCGCCCCTAAAGATGGCGATTTGGCGCCCCTAGAGGATGGCGCCCACACGGGCATGGGCACACGCCCATTGCACACATTGCACATATGGTAGCGGGGGCCCTGGTACTAGAGGCCTATATCTCACAAGTAGTGGTAGTTTAAGACCAAACCAGCAGTGCACAGAATTCCTTACGTGGAGGCCGCAAAGGAAGATCTTCCAATCGAGCGAGGTAGTATACTCGGTCAGGCCGAAGCCCACGTGATTGATTTTAGCTGTCGTATTTATACCGACTCA
Source organism: Polyommatus iphigenia (assembly GCA_963422495.1). NCBI lineage: Eukaryota > Metazoa > Arthropoda > Insecta > Lepidoptera > Lycaenidae > Polyommatus > Polyommatus iphigenia. The sequence goes on along the minus strand of OY730180.1, from coordinate 42,201,018 downwards.
TTTAGAAAATTCGTGGCGCTAATAACTACTTGCTTACTTAATACTAACTACAGCTTTCCATTATGGGTCACTACCCTTTGACACTAGCACCACTTTAAGAGCCATTTTCTAAAAGATCGGTATTTGGAATTGACTTGACATTATACAAGCGGTATCTATTAGACCCTGGGATTCCCTATTGCGTAAGTGTAGGAACTAGTAGTTGTCGAAAAGGCGTAAGCGCCTAACGATCACGCGCTAGGCGCCCGACGTGATACATTAGTTTGACGCGCCGTTATTAAATTTAATTGACGCGTGAGCACTCGAAGAAGTTTGGCACAATTGTGACTTGTCACCGTCTTCACGCGAGCGGCGGGCAATGTTTCATGAATACTAAAACAGTGTTTCCCGCGCCTGATAAATTGGCAACTTCATTGCATATGAAACGCTCAGGTGGCCAGGTGCGGGTGAGATATGGGGACACGATCGGGACACTTTGTGTCTGTCTTATTAAATCGAAAAGCTTCGCGCTGTTGTTGAATTTCAATGGGTGGATTTATGTTACAGTATTTTTCTGGTAAAACGTTTATACTAAAGTTTAAGTTACTAGTTTATATTTAATAGGCCATAAAGCGTTCGCTATTTGTAGCTTATGCCCAAGCACATAAATTACTTATTGTAGTTTAAGATGTAATAGAATCATTATTATTGTATTGCTGTACTAGGACACCATTACTCCCTATTATGTAGGATGTTTTACTTCAATAAGTATTACGTACCTTTTAATATAAGTATTTTTACTTTTACGGTCTCTCAAATCACGGCGCGGCGCGGCGCGGCTGTCTTGATAAATATCTCGTATCTGGCTACCCCATTCGAGCGATACATTTTTACGAATCGAATAAAAGATATCAGGTATATTATCACAAGTATTCGATAGGAGTATTTTCCATTGCGGTACTTTGTAAGGAAATAGATATTTGACGTTTATAATATGAATGTAACTTTTATACAATTCCGCAATCCATTTATTTTATACAATTTGTCGTGTGTCTGAAATATTTTTGTGGTGTAACTACATTGAGTTGATTTTATGGCTTTTATAAATGAAATATTTTTTTCTTTGTTACAGATAAGCCGCTGGCGAAACGTACATTCCAGTTAAAGACTAAAATCGGTATTGTATTAGTAATTGAAATTATAATAATAATTATTATTCGTACTCGGTAACGTTTAATTAACTAAAGAAACATCTTTTTTCAGGCAAACGTTATTTTAAATAACAAAATCACCGCAACATGACGAATCAAAAAGCGAGGAAAAAACTTCAATGTATACGATACAAGGCGGAATTATAGTTTAGCAAATTATAAGAATGAAAGCGATGTGAAAAGGATATCTTAACCATATCAAATTTATCCACACATATCTCTCGTTGTATTCGCAATACGTGAAATATCACACTTTGATGCTAGTCGCCTAATTGTGATTATAGATAATGTTATAAATTAATTGCTCAAAGATTATTAAGTAGTTTATAATAGATTAATTATTAATAAAGAAGAAGAAAGTCACAATGAAGTACACGATGTTTTTCCTGAGGCGGCGAAGTCTGATTCTGAAAGCGGTGCTGATTCTGACGGCCCTGTGGTTCATGGTCGCTTTGCTCACAACGAACGGTGGCTCCAGAAATGCGATCGTTGGACCGCCCATTGAATACATTGATGCAGAAGCGAAGCCTTTGAAAATGGCCAAGCCGACGTCGACGAAACGGAAAAGCGAATCGTACGGCAACAACCTTTCAGACGGTAAGTGAATGTAAAGTGAACACGCATGATTGTGGTGTGAGGTGTCCCTAACTTGCCGTAGATAATATAACACCCTTTAATTTGTTTCTTTGCTACAATTTTTTTGAACTGTATGAATTTGAGGAATTCCATGTGGGAGCTTTAAAAGTTCTAATAGTTGGTGAATTTGAGAGCCATTTCAAAAACTGCCAGGCTTTAATAAAAACATTGCATCTTTAGTATTAAAAACCAATTTCTTAATAGTATGTAATGATATTATTAATAATTAAGAATAACATCACTATACACCTTCCCTCTAAATGTTATTGATTATATCCCATATTTTACTAATAATTTGTATTATTAGAATCCCTTAAAGCGATGTATCCTATCCCAACAGCTACTTCTTAAGGTGTTCCCTAAAGAGTGTATTTATTTTGTAAACGAAGAAAAATCTGTCATTTTCTTTATTTACGGGCCCTTCTTAAAGTCTATTATTTCGCCTTCCTTAATTTTATTACAGCCGTAAATCACGAGTCCATTAGACTTTTCCTATTGTTTCCTTGGAATTTTCTTCGGTTGCAATTGTCTCTGCTATTCGAAGCAATAGAAATGGTAATGAGGATATACGTTAGAGAGCACTTGAATAATGTAGACAGCCACTTTCGCCTTTCAACCTATTTTAATATTGCTTTATTATCCCATTTCCATTTTATAACGCTTATTTCTAATTACTTTTTACTCACCTATTAATTTACTATTGTATTCGCATGCATTCTTTTATGTGGTCAATTCTGCAATAAACACTCGATGCCATTATGTCATCAACCCATTTTATTCGGAATAAAGAATATTTTATTATTCAGATTATCAAAGTTACGATAACATTAATGCTGTTATTAATAATATTTAATTATAAGTACAGCTATTCAGATAAGCAAATTACCTTCATTTTAAATTTAGTTTTGCCTTTTAAAACTAAGGGACTTTTCAGTATTTTATTCAGTTTGGCTTTAAAATAAAACAAAGATGTACAATGTATATCGATTTGTCAACAAGAATTCAAAATAATATCTCCTTAAGTTTTCATAATTCATTTTATTTGGGTGGTAATTTGGTAGCTATCTTTAAAAGCATTAATATAAAATATCATCTATATAGACTTGGGTTATAAAGTCAGTCACTTCATTAATAATTTAGCAATAACACAAAAGAGTGCATGTCCATTTGTTACGTGTAGTGATTAATGCATGCTAAATTTATTTATTCACTACAGCGCCAACGCGTGTCGATTGGATCGGTCGGATTGCGGGTAATGAAGGTAATCTTAATTGCTTTATGCTATGTACTTAAGGCTTTTATTCTTCCATTTATGCAGGTCTCGAAAAATCAGCATTAAATTGAATTCATGGTGGAATTGTTTTGGTAGCATGTGGTTCTAAATCATCATAATTTAATGAATCCGTCATGTTATTATAAAGTTTTATATATTTCAAATTAGGCGGGTTTTTGAGAGCTTTTTGATAGGAGCTAATCTATTCAACAGCGTTGTTAATTGGATAATGTTTTGAAATTAGCCAATCATCGCTAGTGAACGATTAAACTCCTGTCATAAAACCTTAAAACTGGGTCTAAAAAGCCTTTGTGTAATCTCAAAAATTGTATAGGAAATAGGAGAATTTAAAGTCCAATATTTTACGTATATCTGAAATATTACAACGTTTAACATACGTGCAGTTCAGAATGAATGGTTTCTCTCGCGAAATCGATTTGAATGTCAACTGTAATTTACAGAGAAGTGGAATCTAATGACGATATTCCCATCGCTAAAGGGATAATATTAATCGACGATATTAGGCCCATTCCGCACGTACCCAATGAAACGGACCGTCATAGGATATCCGATCGAGATGTAATCGCACTTGAATGGTGCTTTCGCTTTAATGTACCAGGATGATTAACCCAAAGAAATCGAAGATAGAAATTAGAGCGGCCTGATGCTATGCAATTACTGATTTCAATTATTGTGACTTGTTTGATTGATGCTAGAAAATATGCAGTATTATACAGAAAATAAGAAGCTAAAAATTATCTATATTTATAAAATTACATGTCCTGACTGACTGACTGACTGACTGATTCATCATCGCTGAGCAAAAACTGTTAAAGTTACAGCCACGAAATTTGGTGAGTAGGGTTGTTTTATTAAGTAGACACCCACTAAGGAAGGAATTCCGAAAATTTTACCCCGAAGGGGGTGAAATAGGGGTTGAAAGTTTGAATGAAAGTCCGTCATTTCTTGAGTTAGAAACATGAAACTTTATTTTTGGGTTACTGATTAAAAATGAATGGATACGTATTTAAGCGTTTTTGGAAATTCTACCCCCAAGGGGGTGAAATTGGGGTTGAAAGTTTGAATGAAATTCCGTTATTTCTTAAGTTAGAAACTTGAAATTTTATGTTTGGGCTACTGATTAAAAATGATTGGATACGTGCTTAAGCGTTTTTGGAAATTCTACCCCCAAGGGGGTGAAATAGGGGTTGAAAGTTTAAATGAAAGTCCGTCATTTCTCAAGTTAGGAACATGAAAGTTTATTTTTGGACTGCTGATTAAAAATGAATGGATAGGTATTACAGCGTTTTTGGAAATTCTACCCCCAAGGGGGTGAAATTGGGGTTGAAAGTTTGAATGAAAGTCCGTCATTTCTTGAGTTAGAAACATGAAACTTTATTTTTGTGCTACTGATTAAAAATGAATGGATACGTATTTAAGCGTTTCTGGTAATTCTACCCCCAAGGGGGTGAAATTGGGGTAGAAAGATTCAATGAAAGTCCATCATTTCTTGAGTTAGAAACATGAAAGTTTTTTGACGTTTGCGTTTGACGTTTGCTTAAATAGGGTCCCGTTTTTACCCTTTGTATAAGGAACTACAAAAAGGGGAAAGCTATCCATCTTTGTTATTAAACTATGTTAACGCGTACGAAGTCGCGGGCAACAGCTAGTATAAATAATACGTAAACAAAAAACAAACGTAGTCTTTAGAAATAATACAAAACTGAATAAGGGGACAGTCATTTCTCAGTAAGGGACAAAAATGCTAAGAGTTTCTAAGTAAATTAATGTAGAAATGTACATTATAAATGGTGCACATTAAGTGGAACAGGGAGATGTAAACAACGACACGGAACCTTTTACTTAAGAGGGTTAATAAATTTTATCCCGCAGGACTCGGCGTAATAGCCGCCCCCGGGTCGGACAATGCGCCCGGTGAGCTCGGCAAGCCGGTGGTTTTGCCCAAGAATATAAGCGAGGATGCAAAGTTGGCGGTGTCGGAAGGGTGGAAAAAGAACGCGTTTAATCAGTACGTGAGCGATTTAATATCGATTAGGAGGAAGCTGCCTGACCCGAGGGACGAGTGGTGAGTAACCGTATTCGTACTAACGACCATGGAATAGAAAGAAATTAGTGTACGCGTGTTTTGGCTATCGCAATTTGAAGTATTAATAGGTTTTAATTAATATTGGAGGGAAAATATGCCCTATTTTGAACCTGTAATTCAAGTCAACCTTGAACGTCGTGTAATTATTTCTGATTGATTTTATAGTAATGTTATTGAAGGGTTAAAGTTTATTTATGTTTTATATATTATTTACATTTATTATTATAATTTTACTTTTAATTACAATCCTAAGCCTGTCATAAACACGACTGCTTAGATACTTACTTTTCTTAAAGAAAAAAAGTGAATAAAAAAAAGTTAGGTTGTAAAAAGTTTCTCATGAAAAGATTTAGGAGTCACAACTTAATTTCATTTTTTAAATTTCTATATTGTGATTAAGTTTCATAGAATTAGTATTACTAAGTCTTAGCCTAATCTTCTATACATTTTAATGAGCTATCTTTTTTTACCTTTTCTTTTGAATTTTAGGTGCAAACAGCCAGGCCGTTACTTGGAAGATCTTCCACAGACCTCAGTAGTTATTTGTTTCCACAACGAAGCGTGGTCAGTCTTGCTGAGAACTGTACATTCAGTGATTGACAGATCACCGGCACATCTGCTGAAGGAGATTATTTTGGTGGATGACTTTTCGGATATGCGTAAGTAATCAAGAATTTCAAGCATAGGTTTTAAAAAAAAATGTTTTTACAAAGTCTAGCTATGAATAGTAATACGGTAAGTATTACTATTATTCTATCTATTATATCTATCGTTCTTGTGTGACAAGGTTTGCGGATGATTTAGTAAAGAATGATTGCGGATACTTTAGTAAAGAATTTTCTTCAATCGCTGATACACCTCCGGGCGTCACGTTTTCGCTGTTCCTTTCCTTAGACAAGTGCCTCAAAATTTCTTATGAAAATTATTATTTCCTTGCAGCTCACCTGATGCAACAGCTTGACGACTACATGTCTTCTCTTCCCAAAGTCCGGATAGTTCGCGCAACCAGACGAGAGGGACTAATTAGGGCTCGACTGTTAGGAGCTCGTTACGTCACTGCCCCTGTTCTTACCTACCTCGACAGTCATTGTGAATGCACTGAAGGTGAGCATATTTGCAATATTAGATTCTAATACTCACACGAATAGGGTTGATCCTCCCGTGGTTACAATCACAATGTCACGTGGAAAATGTTTAATGGAGAATCCATAAAAGTGTTCGCATAATTTGATATTTAAAATTATCGTAGCTTATATTGAGCGAATATAATTACCGTTCACTAGAGTAAATTTTTAATACAAAATGAATTGTGCTTAATGTCTATAAATTGATTAACTCCATTTCGTAATTTCATGACGTAGAATATTCATAAATTTTCAATAATGAGATTAATTTTGTTATTATTTTAAATAAGCTATTCGATAGTTCATAATGAATAAATATCCTCATACAAATTTCATAAATGTGTAATCATAAAACGTATAACAAAAAATTATTACTTTCAGGTTGGCTCGAACCTTTGTTGGACAGAATAGCTAGAAATAAAACGACGGTTGTTTGTCCAGTAATCGATGTCATTGACGATAATACTTTAGAGTACCACTACAGAGACTCGACGTCCGTCAACGTCGGTGGTTTCGATTGGAATCTTCAGTTCAATTGGCACCCAGTGCCACCTAGGGAAAAGGCTAAGCACAAACACACGGCCGAACCAGTTTGGTCGCCCACCATGGCGGGCGGCTTATTCGCAATCGACAAAGAATTCTTCGAGAAATTGGGAACTTACGACAGCGGATTTGATATATGGGGTGGAGAAAATTTGGAACTCTCATTTAAAACTTGGATGTGCGGCGGAACTTTGGAAATCATTCCCTGCTCCCACGTCGGACATATCTTCAGGAAACGATCGCCCTACAAATGGCGGACCGGCGTGAACGTCTTGAAAAAGAATTCCGTGAGATTAGCTGAGGTAGGTCTCAGGAAATCGAATTATTTTCGTTTCGCATTTATGTCCTATTAAACAACGCTCAATATCGGTAGGTCTGGTTGGATGACTACGCCAAGTATTACTATCAACGCGTCGGTAACGACAAAGGTGATTATGGAGACATTAGCAGCCGCCTGGCGCTACGCGAAAAACTGGGTTGTAAATCTTTTGAATGGTATCTGAAGAATATCTATCCTGAGTTATTTATACCTGGTGAATCCGTTGCTAACGGCGAGGTTCGTATTTCTATTTTTTTTTTTCATGTTACCTACCTTACCATTTTTCCAAAATTTACAAAAATAAATTTGATGTGGATTAATTATACTATGAATTTATGTGTGTATGGAAATGATGAAATTCACATTTTTTTTAAATGACACACAGATTCGAAATGTCGGCTTCTTTAAAACGTGTCTGGATTCGCCGACGCGCAAGTCGGATCACCACAAACCAGTAGGACTTTACCCGTGCCACCGACAAGGAGGAAATCAGGTCTTTACCGTCCACAATTTATATTGTGGCAGTACCATGTTGCACCGACGCATGCCGTTCACCTGCGTTTCCTTGTACCCGTGATGCACATTATGAATTTCTAGCGCACTAGACTCTGTGTGGTAGCACGACTTTGCACGTTTTTGTTATGTTAATTTTTTGTATAACATAGATTTGGATTGAAGCCGACCGTCAGTACTGTCTCGATGGTGAAGATTTAAACGAAGATGAGGAGACTCAGTATCTTAGAGTACATTCATGCCACCATATGGGTCATCATCAGGTAGAACCTGAGTCAAAAAGGGCTGTTTATGTTAATGGGCAGATTTTTTCAAATTTGGTGTTTACAAAAATCATTTTCATTGCCCTTCAGACGTTTACACTCGATGGAAGTAAAGCGAGCATCGAGTGTAAACGTCTAAAGCACGCTTGCACTGGCACGCCTTATTTATTCTGTCGCTGGCATTAGATCGCGAATACCTGGTCCAAAATGTGCCTGGACTCGGCGGGAGGATCGGAAGAATTAGAAAAGTCTGTCAATCCTTGGCCATGCCATGGGGAATATGGAAACCAGGTTTGTCTGAGGATGCTAAATCTAATTTCAATGCTTTTGCTTGCATTTTTGTGGGGTCATATAAATATTTTCTGTCATTCCTTACTAATGAATCTTTAACATCTTTAAAATTAACTACATTATTTATAATAAAAGTAACTTCATTAAATTCATTTTAATTTATAATAATTTATAATAGTTGATTAACATAGTTTTTGTGTGTCGTATTAGTTTTAAAGTCTTTGAAATATTATTATTTTAGTGTGATGATTTTGATTTATTATGCGTGCTATCATATTTTTCTATGTTAAAATGGTGAACATACTTTAGAATGAATTATTTTGTAGCATGTGTTTTCTTTCTTTTCAAAATTCATAGTGTGAATCTATTGTACAGGATACACCATGGTACTGCCTTTAGTTGTAAGTTAGTAATATATTATTATTTTGTATTAATTATTATCTTCTCTATTAATATCACTACGAATTCTTACACTTCTACTTACTAAACTGTATTTAAAATGTAGTCAAAGTATTTATTATGAATATTTTCCTTTTATGTAGTTTAAATTATATTATAATTAAAATATTAATAAAATTATTTATCGTTATATATATTAAATCTCATAATGCTTTGTAACGGGTTGCAAAGGTGTTTGGGTAGTTACTGTGATTGTCCCTTACTTTATTTAATTAAAAAAACCAAGTTTGTAATTATTCTTTAAAGAAATAGATTTAAAAGTGTAAGTTTTTCTTTCCAAACAGCATTTATCAGTACCTAACATAAGGGATTTTTAACGTCTATTGACGAAATCCCACAAATAGGTGTTCAAGCATTTACTGTCTATTGCATACAGGGTGCATACATTATGAACAAGACCGGAGCATGTGCAGTGGCTTTTGGGACAGAGTTATGTTTTGTCAGCTGCAGTTTCTAAGCAAGCTCAGGGTTTACGATCTTGAACTGTCTAAGTTTGAGTTAGCCTACTAAGACGATGTACATCGTGTGTGGACTCAAAGTCCATTACTTTAGTAGCAACAATAGACAATTGAGTATCAATAAATTTTGTTTAAAAGCTTATAATTAAATTGTATTGGATTTTTTTTTTAATTTGTTCTTTTGCACTATTTCTTTCCAAATGGTGATGTTGACTCGATCCCTATTATTATCATTTTTATTTTAAGAAATATTTTTTGATATTAATTATATACAACCATTACAATATTTTTAATGTGTTTTCAAACTTTTCTAGTACTGGATGTATTCGAAGGGCGGTGAGATTCGCCGAGACGAGACCTGCCTCGACTATTCGGGTCACGACGTCGTCCTGTACCCATGTCACGGGGCCAAGGGAAATCAGTTATGGCTGTACGATCCCAGTGTAAGTTTTGTCCCCTTCTTGTAACTAATATAAGCAAATTTTCAGTGTCATTTTTGTATTCCAATCTGCCGTAATTTTTATTTTTGTGTCGAGTAGTTCTTTATTTGTAGTTTACTATCATTAAAGTTAATTGATTGATCAAAAGTTTATCTTCTTTGATTACCAAAAAGTTTGACTAACTAAGAATACCGATCATTTATGATAGAATTCGAATTTCATAAAAATCTGAAGTAAGCTCTTTTGATATAAACCAATTAAATCGGAGCAATTCGAACGAAATGATATTTTTCGATTATTGTCTTTAAAATGCGGACTGAAAAATCCTATCCGCTTCCCGAACTCTTATTGCAGTTTCATCGAATTATTGGAGTATCTTTTTCATCCAATAAAGAAAGCGTATTCGGAATGAGAGAATGCTTTATATTTGCAGACGAAGCTAATTAAACACGGCTCCAGCGAAAAGTGCATGGCGATATCGCGGAACAAGGAGAAAATCGTGATGGAGACTTGCAATGAGGACGAGAAACGACAGATGTGGAACATGGAGAACTTCCACCCCGACAGGCTCAGTCCGGAATTGGCGGCTGAGTAGCCGGAGGCCTACGACGAAGTGCTGTTCATTTAGGAACAACGGGACTTCTTGTGAAACGAATAGTACTTTTTGTGAAACAGTCGGACTCCTTGTGGAACTTAGTGGACTTTTTGTGAATTTATCACTTGTTGTTGAACGCATCGCTTTGTAGGACTGTATTATATACGTTTTATAGATTTTGTAAATACGAGCTGTATATTTGCCGTTGGCATGGCCTAGCGTTAAGGCTGTCGCAGACAGAGCAGGTAATGTTAAGATGTATATTATAGCGCGATACATCTTTCTATAGAAATCGTACACAACAGCTATAATGTAAAAATATACATTATAGCTGTTGTGTGTGGTCTCCTGACGATTTCTATAGAAAGATGTATCAAAATGTATCGAGATGTAACGTGCTATAATATACATCTTTACATTACCTGCTCTGTCTGTGACAGCCTTTAGAGTAGATTCTTTGTTTTGTATTTGGAGAGTTTTTAGTTTCATTGTTCTTGCCTAAACATATATTGGCTTTAAATATTTATCATAAAATTCTTATTCTATTAAAAACGTCATTGACGAATATATTTAAGGTTTAATTTTGAGAATTATTATTTTGCTTTAACGAGAAGTTTGTAAAAACAGTCTGATTTTTTTATTCAATAATGAAGTATAATAATATGCGTTTGAAGATTATTTTGAATAGTTTAATCACCTAAGTATCGCAATGTAAATTGACATAAAGTATTGCATATCAAGTATTAGACATATTCACAGAAGCCTGTACATATCTAAGATGTTGATAGATGAAAATATGTGGATATTTTTAAATTCGCCATTTTTCTAATAGATAAAATTTCCAATGTTGAAACTTTATACTATGCTGTCCAATATTATACCTACCTTATTCTTATCCTTGTAAAAGTAATTTAGGAAAAGTTAGCATCTTATTTTTATTGACCTAAAAGAGATTTTTAGCAGTCATTGATTTTAATCTGGTTTATGTTTTGCTATAAAGTTGTCAGATTATTGTAGCTATAGTATTTATGTCCTAAGGAAATAGAGATTAAAATTTAACACAAATTAGAAAAAAAAAGTATTTATTTTAAATAATTATTATTGTGCTTAGGTTTTGATTTCTTACCTACTTAACTGTACTTGCATTTATATTTTATACTTTTCTAACATTGTGGTCGAAGTTAAGTAAAATATTATTGAGATTTACAAGAATATGACGTTGCATTCCTATATGTGATTTTAGTTTTATTGTTTTTAATGTATCTTTTGACTTCCTATTTGACTTGAAAGGTAGCTTATCTTTATGTGCCAGTGCACACTCTTACTTTTAAAATTATGTCACAACTTATAACAAATCTAGGTACGCTATTTTTGTTGGCCATCAAAGTTGTGTGCAGAAAAATGGCAATTTTTATTTGTTGCTGTTTTCTGACTAAAATACCTCTATTGAAATTAGTTATTCTTATTTATGTATTATACTCCCATTTAACATAAATACAATATAAAATAAATTTCTAAGTGTTCACAGTATACTTTAGAATATATTATAAAAAATTGTGTTCTGATAGATTTTTTTACATTTACCATCCCTTATAATTATACAGCGTACATGTACTGCGTAAGTATTACGCAGCTTACAACTATTCAAGGTTCTTACATATTTATTAAATTCACCCCCCTTACACTATTAGGGCTTGTTATTATTCTTTTATTTATTTCTTTTTTCTTTTCTTTTTATTTCTTTTATTCTTTTTTACCGTTTCAAGGTATTCGAGGTACCGTATTCAAGGTTCACTATCTTTGTCTGTGATCTGAAAATGACAATTTGCTAGACTTTGAATAGTTATTAGCTGTGTAATTTTTTTGTCAGTGAGGGTATTCGAATTTTATTCTGACAAAGTCTTCCGGACTGTTTTTGGACTTTATTTTACATTTTTTTTTAATAATTGTAATAAGATCTACCAGAATCTGATGGCTAATTTGGATGGCAGATTTTCAATAAATATCCTTGATCATTGGATCAATTTTTATATTTGCACGTTTCACATCAGAACCAGCCGTTATAAGGAAAAAAGGGGATCAAAATGTTTTATTCCAATTACCCCGGTATTGCTAGAGTCAATTTATTTTCTCATTTTTTGCCATCAGATCCTGGTAGACCTATGATTCCAAGCATTATTATGTTCTACTTTGATTATTTTGAGTTCCTATTTACAATATCACTTCGATATGAGGAAGCATAGTACGTGGTGCCATGACATTTTTTCCTAAATTCGATGTAAAAGTGTAAAACGCAATGGCTGAAATAACTAGTTTATTTCCCTTGTTTAAAATATTAAGGCATCGTATAACTATTTAAAGTATGTTGCCTTTGTCTGTCGTTTTTAATGTAACTAACTATATCAGACAAATTCAAGCGTACTTTGTATAGCTATCCGTCGTATAAATATTTTTTGTAAGGGGATTGATATTTTATAAAGAGTTTTGATTCTATCATAAGTTACATCAAATTATTATTATATTTGAATATTTAATATTTTATGTTAAAAGAAATAAATTATTAATTTTAAAAGATATTCCTGTTTTAGGGATTTCGTTTTCATATCATTGATATTCCTAATGCTGTAAATTATGTTTTGGGTTAAGGTTTAATAAATGTGCCTTATATCTTACTTATACTTACAAGTAAAATTTCTGTATATAGCGCGATCTTTGTATCATATCATAGATTAACTAGAAGACATAGCGTATGTAAAATAAAAATTATGTTTGATTTGTATTGCGTGGTTTTATTTTTAGCTTTAATTTATCTTAATAACTGACTTACTACCACTGCCGAAATTCCTCTGAAATAAGAAATATCTTATCTGAAATTTTGGCAGTCAAAGCTTTGGGATAGTAATCCAAAAGCAGCTGAACTTTACTCGTACAGAATTCTATCAAAATCACTACAGTAGTTTTGGTATTCATAACAGTTCTTTGTAAAGACTAACAAAGACAAATAAAAGCAATGTACGAAGAATAGAAAAGTGAGCAAATTCACAGTGATTCTCAAGCATATAATATGTACGTCGGAAAATAATTTCCACAAGTTTCCACGTAACTTGAAACTGCAAGCTCTCAAGATAATGAAACAACTCTTAACGCTACATCCGTTTTTATGGCTGAAGTTACGGCGTGTTATATTTTATATCGAGTCGTCTGTAAAATATTGCACTTCTGCTACACTGTCTTATGTTGATTAAATTGTCCGCCTTTTGAAGCTGTTTATGCATTATAGTCCACGAAGGCCCTAGGTACAAAATTTCATATAAATTTTGATATTGAATACTTATAATAATTTTTGTGACATTCCCCGTGATCTAATATGACAATGTGTCCCGACACCGGTGTCCGATCCTTTAATGTCATGATCTATGGCATATTTTATCGACAAATTGGCCCTCAAATTTTTTTTCTCTCTCACGGTTGTAAAAAGGCAGCCATTTTAGTTTTTCTCGGGCTGTCACACTAATCTGACCAGTACTTCTCATGTAAATGTCTTATCAAGATGAAAAAGGTCTCATTTGATAGCTAAGTTTGTGGACTACGCTTACACATGCAATATGTTATAAATTTCGTGTAATTAAACCCAAGTTTAAGAAAAACAAATTGTGTATTTTTTATTTATGGCTTTTTGTGAAAAATCCAACACATTAAACTATTTCTTTTTCATTTTAAAAAGATAGAGGAGGTTTTCATCTTCTAAAATTATTTTACTTCAATGCTCTAAGGCAGATAGTTTAGAAGTTATAACGATTTTCTTTTGATGAGGTGGTCAGATTAGTATGAAGCCGGAGATTTTTTTTTTTTTTCAAAAGTTGGAGAATTTTTTTTTAACTCATGATGTATGGCATTTATTAGTGACAAATTGGCTTTCAAATTATTATTTTTCTCCAACTTTTGAAAAAAAAAAATCTCTGGCTTCATACTAAATCTGACCACCTCATCATAAGAAAATCATTATAACTTCTAAACTATCTAACCTAGAGCATTGAAGTAAAATAATTTTAGAAGATGAAAACCTCCTCTATCTTTTTAAAGTAAAAAAAAACAGTTTAATGTGCTAGATTTTTCACAAAAAGCCATTAATAAAAAATACACAATTTTTTTTCTTAAACTTGGGCTTTTCTATGTTTAATTCCACGAAATTTATAACATATTGCATGTGTAAGCGTAGTCCACAAATTTAGCTATTAAATGAGACCTTTTTCATCTTGATAGGACATTTACATGAGAAATACTGGTCAGATTAGTGTGAAAGCCCGAGAAAAACTAAAATGGCTGCCATTTTACAACCGTGAGAGAGAAAAAAAAATTGAGGGCCAATTTGTCGATAAAATATGCCATAGATCATGACATTAAAGTATCGGACACCGGTGTCGGGACACATTGTATAATATAGGATGTAATGTGTAAACGCTGCCTTAAAGTGTTGTGTTTTCAAAATATATTATAATATTAATAACAGTCTTAATTATGGACGTTCCCTACGGCGATTCCGTAATTTACCGTATTTAGGGGCTTATAAACTCATAATTTGAAAGCTACAAAGTTATAATAAAAATACAGCAATAATCTTCAGCATATCAACATTCCTTTCCACGTTTTAAATTTTCTATTTTTGTTTATTATAAGTACTAATTATATCAGCTTCCAAAGTAAAACCGATTTATTATAATTCAAGCATACATTCAGCATCTCCTTAGTATTTACAAATGGAGTATTCTATGAGAAAGTAAACCTTGAAGTTTTGTACCGAATTTTTTCCAAGTTGTTTTTATGCTATAAATTATTATATTTCGATCCAAAATACTTCGAATATCACGGTAACATAACAATTATTAGCATATTTTGATTTTTCAATTTTTTATATACTCGCTAACATAGACTTAGATCGAACTTTACGTAAATATGCGAATAATTGTTTCAATTTTATTATTAATTATCAAAGTATAAATAAGACTAAGTATTTTGTCAACATTTCAAGTGCCTACCTGTTGCCATTATTGATATCGAGCAAAAAATAGCAAAAAAAAATATATTTGTTGTATGGAAGCCCCCCATAAGTATTTAATTTATTTTGTTTTTAGTATATTTGTTGTTATAGCGGCAACAGAATCTGTGAAAATTTCAGAAATCTAGCTATAGCGGTTCTTGAGATACAGCCTGGAGACAGACAGACGGGCAAACAGACAAACGGACAGATGAGGAACAGACAGGCACGGAACCCTAAAAAAGCTTATATGGCGCGTATTTTGCCTAATAAGTCGTACGTGTCCCTCCCGTGACATTGTTAGTCCCACCCGTGACACCCTTTATTTAATTTTTGTAAAATATGTTTCAATAATAGGGCATTGTTTATTATTGAAATGTTAAGCTCAGTTTATTGTTTCAAACAAGTATTGTAATTTGCATTAAAAAGTTTATTAAGAAAGCAGAGTTTTGTTGCATATGATTCATGTGTAACAAGTATGTCCATTTTTGGTCCCACCCGTGGCAAACATTTACTGTCATTGTGATTTCATTTTCAATATAATTATAAAAGTATATAAAATATTCTGTTATTCTTTATATAAACCAATTTGATATCATTGATACAATTCGCATAAATTAGTCACACAAACTGAAATTAAGGTATAAGTGTCCCACCCGTGGCGATAGAATCCCCCAAATGGCAAATAAATAACACGGCAACTGATATCTTTTTTAGGCGACTTTCTATTAAGTCACAAAAAAACTAACTTTGCCGTGATTAAATATCTTAGCAACTATTAAACTATACAAGCAACAAAAAGCTAGGATCAAAAAAACTTAAAAACGGCTGCTACTAAGGTAAGCTGCTGTAAGGTATCAAATAAATCAAGCGGGATCAGTGTAAAACTGGTTAAGGTATTATAAAATCTAATGTGGCGACTAATTTTTCCGAGGCGATATCAAACATTCTTCACTGGCAACTATTGGCTTTCATTATAAAAATACACATTTGGCAGCGATTATTAGGTAGCTTTAAAACTGAAAATGGGTATTATAATAATGTATTTGGATATTAGAATATTGTTTGCAGATTCGTAAATTCTTGAAAAAGGCGGAAAATGCGCTCGTGTGTCTGAGCAGTGCGAGGGCTGCGGAGCATTCATTATTAATGAAAAGACTTAACAGAAGGCCTACTTAATCACAGATACGGAAGTGGGGGACGGGGGGGGTGGTGCAGCCCCCCCCAACCCGCAAAAGGGGGGTTTGGGGGGCGCGGCCCCCCGCCAAAACAAAAACAAACACAATCCAGAAAGTCCAAAAGTAGGTTAGGTTAGGTTAGAACTTAGGGCCGGTTGTTTGATCGCTAGTTAAGGTTACTAATAGTTAAAATCGGTTAGTTAAACTAACTATTGGTTAAAAATTACAAAATGTTGTCTTTCAATCGATAGTTAAGCTAACTTTAGTTAAAGTTTCTGACAAATTGTTAAATAATTTGACTACGCTCGGACTGCGTAGTTAACATTGACCATTAGTTTATTTGTTTGTTGCGGATAATATCTAGACTCTAGTCGAGTTGAAAATATATTTTACTGCCCAAAAAGAGTGCTTTTATAAAAAAAATTGGATTTAAATGTACATTTCAATGACTCGGAAAGTTCTTTTCATGAAGAAATAGTTCTAGAATCATTATTAAATTTATACTTATATTAACTTTTGTTTTGTTCTATAGACAGTACTACTGATACTACTACTGTTGAACTCATCAGTCAATTGACCATGCCTCGTCTTTTTGTTTACTTTGGTTAGTGCTTCTTTCTCTGTAAATAAAACGTCATTATAATGTAAAATAAGTCATTCTTATGGCTGTAATCATAGAATTGACGAAAACACCACGTACTTGCTTGTTTTATTTACCATGTTACTGCAATAATATTATGTAAGTACTTATTTATTATAATATAAGTTCCACACAGCAAACCACAAAACACATTAAAAGAGGTCCTCCTCTTTTAATGTGTTCTGTGCAATAAACCATTAAATACCACGAGGCATGAACCCCGAAAACACCGACCATGTGGTCGGTGCCCGAAAACAATAAAAACCATAAAAGTTATACCTAGCGGAATAGAGGAAAAAAGGCCTGAGCAAGCGAGATGTCACTATCAGTAACACTGCGTGGTAAAAAGAGACGTGTGGTTTCCCCACGTTCTTTCAAATAGCAAGTAGCAACACATATTTTGACGATTGTTACTTTTAACTAAAGTCAAAATCAGTTGAAACAACGTATTTCTACTTTAACAACTGGTCAAGGTTTTAACTACAGTCAACTAACTAATGGTTACGGAGACTATTAGTATTTTTTTACTAGCGATCAAACAACTGGGCCTTAGACCACAACACAGAGGGAGCCGAGCGAGCGCAGCGAGCGTGCTGCGGCAGCAGCCAGCGACCGTTACAAAATAAAAGGGGGGCTCGGGGGGCGCAGCCCCCTGCCAAAACAAAAACAAACACAATCCAGAAAGTCCAAAAGTTGGTTAGGTTAGAAGTGTGACTGTGCTGCGGCAGCAGCCGGCGACCGTCACAAGACACGTTGTAGGTTGGGTTAAAGGCGTTAAAAAGTAAGTTACTCAAAGTAAGTAGGTTAAATGAACCCGATCCTGAGATTCTCAAGGGGTGCAAGTGCACCTGGCACCCCCCTGCCGGTGGCCATGATTAAATCAAAACTAATTAAATTAATCGATTTCGATTGACTTAGATTAGTTTTCCGTTCGATACATAATTTTTTCACTCCCTTTTGTTACACTTAAGATAGTCTTTTTTTTTCCACGGGGAGGGCGGGAGAATCCTCATGGATTCCTTATGGGCCGGCCCATAAGGATATGTCCGACTTTACTGTAGTGTTACCCAGTAACCTACGGACTAAACTCCCTCCTGGTGACAACCTGCTGCTGTTAAATTGCAGCACCATTTTACCCTTTATTGTAATTTACTTAATATGTAGCATAATATCAATCATTCGTAAATTTTTCTTATTATTATGACATAATATTATATTATATACTTAATTATAATATAATATTATGTCATATTATATTATAATTATATAATATGTATGTATATGACATAATATTATATTATATAGAATATAAAGTTTTTTTTTTGTTTTTTTTTTTTAATTAAGTATTTTTATTTTATATATTTTTTTATTATTATTGTATATTTTTTAGCTTAATTATTATACACCTATCATTATATAATTATTTTTTTAAACTAAAATAAATAGATAAAAACAAAAACAGTAAGCAGGTGTAGCAGTTAATTTTATCCTGTCACTTGAACTACCAAAATATATTATTATTCGTGGTGTCACTTGATAGTCGAGCCATTGGCTCTGGCCACTGTCCTATAGATTGCTATAGCAAATTTTAGGAAGTCTTTTCGTTTTTTCTCGTCGTTTATAATACAAGGCAGACTTTCCTTAGTAATGGAGCAGTCGATAATATGTTCACAGGTATATCTTTTGAAGGCAAAACGAGGACACTCCGTTAGAACATGCATTATCGTTTCAGGCGTGGAGCCGTCGCATGTACATGACCCATCGCTGATAAGCTTGAATCTGAACAGGTAAGCCCGTAGCCCCCCATGTCCTGTTAAAATCTGGGTTTTAATGTTGTCAATTCCTTCGCTCTGTATTATTTTATATGCTCTATGTATATTTGGGAAGAAGGTTCTAGTGATCTCACCGGTCTTAGATACAGAGTACCTGTCCTGGTATTTTTTAAAGTTTCTGCTCTTAGAATGTTTCTGGCATGTGACAGAGGAAATCGATCGTAAATTGAAACAGAGTCCTCTAAGGCGCCTTTTTTTGCAAGATTGTCTGCCACCTCGTTCCCCTCGATTCCTGTGTGTTCCTCGACCCAGCAGAGTCTAAGTTCTCTACCATCATTTCTAGTTTTGTAGATGTTTTTGATTTTCATAACAGCCAGAGGATGAGTTGTATACGGGTCACATATGGTTTGCAAAGAGGACAATGAATCGCTCAAAATAACTCCTTTTTTTGCTTCATCTTCAGGAAAGAGTTCGCTAGCTTTTAGGATTGCCAATAATTCAGCTTGGTAAACCGAGCAGTAGTCTGCAAGGTGTAACGATGTCTTGTAAGTTTCTCTGCCCTCTCGCCAGCAGCAGATTCCTGCTCCAACCCTACCCTCAATTTTGCTTCCATCAGTATAAAGATGTAGATATACACCTTCCGCTGTCAGCCGCTGCTGTGTGATATCGCACTCGTATTTCAAAATTGTTCTTTCAGCTGGGTGGGGCATCTCGTAGGGGCTCACTCTCGTTTCTAGTAGTTTTTCTGGAATGTTTTGTATAGGTTTACCCCTTTTAATCTCATACAGTAGAGCGTGTTCTTTTGCTCGAAGGTCAAGAGGTAAAATACCTGCTATCAAAGTGGCCGATGTAAATGAGGTCGTTCGATGTGCTCTACTTATCTTTATAGCGAACATCCTCGTAATCCTATTAAGTATATTTTGCGTATACTTTTTGTCTAAAACATGCGCCCACGCGCTTGCGGCATATAAGATTTTAGGTTCGATGACAGTCGAGTAGATAAGTTTTGTTACATCAGGATTTAAGCCCCATTGGGTTTTGACTGCTCTAGAAATAACATTATATGTATTTAAGCATTTAGTGTAGAGAGTATCAAGGTGCTGCCTAAAGTTTAGGCGTTTATCTATGGTGAGCCCTAGCACCTTAAGCGACTCGGATAATTCAATTTGGACTCCATTTAGGAAGAATTTAGGCAAATCATATTTGCGTCTTCGTGTTATGATGATTGCTTGTGTCTTGTGGGCTGCAAAGGTCATTTTATTCGAGGAGCCCCATTTCGACACTAATTCCAGGGCACTATTAATCTTTTCTTCCAGCTGTTTGATATTTGTAGCAGTTGCGATAAGCAGGATGTCATCAGCGTAGGCTTGTAGACAAGCTTCCAGATTCTCAGCTAGTTTGAGCAGTGGATTGAGTTGTACATTCCAAAGAAAAGGTCCCTTGACAGATCCCTGTACGCAACCAATATCTGTTTCCATTTCTATTTCAGATCCAGCATATGATAGCTTCACAGATCTTTCGCTGAGATAGCTCCTAACTAATTTCAGCATCTGTCCTTTTATGCCTAGCTCTTCTAGTTGTACGATTATAGCTGGCCACCATGCGTGATCAAAGGCTCCCTGTATGTCAAGAGAAATAACTGCTACTATTTCTTTTCTGTTGTATCCTTCTTTGATTATTTTCATTGCATCATATAATGCGTCTTCTGTACCTTTTTGTGGTATGAAACCATATTGTCTATTGCTCAGACTGCCTTTTTTACCTAATTTCCATGTCAATCTATTCACAATGAGTCTTTCGAGAGTCTTTCCTAGTACTGGTAGTAATCCGATCGGTCTGTAAGATTTAGGGTCTGTGTAGTCTTCTCTACCATGTTTTGGAATAACAATAACTTTGGCTATTTTCCATTTTCTGGGGAAATAACCAATTTCTAGGCATTTATTGAATAATGCTAAAATTAAGGAGGGGCTTGCTGAAAATACTGCCTGGCAAATGTCCGAAGTTAGACCATCAAGGCCTGGTGCCTTTTTTGGGCTCATCTGCATAAAAATTGATGCTATCTCATCTTCAGTAAAAGGTGGTTCAGTTTACAAATACAAATCTTTACTGTCATAACTTAATTTTAACAAAATGTTTTAAAAAGTGGCAGTCCCCCAAACTAGGCGCAGCCTGTGCTATGGGGGAATTCTTAACGAATTACAGCAAAAAATAACAGAAAATTAAATTTAAATTTAAATTAACAAAAAGATTCTGGGAATTAGTAAAAATAATAATAATACTTAATAAAATCTTAATACAGCAACAAAAAATAAAATTCTTAGGTTAAATAATTATTATATTATTTATTGTTTATTAACCATAATGAAGTGCATAGGTGTGTATGAAAGTGCGTGTGTAATTGTGTGTGTGTGTGTGTGTGTGTGTGTGTGTGTGTGTGTGTGTGTGTGTGTGTGAGTATGAAGTAGAGTATGTCTTAATAAGATGTATGAGTTATTTGTTTGTATCTGTATTTTCAGTTTCTATGTATGACCAGGTTAGTATGGATTTAGTTACTATTTTTTTTGCCTTCTGTACCGAATACTGCTTTAGATCAAATAAATTTATTAGTTTATTGTAAATGAATGGATATAAGAATGTTCCGAATCTATAGGCAAAGGATGTGTCAATGGAAGTACTGGGTATTCTGAAAAGTCGTCTGTTTAACATTTGTGTATAAGTATCTTTTGATTTTGTAATTGATTTGTGAACTGATTCAATGACTCTAACATAATCTAGTTTTCTAACACTTAAAACCTGGGTTTCTGGGTCAGTATTTAAATTTCTTGATATCTGTAGTGATTTATGTCTGGTTACTTTTTGTATGTCGTTGTCTGTTTCAGGTTTGTCTCCAGGATAAAACGTCTGTGCTAATAACTTTACAGATTCGTCTGGCGATAAAAAAGGTTCCATCTGAGATAGATCGAAGAAGTGTTTCGTTATTTTTCTTCCCTGCAATCTTCATAACTCGATACGCACATTGCCATATATTTTCCTTGGTTTGTCTAGAGCAGAACTCTCTCCAACTATTCGTAATTGCGGTTTTGAGGCTCTCTTTGTAATCATCTTTACACTTAATATATTCCTCAACTACATATGGCCTCCTTACAGGGTTTGCGTTTTTTATGCGTTTTCGCAAGCGTATCATGTGTTTCTTTTTCAGTTCCAGTTCGCTCGTCCACCATGACGACTTGTTCCGGTATTTTCTGTCACATTTTCTTTTAGGTAGAGTGTCATCACCGGTTTCAGTAATAGCACGTGAGTACTTATCCAAGAAATCGTCTACTTCATTAGGAGTTGTTGCTGATGTTAAAGTATGTAAGTTAATGTTACGTGTTTCTATTAAATATTGTAATTTGGTCGTAAATAGATTCCAATTGGCTTTTCTCGTGTTGTATATCCTAGTTGTTTGGATGTTTTCTGGAGATGAGTTTGTGTTCTTGAAGTATTCAAAAGTTATTAATCTATGGTCTGAGAGAGAAACTGTGTCCTCATGTACCTTCCAGTTTGTTATGTGCTGAAGAAGATTTGGTGTGCACATTGTCACATCAATGAAACTAGAGTACAAAGTAGAACCTCTATAATCGAAGAAAGTGGGAAGATTCCCATCATTTAAAATATGGAAGTTATTTTGCAGGGCCATCTCTGTTAGTTTTGTCCCTCTAGTATTATCTTTTGCAGATCCACCATCGGCTGGCTGCATTGACATCACCTGCTAAGATTATATTTGGAGTTTTCAGGCTGTCTTTTATTCTCTCAATATTCTTAAGATCTTCTTCTATATCATCTTGTCCATCCAAATATACATTAATAATACCATCTCGTATCCTCTGGTTTTAATTGTTACTCCAACTATCGTTTCAGAAATAAGATCCGGGTTTTCAACGATTAGTATACTCGAGTCTAACACGACAACAGCAGATCTGACGGGATTGGCTCTATCATGTGCTTGTTTCTGTATTACTCTGTGTTTAAGAACGACGTGTGCTACGGATCCTACATAATATGGTTCTTGTAGAAGTAAGACACCGATATTATTTTTAAGTGCCTGGCTTATACATTCGTTGGTGGCAGCATAACCTCTTCTCAAGTTTATTTGGCCAAAAGTTAGTCTCAATGTTGTTTTGTCGTTGTTCTTAGCAATAATTTACGGCTGCCCGAGATATTTGATCCCACTTTTTCCATTCCGGACATTCACTACTATACGAATGGTCGGCTTTCAAAGTCTTTTTACTTATTTTGCAGTTTACGCAAATAGGTGGATCGCCACGTTTGGAACACTGCCGAGTTTCATGAGGTTCACTGCAATAACCACATGTCAATTCTTTTCGGCAATCTTTTGCAATGTGGTTGAAACCCAGACATCTGTAGCATTGGATTAGCGGAGTATGATCAACAGCTTGAATTATTTGATAGCCAATATGCAGTTTTCGACCTTCAAGTTTTTTCCACATTGGCGTCGATGTCTCAATTATAATGTTATGAAGTTCTTTGACTCTTCATTTAATCCTTCGTCTGATTGTTACTTTCTTTTCTATCTCGTCTATGTCTTTTAAAAACCTTGTATTTCGCTTAAAGATCGCCTCTTCGATTTCCTTGTCCAATAAATCAGAAGCCACTCCGATCAACTTTAGCAAAGGTTTCTTATTTTGAAGTTTTTGTATAGTCAGATTTTCGCCACTTGCTTTGATTGCCGCTTCCATTTTGTTTTGGTCCTCAGCTGAGTTACAATTTAGAAGTACTTTTTGGTTGCGCTTTTTCTTTATTGCATTTATCCCTATACCCATGTCTATAATATTGATTTTTGCCTTAATTTTACTCACAACATCTTCACTTGTGTGTAGTGGATCGATTAAATTAATCAGTAAAGGAAAACTTGGTTTCCTTTCTGTCTTACCTGGCTCCATATTATGTCCATTTGAATAATTTGATGATACAATATGAGATTTTTCTTGGGCCATGGAATGTTTAATTCTAGATGTTGTTTGTGGTAAGTTTGGCCAGACAGTTTTATCATGGATCTTAAGGTTAGGATGGTTTAGTAGATTTTGCTGCTTCCCATTTTCATTTATCTTTATGTCATTTGAGCATTCTCTTCTAAGACTTTCAATTGTAGTTCGTATAAGTGTCAGTGCCGCAAGAGTGGTGTCCTGCAGTGCTGTAACTGACTGCGTTTCCTTATAAGTTTTTGATATCTCCGCAAAGATTTTTTCTTCTCTATTAGCGGCAGATTTCTGATACGAAACCAGGTCTTCGGTATATTGTTTGTGGATAACTGCCATCTGTTGTTCATAGATAGTCTTCATTTTTTCCTTTTCCATGATATGTCTTTGTCTAGAGTCCGCTAAACTTAAAATCATTGTGAAAAAAGCGTGAATTCCATCACACACATCTTCTTTAATTTCTTTACTCATATTTCGGGATTCCTCTAATCTTTCTCTCATTTTCCTCATCAGCTCACCTGCCAACCTGGGCATGTCATCTAGAGCTCCTCCGCAGTTCAGTGATGAGGCATCAGATAGTCCTGACTTTTCCGATAAACTGTTTTGTTCCGGATTCATTATAATGTGATTACCATCTTGTTTTTGACCATAGTCGTAAACATTCTCTCTAACTTTGTGCCCTGAACATAAGGAGGTGTGTCGGAACTACATTCGAGATTATGAAAAGAATGTTCCATTCCCTCTTCATCATTTGATGGTGGGCTTAAAGTTAGTTCAGGTATATCAGAGGTTAAGTTTTTTATTTTCTTTGTCGACCGGCATTGCCTTGTTTATTTAGTTGATGGGGCAGTGGCGTAGCTGCCACTTTGAGTCGACATTTTATTTGTTTATTTTACACTGAAACTATAACTAAAAAGTCGTTATTTTAATAAAATAAATTACAAGTATATTTTTAATTTAGAGGGGAAAAACTAGATGGCGCTAGTTACTACAATTCAAGTCTTGGCTGGGCCTTATTAGGTGTATAGAAAATTCGTGGCGGCGGCTCACGTCCTCGTGGTCTAGCGGCGCAGGCGGCGGGGCGGCCCACACGCACCGAGGGTTCCGGGTTCGATCCTGGCCGACTCCTCAAATTTGTGTAACGCAGCAAAAAGTCACTTACACCGCGTTTCGATGCACTTACTAGCCGAGGCACACACCGATGGGGCGAAGGCTCCAAGGAGACTCCGAGGGGCTACAGGAGCACAGGCCCTCGCCGGAGCTCCAATGATCGGGGCTCACCAAAAGACACACGAAAATCACTACAGAAACTGTACACGTCCGTTCACTACAAAAGTTTGATGAGAACTCACACACTTAAGATAGTCAAGAAAAAATTAAATAGACCAAAAATAGTTTTTATGCATGTCACAATTTGGTTTATTTAGATCCCTAAAAATGTAGCCAAAATAATTTTTTATGAGATTTTGTTTGTATTTATTTCAGACCTTGGACAACCCCATTTTAGAATTTATGAAAGACTATTTTAACTTTTTTATCCGTCAATAATTTGTCGCCTTAGAAGAAATTCAATTGCCACAAAAGAAAATCACTGCCAGATAAAATTTAAATAAAACCCCAAAACTCATTAAAAAGCCGCCGCTTTCTAGTTAAAATGCTACCTCAAATTAGTCGCCGAAGTAGTTTATTTACTATCCATTTTCAGTTTTTTTAAGACCCGGAATGGTATCAATTTGTCGCCGCGTTAAATACATGCCTTTACAAATTACTGTTATTTGAAACACACGCCAATAGATCGACAATATCATAAACTACATGTTCCACGTCTTAAATTTTTTTAGGTCAATTTTGAACTAATATAAGTAAAAAAAACAGGGTTTTGGTGCGATCTCGGCGAAGCGGCAAATGTATGGTCAAAGTCGTTTGCTCGGGGGATGGCCTTAACATAAAGAAATATTCGTAAAATATTGTCATATACCTAATGAATAATTTCATCCCAAGTTGATATTGTGAACAGAAAAAAAACTCTAATACTTGTAAATTTCAGTGTAGAGAAATAATTTCAACCATTCATCTTCAGACAGATCAGACCATCAAAACTTTTCGATCTCGTAGCAGACTCTTACAATCATAAATCTGTATACTTTGAGTATCAACTTTAGTAAAAGACAGCTAAAATTATATTAAATTCTTGAGTCTTCCACTTTGCGCTAAGCTACCAATCTACGATATAAAAGTTTTCAATCGATTACCCGTTCCAATATATTCAGGGGTGGAAAATAATATAAAAACTTTATTCTCGTCTTACACGTAAATAACACGGTTTATATGAAACTAGATGACGCCTGCAATTCCGTTGCGCCAAAATTCGTTTATTGCGCGGGAACCGTACATTTTTCCGAGATAAAAAAGATCCTATGTTCTTTGGCCATACCCAACAAAATTTGTTCAGCGGTTTGGGCATGAAAATATAATACAACAGACAGACAGACACACACTCCCTTTTTGGTATGGATGGTGGTATCAACGAGCAGACCGAGCAACTAATGGTAAGTTTTCAGAAACTGAAAATTAATATTTTCAACAGAAACCAAGTTTTTAAACAGAGTTTTCAGTTTTCTTAAAGTTTTGTAGCACTTTTTTGGATTGGGTAAAAACTTTGACCTCATGTCAGAACACGTGATCTGATGGAAAATTGACGGACGAAGAGTGAACCGCAGCCGCTGTATGGAAGAAGGAATAACCTTTTTATTTATTTTTTATTGCGCACGTCTAAAGACCGTATTTGCCTCTGATTACCCGTCATCGATCCATCCTGTCCCAACATAAATACCTTCAAATGTAGTGATTAATGCATCCCTAATGCATCCCCATAAAATTTTAATCCAATACACCTAAACTTGAAAATGTCTCTTCAAAGTAATTCCGATTGATTCACAAAGTTGGGGATTTCGGTGGTCGAATCGACTCAAACTTTTTCATTTACGCTCACGGACGCTGCCTGAATAATATATGAGGGAAATCCTTTGGCTTTAAGGATTTTTAAGTCACTGAATTAATGCCTTCTGAGTTTGTGACAAACATAAGAAGTCTTTTCTTAACTTTATTATACGGAATAAGCGCATGACTTGCCACCTAGACAGCTCTTTCGTTCCCTTAAATATCGTTTTCGGTATCGCTAAGTTAGTAAGTACTAAAAAAGATCATTATTGACAGAAAATGTGTTTCTTATTAATCCTTTGATCGCGGATTCTTGGAAATGCTATTGTATTCTATTGTTGTCGCTATCACCGGTGCTCTTATGGGGCTTGAAGGATTAAAGCGTTATAACTCAATAAATTATAATTCAATATCAAAAAACCGATGCGACATATTGCATTTTGCAATATGAATTAATTCAGGACTATGAGTTCTTTGAGCCCACGAGCAGAATATAAGACTTAATTCATATTTTGCATCCGCAACAACTAGCGGCTTGGCCGCTACGCCGCGAGATCACAATCAATTATTGTAATGATGGTGATGTAATAATTTATTTAATCCGTCGATCGCAGATTCCTGGAAATCTATTGTAAATATATACGGGGCTTGACGAGTCAAAAAGGGGTGCGGTCGCGGCTTCACTCACATGCAATTATGTTTTTGCGGTGTAGCCGCCTAACCGCGCGTTCGGGCGATCGCATAAATTGAGCCAAGTAGGTACTGATGAAAAATTTAAGAGATGATACAAAATTTGCCAACCATTCACCAATATAAGCAGTTAAAGTATCTAATGAAATTAAAACGCTCCGTAAGGAAATTGCTTTGTGCGAAGTTTGAGTCACGAGACATTAGTCGGTAATTTACGACCTTCCAGTCCAAGATACTTTACAGCTAATCAATTTTGTTTTGTTTAGTACGGTGGATTATATCTTTTAGATCGGCTTAAATTATACAATGTTTTACTTTCTTAATATTAGTTAAAAAAATAATATGCACATTTTTATTTATTTACTAGATGACACTTTTGTGTCATTGATCAACATCAACACATGCACTAATTTCACTCGATTGCGCCAAAATTAGTTTATCGCGCGGGAACCGTATATTTTTCCAGGATAAAAAGTATCCTATGTCCTTTCCCGGGACTCAAAGTATCTCCATACCAAATTTCAGCAAAATCAGTCTATAATTTAAATAAATGTAACTTTTTTATGAAATATTTATATAAATTCTTTTTTTTATACATTGAAAAATAATAAAGTTACAAGCCTTTAAAGTTTAAAGTGTAAACTGTACATAATAATATAAATACATCATACGCACTGTACTTATACAAATTCCATACTTTTGGTTTTGCGAGTAAGATCTAGATAGATAACTTTAATCGCAAATAACTTACTCATTTTCCAAAAGATATTATGAATTTATTAGTCAAATAAAAATATATTATCATACATATTTTAGGTAAATTTAAATTTTCTACGCATAATATTTCCAATTGCGGTGAACCACTCGCCATAATATTATTATAACGGCGTGCAAACAACACGTCACATCCACGAATATTTTAATTTAAGGCCGTCCCCCGAGCAAACGACCTTGGCCATACATTTGCCGCGTTGCCGAGATCGTACCAAAACCCTATTTTTTACTTATCTTAGTTCAAAATTGTCCTAAAAAAATTTAAAACGGGGAATAATATGTAGTTTATGATATTGTCGATCTATTGGCGTGTGTTTCAAATAAAAGTAATTTGTAAATCCCAAGGAGATGCTGAAAGTATGCTTGAAATTTAATAAATTGGTTTTACTTTGAAAATTTAAAACGGGGAAAGGAATGTTGATATACTGAAGATTATTGCTGTATTTTTGTTATACCTTTGTAGCTTTCAAATTATGAGTTTATAAGGCTTGAAATACGGTAAATTATGGTATCTCCGTAAGGAACACCCTTAATGTAGGGTAGTACACTGACGTTGAGCGGTAAAGTTTTCCACCTACCCTCACCTTTACTCACACCTCAGTACAAGCCGCGCGCGCGGCGACACCGCGCGTGTTGTTCGTCGCGCTCGAAATTCGCACCACCGCACAGTCCGTTACAGATACAATCAGCTGTTAAGTGGAATATCGGTTACCGGTCGTAATTAAATATTATAGTGTGTGAAATCACAAGAATAGGAATACAAATGGCGACAAGCAGCTGCAGAGAAGAGAAAGGTCAGTGCTTTGTGCTTTTCTCTTGATTTCCTTTCTTGTACAACCGCTGGCGTTCAATATTATGTAATTGAAACGTACAATTAATACAGTTTTCATGTCATTTTATAACATTAATATTTTAATGTTACTTTTATTTTATATTCAAGTATTTCCTCCCATTCGGCCTTAAACAACACATAGTAAATTATCAATACCGGAAAGAATAAAGTCCGGACGGCAATGACATAAAAATGGTGCAAAAAAACTATCACAATAGCAATTATTGTGCTTACGTGCTTACAATGATAGTAGTGTGAAAATTATACAATAATACTATTTTAATGTATATTTTTTGTTAGCCCATAAGTAAGTATCGTAGATTCTTTCATAGCTTAAAAAAACCTTTTCACGTTTTCCATCTACACAGAGGGAAATCAGCTGATTAAATACGGAAAAATGCTGAAATGATCAATCATAGATCAACACGTGTGAGCTTTCCCTTTGAGCTTCCAAAACGGAAATTCCGCGTGCTTTAAGCTTTGATGCTAATACTTCAGAGTGAACTTTTGCGGGCTTTTTACTAGTTTTTATCCACAAAGGAACATCCAATGATCAAGGTACATGTGAGCTGAAATACTGAACTATTTCTACCGCTGCGTAGAATCCTTGAAATACTAGAGGCTATGTTATAATATGTTGCAGGATTTTTAGACATAGGCGTTGGAATTATGGTAGTATATTAAGTATCGTTTTGATTTATTCCAATATTCAAAGACAAACTTAGCTTTATAAATACACATACTGCGTTTGTATTTCATAAAAAAGTTTCGTGAAATGTTATAGTAAGTATATTATATTGTGTAAGTTTCAATGAAACATTTTAGGCTACTATAATATCTTAATATAATAATTATAATCTTTTCTGTATAAAATAGTCGCTTGGGTAGTAATCGCTGAATAATCGATCTCTTTGGCAAATGTAAATAGGTACGAAAATATGTGCTGCATAATATAATGTTTATTTGTAGGTACCTAAAGGTAAAACGTCACGAATAGCTTATAATTATTATTTATTATGGTGGCACCCGCACTTCACATGGTATATTTGTATTTGCGTATTTGATGTATTCGCCAAACATTTGATGTAAGTTCGACAAAGTATTGGCCTTATTTGCCTATTTGACAAATATGACCAATACCAAATACACGATCCGTACCTTTGTCGGTTTTTGACGCACATCAAAATAGTCAAATAGGCAAGTAAACAAAATCAAGTAAAAGTTTGGTATTTGACGTCCATGTGTTGGAGGCACTTCACATGGCTATTTGTATTTGCGTATTTGATGTATTCGCCAAACAATCACATGGTGATGTGCACATGGGTGCAGAGGACAAATATTGGCCTTATTTGCCTATTTGACAAATATGACCAATGCCAAATACACGTATACGGATACGTGTATTTGGCATTGGCCAAAGGTACGGACCTTTGTCGGTTTTTGACGCACATCAAAGGAGTCAAATAGGCAAGTACAGAAAATCAAGGTAAAAGTTTGGTATTTGACGTCCATTTGTGGAGGGCCGTATTTGCCTATATTTGCTTGTTTGTGTATTCGTCAATAATTTTGCCAAATACAACAAATAGCCAATAGCAAATACAAATAGCCATGTGAAGTGCCTCCATGTGGAAGGCCGTATTTCCCTTTATTTGCTTGTTTGTGTATACGTCAATAATTTTGCCAAATGCAACAAATACCCAATAGCAAATACCAATAGCCATATTATGAAGTGCCACTTTTTTTTTTTGAGGAGGGGAAATACTTTACGTATTCCTCACTCCTTCGGGGGAAGGGGCGGGGGTATGTGGGACTCCCTACAAGAGGCTTACCTAATAAAAACCCCCAGCCCTCCGTTATGCGCCTAGTGCGGGAGGGACGGGTACCGCAGAGCAAACGAATGCCTAGTAAACGAATGCCCAAAATGGGGGTCTGCTTGGAAAAGTCGAAAGCAGAAATTTTGACTTTGGTACTTTGCTTAGACTAGTTGGAGATAAACATACTAAAAGTCCTGACCCCTCCGAGGTGAGCTCGATGGGGGGGGGGGCAAAGAAGGTCCCGTTTTTTGGTTTTTTGCTTACTCATCAAAAACGGTGCTTCGTACGAAATTCTCTACAACTTCGTCCTTTACACTTTGTATCTATCTCCAATCATTGCCTCGCTACGAGCTTCTAATATTGGCCGATTTTCAAAAGTGTGTTTTTAGGGTTTTGTACCCAAAGGGTAAAATCGGAACCCTATTACTGAGACTTTGATGTCTATCCGTCTTCCTGACCGTCTGTCTGTCCATCTGTCTGTCCGTCTGTTTGTCCGTCTGTCTGTCCGTCTGTCTGTCTCCAGGCTGTAACTCAAGAACGATAATAGCTAGAGAGTTGAAATTTTCAGAGGTTATGTATTTCTGTTACCGCTATAACAATAAATACTAAAAACAAAATAAATTAAATATTTTATTGGCTCTAATACAACAAACTTGATTTTTCTCATGCAAAAAACAATAAAATATTGAATATCGAACCTTTGCCTGATTTTTTCGTTTAATATCACTTTGGTGAAATTGTTTATAATTAGATAAACTAGGGCATGGTGCAATAATAAAGGGTGTTTTTTTTTATTTCTTAGGAAAAATAAAACACCCTGTATTATTGCACCATTCGCTAGTATTGCTTATTATAAACAAATTCTCCAAGGTAACGATGTACGGTTAAATCCAGGAAAGGTTAGATTTTTAAGGTTTTATTGTTTTCCCATACATTTCTTAAAAATATGAAACAATATACTAAAATAGAACACTTTCCTCAAGTTTGCCATATTATACGATTACTTTCCAGAAGTCATTCCTTGCCAGCAACACTATAAATTGATGCAATAATATAGGGTGTTTTTATGTGATTTTTTCTTACCCTCATTAACTTTTTCTCCCATGGTTTAGAGATTTTTTGTCATGCAATAAAATGTTCAACTTTTCAAGCCCTTTCATTTGGCGTATGTCTCAAAGTGCTACATTAGTTTTGACGATATGGCCCTCCTTCCTTAAAAAATAATCATTAATTATTTTTTTTATTTAAAATTTATTTTTCATTATTAAAGTATAAATATAACTAAGTATTTTGTGAACATTTCAGCCTACCTTATGCCATGATAGATATCGAGCAATAAATTGCAAAAAAATCAAGTTTGTTGTATGAGAGCCCCCCTAAAATATTTAATTTCTTTTGTTTTTAGTATTTATTGTTATAGCGGCAACAGAAATACATAATCTCTGAAAATTTCAACTCTCTAGCTATTATCGTTCTTGAGTTATAGCCGGAGAGAGACAGACGGACAGACAGACGGACAGACAGACGGACAGACAGACGGACAAACAGACGGACAGACAGATGGACAAACAGACGGTCAGGAAGACGGACAGACATTAAAGTCTCAGTATAGGGTCCTGTTTTTACCCTTTGGGTACGAAACCCTAAAAAACACACTCGGTCAATTTTAGAAGCTCATAGCGAGGCAATGATTGGAGATAGATACAAAGTGTAAAGGACGAAGTTGTAGAGAATTTAATTAGCTTTTATAATGTAGTAGAAGAGAATTTCGTACGAGGCACCGTTTTTGATGAGTAAGCAAAAAACCAAAAAACGGGACCTTCTTTGCCCCCCCCCCCCCTCCATCGGGCACACCTCGGAGGGGTCAGGACTTTTAGTATGTTTATCTCCTAACTAGTCTAAGCAAAGTACCAAAGTCAAAATTTCTGCTTTCGACTTTTCCAAGCAGAATCATTCGTTTAATAGGCTACCAACACAAACAAACCTCAGAATACAAAAGTAAATTTGTATTCCGTACCATTTTAAACTTCTATCATATAATATCCCGGAACAGGAAACAACGCTCAAATTCTTTTAAAAATAGAACATTATACAAGAGTGTCATGAAAATTTTCACAGTAGACAATGATAAAGAAAGCCCGTGACAAACATAATATACTTTTAGGATAATACACCTGTTTCGACCCCTGGTTTTAATTTTTTACAACGCCAGGGAAAATGTTGTAGGCTTTTGAGAGCAATCTTTTATGTCATGATTAGGGCCCGGAAAAATATGTATTAAAAAATTCAAAATATGTACATAAAATATAATATATGGAGTATAAATAGAAATATGGAAGAAATATGGAGTATAAAATTACAATAATTAAACATTGTTTTAATCTTTCATATATAGGAAATAATCACTGTATCAGGTACCTACATAATTTCGGCTGCATTACAAAAAAAACCTATAAAAAAGATAGCGAAATTATTATTTCAAGAAAAAAGAACAGTTTTATTTAACTTCCATTACATTAGCCTTAATAAATTGTTTGCAAATTGCAATACACAATGACACGCTTCTTCAAATTATCAAAATTAAAACTCTGACTAATAATAATTTATTATAATCTCTGACAAACAATAATATTAAAAAGTATTATTTTTTCTAAATATAGCCTTAATCGGACCCAAGCATACACATGCATTTACGTGACAGTATTAATAATTGTGCAATGACGTATTAATCCTTCGATCGGGGATCCTTGGAAATGCTATTGTATTCTATTGTTGTTGCGATCTCCGGTGCTCATAAGGATTAATTGACATGCCGATCATATTGTAAGCATGACAGCACGTACCTAACGCACGTCATGCTGCATGATCGTCTTGGGTTTGCCTAAAATATTATGATCCAGGGATCATGTGATGATGATCAGTGACGTGCATCACAATTCACATGACGTGATGGGCGCATGTTCTTTTAATTAAACATCAAAAATCGGCACAGAATTTTTTTTAGTACTTTATTTTACCCGAAGACCGAAACGTACTTTAGTTTTTGTTTAACCATGTCAGCTTGATGTCAGCAACAGCATCTGAAACTTTATTTTCTATTTCTTCAATAATCTTCTTTGGAACGACGATAAAACGCGAGAGGAACGAAATACGCAGCCGTACATACGTATACATGGTGGCGCGAAAGCATTCTTTTTTTGTATTTTTGTGAAAATATGGACGATTGTGACATTTTTTTGCAAAATATGGACTTATATTTGCAAAACCCTAAAATATGGAAAAATATGGAAAATAAAACTTGGTTTTTCACAGTCTAAAAATGATAATTCGTGTAAAAAACACATTCTAGGCCGAAAATCACGTAAAATAAAAATATGTGTTTAGTATTTACATATTATAAATCCGGGCCCTAGTCATGATTTATTTTATTTTGTTTACTGTGCAGGTATTTATTTAAATACTAGATATTTTTTGAGAATTGTACGTTTTGCTATGATATAAAAATTATTAGACCGTAAATTGTAATAATGTGCAAAATTTTATTTCTAACGGTTTAGTAGGTACGTAATTTGTCAGTAAAAGCTGGAAAACTGAAACACTAATTTTTACTTTGATAATAATTCATCAATTTAAATTCATGAAATACTCTAATGTTCTAAATTTATTGACAATAATTATTTACCTGTTAGTATTCTAGCCCAATGAGTTACCTTTTTCATATAAATTTTATTCAAACGGCACAAAACAATAAGTCGGATGAAAATAATTTGTTTGTATAACCCTGTCACAAAGAGAGCACAATAGTTTGAGTGCAACTGGAATTTTTGAAAATATTTCTATAACTATCAAAACTTTTGAAAGCTCGCAGATGGTTCGCTTTTGTACAGAAATTCACTAAAACCTAGATATTTATACAACTGGAAATGGCATTCAGAACATTTGCTTTTGCCTTTTGCTATTAGCTATTAATAGCAAAAATGCTGCATTAAACTTGTCCCATTTTCTGGCTATATAGAAGTGATATTATCATCTATACATTTCTATTTTTTAATACCATTTTAAGTTATAACACATGAAAATGCATACATATTGGACTCAAAATATGAGAAATTGGAATACAGTTTTCGCATGTTTTATCGTCGCTCTGGCTCGATTAATAATTATGGCATAACCAAAATATTTGATAATCTACAAACTCAGATAAATGATACATATGAATATAAAAAATCTAAATAAATATGAATCTGAGGGATTACAATCAGAAAATGGGCGTCCACAAAATATTACGTGAGGTGTTTTTTTTGAATTTTTTGATCCAAGGTGAGATTTCGTGAGATTTAATTCAACCCCTCCCAGCCCCCCAAATCTCACGTGAGATTTTTCGAAATGGTTTCTTACGTAAACGTTTGGTTTGACAGTCAGTAGATTTTCTTTCAAACGAATTTGTGTATGATCTTAATCGTAATAATATAACGCTTACGCTTACGATTAAATCTTAAGCTCACATGCAATCTGGATGAGGTGGACCAAAATAGTATTATTTTGTTGAAAAACAAAGACGGGCTGCACTCCGGGAGTGCAGGCAGAAGTGAAAACTTGATTATTAACGTTGTGCATTTTTTTAACCCATTATATTTATATATTTTTTATGAAAATCGATTATTAGAAAATTGATTTTTTTAATTAATCTAAACCCTTACAATCGATTAAATTTTTAACCCATTTTTTATGAAAATCGATTTTTAAAAAATCGATTTTTTTAATTAATTGAAACCCTTACAATCAATTCGAGTTCGAGTTCGAGTTCGACACAAAACACTACTCTCCAACCGTCTTACGGTTTTTCCAAGGTTTTTCGATCAGCACGAGAATCTGACGCGAGTTTCACAGTTTTTACCCATCCCACTAAAGTGTTCAACGCCGCTAAAGAAGTTTTCACTTCAAAAATTACGTGAGATTTGCCGAGACCCCCCCTCTCCCCAATGTGAGATTTGATGAGATTTGACTCGACCCCCTCCCCCCCTAAACACCTCACGTAATTTGTGGACGCCCCCTTAAGCACTCGATTCTCATTTTAATTTAAATGTAATAAAATTAGGTACTTAATTTTTATCTGTTTTTACCTTTAAATAAATTAGTCATGGACACGCGGTGTCCATGCGTTGGGTATATATACCTAATTATATTTTAACTTTATGCTACATTTACTCAGTGATCAATTGATATTATTCTTTTATATATTTTTTCATCTAATTTAATAGCCAAATATCACGTCCTCGAGTATTTAACATGTCTCACCAGTCATGCAGTATAAACCTTCCCTGGACTTCCGCGAATATTTTAAGACATAAATTAGACAAATCGGGTCAGCCGCTCTCAAGCGAGAAACTTGAGATCTTATTTATACAGGTAAGCACAAGAATTTTGAACGATTTTTGTACGTGATTCCTTCACAAAACTAGGATAAAAATTAAAAACTTAGGAAGTGTCAAGAGACACCCGGATGGAACGAAGCTTGCTTTCTATACAGACAGAGAAACACGCGCCGGCGCGCGGCTTACTTTCGCAACGCGCGATAAGGAACTTCGTTCCAAAAAAAGTTTTGTTATGCACAAACTAATCATACTTTGTGAGCGCTATTAGAGCCGAGGAGATGCGTGAAAAATTCAAAGAGACAGCCTGAATACACGCGGGAAATAAACGAGAAGGCTGCTTCATACGTTACTAAAGCATATTAGAGGAGCTCTGTGAATAGTTTGCGATTCGGATAAACTTGTAAAAGAGAATAAAGCTATGAAACCTTGCCTGTAAAAACTAATTAAACTGAATATTTTTAACCGATTTAAGACAAAGTGTGACGACTTGACAAGTATAGGATTTGAGTGTACGACTGGTAGGTGTAGGTATGTACACACGAGGAAGTTGATTCCTAAGCAAGTTGCAGGTTTTTTAGTTTGGTCCGGTTACGTTGATCGGCCTAGAGAGTATAACAGAATTATATTTCCATCTTGGTCATTTTGTGTTTGCCAAAATATTATGAACATAGCGATCTCCTTAGCAACGATAGGTTTATTGGTCGCTATCTGTCGGCTATGCTCGTTCACGATAGAATCGTAATTTTGTTGGTCGCATTGCTTTTGATAAATAATCTACTTAGCAACCGCCTTAGCAACGAAAGTATTTACATTTTGAAGTTTTTGACACAATCATCTTTTTGCAAATATTATGTACTAGCTGTTGCCCGCAACTTCGTCCGAGTGACTGTATGTTATTAATTATTTTATAATCGAGATTTAGAAAATTTAACACCCATCTAAATACGACTATTTTATTTGGATCTATATTACACACGAAATTTTTAATTTACATCAAAGACCCAGGAAACTTGAACCACAGATACTTTTCGTTTTTAAAAATCCTTTTTTCGAAGACCGCTTGACGTGGACAGGGGATGAGGGCCACAGGACAGGGGAAAAGAACATGTGACGGAGATAGAGGATAGACTACAGAAGGCGGGATTTAATGTACCTAGGCATCTATCCCTCTTTAACCTACCTTTTACTCTCAGATTTCTAACCTACAATTAAACCAGAATAAAATAATGCTTGAAGTTGTTTACTAATTGTACTTACCCAAAGGGCAATTACTTCATGGGCGTTGGCCCACCGGCCACCACACATTCCCACCACTGTATCTCCTGTATCGCCAGGATCGACAGCTGTATCCAACCACGAAAACCCTTTGATAGGATCTCAAGGAGCCCGAAGGACATGCTCAAACTGGTTTCAGACCCGCAACGAAATTAATCAGAAGAAAATAGAAGTATGAAGAATTATTGTAATTCCTCTTTCTATTCAAAGCAGAGACAGCAAAAAGTTGCAGTGACCGAATGTCAAATAACTTAGGGCACCATGAAAATAAACTTTAATAAGTAATGATTTCTTAAGTTTTCGCGAGTATCACTCATGATATTATAAGTTTAAACACTTACGGATTTTGTCGCGGAGCACTTTTATTAATCCCGACGTTTCGGCTACTTTACAGCGGCCGTGGTCACGGGCGGACTGAGGTGACAGGTGTCCAATTTCTTGAAGTTATCCAACTACCCGACGACTCATCAATATTTGTTTGCGTTCCGATCTACGCAGAACGAACTCACAGTGTCTTGAAGCCGAGGTATCATAGATTTGTGCTTTAGTTTGTTTATCACTGGATCCCAACTAGATGGCAGCACCCAACCATCTTCGCGGTTGAAATTAGGGTGTTTTTTAATTTCTATGGCCTCGCGTATCATTCGTGGGCGGTATCGTGCTTCTTTTGCCAGTACTTGTGGCTTATCAAATCTTATGTAATGGCGAGGTTGATCCAGTGTGTGTTCACAAATTGCGGACTTGTTGTTCCTACGGTGTTTGACATCTGCAATGTGTTCCTTGATACGGGTTTTGATGGCCCTTTAAACGACCTAAAAAACGAGTAAACATTGTGAATTCTAAAAACTTATTTAAGGCCGTACTATAGCGTCACTTAGGTTTTAATCGCCTACCTTGTTTCTGAAAAACTCATATTAATCCTTCAAGCCCCATAAGAGCACGATCGGTGATCGCGACAACAATAGAATAAAATAGAATTTCCAAGAATCCTCGATCGAAGGATTATGCTTAGTACCAAAAATTTAGTTAGCGCTTAGATTTTAAGTGATGTAAGTATTATTATCATATTTTATAATTAAAAATTTAAACGCCGATTTCAAAATCGACCGTAAGTCTTGTCACTACTGAGAGCAGTGTAGCCATACATATTATTTTTAAGATCTCGTGGACCTTAGACTTCTGATAGAGTTGTTCCATTCAGAGAAACACATAGAAATTTTTAAAAATATGTAGGTAAGACCTGTCCTTACTTCAGAAATACCTATACCATGTAAGCACAATATTATTGTAGATATAATAATTTTACGTTTGCAATGCGACGTTGCCAGCTTGAAAGTCACAATATTATGTACCGTGCGAAGAGGCAACAGCACGCATATGTCGTATACAGTACGCTGCAGCGTAGGTACTGTATGCAACATATGAAAATGACTGAATATCAAATAAAATACTACTTTATGACCGATGCTATAGGTTTTATTTTGCTCTTCTCAAAGCAGCAGCGGCATGGGTCGCTAGACCAATGTCGTTAAAAAATAAAACCTGCAGGGTATGATAAAAAGGGGCATTTTAGTTGATTTCTTGTCGGTCGCGGCCGCTTGTGGCAAGAATCAAAAAGTCACCTAGGCCTGATTTATATGAGTTCGCCCGATCGCGCGGTTTTGTGGCTACACCGCGAAACAAGCAAAATATGTCGATTTAAATAGCGGCGCGGCCGCGCTACCATTTGCGTATATTGGCTTGCAATGTAGCAATATTGATATAGCCGCTAAACCACGAGTTCGGGCAGACGCAAATTTTAAAATGACTGGTTAAAATACAAACAAAACGATAAAAATATTATAATTATACATATTTATTTGGATATAACTAAAGATACTTTATTTAAAAAATGTTATGTCCTTTGTGAACTGCAACATGAATTAACCATGAATTAACCCAACAGAATTCGGTATCCTTTTTCCACTCTTTACAATTTCAGGCATTTTAGAGTTCTCGATTTTGAAGCGAACTGAATTTATTATAATATAATTGTAGCCGCCGAATTCATCATTCAGACAGACGGACGGATGGACGGACAGACGGACGGACGGATAGACGGACAGACGGATGGACGGACGGATAGACCGAAACTATAATATAAGGGTTCCTTGTTGACTAAGGAACCCAAAAAATAATCATGCTATAATGTAACGTGATGTTATCAGCATTTGGCTTTACTCAAAAAGTACAACTAATCTTGACAAGCGCCCTATTGGTCATTAATGTACATGGGTATACCTTCCTAAAAATATACAGTCCATTCCTGTTAAGCCCAAGCCCATACATTTTTACCCATCATCATTTAGTATGAGACATTTTAACAAAAGACGCCTGATAACCCAGACTTTGAATTTAACAGGGCTTACGTTATAACAATTAGTTAGAACGTAACTGCTACGTTTTGGCACAATGCCCTCCTGTTTTATACTATTATGACCGTATTATAACCTAGTAAGGGGTATGAATATCACTTTTAAAGTTTAATAATCCTACTTTTCATATGAAATACTGGTGGAATTATTCATAGATTCTTTCAAATGTTTTTGCATAGATGCCACGAGTAATATGAGTATATAGAGTAAGAATAAACAACGACAGCTAGATTTTCGTTTGAACTGGATACCTCCTCAAGTAACCGCGACTGAAACCCCAGTTGTTTCTGATATCTATGGAAACCCCATAGTCGCTGGTCGTTCTTACCTCTATGGGGGTCATAAACAGGTAAGCTTTCAGCTTTTATAAAATGACGAAAGTCTGGCTGTCGCTGGCTCTTGGACCATAATATGGAAGAGTAACTGAATCGAAAAATGACAGACCTTTCTTTATAAATAAAATAAAATCTTTATTCCATTTTTTATATATTTCACAACCACATAAAAATCAAAACAAAAGAAAAAGTTAGTACAAAAGAACGAAAACACTAGTTATCCTTTAATAAAATAACAATATATACCAAAAAATCATATTCAATGGCAGACGTGTAATGCCAAAAAAACTGTACTGAATGTCGATGCATAATTATTATTATATTATACTAGCTGTTGCCCGCGACTTCGTTCGCGTGGACTTTAGTTTATAGCGCGCGGTGTCAACAAAATTGGTGTCAAATTTAAAAGCTTTTTAAAACCCTGGTACCCCTTAAATCAAAATACCCAAAAACAACAATGCAGTGTGCACATAATATTTCATTAAGTATTTTATATTAAACTTTATTTATGCCAAATTTTAAAGCTTATTTATTTTAAAAGCCCCCATTACACAACTTTACTCATAAAGTATAAGCTATTTATCATTGATAGGTTTAAGGTTACGTCACTGCATAGATAAAGTACTGAGTACTTATAGGTCTACCAGAATCTGATGGCAATTTTTGACAGCAGATTTTTAAAAAATATCCTTGATCATTGGATTTATTTTTGTATTTGCATGTTTATCACACATAATCAGCCCCTATTTAGAAAAAAAAGGATCAAAATGTTTATTCCAATTACCCCGGTATAGCTAGAGTCAATTTAATTTCTCACTTTTTGCCAGATCAGATTCTGGTAGACCTATAGTGAGTTATATAATTAAACGTGTATACTGTATAACAAATAACAATCGAAAGAATCGAAAATTTAATGTAAGATGGTATCTCTTATAGAAATACGTATGGGTAAGCGATAGCGCGATCTAAGCGACTCTTAGCAGGGGATGCGATGAGGAGGGCTTCATACTGGTGGAGCGGAGGAAGGAGAAGCCCGCCGCCCGCAACCATCGCGGCACCGCGCCCTATGTACCTGAGCTGCGTCTGCGGAGCGAGGTTCCCGCGACGCCCCTGTACATATCTTGCCTGCACTGGTCCATGGAGGTCGAGGACGTCGTGGACTACATCCAGAAGAAGACGACACTGCGCCTGAGGGTCGAGCGTCTGCGGTCTCGCCACAAGGTTAACTTTAGCTCCTTTGTGGTGAGAGTACCGACGAATCTTCTGTCGACTTTCGAGGCGCCGGAGTTCTGGCCGATGGATGTAGTCTACCGGAGGTTCCGGGGTAGACTCCGGAACGAAGCGTCGAGTCACGTCGCTGGCAAAAATTAT
Organism: Polyommatus iphigenia; assembly: GCA_963422495.1. Classification (NCBI taxonomy): domain Eukaryota; kingdom Metazoa; phylum Arthropoda; class Insecta; order Lepidoptera; family Lycaenidae; genus Polyommatus; species Polyommatus iphigenia. Next base: position 42,159,383 of record OY730180.1, on the reverse strand, counting down.
TGACAGTGTTAGTTTATAAGTGAATATAAAATATTATGTATGTTAGTTTATAAGGTATTTATTATATTATTAATATGTATGTTAGATTTAAGGTATTTGTTATATGGGCCTCCGATGCCCGAAATAAAGATGATTTGATTTGATTTAGCGCCATCTGTTATGAATTTTTGGAACTAACTTAATTTGAACAAATTTACGCATAAACACCCCCTTAAGCGCATCACACACGGTGAAGATAATATAATATTTTATCTTAAGATGCCCAAATATAAAATATTATAGTATCTTAAGCTATCACACACGGCTAAGATACGATAATATTAAAAATCTGTTTATTTCCTTACGAGTCTGCGTTGGTGCCACACGTATTCCTTGTTAGAGTTCTATATACAGGGTGACTGACTATGAGTGATAACTGATACTGCCTTACTTCTTGATTTGTTAGACAACTCCTCAGATGATGATTCTAATATAGAATGTGAAATGCAGATTGCAGTAGCACATTCCAAAAGGAGAAACATTTGGATAGAGCCTCACATAAAAAAGAGAAAAACCTGCGGCGAATTTAACCTTTATCAATATAATCTGTCAACGAAGAAGTTTCAGGAGTATTTCAGAAATTCAAGAGAAACATTCATTTCGATTCATGAGCTTTTTTAGCTAGCAATAAATTATGAGTCAATTTTATTTAAAATTATCCGAAATGTTACTTTTTCCCTCAAAATGTTACTTTTCGAATGAGACTTGAGAGTATGTAACTTTCTAATATCGTTTTCGGCATCTGCACTGCCCCGGGGCAGGGTGGGTCGACAGGATACGGAAACAGCCGAAATTTAAATTAAGAACATAAACTACGTATTGCACTATGATGATCCACGAAGCACGTGGACTTAGTACTATACAATATACATAGTTTATGTTCTTAATTTAAACTTCGCTTATTTCCGTATCCTGTCAGCCCACCTTGCCCCGGGGCAGTGCAGATGCCGAAAACGATATAACATACAGCACTGGCAACACTGCATCCACTAGTGCGTCCGATCACCAATGAGCCCGCTGCCCGACACAAAAACACCCTGTATTCATAAAGATGTATATATTTCGCATCTTAAGATAACATATTAAGATACGAAATATATATTTGGTATCTTAAGATAACATCTTAAGATACGAAATATATATTTCCATATCGCTCGGTATCTTAAGATACAAAATATAAAATATAAATTAACTTCGTCGTGTGTGATGGTTCATAGGATTTGTATGGTGAGCGATATTCTAAAATATGCTCTAAGATAATATATATTTTATATTATCTTCACCGTCTGTGATGCGCTTTACAACCCCTTTTTCCAGTTAAAAAGTAGCCTATGTCCTTTCTCAGGCTTTAGACTATCTGTGTACAAAATTTCATTACAATCGGTTCAGTAGTTTTGGCGTGAAAGCGAGACAGACAGACAGACAGAGATACTTTCGCATTTATAATATTAGTAAGTATAGATAACTTATGCATCGAAATGTAATTTGCTAAACTTTTAACTTATTCATAGCTTTTGTTAGGAACAAAATACTAATAAAAACGTTTGTTTATCTCTACGCTAGTCATCTCACTTACAAATTAAATTAATACAATTAAATGTGATACAGTTAATTTATCAGTTAGGTTAAATGATGTCTGAACAGTAATTATTCGCTAATTAGCTGATCTAACAATGAGCTAGTAGGTAATTACTGATGGCCAGTCGACCAGGGTGAAGCCAAACGAGCGTATTTAGTGAGTTGTGAGTCGCAGAATTACGGTCGCGTAAATATTTTTTCATACAAATCATGACTCACAAAATTACGCTCGTGTAAATCAAGGACTTTTGTATGAAACTGAATGCAGCGGAACTTCTGCCAGCCGAAATTCTGCGACTCACAACTCACAAATTACGCTCGTTTGGCTTCACCCTTACACGAGGCTGCTAAATACTGAATTCCCGAAGTGCAATGTCCACCTTGTCCACCAATAATAAGTATTATTTATTTTGTCACCTCCGTGATCTACTCGGAGATCCAGCTGTGTTCGATGAAGTTTTGATGATGCAGGCTGATCGCCTGATTGCCTGACAAGAAAGTTGATCCATGCGTCGGATTGGTGGATTTTTATGTAGTTTTTATTGTTAATCATTATCAGCGTGCTTCGTGCTGTGTAGAAAAATCAGAAGGTTTATCGGTGTATAATGATAACTTGTTAGCAACATCCAGTTCATCACGTTGTCAAACATTCTGATTTCTGATTCCTGACGGCTGACACTTCTAAATTTTATGTCTGCTTTTATTTTAACCCATCAATCCCCAAGCGGCAGCCGGCTGCCGCATAACAATAATTGAAAATCTATCGTGTCTGCGATACCCACGATAGAGGTGTTAAAGCCATTGCATACCTTTTATCGCGGGCTTTGAGCACGGCGACCGAATCAAGAAATTCCGTAACGAAAAGAACCTCACCGCCCTCTCCAACCCCGCACCGACCGGCACAGTTACCGTGCTTCGGCACGGTGTTTGTGTACGTGCGACAAGACGTATGCGAACTGATTGCTTAAGGGCCTTTCCTACGGAGATTCCGTAATTTACCGTATTTAAAACCCTATAAACTCATGATTTGAAAGCTACAATGTTATAATAAAAATACAGCAATAATCTTCAGTATAATATCAACATTCCTTTCCCCGTTTTAAATTTTCTATTTTCGTTAATTATACTTATGATATCAGCTTCCAAAGTAAAACCAATTTATTAAAATTCAAGCATACATTCAGCATCTCCTTAGGATTTACAAATTACTTTAATTTGAAACACACGCCAATAGATCGACAGTATCATAAACTACCTATTCCCCGTTTCAATTTTTTTAGGACAATTTTGAACTTAGATAATTAAAAACAATAGGGCTTTGGTGCGATCTCGGCAACGCGACGTGGCAAATGTATGGTCAAGGTCGTTTGCTCGGGGGACGGCCTTAAGTTGATAAAAATGCTAAGCAATACCTTTACCGCAGCAGACAGCAGTCCTCGGGCGCCGCACGTAATTTTTTTTATAACTAGTAACTGCAATACTATTGTTACCTACAGCCAAAATATAAGACCATTAAGCCAAAATAGTAAATTGTCCCCGGACTTCCAGTGTCTGCGATATACGAGACAGCTTGCTCACGACGTAAATCTTCCTACGTGTAGCGTCCTACGTTTATAACACACATATTTATCATTTATAGGGGACATAAAGTTCATAATTTTATGGACTGAGCATTTGATAAGGAGATAGAATAATACTAGCTGTCCCGGCAAACGTTGTTTTGCCATTTAAAGTATTTCTACTTCATCAGTTGATACAAAATCTTACCCCCTCTTTTGTACCCTAAGAGGGGTGGGGGGAAAATTTTATACACCAGATGTTAAGTTGGAAAAACAGTTAATAATATGAAGTAAGTCCATTATAGAAAAAAGTTTGATACAAAATGTGACCCCCTCTTTGGTCCCCTTAGAGGGGTGGGGGGGGGGGGGGGGGTAATTTTTATACACCAGGTGTTGAGTTGGAAGAAGGCAAATATATCTGCGAAAACCGTATGCAAATCGGATCAGTAGTTTTCGTGTTAAAGCAAGTCTTTAAATACAAAATCTGACCCCCTCCTCCGTCCCTTTAGAGGGGTGGGGGGAAATTTTTTTATACACCACATGTTAAGTTGGAAGAAGACAAATATATCTGCGGAAACCGCATTCAAATCGGATCAGTAGTTTTCGTGTGATAGTGGAACAAACATACAGACAGAGACAGACAGACAGACAGACAAAAAAACTGACCACATTTTGGCTTCTATAGCGATGTAGTGACACCCTCCGCTTATTATTTTTTTAATATCTTTAATGTACAGAATCTTCATTTCTACATTTTTTTATGTGTATAGATGATGGCAAAAGCAAACTAATGGACGCTGTTTTAGCATTTTTGCAAAAAAAAAATACGTATTGAGCCATATGACGCTGTTAAGAATTTGTGTACGATCCCACGAAAACTACGTTAAGGCTGATACCGCCCTGAAATTAGCAGGTCGATGTCTGTCAGTACGAATATCGACGTAAGGGAGATCGCACATGGCGCGCGCCATGCAGATTGTATATAAGCCGCAGACTCGATCACACAAAAAGTGTGACGTGTGCGATCTCCCTTAAGGACATTAAAATAACATTCATATCAGCGTGCCTTGTACAGTGGCGGTTGCGACGCACGCCGCGTCCTTGATAGGGCGAAATGGGAGAAAATTATACTTTTCACATGGACGTTTTTTTTATGAAATAAGAGGGCAAACGAGCAAACGGGTCACCTGATGGAAAGCAACTTCCGTCGCCCATGGACACTCGCAGCATCAGAAAAGCTGCAGGTGCGTTGCCGGCCTTTTAAGAGGGAATAGGGTAATAGGGGAGGGTAGGGACTAGGGATGGGAAGGGAAGGGAATAGGGTAGGGGATTGGGCCTCCGGTAAACTCACTCACTCGGCGAAACACAGCGCAAGTGCTGTTTCACGCCGGTTTTCTGTGAGAACGTGGTATTTCTCCGGTCGAGCCGGCCCATTCGTGCCGAAGCATGGCTCTCCCACGTATAAAACGTTGATTAAAAATTCCTTGTGACGAACTGTAGCGTAACTGATAATGTATTAAATATAAAATTTTCAATGCTCTAACTAAGCCAACCGGCTAGGAAGTTTATATGTAGAATATTTGCAGAAAAATCGATGACCACGGTACATTTTTTTTCTGAAAACCTATTGAGTTTTGAAAAAAATCCTCGTGAGCAATGGGGATTGTCCATTTTTTTTATTATGCCCATTACAAGAACATTTTGAGGAATAAGGTCATTGATCGTTATTCTGTATATAATATAAATTCAAAAAATATCCATTAGTTACTTATATTTTTAAACAAATATGTTTAACCTTAGTTTGACCTTCAATGACGTCATCACTAGAAGCCATACGTTAAATTAGCAATAAACTCGACCAACATTACGTTTCGAACTTTTGGTATGCTTCTCGAATCAGTTTTCACATAAATAAGAGAACTTTAACACCTTGTTGATACTTGTCAATGCTCTTTTTTTTTTAATTTTTATGTATTCAATGCTGCCAGCCGCCGATGATGACGCCATAGATCCGAAAACTTTAATAAAAAAAAATTATTAAAAAAAAAACAAGCCAATGAATTAAAAAAATATTTAATTTATATTCTTAAAATACCCTATTTCAACGAAAAAAAATATAAAAAGTACATGTGATTTTTTTTGGAAACTGCCCATTGAAGATTAAAGACTAGTCTACAACTTAAATTTTTTTCGGTATTGTGCTTTAAGTTCTACCAGACCCTATAGAGCTTGAACTTAGAAGAAATTGCCAGGTAGCCCCTTAATTGAGTTATGAACGCAGTCATGTTCTTTAGATCATAATATTGTAAAATACTGCATTCATAGTTCAACAATTAATGTGTGTGGTAATATCTACAAATGTATTTTTTTGCGGGAAATATATTAACAACGACCTACGTAATATAAGAAACTCAAATTAACAATTTTTATTTTTATGTAACTTCGTAACTCTAAGGCTGCGTCCCCAGCAGACACGGCACGGCGCCGTCACGGTGCCGCGTACGATGCATCCCTATTCAGTCGATATATGCGCTCGAACGAGTGTGCTTGTATGGATATGGATCGCGAAAGAATTATTCTCTTGTTGTTACTAAGACGAAGATTGAAAAAGAAACAGAAACAGAGGAAATTTTGGGTAAATCCGTATATTTATTTATACAATGGACCCAGACGGAAGTGATTTCAGAAGGAAATATGCAGCGCTAAAATTTCCTCGGTATATATGACAATATTTGCATTACGCGACTTTGATATGTATTTTCATATGCCTCGTTTAAGTTTGGACACAATAATTTTTGTTCGAAAGTTTCACCAGAATAGGGTTGCGCGGTGCACCGTTTACGGCACCGTTTCACGGTGCGGCGCCGTACTGTGTCGCGGTGGCGGCGTCGTGCCGTAACACGGTGCCGGCGCCGCGCCGTGTCTGATGGGGACACGGCCTAACTCGCAATAAAGGCTGATCCCGGTGTTATAAATTTGATGTCGTGTCTATAATATTGTTTTCCAACTACTTCTTTTAAAACAAAAGTATTACAAAGCAATTATTGAAGAAGTATGCATTTTTCCCTAGAAACTTTAAAGTTAGGACCTTTTCAACTGGTAAAACTGGGAAATATTCAGGAGCATACCCTACCTACATATTAATGTAGTAGGTATAGTCCGTCAAGAAAATCATGACAGGCGGGAAAATTTTTAAAGGGAACAAATATAATGACCACCAAAAAATGCACTGACACCCTAAACTTGTTTACCAAAAAAAGTTATTGAACACCAAAAAAATAAAATCTAAAATTACAATACTACCAGCTGTTTTAGTCATGACAACACTTCAAATTGTAATCGAACACCAAATATAGTAAATGATCACCAAATATAGTAAATGATCACCAAATATAGTAAATAACCGCCAAATATAGTAAATGATCACCAAATATTGTAAATTATCGCCTCCTTGTGAGCAAATCAATGCAATATTTCTGTCCAAATAAATCACTACGATTGACAAAAAATGTAAGCATATTATTAACAAAATAATCGGCCAAGTGTGAGTCATATGGAGGGTTCCGTACCGTTTATAGAGCAAAAGTAGACCTAAAATTGTGTTTTTGTATGGGTTGGGACTTGGGAGCCCCCTTATATTTTTTTAAATATTATTATTAAATTAATTATTGAAGTAAACATAATATAATTAAGGCTTTTGCGAAAATATCAACGGGCCTACTGGTTGCCATTATTGATATCGAGCAAAAAAGGCCAAAAAAATCACGTTTGTTTTATGGGAGCCCCCCTTGAATAATAATTTTATTTTGTTTTTAGTACTTATTGTTATAGCGGCAATAGATATACACAATCTGTTAAATTTTCAGAAGTCTAGCTGGAGCGGTTCTTGATATACAGCCTAGAGAAAGACAGACGGACGGACAGACGGACAGACATCGAAGTCTCAGTAATAGAGTCCCGTTTTTAGGGTTCGAGTCCCGTTTTTAGGGTTCCGTACCCAAAGGGTACGAACGGGACTCTTTTACTAAGACTTGCTATTGCTAAATAAAAGTATATATGGTTATAATTTTACATTAAAATGCTAACGTATAATGTTGGTGATCATTTACTAATTTTGGTGATCGTTTACTACTTTTGGTTTAACAATGATTTATTTGGAGTCATTTTGCATAAATAGGATAGCGAGATAATAAATCTTTGGTGATCATTTGTTATTAAAATGCTAGTATAATGTTGGTGATCATTTACTAATTTTGGTGATCATTTACTTATTTTGGTGATCATTTACTATTTTTGGTTTTAAGATGTTAAATCTTTAGTTATCATTTTACATTAAAATGCTGGTCTGTATTTTGGTGATCGTTTACTATTTTTGTCTGTGAAATGTTACTATTTCTGGTGATCAGTTAATTATAAGCCATTTTTCAATGAAATAAAAAATATGAAAACTTTATTAATTCGAGATAAAAATGTGCAAGGTGACAATATTTAAAATGTAATTAGCGTTCTCTGTGAAAATACAAAGAAAAAAATACACCTTTTAAGCGTGATTACGTTTAGAAAATTTTCCCGCCTGTCATGACTTCCTTGACAGACTATACTATATGACGCCTATAACTCCGTTACGCCAAAATTAGTTTATCACGCGGGAAACGCGCATTTTTCTAGGATGAAAGGTCCTGTCGCGGGACTCAAGGTATCATTTTAATTAATAGTTGAATAATCTAAACAAATATAATTTCAGTAACTTTTCAACCATACTTACATGCAAAGTAAAAATGGAGACTGAAGATGTATTTCATTGTCAAAGAAATATACATATAACATATTAAAGGAATAAATTAAATATTGTTCCGAAATATTGAACCGACAATAATTTTATTTATTTAGTTATTTTTTGTTTCATCGTTTTTTTATCTACAGTAATATATAATACTTAATGAAACAATGAAATTAAAAATAGGTAACTTGCATGTTTGTGCGTTAATTTTATTTAATTCCCATAGTGCATAATATAATATGTCGCTGTTGGTCGCCTGAATCGCGCTATTGGTAGCCCATATTGTTTTCATAATAGATTGGAAGGACTTTCATTAGTTATCAAATATCTCTAAACCTAGTATGATTAGAGTGTCATTTTGTTTCTTGTGTCATTGTTAATTTTTGAGACCTTAACGATCTAATTAGAAAGTAATGAAATTAATATTTATAAATATATACAATACAATTACTGTGTCTATGTAGGTATAATAGTATGGTGTTTTATTGTGATTTATGCAGTCAGCAGTGACGGATGACGGATCTTACATGACGTGAGTTCATAGTGAAAATTATCGGATCTTACATGTGAGTTCTAATAATTGTCATCTAGTTTAGTACTTACTAAATTTTAACTTGCTACTTGCTGCTAAATTTTGTGTTTCCATGCAATTAACAACTTAAAATTAAGTTAAAATTTAGTTAACTACTTATCAACTTAATACGTGTAAACCAGCCATCAGTGATTGTGGATTGAGAAAAAAAAATCGCAAATAAAGACTTAATTATAATAATTTCGTTCAAAAAAAAAATCCTATCAGTGATTGTGGACTTGAAAAAATTATACTACAGGAGACTTGTAAAATATGAGATTAATTGAACTTGTTTATTATATAATATTACTAGCGACCCGCCCCGGCGTCGCACGGGTATAAAATATATAGCCACTGAAAAAATGATTAAAATCAATAGCCTATCACGATCCTTCATGTGGTCTACTTCTTATCTGTGCCAAATAACATAAAAATTGCTCCAGTAGTTCGCGAGATAAACGCTTTCAAATAATTTCCCCCATTTTTTCCACATTCTCCTATTAGTCTTAGCGTGATAAAATATAGCCTATAGCCTTCCTCAATAAATGGGCTATCTAACACTGAAGGATTTTTTCAAATCGGACCAGTAGTTCCTGAGATTAACGCGTTCAAGTTAGCCCTTTCAAATAATTTTCCCCGTTTTTTCCACATTTTCTTCTATTTCTTCGCTTCTATTAATCTTAGCGTGATAAAATATAGCCTATAACCTTCCTCGATAAATGGGCTATCTAACACTGAAAGAATCATCAAAATCCGTTGCGTAGTTTTAAAGATTAAAGGGAACAAAGGGACATGAGGGAAAAAAAGCGACTTTGTTTAATAATAAGTATAGATGATTTTGCTGAAATTTGGTGAGGTGATTTACCATACTAAATTTCAGCAAAATCGATTCAACAGTTTAGGCGTAAGGAGGTAACAGACAGAAAGACAGGCACACTTTCGGATTTATAATATTATTAGTATGGATGCTCCTGAATATAAACACTAAATAATTCCTGGGAACATACATACATATTAGACGGAGCAAACGACAATCAGATACGCGGATTAGTTCGGACTAACTGGGATTAATTCCAGATTGAAATTAATGTTACAAGCGATCATCATCGTTTGTAATGTAAATTAATCTTGGACTACATAATATAGGCACATAAATAGGCTGGCCGCACACGCACGTTTTCTGTAATTCCAAATTCGGATTTCCGCCAGACTTTGTCTGAACACACTATGCCTAACTTCGGCGGCGGAAGTTCGGCTTTAAAATACATTTCAGGCATTCCGCCTGCAATGTATTTTAAATTACCGATGACACAGTATAGACGACAGACGTCAATTCGCCTAATACTGGTCCAATCCGTTCTGACTTCTGTAGGGGTAACCCTGGCTGGGAATTGGGATGCAAATCCCTCTGGCATATCTTCTTGTGTATAAAAATGGATTTTCAAATGTGTAAGTCGCGCTAAAACTCGAAAACGGCTAAACGGATTGGGCTGATTTTAGTCTTAAAATATTCGTAGAAGACTAGCAGCGTTATTCATAAAAAGTTGTTAATCAACGACTTAAGCATGACTTAACTAATTAGTTTATTAAGCCCTAAGAAATGATTAAAAATGTTGTATTCATAAACGTTACTTAAAAGTTGCTTATCTAAACATCACTTAACTTTTTTTACTATGGCAATTTTTTGGTAGAAATGGTAGGAATCTGGCTGTGTGCATGACGACGTCAAATAGAGAAGCCATTTAAAAAATCGGTTGTCTGTAAAGGTACAATTCCGTGCATCGCGATCGATCGCGGTCGCGCACGACCTACGACTGTCGTCGGTCGCTCGCGACCATAGTCAGCGTATGAAAATGTATGGCGCCGCTTCCGAGGCCCGCGACTGACGCGCGCGGCCTACGACTGTCGTAAGCCGCGCGCGACCGTGCCATATAACTTTGACACGGTCGCGCGGGGCCTACGACAGACGCGCGCGACCGACGACAGGATATGTTGGATAGTCGAAGCTCGAAGTCATGTACACAATATAATATCTTCACCAAAATCAAATAAACAGGCCATCGTAAAATCAATAAAATCAAAGACTCTTTGTAACAAAAAAACGCACAATCGTACAAATTACAATGACTGTCTACCTGCTCATGACCATTCTCGCCACAACATCTGTTTGCTAGGCCGCCATTTTGCTATATACGCTCTTAAACTAGTGCCCGTAACTTTGCCTAAGCGGTGAGTGGAGCACCATGGGGTTTTAGTGGGTAGTTCCTCGGAGAGTCCCACATACCCCGGCCGATGTCCCCAATCCGCCGGGGATGCGTAATGCATTTCCCCATGTAAAAAAAAAAAGGGTGTGAGGGTGTTTAATCTGTCAGCAATTTAAGCAACAGATTAAGTAGATGATTAACTCTAAATAGCGTTTATGAATACAATTTCTTGTTAAATATTATTTAAAGTGTTGCTTAAAGGAGAAAGATCATAACTCGATGGTACCCTGTCTCATGTTGCGTCATTATGAAACTTGGTTTTTTAAAGTCTATGATTATCATTTTAGCTCCTATAAAAATTTCTTTGTAAACAAAACCGGGATTTTAGAGTAATTTGATAAAATCGAAAATAACCTCAAAATCTACAAAGCACCTATTTAATTGACAAGTCATACACGAGCGAACGTTATTGCTCTAAAAACAGAGTAAGGCGCTTATATTAGTAATAAATCATCACCGAAATCTCCCGCATACTGTGTTGTGACTAAAAACCGCCGCTACAATATCTACTATTCTAGGGGTATTTATTATTATTATTATTGAATACATTCTCATAAGCAATTTAAGCAAAAATGTAAGTAGCATTTTAGTTACAATACTTTTCACAATGGACACATTAACCCAATAGCCGCGTACTGACCAAGCGAGCCGCCTTGCGAGGCAGCCTCGGACATTTGCCGCAGTACGCATGCCACGCGAGGCGGCTTCGGTCTGTATTTTTCTAATCCGAAGCTGCCTCGCGCGGCAAGGCCGAGCCATCGTAAGGCCGAGCCAGCAACGACGCTCAGTTTAACTTGAAGTCGAATAGTTTGCCCGAGACATGCACACGCGACGCTCACGCACATGCACATCACACGCACCCGCACATCATACGCACACCCACACCCACATCACACGCACACGTACATCACACGCACCCGCACATCATACGCACACGCACATCACACGCATACTATCTATCTCGATGGCCGCCGCGACCTGGCCGCTAGTGCGCTATTGGGCTATGCTCATGCTGTTGACTGGAGTCAAAAATAAAACAAACAATGTATTTTTATTTTATCCAAACAGTGTCACAACAATAACAAATATTATATAGGTACATCAAAATTCCAGCGGCTCGGTTTCATTTAAAACATGAACATTAACTTGATTCAATAAACTATTTCATTTCATTAACAAAGAATAGAGTTGTATTATAATTTATAAACTAAAGAAAAAAAGGGCTTTACAAAGGGCTTAATTCTATACTCTTACTTACTTACTCTAATATTACATGTAAATTAAGCGTGTAGTGTATGAATTAATACACATAATTCAGTATGTAATTCACATATTGCAGTACAATTTATGGAACATAATTATTATGTAAGTACTGCAAAATGTGAACATGATCACACAAACATTTAAATAAGATTCATTTTTATTTACATAAAAGAAAAAAACCTATTTAAATCATTCATCAATCATCATACTCCTGCAAAACTCATCTAAATTATACAACATGGTGGGACATAGAAATTATAATTAAGTACATAATAATATATATAACTGTTCCTTTAGGCTGGTTTTATTGTCACACGGACCGTCGGTACCAGGCCCGGATCTTCAATTTTTTTAGGCGGGGCAAAAACTGAAAAATGCCGCCCCGCCTACCTACTTATGTTTATTTTCACCTTTATCATATAATTTCAGCTATCAATATGACGTAGGATATACATAATATATTAAACAGGGTAGGGGGGTTTAAAATAAAAATAAATATGCATATATGCAGGCGAGCGGGAGCCGGGCGCGTATTTTGAATTAAGTATGCCTGCGCGCCTCGCGAATAATAAAATATTAATATGTTCGTGCAGCACGTCTCACTCCGCGCTCAGGGTATCGGTCAAGTTGATATGGCCATGAAATTGCTGTAGGTACATACTTGTGCTATTATTTATTCCGTGGTCAAATGATGAGTTGTCCATTGGTCCATGAAGTGTGAATTTTGCCGCCCCCTGAATTTACCACCCGGGGCACAGGCCCCGGCTTGCCGCCCCCTAGATCCGGGGCTGGTCGGTACGGATCGCTCAGTATAGACCAATCTAAGCGGAGCAATCCGTACCAACGGTCCGCATGACATTAAAACCAGTCTCATACATAAAAGTACCAGTAAACATCCGTTTCAAAACAATTAACAAATATACAGTGATTAGATGTACTTGCAGCCCGTTTGTACACAGAAGAAATCATTTTTTGGTTTGTATAGTTTGGAGGTATATCACTTGATCCAGCATCTGTCAGAATACCTCTTAACAAACCAGGGCGATTGGAGTCTTGCTCATCATAACGTCGTACTTCTCTTTCAGCTGTCCTCCAGCAAGCAGCACAAACTCTTTTCAATCTTGAGATCTAAAAAGTGATATGTAATATAGTAAATAGTAATACATTCATTGTATTGTTAAATCTTACAAATAATAGTGACAAGAAATAAAAATGTTTCATGCAATTATTTGTGAAAACATGTTTATGTTTACACAATAATAATAGCACTACCAGCAGTATCCAATATTGGAAAATGAAAAATATTAATGGGATATACTTAAAATAAACAAAAATTATTACCAAGCAACGGAAATAGACTATAATTATAATGTTTCTCTCATGTCGTTTTTGTTCTTGTAGTTGGTAGAATAGACTACTCTTCTATGACCAAAAACAGGTTAAAAGAGCCTTCACTGGTTCTGTTTGCTCTGTACAGAATCTGAAGTCAGCTGTAATAAAACAATGAATTAAATAGTGTTTGTAATAAGTATATTCATAGAAATATCTATACATACTCTAAAGTCTAAATGGTAATTGTGAAATCAAAAACTAAATGAAAGTCAGGAATGTCAGGAAATAGGTACATAGAAGGTGCCTTTTTACATAGAATTTAATATACTTACTTTACATATTCAGAATATAAATTAAGGTGTGCTTACCGGACTGGGGGTTATCCAAGATTGTAATTAATTAAACATTGAAGTAGACACTCTTGTTCTAAAGTATTTAATAATATTATTTTGTGAAATTCATCTGAAAAATAAAAGACAATTTATAGACGTATTTGCAAATGTCACAATGACAGATCACAGATGTTTCATGTTAGAAAATATGCGTCGGTTAGGGACGCGATCGAGAAATCGAAATCTATGAAAAAATCAATTTTATGTCTAATAGCAGCACTGAATCGATTAGGTGTAATGGATTAGCTTAATTTAACTGTTATTTAACGTACATAATATGGAAAAGCTAATGCATGAAATCAATAAATAATATTATCATTCGGAAATTGTTATTATAGCAAGTAATATTTATAAAAATTGGAATAACGATTGCAATAACTGCTTTAGTTGAATGAATCGATATTGTTACAATATATTGTTTGATGTGTTTCTAATAATGCACTACATAACTAAACGAATGTGGAGGGAGTCATTTAATAACTTTTATTCTTTAATTTAAATTCCGGGTTTAAAAATTGGATTCCGGGCGTGTAATTACGTAAAAAATTCTATAAATAATTACTGTATTATTTTCATCTTAGCGCATGAGAATTAATGGTACCGACCTTGGGCATTCTCCTTTAATTAACGTTTATGAATAAAGCAGTAGAAGTCCAGGGAAGGGTATAGAGTGACACGAAGTTCACCGGGACAGCTAGTTTATAGTTATTAAATAAATCAACCAGTGGGCACTGGGCAGTGAGTGGGAACTGTGAGCGGATTGCGAAAACACAAATTTCATGTTTGTACCGAATTACATATTATACCAAATGCCATCGGGTAAGCGATAGCGCGATCTAGAGGCCGAACAGCGACATCTGTTATCAAATCGCGGATCTAAATTTACTTTTAAAACACAGAACAATAGTTTAAATTATTATTCTGTGTTATAAAATATGAAGTTTACAAATCTCAACACACAGCATGCCGAAATTCCGTCGCGTTATATTGTATGCGTTTGATATTGCTGAAGTATCATGCGGAATTTCCACGCCACGGAAATTCGGCATTGTGTGTTTGCCTGTTGACACACAAATAGCGCACACGTTCGTTTTTTTTACGCGGAAAAGAGCTGGCTAGCACTTGAAACGTGTAAATCCTTCGTATCGTGGATTCTTGGAAATCTCTTGTTCTCGCGGCCACATGTGGCCGCTTGGGAATTGAAGCGTAATAGTACATTACGCACATAGGGCAGGAAAATAAGAAATGTCTCAGATCACAATAATATTATGTAATCAACAAAAAATCAACAAACATGTTATCTGAGGCTTTCTTTTTTACTGCATATGGTGCGTATACTATTTTTCTCATCGGCGTAGGCGGAAAACGGCAACATCGGTAAGCGCAGCGGGAAGAAAATAGACGTTTTCCGCCCGGAGGTGAGAAAATGTATTTTTTACAGATTCTATGCATTCGGATTTTCGAATAGGGAAAACGAATTCGAAAATCTGCTACGAAAAACGCATTATGCGGCCAACCCACTTCTGAATAAAACATAGTCATCATAAGTTATGCAAACAGAACTGTAGCCCAACTAGCAAATTAGTTCTTTAACAAAAAGCCTAAATGACATTTAGTCGTATAGAAATCGTATAGTTTAAATTTAAGATTCCAACATCGTGTATCTCTAATTTAAGATTCCATCATCGTGTATATTAAACGAACAATATGTCATATAAGAGCTTAGTCATTTAATTTAGTCCTGTAATCGTTAACACGACCAAATTATATGACTATCCTATAAATATCGCAGTTGTGACCTTTAAAATACATATTTGATGTTGTATAAAATTAATTTATATAACAATCATAATCTGGTTGTAATCCCGACCATAACACTACTCTTTATCAGTAATAAGATTTCTACATGGCTATCATGTAAAGTCCATATATTTAACTGTTATATACGTTTCTTACATGATTTTCGACTCTCATTATACGACTATTATAAAATATTTATGAGCCTAATATTAATATTTTGAGAACTTAAATAACTGACTTATGTCATGATTTTAAAATACTTTTAAAACTTACTGTTACAAAACATTTTAGTTATTTAATGATATTTTCATGTTTCTCTTTTACGACTTCGGCCAAGAAATAATCGGCCAAGTGCGATTCGGGCTCGCGCACAAATGGTTCTATAATCTATACCGTTATAGAGCAAACCTTGGCCAAAATTTTTTCTTATGGGAGCACACTTAATATATTTTTATTTAATTTTAATTTTATTATTAAAGAAGTGCTAACATAGCGGTTCTTGAGACACAGCAAGCAAGACAGGCAGATGGACAGACAGAAAGATAAACAGATATCAAAGTCTTAGTAATAGGGTCCCGCTTTTACCTTTTTGCTACGGAACCCTAAAATATAGAACTTTCCAATAACTTCAAATCTTTAATTAGTTAAAATTTTTCGACATCAGAAATTATCACCTTATTGAGAATTCGATAAAATGCATGGGTTTCCACTTTGTTACTGTACCCTAAAAATGGCGGATGATAAAATAAATAAATGGTAACATATGCGACTTATAGTCATGAGACATCATATAAAAGTCATCATCATTACCTAAAATCGTGTAATTGTAAAATCTTAAATTAAATTAAATTTAGAAATATTATTTTGCAATTATTCGAAGGGGGCGTTAAAAATTTATTAAAAAACGTCCCTTAGAAAAGTAGATATTGTTACCGACTAACACCAAATACATTATAGTCAATAGCATTCATTCAATAATAAATATGGCAGACAAACTCTTACCAACATGATGGCTACTTTTTCTTTTATCTTACTTCAACAGAACTGTAAAGTAATTAGTATCCGCAAAAGGATAATGCTGATGACTACTTCCCAATGTTTATACAACATCTACTGGATCACAATACGACGAAACAGTTAAAAAATTATTATTATTCACTTTACGACTGCTATACGAATATTTAGCCACTAAAACGACCATGACACGATCGCTATACAAATAAAAGTTATATATTTTGCGCCTATTTCGCGTCATATAAAGGTTAATACGAATGCTTTATAACCAAAAAGGACTGACCTCAAGTTATAACCAAAACGTTGTCTCGAAAATTATATGACCCAATTTTGCTAGTTGGGAGCACATATTATTGTAGTGTACTGTGTAACAATTACATGTGGAACAGACATGCCTACGAGGTGAGAATGACCAGCAAATATAGAGTTTATTGACAAAAACCTTAAAAAATTTGATTAAAAAAATTCACTATGGAGTTGCTTACCTTTATTAAGGTACATTACTTACCTCATACCTTACCTTTACCCAGAAAAACTTTCAGTTTTTACAAAACGTCGAAAGTCTGTCTGTCACTGGATGCATGGATAGGACATGATTATTATCGAGACCAATGTTTAGTCTGTGGAAAGAAACTTTTTGTTTTCTTTTCAAATATTTTCATTAAGAAAAAACAAGTGAGAGTACAACACATGGGAAGTGAGATAGGCAGGGTCTCGGCTGAACGCGTTCCGACTTCCGACCTCAATGGAGTTATGGGGTTTGGGGGTGTGGGGGTGTGGGGGCTTATGGAGTATGGAATTTTAAGGGGTGAGATGGGGTGGTCGTTTTTTTTTATCCCGCGTAAGAGGATTATTGTTTGAATAGTACCTTAAGGGCCCGTTCTTCCAAATTCACGTTTCTAGAATGAGTAATTTTTAAAGAAAGCGTCATTCAAAAAACTGAAAAATATATACACTAGACGACGCCCGCATCTCCGTTGCGCCAAAACTCGTTTATCGCGCGGGAACCGTTCATTTTTCCGGGACAAAAAGTATCCTATGTCCTTTCCCGGGACTCAAAGTATCTCCATGCCAAATTTCAGCAAAATCGGTTCAGCGGCTTGGGCGTGAAGGTAACAGACAGACAGACAGACAGACACACTTTCGCATTTATAATATTAGTATGGATGTATAGATACATCTCTTAACTAGTGACTTTTTTGATTAGAAACACAATACAGATAATTTTACTCGATAAAAAAAAATCCGAAACAACCTCGATTTTAAAAACATTTTGAGTTTTATAGGACTTACAGGGACTCAATCAAAAAATAATTTGGACAGTTCGATTACTACTAAAATTTTACAGAGAAATGATTGGATACATGTTTAGTTAAGTATAATATTTTTTATCTAAGTAAAAAGGTTTTTTCTCCTATTTCTCCCTATTTTATCATGGAGGCGGCGAGCGTCATAGCCGCCACCGTACAAGGCGCGCTGATATGAATGTTATTTTAATGTCATTTACGTCGCGTCGTTATTCGTACTGATACTTGACAGACAATCGACCTGCTAATTTAGGAAGAACGTGCCCTTAAGATTTTATGACCTATTAACTTCGAAATGGAGCGTTCGTTTTTCAAATTCTAGCTTGACTAGAAAATATTATATTTTTTTATTTGTGATTTGCGTTGAAAAATCTCTTGCTGAAAAGCCTAAATTATAAATATAAAAAAATATATTGTAAAATATTGTGATCAGACGATCATTGAAAAAAAGATTGTAAACTCTTTGATATTATAAGTACTTATAGCATTAAAATATTGCGACATGTACCGTTACAAATTCTTATTTAGTAAAAATAACAAAAAATACTGTTATGAAATGGCAACAACATCATTTTTAATGTACTTATCTACCTAAGTACCTATAGTGTATGGCATTACTTCATAACTTACTTATATCAAGTTTTAATTTAGTCTCATTTAGTAAGTATTAGGGTAGATATTAGGTATTCTCTAGAGTCTAGGCAGTTTCAAAGATCTAAATTCTAAGTACATGGTAAATAATTATAATAATATTATATAGACAACGGGAATCTTTCTGTCGTGATGATTAGGAACCCAGACATAACATAAAATATAAATTATTGAATTTCATTATTCAAATACACTCTCAAAAGTTGGGAAACTTGTTGAATACGTTTGGTATTTATTTAGACTCCACGTGGCATACTCAAGCGGAAAATATACAATATTATATTCTCGTACTTTGAAGGAGGCAGTTTTTCTTTGTATTATTAAGTATACTAAATAATTCGATGAACTTTTTATCACTTCTTATAGAACAATAATACAAACCTTCCCTGAACTTCTTCGAATATTTGAAGAATAAAATATTATTAAGTATTCTCGGTCGTTTTAGCGTAACTAGCAAAATTATTTTTAGTAACTATATTATAGAACTAGATGACGCCCGCAACTCCGTTGCGCCAAAATTCGTTTATCGCGCGGGAACTTTTTTCCGGAATAAAAAGTATCCTATGTCCTTTCCCGGGACTCAGTATCTCCATGACAAATTTCAGCCAAATCGGTTCAGTGGTTTAGGCGTGAAGAGGGAACAGACAGACGGACATACTATACTATAGAGAACATGCTATTGCTTCCTTGTAGAACCAGCGCACCAGTTTTTTTCCACTGGGAAATACTTTGTTAACAAATGTTTTTAATAAAAATGGCAGACATTTTAACCAAGTGCAAGCAATCAAATGGCACCCACCTGTTTATAAGTGGTAATTAAATCCGCAAATCCACATATAGATGAAATACACGGCAAGTTTGGTGAATAGCTTCCAAACAAGTCGCTAAGTTCTGGAAGTTCCCAGTCAGGCGCAGATTGTTCGCTAACTCCCCATCGACGTGTTTAATTCGAAATTCAAATAGTTGGCGCGCTTTTATTTATTTTTTTTATGTTCAAAATCTTTTGTGTAATGCCATAATCTTGAGTGCTTTACTTTCGCAAAAATCCTTTTTTTTTAATCGACAAAAACGGTTGGCGTTATAAGTTTAACGTGTCTGTCTATCTGTGTCTTTGTAGAATACAATTCCCCCTTTAAGGTGACGCAGCGTTAAAGTAAGAAACCGTGTTGGATATGTTTTAGATTGCTTGTTTTCTATGAGAGGCCGGCCCAGCCTCTCATAGAAAACAAGCAATGGAACAGCAAAAAATGGAAAGGGCGTAAGCGACAAAATGGTTTATGTCGCATAATTTAAAAACCATAAATACATTTCATATAAGCTATGCACAAATTAAAGTGCATGCTTGAACCAATTTATACAGGGTGTAAAAAGACCACTTCCGATAACTTTGGGGTATTATTATACTACATTTTCTGATTACAAAAATGTATTTTTTTTTTAATTTTTTTTTCAAAAAAAATTTTTTTTTAATATATTTTTTATAATAAATAACATTTAGACAAAACCATAAACCATTTACAAAAAATATTTAAAATATTTTTTTTTACTTTTATTTTTTTTATCCCGATACGTAATCTAAAAGACGCGAGTCATTGATATCAAATGTAGCGCGCTTAATAACATAAGGTCGTAAACGACCATACTGTACGGTCGCGGCAGTTTTTAACCTTATGCTCTTTCCAACCTATCAAGAACCATGACATTCAACTCTCTCAAGTAACTCAGAACTTTGACCTATGATCTCTTACCTAGGCTAATTTAATCCTTCGATCGCGGATTCTTGGAAATGCTATTGTATTCTAGAGTTGTCTCGATCACCGGTACTCGTATGGGCCTTAATGAGTTAAAACTTTAATTCTAACTCATGTACAAAACTGTAAGTAACTTTCTGAGCATGAGTAACAACTTATTTATCGATTAGTTAAAAAGTTATTCGTAAGGAACAAAACCGATTTTGTGTGATATGCGAATGCGGATCTCAGGAGTCAGGCTTTCTATCGAAATTACAGGCGATGCATGAAAACTTCCGTACGTAAAACTATGGTAATAAACTTACGTGTAAAATGTTAAGTTCTTAAAGTGTTCTTATTTCTCTAGACTCTATGCATTTTGTAAGTATTCTTTAGCACTAAGCAATAATACCACCAACAACAACACGTTTCTTACACGAAATCTAACATAACACAAAGTTTAAACAAAAAAATAATAACACATTTTCCGTGTTATGCAGAACGATGATTGTGGATGGACAGTACCTAGATCTGCAATTATCGCTTTTTATCTACTACAGACGATACAGTATGAAAAAACTAGCAATTAATTAATTACTTACGTGAAAAATGTTGAATTCTGATTTTTGAATGTGCTCTCTATACATTTTGAAAATAGTCCATATCACCAATCAATAACAACACATCTCTTTTTACACGATATCTTACACGACACGTCTTATTTTTTCAACGCAAACAAATAAGAAATAATAGTTAATTAATTTACATTTTACACATTTAGTTATCACAATAATACGTTTTAAAAAGATCGTAATACGCTTATTAATTAAACATAACTCAACGGACAACCTTCAACCTCAAGATGCAAATTGGAACTAAAGTCTAATTATGCGAAAATCGTCTTTAAAAACATGTATCGACTTTCGGTAAATTCAAAGATACCGACGGGACGACCAGACCGCTTGGCGGCAACGTCAAAGCGCCGCCGCACGCGCCGCCGGCCGCTCTGTAGGTGTACGACGCACGTGTCGCTAATCCATTTCAAGGACAATCTAAGTGTTGTACCCTATAAATTCAAAACGATGTAGTCGATATTTAAATTACCATTAAATAATAAAAATTATAACTATTATTTAGTAGGTCTACTATTCTCATTTTTAAAATTAACTCTATTAATTCATGAAGCCCCAAGCGGCCACATCCGGCCGCGATAACAATGAAAAAGCTATTGTGTCTCGTTTAGCCACGACTTATGGGTTAAGATGTTATAAATTCAGAAAGTTTTTATCGGGATACATAGTCAAGTTGCATTCGATAATTTCGATACCGACATTACCGTGATAAAGTTATGCGCGTCTACGTACGCAATGAAAATACTTTAATAATACCTAATTAATTAAATAACTTTTAATTATTGTCGCTATTCTTAACATTGAGTAGGTATTTGCTTATTTTTAGTTTGACTACAAATCAAAACGTACTCGTTTGTAAAACAATACGATTTATCGATAGAAATTAGCGATAACTCAAAATATGCACAGGGATACATCCCTATTATTTTACAAAGTTTTTTATTCAGTCGGCTGTAAACACGCGCCGCGCTGTGTACTGTGACGTTTTTGTTTAAGTTTTGTAATTTTATGGATGTTTGTAATTAATATTTTTTCTATGTTTGTAATTAATAACGGGCCGTGACATGATACGTGTCCGATGAATGTGCGATGAAATGTGAATGAACTTTTAATACTCGTAAACCTTTATGGAACGGGGGTGAACATCGCGTCGTCGTCGATAGACGATAGTGCGGTTTAAACAGTGCAGTAAAAAGTGTTTAAAGAATTGGAATGTCTCCTGTTTACTTTTGTTTCGTGTTGAAAAACTCTGCAATCTACATTGAGTTAGATGGAGCACAGCTCGAACTGCATTTCATAAAAGCAGACAGCTGATCACAGGTCAGTGAACATGTTATCAAGTATTTTTTCCATAGATAGGTGTAAGTAACTGTGTGATGTGAATTATGATTTCTTTTCCTTTTTGGCCGGAAGTAAAAACTGAGTATTTATGAGTAATAAACTAATAACCTAAGAAACGGTAATTAATAAATTCTAACATTATGTTATCTAATAATTATTACAATATTGGTGGTTTATTCACTACCTACGGGCTAGGGCACACCACGATCAGCTGTTTTGTCTAGCGCAGGGCCGCGCGCGCGGGACTCGGCGCGGGCCGGGCGGCGCGTGGGGGCTGACTCGGCCCGGGGCTCCACTGGCGTGCGATAATATCGCGCATTTACATCAGCGTTATACATTGCGTGTTGAAAATTTTGACTATTTTAAAAACTGGCGATTTAAAGAAAATTACTTGCACCAATGGATACATCTAATGCCCTATAATAACCCCACGAAGTTATCGGAAGCGGTCTTTTGACACCCTGTATACAAATTTTGGAACCTTAAATCACTCTCCTCTGTTGGAAAAATAGGAATCCCTTTTTTTACAGAGGTCTTTTCGATTGATTATTCTGTGCTATAAAAGTTGTCCAATCGTGTTATGCTATGGGCAATTCAAAGACAAAGACATGATGAATACTGACAATGAACTTCAATTTCTTAGCTTTAGTCATTGCTGAGAAAAATCGGCATCGCTACAGCCAAATTATCAAAGCGTCGCCTTAACGGCCGACAATGCAGTTGCAACTCTTCTGATGTTGCGAGTGTCCATGGGCGAAGTTAAGTGCTTTCCAGCAGGTCGTATGCTTTTCTTTTCCTTATTTTATATAAAAAAAAGTGTCCAAATGACCGATAATGCAGTCGACTACAGAAAGGTACAATTATTAGGTAATTTCATACAAATCATGACTCACAAAATTACGCTCGTGAATCAAACAGGACTTTTGTATGAAACTGAATGCAGCAGAAATCTGCTGAACCGAAATTCTGCGACTCACAACTCACAAATTACGCTCGTTTTTTTTTTGGCTTCGCCCGGAGTCCTGTAACATCTAGAAAACGATTATAATTATTATATTGCGATATGTTGAAGCCCCTATAAGTAATAACATATTTTAAATAGTTTTCATTCAAACCTCTTGGTAGTGAAGGTAAAGTTGTGAGAAATTAATTAAACGCAGTCGACACCGAGTTTGGCGTTTAATTTCGGCGTAAGTTAAGTTACAGTCACACACATTCACGTGCTGTGGGAAGTTTGTTTAAATCTCGCCTTTATAGTACTATCAGAGAAATTGATTCCTATGCAGATGGGGGACCTACGTGGTTTGGTCGCATTACGTCAAACCCAGCCGACAGATCACAAAATTTAACATTGAATTGACATGATCGACCAAATGACGTTGGTCTCTCAAATGCATAGGAATCAATTTTCTCGATGGTACTTTACTAGTTGTGATTGCATCCCTTCGAGACAAAAATACGGTAGTACATGAAGTACATGGTATATTGAGTTTATTTGATCATACGGCATGCCTTATATCTTATTTAGGTACTGCATTTTGTATTATTATTATAAGCTTTTGCGCAAATATATATAATTCGAAAAAAAGGGAATAAAAATGTATCTACAGTGCGACAACCCAACTAACAAAAATTGATCTTGTAGTGGCTTACATAGCCAAAAATAATATTCTTATAGAAGTCGTATTATCGCTAATAAGGGTGCATTTGGGCACAATTTATAAGGATAATAACCTTATACCCTCCTTATAGTTGCTTTATTGTCCGCTTTTTTCCTTATACGTGTTATATAATAACCAAGAACAAAGTACTTCAACTTATAAGAAACATATAGAAAGCGTTAATACGGGCGATCACCCTTATACGTGTTATATTATTGTCCAATACAAGGGAGTTAAACTACGTTTGCCCTTTTTGCCGTCATAAGTGATTTACATTTTCGCAACAGCTTGGAGAAGAAATAGTAACGTCAGCCATTAATTTACTGTCAAGTAAACGATAAGTCATTATTTTATGTATAGTTTATTTACCTGATTTAGTGCTCGTTTATAGTGAAAAGTGTATGGGAATTAAAATGCATGATAAAATGTGATACGCTGTTTATCAACTCGCCCTTGAATTTAAGCTGTTTTTGTGCTAAAAACGTCATTAATTATTTAGTCAAGTTATATACAGTGCTTTTAAAAGTACAACAGGATTCACACATCGTCTATAAGGAGACGATGAGAGTAAAGACTTTATAACGGCATCAATTGTGTACATATCGTTAAGGTTCCTTTCACACTAACAAAATCGCACCTAGCTACTGTTATTCCCGTTTTACGTTTATTAAATATATTTTTTTTCCACTGTAGTTGGGTTGGCCGAAAGAGACCTCTTTATAAGGGTACTTTAGCTCACTTTTGTGCACTAATTTTAAGTTTGAAGTATTATTAAAAATACGTGATTATCAAATTAATTGTTTTATTTTTTACTTTTCTTCTGTAACCATTGCTCCTTTTCAACTTCTTCCATAGTTTTTAATCCCTTTTTAGGGTTTCGTACCCAAAGGGTAAAACGGGACCCTATTACTAAGACTTCGTTATCTGTCCGCCTGTCTGTCTATCTGTCTGTCTCCAGGCTGTATTTCAAGAACCGCAATAGCTACAATTTTGAAATTTGTCGGGATTGTATGCATTTATTGCTACTATAACAACAAATACATAAAACAAAATAAAATTAATACATATAATATCTAAGGGGGCTCCTATACAGCAAACATGTTTTTTTCGCTTTTATTGCTTGTCAATAATGGTAACAGGTAGGCACCTGAAATTTACACAAAGGCCTAAAAACTTTAAAAAAAAATTTGACCTTTTTTTGTTCTATGAAAGTACGGAACCCTTCGTGCACAGGTCCGACTCGCACTTAGCCGATCATTCCGCACCGCAAGAAATTAACACAATCTGTTGTACGTTTAAAATGGCGAATTTAGTTATGTAAAGCATTTTAATGTAACCTTAAAGAGAATAATATCTTTATAATCACTGTTTAAGGGAATGTGGATTGCTTTCATCCTTGTTAAGGTCATATAAAATGTAAGCATTCGTTTGTTGGATAGATGTCTTATTAAATGCCCCTATAAGATAAAAGCATTATTAGTTACCTTGTGCATTACTTTTATAAGAATAATTGACCATATTAAAAGCTTTTATACCTATGTCTTTGAATATTATAAGGCTAAAAAGCAATGTAAATAGCCACTTTAAGATGAACATATTTCGAAGCCTTATAGTTGCCATATAAATTACAGTTATTTACGTTTACCCAACCAAATTATAACAATAAAGGTAAAATTAGCCAAATCTCCTAATAGTGTGCCATTTTAAGTAACATTGGCATAATGAATGCTCTTTTATAACAAGTATAAGAGTTTAGACCTTATTGAGTTAATTTTATAAGGTTAGTTTGTTTGTTGGGAAGGCTTTAAAATTTAAATGAACGTGGGCGGTGGCCCTGCTCGTAAAGGAGAACTGTCAAAAAATTACGTTTTTGTATGATGGCAGCATTAGTTCCCTTTTTCGCCACGTTCATTTTGGAAACCAAAATACAGCTTTGTTGAGCTGTATTTTGGTTTCCAAAACATCCTTAATTTGATTTTAAAAAATGATACAAAACTACTTTTGACCCCAGTCGAAGACCAAAATTATCTGCCGCAATTCACGCAAAACACTGATGGAGTCCATTTTAATAATATACCTTACAAATATTATAAATTAATACTTTCATCACCTTTTTCATCGTTTTTATGAGTCTCCGAAGCTGATCTTCAGCAAAGTACATGTAACGACCTAACTTCTGTCTGTAACTCACGATTTCCAGTGTAGACTTACTGACTTATTTGCACTGTGCGCTGGGGGAGTGCTTAGCAAGTGTCAAACTTGAAACAAATGAATCAGACCTCACTTCGCTGTTTACTGTGGGCCGTGGCGAGATCAAGCAATTACAAACTTTATCAAGTTTACATTGAGTAAGTTTTTGATTGTCTCGAAAGATTGTTGATTACGGTTTATGAGATAATGTTTTTCTTTCAAAGAAAATGTTCGCCAGTCTTATTCAAAAGATTTTCCCAAACTTAGGTTTTATAAAACACTATAATATGACGTCCGAAACTCCGTTGCGCCAAAATTCGTTTATCGCGGGGGAACCGTACATTTTTCCAGGACAAAACGTATCCTATGTCCTTTCCCAGAACTCAAAGTATCTCTATATCAAATTTCAGTTAAATCGGTTCAGCGGTTTAGGCGTGAAGAGGTAACGGACAGACAAACAAAGACAGACAAACAGACTGACACACTTTTTCATTTATAATATTATTATGGATTATGGATGTACCTACTATATCAGAGGTTGGTCCAGAGGCTAATAGCAGAAGTACGTCATTTTATTTGTTGTGATTTGTGTCAATTCAAAGTTAGTCGCAATCTCGGCTGGGTTCGACATAATGTTACCGAATTACGTAGGTGACGTAGATCCGTCATCTGCCTGTGAATCAAATACTTCGAAGGTACTAATTCTGAACTTACAGGCTGGTCATGTTCTCACTATGTCCTTTTATAGTTAGTTAAAACTTAGACTTATTATAAGAAATAGATCTAGAACAAAAAAACGAGTAAGGCATATACTTTGTCGACCAAAAATCTCTAAAGATAATTTAAATCCACAAATTCTAAATTTATATTTCAGCTGAGGTAAATTCGAGCTAGCAACATATTTCCGGCGTTGCTATATTTCAGGATTTAGGTTTTAACCAGTATCGATATATTTTGTAGCGGATCAGGTACTTACATTAACCCTTAAATACAGCCTTCGAAAGAAACTGATGTGGTTACTTAGAAATAGAATCGATTGTTTTCTTATAATTTAAAGTGCGTTTTAAGTTTATAATATTACTAGCGACCCTCCCCGGCGTCGCACGGGTATAAAATATATAGCCACTGAAAAAATGATTAAAATCGATAGCCTATGATCCTTCACGTGGTCTACTTCTTATCTGTGCCAAATATGTAACATAAAAATTGCTCCAGTAGTTCGCGAGATAAGCCCTTTCAAATAATTTGCCCCGTTTTTTCCACATTCTCCTATTAGTCTTAGCGTGATAAAATATAGCCTATAGCCTTCCTCAATAAATGGGCTATCTAACACTGAAATAATTTTTCAAATCGGACCAGTAGTTCCTGAGATTAGCGCGTTAAAGTTACTTACTTACTACTTACCAAAGTGGATCTTGGCCTCCGACACGAGTTTGCGCCACTTGTCGCGGTCTTGCACAGTTTCTTGCCACTCTGTGACTTGAAGATCGCGCAGGTCAGACTCCACGACATCTAGCTACCGGTACCGTGGACGGCCGACAGGTCGTCGCCCGATCGGACGCCCAAGGAACGCCTTTTTAGCGGCACGATCCTCTCCCATTCTTGCAACATGACCGAGCCATCGGAGTCGCTGGGCTTTTGCTACGCCAATAATATTGGGCTCAGGCATGAGGTCTTCAACTTCGGCGTTGGTTCGGATTCTAGTTCCTCCGTCTTCTGTCTTCACCGGGCCCAAGATCTTGCGGAGGACTTTTCTTTCGGCTACCAGTAGTTTATTCTCTTAATCGAGTGTGAGCGTCCAGGTCTCGCATCCGTACATTAGTATTGGCCTTATTACGGACTTTTAAATGGCGATCTTACTTTTTCTACTTAGGAGATTGGACGCTAACACTCCATGAAGTGCCGCGCTGCATCGTAAGGTGTTTTGAATGCGGATGTTTATTTCCTCCTGTCTCGTGTTGGTGTCGCTAATGGTGCAGCCTAAGTATTTAAATTTGTCCGTCCCTTTATAAGAAGTCCCTCTCACATTCAGGTCTTTTCGTTTTGTGCGCGTGTTTTTATAGCGTTTAATGTGGAGGTATTCTGTTTTCTCGCGGTTTAAACTCAGGCCTACTTTAAGGGCTTCGTTTTCTAAGACTTCGGCCGCGCTGACCACTTCCTCTGGAGTTTTACCCAGTAGTGCCAGATCGTCGGCATATCCTATCAATCTATGTTTCCCATTCAGTTGTAGCCCTACGTCTAGTGCAATCACTTCTTTGAGGACATATTCCAGAACTAAATTGAAAAGCACAGGTGACAGTGCACCTCCTTGCTCAAGTCCTGTGACCACCGCGAACTCGTCCGTAAGCTCTTTAGCAACCCTCACTCTCATTTTGCTTTCCTTAGTGGCGACCATTATCATGTCAACAAGTTTTTTTAGGGATGTTGAAGTCCCTTAAGATCGTGTATAACGAATTATGGTCAATACTGTCATAGGCTTTTTTTAAATCGACAAATAACGCGTGTATGCTTTGGGCGTATTCTCAACGTTTTTCCATAAGTTGTTTCAGAAGGAAGATCTGATCGATTGTGCTGCGGTTTTGCCGAAATCCACACTGATAATCGCTGATGATTCGTTCCGCATGAGGTTCTAGCCTTTTAAGCAACACATATGATAAGACCTTGTACGCCGTTGGCAAAAGAGCTATTCCGCGATAATTTGTGCATCTCTTCTTACATCCCTTTTTATGGATCGGACATATAACGCCTGTGTTCCACTCTTCTGGTTGTTTTCCATCTTGCCAGATCTTACTTATAATGTGAAATAATCTTAGTTGTATGGTCTCTCCCCCATACTTTCATATTTCAGATGGTATGCCGTCTATCCCGGGAGCCTTGTTGACTTGACTTCCCTAAAAGATAGAGGTACCAATTCGGCGTGGTTGTCACTGGTTGTGCGTGGTAATACAATATGAGGTGGAGATCAATTCAGCAGATGTTTAAAGTAATTGCTCCAAGCATTTTTGATGTCCGTGTTATCTGTTATAAGATTGCCACTATCATCTAAGAGCATTTGAGAGCTAGGTTGGTAGCCCCTCTTAAAAGATCTCAGCTCCTGGTAAAATTTTCGTGATTCGTTTGCTAGCCAAAGGGTATTTATATTTCTAACTTTACTATCTAGGTGATTTCTTTTTGCTCTTCTTATTATTCTTCTTGATTCTGATTTTAATATCTTTAAAATTGTCTAAAAATTTACTATTCTGTTCTGCCAAAATTTTATATTTCCTTTTTTCTTCAATAATTCTTTCGCAATCTTCGTTCCACCAAGCTTTCCTTTTTTTCCTGGTCTTGCGTCCAAGCGTTTTTAGTGCAACTTTTCTGATGGTATCTCTTGTTGTTGTCCAAATATTATCTTTATTTGTGTCCTCTACAGCTAAATCGTTAAATGTGTTTTTTAATTCAATTTGAAATGTTTTCTTGTGGCATAATTTTTGAGACTTTCTGTGTTTATTCCTAAGTTGTTGTGCAAGTTTTTATTTTTATATGTCGTAATTTTAGCTTTTATTCTAATACCCAACATATAGTGGTCGCTATCATAGTCGGCACCACGGTAGGATCTTACATCTTCCTTCTATAAGAACGTGATCGATTTGGTTGACAGTTTTTCCATCTGGTGATTTCCAAGTGCCCTTATATATATCTTTATGTGGAAACAGTGCTCTTTATAACAATATTTTTGGATGTTGCAAAACTTATAAGTCGTAGGCCATTGTCGTTAGATTGTTCGTGTTTGCTATGCATCCCAATGGTTGGTGCAAAAATAACCTCCCGTCCAATCTTAGCGTTAAAATCGCCCAACATAATTTTTGTATCATACCTTGGTAGCTGATCGTAAACTAAGTCGAGGAGTTCATAAAATTCATCCTTTTCGTTCTCGTCAGCTACTTCGGTAGGGGCATACACGTTGATTAAAGAGATGTTAAAGAATTTACTTCTAATACGAAGAGTTGAGATTCTGTCAGATATTACTTCAAAACGAATCACGTTCCCTAATAGCCTATTTGCAACTAAAAAGCCCGTGCCGCGTTTATGACATCCAGATTCACCGCCGACGTTTTTTACGGCGGCGTTAAAGTTAGCCATTTCAAATTATTTTCCCCGTTTTTTTCACATTTTCCTCTATTTCTTCGCTCCTATTAGTCTTAGCGTGATTGAATATATCCTTCCTCGATAAATGGGCTATCTACTACGAATAATAAAACCAGGAAACGTAACTCCCATACTAATACAGTCTTAAATTTGGTTCCATTCGAACTATCATGTAACGTCAGCCTTTGTACCGCTCAAGGTCACCTAAATATTGCAAATGTATGAAAAGTGAACCTAAGGTACACTTTTTTGACAAGTATTTTGGAGCATGCTTTTTGACGGAGTTATTCTTCCTTAGTTTTTTATTATTCGTAGGCTATCTAACCCTGAAAGATTTATCAAAATCCGTTGCGTAGTTTTAAAGATTAAAGGGAACAAAGGGACATGAGGGAAAAAAAGCGACTTTGTTTTATGTTGTTTGTATTATATTTATATAATCTATCTTCTATACTTATAATAAAATCGTAGAGGTACAATTTTTGTACATTAAAAATAAAAATAAAAACGAGTCAGGGGCATCTTAGAAGAGTAGTAGAACACATTTTTACTGTTTTTGAAATTTTTGTTTCTCTGTCTTTTGTTTTGTTTGTCTGTTTGTCTGTTTGTACAGGCTAATCTCTGAATCCGCTTGAACGATTTCAATGAAATTTGGCATGGTAATACTTTACATCCCTGGTCAACATCTTAGATACTTTTTTTTAACCGACTTCCAAAAAAGGAGGAGTTAATGTTTACTTTGCTGTTTGTGGTCCGATTTTCAAAATTCTTTTTTTGTTGTATAGATTGTTAACCCAAATTTGATACCATGTTTACAAAAACGGTTCACTTGATAATAATTTTCTCGGGATCGGGACGTATCGATGGAACTCTTTTACAACAAAAACATTACAGCAATTTTCACTTTTTTTTAAGTAAAATTAACATAACATGCCACCAACAAAGTAAGATTTGCACCAAGGCATATCCCAGGGTATAGGGCTTCCGAAGGTTCCGTTGCTGAACGGAACTCCTGATTCCTTATAAGAAGATAATATATTATGTAGCTGGTTCAGCATTGTTTAAAATACTGGAAGCACATGCCACTATGTCAATTATATTAATCATCATGATCACCACCATCATTACACCATCCATAACCACATTATGATGCTTTTATTGATTTTTTTGTATTCTTTTGCATAAAAAGGATTTATTGATAATAATTATTTCGCCGTCTCTGTCCAATTTCTTTGTAAATTTATTAATTTAAGGGCTATAATTTGTATTTGATGCGATGCAGTTGCGAAAGTGGAAATTTCATAATGGGATCCGTGAGGTATTGAAAAAACTTCTCGAATTTTAGAAAGTGTGACTTTCGCAGTTATGATCGCGAAGGTGGAAATTTCATTGGGAACTATGAGTAATGGAATTAAAGGAACTCCTCGAAATTTAAAACGTCGCACAAAGTGATTACCAATTCTAGCCAAGGTCGATCTTTAAAACTTTTCCCTAATATTCGTGAACAATTATCCAAACACTGGATGGATATTGACCACTGCGTATCTCAATTCGTTACCGGCCATGGAAATTTTAAAGACAAACTTTACGGATCTAAATTACTAGCATCGGTCGAGCACATAGGTAGAATATGTGCTCAACCGAAGGCAGTATGTTTGAAAAAACCGCTCATCATGTTCTCTGGGAGAGTTTTTTCTGCCAAAACGAAAGAACTACAATGCTAGACCACCTACAGTGTAAATTTAATGTCGCATACTACGTTGATATCGTGGACAGCGCTATAGGAACTTCCGTGCCTTCAAGCGTTTTTGTCACAATTATTATTGGCAACAGTCTACTGTCTAACACAACAAATTCCAATATTAACCCTGCAGTGGTCGCGCACCTGAATGTGACGGGAGTGGTCGCGCGGACTACATACGTAGTCCAATTTTAAATAAAGATAAAAACATGGTAAATAATAGTTTTGTTATTTTTCTTATTAAAATATAATAAGTATATACATCTTTATCAGAAAAAATTAACAAAAATTAATCACGACCTCTGTATTGATAGTAATTAAAATAACAAAAATAAAGAGCTTGACTGCGCTTGATACTCTTCGCTATCGCCATCGACTTCATTCAACCACGCCTCAATGTATGCAGCTTGTCGTTCGGCTATTTTTTATCCAAAGATATAAAGTAATATTATTTTAAAACAAATCAAAATTATAAAACACAGTTTATTTTACTAGTATAAAGTAATATAATATTTAAATACTATATTACTTAATTATACGGAAATAATAAAAAATTGAACCAAAAAAAATACTTACGTAATGGGTCGCGCGGACTACACCTGTAGTCCACGATATTTGAGGGGCTATTTATTGCGTTACGAAAATACGCGACAGGGGCTTGCGCTGCACTGAATGTGTAGCTAGATAGGTCATTTGAAAGTATCTAGAGGCGCAAGAGACGCACGCTTATAGTTTTTGAGAATTTTTTTATTTAGTTTACGTGGACTACATATGTAGTCCACGCGACCACTCCAGGGTTAATAATTTAGCTATATATATCAAAGGCTTTTCGAGGTTGGATGCCGCTGTCGATCCTGGTGACACAGGAGATACAGTGGTGGGAATGTGTGATGGCCGGTGGGCTGACGCCCATAAAGAAATTACCCTTTGGGTAAGTAAGTAAACAACTTCAAGCGTTATTTTATTCTGGTTTAATTGTAGGTTAGGAATCTGAGAGTAAGAGGTAGATTAAAGAAGGATAGATGCCTATATTAAATCCTGTCTTCTGTAGTCTATCCTCTATCTCCGTCACATGTTCCTTACCCCGGCCCCTGTCCTGTGGCCTCCATCTCCTGTCCACGCCAAGCGGTCTTCGAAGATAGGATTTTTCAAAACGATAAGTATCTGTGGTTCAAATTTCCTGGGTCTTTGATGTAAATTAAAAATTTCGTGTGTAATATAGATCCAAATAAAATAGTCGTAAATGGGTGTTCAATTTTCTAAATCTCTATTATAATAATTAATAACATACATTCACGCGGACGAAGTTGCGGGCAACAGCTAGTATGTATAGATATTACTAGATTACGAGACGCCAGCTAATCTGTTGTGCCACGACAACAACCGTGAGTCGCACATTTTTTCGGAATAAAAGTATCCTATGTCCTTTCCCGGGACTCAAAGTATCCCCATTCCTAGCAAAATAGGTTCAGCGGCTTAGGTGTGCCGTGTGAAGAAGTAACAGATAGACACATTTTCACATTTATAATGTTTAGTATGGATGCTAGTAGTTTTATGTTTAACTAGATGACGCCCGCAACTCCGTTGCTCCAAAATGGTTAATTGCGCGGGAACCGTACATTTTTCTCGGATAAAAAGTATCCTATGTCCTTTCCCAGGACTCAAGGTCAAACAAACATTTTTTACCGAGCCGACAGACAGTCAGACAGACACACTTTCGCATTTATAATATTAGTATGGATATTAGTATGGATTAGTATGGATGTATCCATGTGAAGTTACACACCAAACCACACACCACGAAAGCTTGTAAGGCGTTTAAAATATATCGTTAATGTTAACAACAAGGTGTAATATGACCTATAGCCTCAACACAAAACTCGGTTCGCTATTTTTTGGTCCAATATCCTTTTACCTTCTAAAATTTTGCAATGCATTCCGTTTAAAAACGCCAAACATTTTATACCGAGCCGACTTTTTTCTAACAAAAAACATCGGGTCTAAACAAAAGCGTGCTCACGTAAGGAAATGGACTCTACAATGCTTCCATTTGTAGCCCTCAGAGGTTAAATATCCGAGGTTGAAACAATACACGATCTGATTTACTATACTGTACTCGGCGAAACATGGCGGTTGCAGTCATTGACCCCCTGTAAAAATCTTGTTATTTTCTATACAAATTGATAACATCTGACACTTCATTGTCAATTGCGGTTTATAATATAGAAAATGACAAGTTTTTGACAGGGAGTCAATGACCGCTACCGCCACATTTCACCGAGTACAGTAGGTATAGTATTTATAAACGCTGGGTTGGACCAAAGTTTACAATTATAATGATTTAATGTAGGATTTAATGAAGACGTATTTGTAGTAGAATATCTACCTACTATTAGAGAGTTGATAAAATAATATTTGATCATTTGCCTTTTTAATAATATTTTTTTTGTTTTTTTTTTTGTGTGACTAGTCATTCGTTTATATAAATAAGAAATATTGGAACGAAGTTCCTTGTTTATTATTTATTTACAATGCGGCCCGGTTAACTTTGTATCTCTTCCCTATGAACCTTCCTTGGGCTTCATGAATATTCAAATTAATAAAATTCAAGAATATTTCAAAACTAAAATTAGCCAAATCCGTTCAGCTATTCTCGAGTTTTAGCCAGACTCGACAGTAACAACAATTTGTAATGATATTTCATACTCCGAAATGTTTGTGACAAGCCTCTTTAAAACTTGAATTATAAAGCACTGGAAATTACCTTAATAGGTATTCTTAGAAAACCCAGCGTTGGTGGAAGCAAATTTACTAAGCTAAGTGCATGACTTGAAAATTAAAAGAGTTTCAAAAGAATTTCAGGTGGTCTTACAAAGTTATTTCGGGAAACATTATGCAATTTCATTTTGAGTAAAATTGATACAAACTATTTTATAAAGTTACTTTTCCAGCTTTATTTTAATAGCTGTTGCCAGAAACTTCGATGCGCCAAAATTTCGTACGTTTACAAAGACAAAATTTTCTAATTGTAATCCGATGCTCATAAAATATGGTTATTATATGCATTAAAAATTTTATATTAATATTGAATCTTAATTAAAAATAATATTATTGTAGCACGTCCATCGTGGGTATCGCAAACACGATAGATTTTCAATTGTTACGCGGCAGCCGGCTGCCGCTTAGGGATTCCAGTGAACCAAGAGAATTCCTTTGACAGTGAAAGATATTCGACTTCTCTACAAGAATACTATATTTTTTGGTCGGCTACTTCGCCACGTAGGCTTCCTTTGTCAATAGTTATATTTTAAAACAGAATAATTTTGTAATCTCGGCATCAAAACCAGTAATAATTATGCAGAAAATAAATACTTTTACATTAGCAGTTTATGCAAAGTATTCTTTAACTAATGACAATGTAGCGACACAGCTGATTGGAGCTTACCAGGTTTTAACGCCAGCACACTGACCAGTATCGGTGACCCCTAAATGAAGCCTTCACCCACGTTGTTGTATGAAACGTGCTGGTCAACAGAGATCTAACTAAGCTGGTTTTGTGATACACAGAAGAATTTGCATATGAAAGCGATGCTTATCACAAACTACGCTTGAAATATATTTTACCTGTACTCTTTATTAAAGTTTTATAAACAAAGTTAAAATAAATAGCTATCTATACGTGTTACAAAGGTTAAAATTTAGTAGAAGTTGTTAAGCCCGTCACAGACTTAGCTATAATATATATTAATATTTTTATAGCTAGGCATATTACTATATATTTTCTGTACTAATTTTCGCGTGACCGTGCGGTATACTCAGCTATAATATATATTTTTGTGACATGTGGATTTAGTATAGAAAATATATAATAGTAATATGCCTAGCTATAAAAATATTAATATATATTATAGCTAAGTCTGTGACGGGCTTTAAACTAATAATATGTATTCTGTGGTAGAAGTAGATATAATACAGGATGTAACAAAACCAAGTGATAATACTTAAGGGAGTGTACGTGTTCCTTGTAGAGAGTTCACTGTGAAAGTAGCAACGCAGAATGACCATTTTTTTCACTTTTGTATGGGGAAACTCGTGACGCTCGGGCCCTTGCCCATACAAAAGTGAAAAAAAGGTCTTTAATCATCGCTGCTACTTTCACAGTGAACTCTCTACAACGAACACATAATACACACCCTAAAGTATTATCACTTAGTCCTGTTACACCCTGTATAGAAGATAGTAGGTGCTTGTTGCCATGTTTGTATAGACATAAATAATAAATAAATTAACATCTTACTTATTAATAAATAAATCAACATAAATATAAAATAACATCTTCAGTGTGGTAGTAGTTTAGGCTCTGGATAAACACATACGCTACTTTTATTTCAAAAAAGTAAATGTTCCTGTTTTAAATTAAAAATTGTCCTGTCCTGTTAAAAATTGTCCTGTAATAACCAAGTGTGGCGGTACCCACAATTCGTGCATCCAAACATTCCTGCATCGCGCTATCGAAGTTTTCTGAGCGCGTCGGCATCTATTTATTACACTGTGGTGTTGGTATATATACGACAGCTGAAATGTATCATGTGGGCTCCGGCCTGACCGAACATAACACCTCGCTCGGTTGAAAAATCTTCCTTTGCGGCCTCCACGCATATCCCACACAAGTTTTAGGCCTAAAAGCTAGTACCTCCAGCTAGACAGAGTAAAAACTATGATCAGAGCTCAAACTTCAATAATAGCATCTTTAAATTCCATCGCGTCGTATAATATTTTCTCGGTAAAGTTTATAAGAACGGAGTTAGCAGATTTCTTTCATAAGAGACAAGGTTTGATTAATGGAGGCATCAATTGAGATCGATAGTGCGCCCATTTGACGTATTGCTGCCGAGTTCATCAAGTTTGATTCTAGGGGCTAGAAGTCCATACTAATATTATAAGACGCGTAAGTTGTTAACCGACTTCAAAAAAAGGAGGTTATCAATTCGACGTGTATGTATGTAATATTTCCAGAACTGCCCAGTTTTTGTATATTTTAGTTAGTCTACATCAGCGTCTGAACAAATGTGCCAAATTTCAAAAGTGTATGTATGTTATGTATGTATGTTTTTATGTTTGTGTTCGCATATCTCCGGAACTTCAAGTCCGATTTCAGTAATTCTTTTTTTGTTGTGTGCAAGTTTCATCAAAATCGGTTCAGTAGTTTTGGAGATAGGGAGTCTTAATTCTCAATTACGTACAATTTTGAAGTCGGTTTTATCTTTTTAAAATACAGTTATGTAGCTGGATATGTTAGCTAGATGATGAAGTAGGTAAGTTATAGGTTTACCAGAATCTGATGGCATATTTTGAGAGCAAATTTTCAAAAAATATTATCCTTGATAATTGGATAAATTGTTATATTTGCTATGTTCACACAGAATCAGCCGTTATAAGGAAAAAAAAGGTTTTATTCCAATTGCCTGCTACTAAAACTGCTAGTCAATTTCTTTTCTCACTTTTTCTTTTTGCCATCAGATTCTGATAGACCTATACATGATTTCTTCAAAATATAGAGGGAAAAGAGCTCTTATGTTGTAAAATGTTAGTTACCCGCTTCATCCACTCATTTATTCAAATGAGAGTTGGCATTTCGAAGACCAGGATCACAACACTAAGGGCGTTTTCACATTATCCGATCCGATATCATCGGATATCAGTTCATGCATTTTACTTACCGCGATATCGGATCGGCGTCCGACACCGATATCGGATCGAATAATGTGGAAACGCCCTTAGTATTGTGATCCTGGTCTTCGAAATGCCAATCATTTTCCAGTGCTGCTAGTGTTATGAGCGGTAGCTATTCGATTCCCATCTTTTTCGCCAAATACAAAAAAAACTGGAGTAACAAAGATATTTAATCAATGTAGAGTTTCTGACATCCATTTTACATAATATTACTTATATACTGACTTCATAGCGTATAACATACCTTTTTAATCCTTCAAGCCCCATAAGAGCACCGGTGATCGCGACAACAATAGAATAACAATATATTAACTTTCGGAATATCACAGAAAACAATATCGTCAGCTACAAAACTGTGATTTATGTTTCGTCCACAAATCCATACATAAAAGGTAGACAAGAGGACAGCATCTGTCGTTAAGTCGTATGACAAATTGCACTCGCGTGGCGTAGCTTGTTGTTTTGTATCACTTTGGACGTATTTTGAATAATTGATTGTTGGATGTTGGGCTTCATCTACTGCAGTTCAGCAGTAATAGTTTTCAGGCGGTATTTTATCAAAATTTCAATGGCTAGGGTCAATTCAGACC
Organism: Polyommatus iphigenia; assembly: GCA_963422495.1. Classification (NCBI taxonomy): domain Eukaryota; kingdom Metazoa; phylum Arthropoda; class Insecta; order Lepidoptera; family Lycaenidae; genus Polyommatus; species Polyommatus iphigenia. Next base: position 42,121,090 of record OY730180.1, on the reverse strand, counting down.
GCAACGCGACGCGTAGATGCGTTTGTATGGATTTGACAGATTTGCAAGACGTCTCACGCAATTGAAATCTATCAATTTAGTACAAAAGAAATGCATCTACGCGTCACGTTGCGGTTTGAATTGACCCTTAGAGCCTGTCCACATGGCGCGTTGAGTCGACGCCGCGCTGCCATTTGCATACGAGTAGCCGGCTACACGGGCGCTGCGTCATCGCAGCGTTATTACGAAGCAGTCACGTCAACACCCCCGCTTCGTCTCGGGGGCTGCTGTCCGTCATGTGTGCGTTGCGCGGTACTATCACGACGCAGCGCGCCGTGTGAACACCTTGATTATTTGTAAGAAAAGAACGCAACGGCAGCGCTGCGTCGACGCAACGCTGACGCAACGTGCCGTGTAGACAGGCTCTTACTTCGAATATTTTACGAAACATTCGAGCAAATAAAGTTTTAAAATGACAGTCAGTGATAGTAGTGATAAAAATTGTCCCACTCTAAATTTTATCATTTCTACAATTGACTGGTTTCAATTTGTTCCCGTAATAGTACAATAATTGGTTGACCAAAATTGAAAAGGGTGAATCGATGACTCCAAAATTAATCCGTTAAAGTATTCATAATTTAATTATTTCCCAATTTACCTTTGGGTTTGTAATATTTTAGCAAGTTGGCAGAACAAAATTTAGGGTCTTTCGAGTCGAGTAAGGCTCAGAATTAAATTGAACTTCGGACAAACCTTTATCAGATAGTTTCAAAAGTTTCGGATGGGCCCTCAGAGCATAAAGGTCAGGTCGCACTAAGAGCAGCTCTGCAGCGTAGCGATGCGGCACTTCATGTCTCTTGTAGTGGAATGCCGTGTATTTCAAATTACCAAACCCACTTGAAACTCATTAACTGCCCTGAAATAAAAAAAAAATATATAAAATTTATATTTCGACCTTCATGATTGGGAAAAAATACTTATTTATTCCTTCGATCGGGGATTCTTGGAAATGCTATTGTATTCTATTGTTGTCGCGATCACCGGTACTCGTATGGCTTGATGGGTTAATTGCATTTTACTCCATAGTTACAACCAGTAGAAACTTCATAATTTAATTCTGATTGAATCGATGGAACCTTTTGTGAATTCACAAAGGGTCCTGTGACATTTTAAGAGATACGCGGCGGGAAGCAGCTCATTTAAAATACAGTAGACCGCCGCTGGAGAGGAAACACCGCTACGGGTTCCTTCACGCTTTTTAAATCCATTGAATTTGTCGTGTAAGTGCTTTACGTTGTAAATTTAATATTGCTGAATTGTTTAATATTCGGTCATAAATCTACTATTGAGGGACTCGAGACAAAGGAGAGGAGTGATTGGAATGAAAATTAGGTAAATTATGGCAATACTAGATGATGTCCTGCAACTCCGTTGCACTAAAATTCGTTTACACCGCGGGTACTGTAGATTTTCCGGGATATAACGAATCCTATGTCCTTTCTCGGGACTCAAAGTATTTTCATACCAATCAGCAAAGTCGGTGCAGCGGTTTGGGCAGGAAGAGGTAACAAACAGACAGACAGACACACTTTCACATTAATAATATTAGTTTGGAAGTATGCATAATAATCTATACATATTATAAAACAAAGTCGCTTTTTTTCCCTCATGTCCCTTTGTTCCCTTTAATCTTTAAAACTACGCAACGGATTTTGATGATTTTTTCAGTGTTAGACTAATAGGAGCGAAGAAATAGAGGAAAATGTGGAAAAAACGAGGAAATTATTTGAAAGGGCTAACTTGAACACGCTAATTTCAGGAACTACTGGTCCGATGTGAAAAAAATTTTCAGTGTTAGTTAGCCCATTTATTGAGGAAGGATATAGGCTATATTTTATAACGCTAAGACTAATAGAAGAATGTGGAAAAAACGTGGGAAATTATTTGAAAGGGCTTATCTCGCGAACTACTGGAGCAATTTTTATGTTAATAGGCACAGATAAGAAGTAGACCACGTGAAGGATCATAAGCTATCGATTTTAATCATTTTGTCAGTTTTATTTTATACCCTTGCGACGCCGGGGCGGGTCGCTAGTTGTACATATTTTTATATAATTTTCACTGTATTGATTCCGTTGTCCGGTCTTGGATTTGGTTCTTTCGCGCGTTGGTAATATAATATTGTTACCAAGTTTGGTCAGGAGTTAGGACAATCACGTGATTGTCTGACAAGTGAGACTTTTTACATGCCCATGCGCCACATGGATCATGTGTCGCATGGGCATGTAAAAAGTCGGTGCTGCGCCTGATCTCTCTCCTATCGTGTTGGTCATTCGTGCCACTGTGTTACCAGAGCAAAGCAGGAGAGTATAAGTGCTCCAGTGTACTGCGCACACACTTGAGCACTATGAATTCACTCCTTCCTATCTTTTGAAGTTAAAACCGGCCACTGTCACGGAAACCAGTGTAGTATAATATTACTGTGGCATTCTAATTTTATTACTGTAAGCATAAAATAACCGAAATAGGTACAAATAAAAACCAACAAATTCCAACGATATGTTTATGGATAATAAGCCGCACAGCGAACTGTTTTTCTGTTTCAACTGGAACTGTGAGGCAATTTGTTCAGGAATTTACATAGACTCAACAATGCCAAAACTGCAAGCTTTGTCTGGAATAAAACAGGAGCTCATTTTGTATACCGAGATCACCGCATTGCACTACCTGTGACAAGAGGAAAAAATATATGGGTATTGTTTCGAAAATGTCATAACCAAAAGCTATTCTCATCTTTTGGGTAATCATTTAGATTTATTTTTGATGGAATTTTGAACTACTGCCACAGACATAGATCAAGATAGATACCGCATGTCGTTCCATTTGTATGAAAACGAGCGTGTGTCATTTTTTTACTACCTACTGTGACGTACCTACCGATGATAAGAAACGTGTGCATTATCAAGGCCAACGTTTCTATTTGAATTTCTACAGCTGAATACGGCACTTTTAGGCATTTAGGCATTTTTAAAATTCCGATTGACATCCGATTCCGATAGCAGACTAAAGAAAAGACTTTCGAAAGACGAGCATTGCTCGTCGTTTGGGAACGTGATATGGCACGCGAAGTACATACACATGCGGTATCTATCTTGATCTATGTCTGTGACTACTGCATAGCTTTTATTGCGGGCTTTGAGCGCGGCGACCGAATCAAGAAATCCCGTAACGAAAAAACCTAACACACTTCATATTATGTACAACACAATATGCCGTCGGTACGGCGCGCGGCGCGCGACGTTGCCAGACTTCGGCTCGGTGTTTGTGTGCGTGCGACGAAAAATGTTATGTAATAGCTTTACCCCGGCAGTCCCCGAGTACCACGCGTGTTTTTTAATTATGCAAATCGAGTCAAGTTTTTCAATAATGATACGTTTATTAGCAATGTAAAATAAATGAGTTTGGTTTTTAAAGAGAAACAGTTGACGTCCGTTACTCTGGTTAACAAGTGCAATTTTCGTCAAAACCTGATCTCATGCACCGAAAATTATGATTTTGGTCTCATTTGATTCGGAATACCATCTAGAACATTCTATCAAAATTCCAAGAGGGGCTGAAAAAAAATGCAAAATTTATAAACAATTAAGTAAACATAAAAAGAAGGGTTTGGTTTTTTTTAATATTTCGAAAACTATTTGAGATAATCAAAATTTGAAAATAGATCCTTAAAGAACAGGAAATTTCCTAAAAAAAATCTTAGATCCTGGAACCTTACCAATAATCCTTATAGCTTTAATTGAGCGGCGAAAGTAACGGTAAAACCGCGTGGTTCGGGTTTCGCGTGATTTGCCGCAATCTGCTACGTGAACTAAAAAAATATTTTAAGTAATTAAATATTAATATTAAGGTATAAAAAAATTTGGGTACTAAGTAGACATATCAATAAACAATAATCCGTTAACAAAGATAAATTATCACAATTTGTTTAATTATTATGCTTTTCTTAATTTGCTAATAGTCACCATTTTAATGTTAACATAAAAACGCTGATTATTTCTAAACTAGAAATCTAGAAATTTTTATTATTCTTTTGAGCTAATCTTAAAAGGGCTTAGAAGAGATTTCCGTTGAAAAAATTCTCTTATTTTATTTTTCACTTTTTTATTAACATTCAAAGGCATTCCAAAATTATTCATGTAAATAAAGCAATTACGGTACTTTTATATCCAATTATTGTTACTATTTTGTTTTGTTGTTGTTAGAAGCCAGATAACAATATATATTTTTATATTTATAACTAATAAAATTTAAATAATCATTTTTATTGATGAAAAAACCCTAATTGCTTTATTTACATGAAAATTTCATGAATGCCTTTGATTGTTCATAAAAAAGTAAAAAATCAAAATTATTGAATTTTTCCACTGGATATCTCAACTCATTTGGAACGTCATATATCTTGGAAACAAAGGCAAACTATTCAGTTTGGAACTCCCCGTTCCCTTAACATTTAAGTGGAAAAAGTTTTGAGCTTTTAAAAAACTTTTCGATACTGATTGTATTGAAAGTTGGAGTCGTGTCTACGTTTCCAATGAATCTTGTTTTCGAGTCACATTCGGAATAAAAGGAGTGGTAATTTTGGAGCAAACTTGGTCCTCGGTTCGGACGAACTTCCCCTGTATATTTTGTATGAATGCTCAGCTGGATTGCTAGACAAAAGAGCTTTGAATAACTTATGCGGCCAAAGATGTTTTGTCAGGCTTAGCATTGAGTTTAAATTTGATTAAGAAACTTTGTTTATTTAATACAAAATATTATGTTTTATTTAGTTTTTTTTTTCTGTTACCAGCAACTTAATTACAGAAAAAAAGAAAAAAAAAGAAAATTGCTGATTGTACAAATGTGCCCAATTACACAAATTAACCAAAACATAGAGAAAGTAAGTGTAGCCAAGGATCGGTGTGATAATCCGTAACAACTGTAAATAATAGTCCTGTAAACATTTAAAAAATGTTTGATAACTAAAAAACCCGCAGAAAATACGATAACTGCATTTCCCACAAAGCAAATAACATTTCTAGAACATTAATTAAGAGTGGCCGAACAAAAAACGACGCGATAGCTTATGGAAGCTTCAGCATGTGTTGCGTTTATTATTGTGTCTGCTCTGTTGTGGGCAATGTAACGTAAAAAATGTTAGGTACATTTTGTTAAATATTATGTGCAGTAGAAATACGGGAATAAATCTAGGTAACGTTTTAAAAAACTTTTGAAGTAGGTGCTAAAAGAATTTTGGGGACCCACTTTTTTAAGTAAAGGCTATTATTATTTAAAAAATGCACAACTCAATCCCTTCTAATATCACAAATTTTAACGTCAGTTTGCTTGTTACTTTTACGTGAAAACTACTCTTACCTTTATCATAAAACTTGTTTTTTTTTTAAATTACAACCGTAAGGCGAAATTATTATTTTTTAACAAAAAATTAAAACCGACTTCCAAGGTAAAAACAAAAGTAATAATTATTCTTAATCTAAAAAGAATCAAATAATTATTCTTATTCCTTATTATAGTGGTGTCTTCAGACTTCGCCTAAACCTCAACTATTTCTGTACTCAATCTTCGTACTTTTGAAGTCGGTACCAGCCCGGAAAAGTTCTGAGATCCTTGGCATAGCAGTTACGCTAAGGTAAGCTGGTACCGACTTCAAAAGCATGAAGATTGAGTACAGAAATAGTTGAGGTTTAGGCGAAGTCTGAAGACACCACTATAATAAGGAATAAGAATAATTATTTGATTCTTTTTAGATTAAGAATAAGTATTACTTTTGTTTTTACCTAGGAAGTCGGTTTTAATTTTTTGGTAAAAAATAATAATTTTACCCTTTTTAGTTACATAATATGAGACGACAAGGCTATAATATGTATTATAGCTTGTTGTCTTAGGGTGAAATCTATAGAGCGATCTTAGACTTAACTCAGACTTTACTTCAGACTTTACTTTACAAAATCTTAGCTAAACTTAAGCTTAGCAAAATCTTAAGTGAATAGGAGGACCCAACAATGGATTTTGGGTCCTCCTATTCACTTAAGATTTTGTTAAGCTTAATCTAAGCTAAGATTTTGTAAAGTAAAGTCTGAAGTAAAGTCTGAGTTAAGTCTAAGATCGCTCTATAGATTTCACCCTTAGAGTTGTACATATTACTAGCGGTCGCCCGCGGCTCCGCCCGCGTGGATGTCGGTTACGGCTGCAAAAAGCCTACCCAGGAAAGACTCGGTCAGGAAAATGATTCCCAGGTCAATTCACAGACTCCGACACTGACATCGACGACGCGGACGCAGTCATTATCCGAAGGGTGTACAGTGCACACTGCACATATTATTGTCTTCCTCCCGCAAGCAAGCGCATCCCGCTTGGTGACGCCCACTATCGTAATATTTTAATTTCGCCATAATTTCAAAACCAAACGTCCAATTTTAATCATTCAAAGACCAAATTTTATCTACATAAACTGTACTTAGTGATGAAATAATTTATTTTGATAAGGATTAATGGCATGAGTAAAGTAAACGCGTTTGAATGTTGTCCAAAAAAATTCAAGATTTTTAAATAAAAAAATGGTTATTGTGCCTCAGTCGACATAGATAAGTATAGTGTGTTGCGGATTTTTTTGTAGATATTTATAAGATCTATAATAATTAGAACATTTTATGGTTCTATCTTTTATAGTTTCGGCAGCGTACGCAAAATAAATAACTTTTCTGGTTGATTTTTTCACCTGGCGTCCGAAAAACCCAAATATCTTACGAAACCCTATTTTTTCCAAAATAAAATTTAGCCTTTGTTCAGCAGAAATAATGCAGGATTTGCTTGGAGTAGTTTAAATAAAGCCAAAATCCTCAAACTTGTATCTATAAGGATTCAAAAGTTCTGTTGTGTACCTTCAGAACCAGGGTATATCCTGGTGCAAAATCTTACTTTTTGGTAGTATATGCCTAAAATACTTTAGAAAAAATCAAAATAATCATATGTTCCCATATAAATTTCAAGGAGTCCCCTCGATTCCTCATAGATCCCATCATCAAATCACCACTTTTGTGAATATGGTACCAACCTCGGATTCAACCCTGTACAACAACAAAAGAATCATGAAAATCGGTCCATAAACGGCGTAGTTATGGTTGAACATACAAAAAAAATATATATAAACAGACGAACATATAACCTCCTCCTTTTTGGAAGTCGGTTAAAAAGCGGACCAACGTTTTCTTCCCAGGAGTCCTAATATACGAAGCTAGTTTATCATAATCCAAACATCTTAAGGTACATTCCGATACGGATATAAGACTTTGATGGTATAGAATATCAAAATTCTAGGCTATAATAATATATTATCCGTAGAACATTTTATGATTGTCTCATCAGTATAAAGTTTTTAAGAGGTCTTTACACGCCGCGCGCTCCGCGACACAAAAGGTATGTTTACTCAAGTAAAAAGCTTCTGCATTTTTAAGCTACTTCATGTCAGCCGCAGCGAATGGGTTTTTTAATTTTCCCCCTACAAGAACTCATATTTGCTCGGTAATATTGAATTTTATTGACTTTCTTCCTGCGCTTATGAAAATTGTATGAACTAGTGCTGGTTAAAAAATATGATGGCAGATCCAATAATATGGTATATTTAATTGAAGTTGACCCGAAGAGGTTGTTCTGCCACAATACAAGGTGTAACAAAACTCTAAGTGATAATATTTTAGGGAGTGTTACATGTGGTGTGTTCCTTATCCTTAATTCACTGTGAAAGTAGTTTTTTTTTTATTATTTGTATGGGTAAGCGCCCGTTCCATTCAAAAGTGGAAAAAAAATTACTGTTTCAGTGCTGCTACTTTGACAGCAACATTATTATAGGAGACACATTATTATCACACCCTGAATTATTATTATCACTTGGTTTTTTTCCCCTTTTTTATTAGACATGCATAATTATTATTTAGTCTTCCTAGGTTTCCCTCTTGAATCAGTCCGTGTATTAAAAACGGCACAAAAATCCCGGTTACAAAATGTACTTATATAAAAAAAATATAAAATGTTGCTTTTTAAAATAATAATATCGATATAAATAAAAATGAATTTTAATTTTTTTTTTTAATTTTTTAGTCTCGCTAAAACTCGAGAACAGCTAAGCCGATTTGGCTTATTTTATTCTTGAAATATTCGTGGCGGTCCAGGGAAAGTTTATGAGAAAAGTGATACGAAGTTCACCTGGTCATCTAGTTATAAAATATTATATACAAGAAGCCACATCTTTTCAGCCAGAAACCTAGAAAAGGAAAATTAAAAAGTAAAATAAAACAGCAATCCACTCCGAGTCAAAGCACTTCAGTTAAAAGCACATTAAGTTACGAAATCACGTACCACTGATCTCTCCATTCGTCCTTATTTAAAGTGAAATAGTTGGCAAATGAAAATCGAATATTTCAATTAATCGCCCATCTGTCGCGTTAACGTAAACATTTGCATGAAATTGAATTTTCCATCTTGTTTTGGATTCGGGTGTTTGGTTTTGAAAAGGTCATGGCATGGTAACGCACCTGCAGCTCTTCTAATGTTGCAAGTATCCATAGGCGATGGTACAGTTACCATCAGGTGACCCGTTTGCTCGTTTGCCCCCTTATTTTATAAAAAAATGGTTGTGGAAACAGGGCAAAAGATCTCCTTGAATATTTTTTTTTAATGTAACAAGCCAAAGTAACAGACTGATAATAAGTTTCCAATTATTATTATTGGTGTGATGAAAGTCTTCATTTGGCACTGTATAATTCTTATTGAAGACGTAAGTAGATATGGTGGCTATAGCTAACAATTTGAAAATTTCGTTCTTTTTTGAATAAAATAGGCTTTAGGAAAATGATTTTAAATAAAAATGAGGATTTTACGAGTATGTTTAGCCAGATATATTAGCCAGACGATGAAGTAGGTAAGTTACAAGGTTTATGCAATTATAAAAGAAAAAATGAGTAATTTCCTTTATGTTTCAAAGTGTTAGTTATCTACTTTATCCACTGAAGTCAAATTGAAGCGTAACCATACTATTACATTGCAGACGAATTTCGCAAACAGACATATTGGATTATAACCCAAGAGCCAGCAACAGCCAGACTTTCCTCATTTTATAAAAGCTGAAAGTCTAATTCCTTAAGGAAGTTTAAGGATGTCTGGCAGTAGGAAGCAACTGTCAAAAATGACCGGCAATGGAAGACGAGATTTCTACAGTTAGACCAAAGAAAATAAGATGAAAAAATTGAGCTTTACTCTTTATCGAAGGTCAATTAAACCTTCACAACTGGATGCCTCCTATAATAACTGCAACCGAAACTCCACAGTTGCTGGTCGTTCTACAAGAGTTATAAACAGATAAACTTTCAGGTTTTAATGACGAAAGTCTGGCTGTCGCTGGCTCTTGGAGCATATCCGCCTCGAAAATTCATAATATGTTATTAGAAATTCACTTCCGAATGTATTTTGGATGATTAGACACGTTCAATAGCATTGAAATATGAGCTAAATATTTGTTGAATATAAACTAAATATTGGAATGTATGCTTATAATTTAATTGCATTCTGAACATGTCCATATTATTGATACTATGGTCTATTAAATATTTTAACTAACAAATTGAGAAAACTATTGCAACAGTATTAGAGCCCCCGCAGACTGCAGACTTTTAGTCGGCCGATAGTTTGTCGGTTGTCCAAATTAGGGTTTCAGTACATTACTATCGTCCGATACAAATCGTTCAAGGTTCTTAGTAAAATTATAACCATTTTTAGAGGACGTATATTTAAGGCATTCTTTATAAATAAATTGTAAGTGTCATTTGCAATTTGCAAATACACTTCGGAGGTTCATTCTTCGTACATTTTGTTTTCATATTAATTCTCTTTCATTCGACATTCATAGTATTTCATAGTGACTTGTAATGGCACTGGCAAGTGATGTACTAAGCTCAAAATTTCATAAGTGTGACCATACTACAATAAGTGAACCATATAAACGTTGCGAGGAATGTTAGCTTATTTGGGCAAAACTCGCTCAGCAGCGGTGTGATTCTATTATGTATCTAAAAAAATACATTTAGAAATTTAAAAAAACCCCGCCAAACAACTTTAAAAAGTAATGAAATAATATTTACAGCCTTTAAGTTCAAATAATTCCTAACTTGTGTAAAGTAATATTTTAGTACTTACATAATTGTTGTCAAGGTGTGTCGGGGGACCGCCAAAGAAATTACAACCTACAAATGCCAAGTCGCTGATTATCGCGATACATCTACATTAGCGGTCCCCCGACACACCTTGACAACAATTATGTACTAAAATATTACTTTAATTATTTGAACTATTTGAACTTAAAGGCAGTAAATATTATTTCATTACTTTTTAAAGTTGTTTGGCGGGGTTTTTTTTTAATTTCTAAAGAATCATGGCCAAATCTGTATAGGAGCTGGACTCGACTTTTATTTTTGATGTCCCAAAATAAACTATAGTTAGATTTGGTTGTTCTTATGCTCTAAACATAATTCCGTTTGAGACTTATGTCTAAATAGCCACGATTTCTTATAATAATTAATGACGTTTACAATTATTTTGAGGTAAGACTTAAGAACTACCTTCTTCCCGACTGCGGTGTAGCCTACAAGTGTATATTCGGCGATCTCGTTTCTAGTTATTTCAATTTTTCCTAGAGTATTACCCAAAAAATAGAACGAATGCGAATGATCGCCGGCTGTCAGAACATAACGAAACTAAAATATATTGATCTTTTTTTGTGGCTATTTAAAGACACATTTCAAATGATTTTCGATGCCTTAAAATATTAGGGAATTTTTGCTACTAATGGCATATCGGGATGCCACCGCCCACCTGGTACGATTTGGCCATTGTTCTTTAATTTTATTTCATACTTTTTAAACTTGTGTTGGTTATAATAGTGCAGAATAATTCCTATCAACAGAATCATATTCTCATGATTACCACCTATCAATGCCCTTTTCGATGAGGCCGTTAATATGAGCCCAAACATGAAACCTCCACTTTGGGTTCATACGAAGCTCGGTTCCTATAGAATCTATAAATTAATAATATAATAAAATACTATATTATTTTATTATATTATATATATATATATATATATATATATATATAATATAATAAAATAATATAGTATTTTATTATATTATTAATTTATAGATTCTATAGGAACCGAGCTTCGTATATATATATATATATATATATATATATATATATATATATATATATATATATATATATATATATATATATATATATATATATATATATATATATATATATATATATATATATATATATATATATATATATATATATATATGATAATATAATAAAATTTACTGTTTATCTACTCCTTACTCCTCTGCTCTAAGTTGGCGAGAAGTTGGATATCCTATTGATTACCAGGTGATGCTGCAGCACCAGGTCAACTTTCCGTTATCATTATACGTATATTGTATATTCACAAATGTTACGAACTAGAATGAAATATAAAACCCATCAAACGACTACAAGTTGCTAACGGCCTTTCATGAACCAGATAAACCCTGATTGTCCAGCACTGATCAGGCTGATGATGATGAACTATAGCTCAGAACACTCTCGATCATGTCAGCTTTCAAACAAAAAAAAACTAGATCAAAATCGGCCCACCCGTTTCGATGCTACGATGCCACGGACAAATACACACAGACAAACAGACAGACAGACAGACACGTCAAACTTATAACACCTCTCTTTTTTGTCGGGGGTTAAAAACACAATCAACGCAGCTCCGTTAGAAACGCAGCCTTAGCAAGTGCCAATTAAGGCGAGGTTCAACCCCAATTTGTTATTCCGTGACTCCCGGTTTACCTAGTTCCAATATAATAACGAAATGTAAAAAAATATGAGATATAAAGCACAATATTTAAAAGACTTTAAACCATAAACATTTTTATAAAACGTAATACTTTGGCTGTAATTAATTTACAAACTCACCTCCGACAAAAATCTAATTCATCGAAATATAAGTATAAACAAGGATAATTATACATTTTATTTGAATAAATTGTAAGTAAATCTATATTAAAATATTCGCAACCGAACAATTTTGTTTCTTAATATTTATTTCCAAAGATATTTAAAAAAAACATGAAAAATAGAGAAGATCCGCCCCTAGTAACTACAGTTTTATGCTAAGCTAAAATGAATCTTATTGCGATGCGTATACGCTTGGTCTTTGGTTGTGTGCAATTTTATCGTTTTGGATTGAGATTAAAAAGATTAAGGCGATATATCGAAAATAAATTATACCGCAAGGGCAATTTTATACTTAATTTGTATGACTATAAAGTCGTGAATACGCTGCGGCCAGCAGCTATCGGCTCGCTCAGAAAACATGCGACAAAACGTAATTATAATTATTTAAAAAATAACTAGGAGCATTTAAGCAAAATGCTTCTATACGATTTTGAGTTGCAAAGGTGTCTATTAGTTAGACTAATTTCCTACAATACATCTATTTTCGTTTAAAAATAATCTTCAAATTTCGTATTTTTAAGAGGTCATTTCGAAAATTAAATGTATCGAGGCAAAATACATAAATCGTGTTTCTAGTTCTTCTCAAACCTAGATAAGGCTATGAAGATATTATGTCTCATCTCATTACCAGATTTCTAACATTTCTGAGGGTCCTATAGTATTACGTCAAAAAGGACAGTTTTTTCAATTAGCTTAAGAGGCTAAAATCACAATCAACGCAGTTCGGTTAGAAACGCAGCGCAAGTGCTAAGAGGCAAGTGACATCCATCTAACTATGTCCAGCTTCTGAGTCAGAAAACCAATAATTATTGTTCGGAGCAAGTGTGACACAGTTTTGTGAGTTTGACAAACAGCTTGTATAAATTGTCCAGCGCTGCCCATTCAAGTTGTTTCTGACGTTCTTGATTTCATATTTGCTGGAAATAAATGGGCAGCGCTTTGCGGATAGCAGCGTCATAAGTTTGGCGGAAGGCGGACTTTGTCAAGGAATTCTTATTTCAAAAATGAAAAGTGATTTTAGAAGTGAATTTGATTTAAACACAACAGCTATATCCAGCAAATTGCCATTGACAAAAGAAACTACATATATAATATGTAGTTTCTTATGTCAATGGCAATAATTTGCAAAGACCTATCTTTGCAAATTGCCAATCTTTGGCAGTCAGCTTCAATTATTGTAATATTGTAATTGGTACCATAGAGATTTTGTTTGAAAATGAGCGAGGAATGACAATATATTAGGATAATAATTTTTTGTATTATTAATTGACTTTTTGAGTTCTTATAATTAGGTGTTTTTGCTTTAGACACTAACTTTTAAAACATTTGTCTAGGATTTTTTTTGGGCTGTCTGTTTTATTTCTAGCTAGATGACGTCCGCATCTCCGTTGCGCCAACATTAGTTTATCGCGCAGGAACTGTACATTTTTCCGAGACAAAAAGTATTCTATATTGTCCTCTCCCGGGTTTCAAAGTATCTCCATAACAAATTTTTTAAAGGTTTTACGGTATGGGTGTAAATAGGTAACAGAACAGACAGACACACTTACGGATTAATTATAATATTAGTATGAACATTTAAGCCATTTAATAAATAATTATTAAAAGAACGGTAAATAGTTTTTTCCCGTATAAAATAAACGACGAAACTACAAAAGAGAGGTCACTCGACATCACAAAATCCATATTACGAAGCCTGACAAGGGGTAAATTGTATGATGTAGACTATGTGGAGTAAAATAAATGGTTACTTATCGTAATCCTCCATGGCCGTTGCTGTAAATTGTTTTTATTAATTCTCATTATCCTTACAACCTTTTCCAACGAGCACCAATCATCCCGTGGGGTCATTACATTTCTAGCGAGAGGTAAGCAACTGGCATTCGACAGCAGATATTACACATGTGCGTGTGTGTGCAATTTGTGCTGTCACACGTCTGTTGCTTACCTGTCGCAAGATACGAAATCATCATCATCATGTCGATTTCGAGCGGCCCTCATCCATCCGTATATTCATTAAAAAATTTAATACGTTATTAAATCCACAATATCTCTGAGATGCACATAACATAATTTTTAACTTTGTTTGAGAGCACGTATTATTAGCAGCCATATTTATTTTGCGCAATGCAAGCAATGTACCATAAGTCTGCTTCCAAGTTAACCCTTAAATATTTTTTTCTCGTTCTTTAAGTATTTGCGAAAAAAAGACATTATTGTTATTATACACAAAGTTAACAGTACCTGTGATTGACACAAGTACGCTTAAAGATTTAAAATTATTAAGAACATGTTGACAATAGCTCATAAAAGTCTTAGTCCTGAAAGAAAAGCTTTTTAAATTGCTCCCGCCTAAGGTTTTCACCCCGTTGAATTGTCTACGCTAAAAGCTGCGATAAGTAGACATTAAGACTTTCATTTTAAAAGCTTAGGTATTTCGAAAGCTACAATACGTCTTTTCTTTTGCCGCTAAACCGTATTGCCTTTTTGTATTTGAGCTTTGAAAGCTTTGCTTGAAATAAACATATTATTTTAGCAGCCTTTATTAACTATTTGATAACTTTGGACAGTAGGAGAAATTATTAATTGTTTGCACGGACGGCAGTATGAGCACCGATACTGAACAAAAAGTTTTGTTCGACGCTCTGATATTATGATAGTGCCCTCTGCTCCGATCTTTGCGTGATATTCCCTATTGCCTAAAAATTGTAACAATAACTTCAGTAATCATCGCCTTTATACTTCATGTGATCACCAAATAGTTGCCTAGCTAGAGCATTCCCATATTTAGTGACTTGAAAATTTTCGTTTTTTAGAAAATTAGAGGCTTTTCGAACGCGAAAATGATTTTTAACCAAAAAAAAAAATGTGGACAGTTATATTATGTATAGCCAGATATAGTTAAGCTAGATCGTGGAGTAGGTATTTTATTTCACTGTTATATTTGTGCACAATAAAGTATATTTGTTTGTTTGTTTGTTGTTAGGTAAGTTACAAGGTTTGTTAAAATTATAAGGAAAAATAAGAGTAATAATAAATAATTATTGGCCTAGAGTAAAAAAATGTGAGTTACTCACTTCATCTGCTTGCCTCATTATTTTGAAGAAACTTACACATTTCTAATGACATCAAATATAATTATGCAGCATCTGGTAACACCTCCAAGCATAATCTAGGATCAATCGAAGTGTGATGTGGCATACTAAACGGGGCTTAGGGGAGATTAGCTGGAACTTCGAGAACACCCCAACTTAAATTAAGGTCCCATAATTATACACTCTGTATTCTATCTGCAGATCGTGATGGAGTTATAAATGATGATCGATTAATTTTGTGGGATGAATTGGAGGCTGTATAAGTTGATTCATAGGCCAATGGCGGTCCATAGGTGCGTAATGATTAAAATGGGTCGGGCTATACTCATCCGATAGATCACAACTTTAATGATCACAGCACACATGATATCAAACCGGAAACGTCGAATGGTCTTACTTTGTGACGGGAAAAATCTGTTTCAGATTCGACGTTATATTATGTGTGGTGTAAGCCTAACATTTATTGACTGTTGTGACTAAAATAATACCTTCCTACATTATTCTTCGTCTCAAAAGTAAAACAGTAATATTCTGTCATATTTATATTCACTTCTCGTTCACATTTGAACTCTGTAGCTTTAATAAAATCTCAAACCATTCGACATTTATGTACGAGGTTACATTAGAAATATGTGAAAATATAAATCGTGCCTTTCGTATTCGGTATAACATTTTAACAGGTAAATATGAAATGTTTGAGTTTGCAGGCGTCTCGCTTAGTATTCTAAGCAATGCAGTATGGGATATGCAGACGAATAACATAAAACTTTTTTGACATTCAAAGCTCGTTCGCATCAATATGTTGTGGATTCTAACCGGAGAAGTTGGAAATAATTTAAAGAATTTGTGTTTGAAATGTGTGGTACATTTCAAACACAAATTCTTTAAATTGTTATATAATTAGTTAGACTGTTACATAATTTATAGTTATTTGTGCAAAAGTGGTTATTGTTATCATTCAATATTCTTTTTGTTTTTCAAAGTAACTTACTACCAATATCATCAAAACTATTTTTTATTTATAAATTAAACAATAACTACTTTTAAGAGATTTTTAAGTGTAAAGAAGAGCTAACTGCCGCACTCATAGACGACTATTAATTACTCAACTGTAATTATATGCAGGTTTTGACATAAGCCCCTATTTATTATATTATTTCAAATAATATCATCTATCAAAATCTTTATTAAATTTAAGTTTAATCGTAATATATTTTATATTAATCGTGATATATTACATATCTCTGATTACGACCGTAAGCGGATTCTAGACGTAGTAGACGATCAATATTTTATTGTGCAATATCACGTATTGTCCAATATTGTTGACCGTCTAGGGTTGATATTGAACGCGCCTGCCTTTCAATCTTATTGTCAAATAAATTGTTCAAAGATTTGCACAATGAAATTGATCGTTTGGGGGTCCACTAAGAGCTAATGCTGAGAGGCAAAACAACTGTGGACCGTTAGAACTTCGCAAAATGAATGCTATGACGTGAATCAACCGGCATTGTTCGCAACAAAGCCCCAGAAACAAGTTGGAGGAAGCGGTGCTTTCCTTTAGGAAATTACTTGTAAGAAACCACTATAGAACCCAAACGTACCGCGCTCTAAACTACGTTAAATATTATTTCAAGTTTATTTTATGAAGCGAAAACTACTTTAGGAAAATGAAATCATTAGATTTTTTACCACCGACCGAATGCAGAGGGGTGTTTGACGTATCTAAGTGCATGTCCAGATGAGGCGTTTTACGCGCGAAGTCCATACGCGCGTTTCAATTTCTATTGCATCCATAGATCCATAGATCCATTTTACGCTACAAACATGGACTCGAAGATATAACGCTCCAATCAAAAACGTCCATTCGCAACGGACTCGCGCGTAATTCCGTCTAGTAAACTGTAAGAAAACGCGCGTAGGCATCTTTTTTTTTGTCCAATTTTATCTGCAATCAGTTAGTAAAACTATAAGCAAGTGACATGTAGGTTTTGGCAGGTAGAGTGCTTCCACCACCGTGGACAGCTTACTCATTATTCATATTAAGGAACATTAAAGAATGTCCTTCCTTTTCAGGCGTTTAGTATAACTTCGACTAGACAGAGAGAATGTCAGGATGTTCGGGTAGACCTCCAGTCGTTTTTTGTACTTCTCTGTGTTTGCGTGAATTTCTTCCTTTATTGTAGGTATATTTAGATTGTTATGAATCTCAGTGTTTGTGACAAGCCATGGGGATTTGGCGATTGTTCTGAGTATCATGTTTTGCATTTTTTGGAGTGTTAAGATGTTTGAGTTCCTTGTACTCCCCCATAGTTGTATGCCGTACATCCATATTGGTTTCAGAATTGATTTATAGATTATCAGTTTATTTTCCATTGACAATTTGCTGTTACGGCCCAAGGCCCAGAAAAGGTTTTTGAATTTGATGTTCAGTTCGTCCTTTTTGTTTTTTATATGTTTTTGCCATGTTAGGCGTCTGTCTAGGTGTATGCCCAGGTATTTAACGCTGTTTTGGTGGGGGAGAACAGTGTTCTTTAGAAAGACGGGGGGACAGTCCTCTTTGCGCAGCGTGAAGGTGACTTGCACAGATTTTGTAGTGCTGGCTTTTATCCTCCACTTTTGGAGCCATTTTGTTACTGAATTTAGTCCATTTTGTAGTTTTTCAGATGCCGTGACGGGGTTTTCGTTCGTCGCTAGAATTGCTGTGTCATCAGCGTAAGTAGCAGTCTCGGCTTCATGGGATGTTGGGAGGTCATAGGTGTATATATTGTAGAGTATAGGACCTAGCACAGAGCCTTGAGGTACTCCTGCGTTTATTCTGTAGAATTTGGAGGTGGAATCCGACTCTACGGCTTGAAAAATTCTTCCTATAATATATGATTCTAGTAAAAGGTAATAGCTATTCGGTAGGCACTGCTTAGTTTTACAAAGAAAGCCATCGTGCCATACCTTGTCGAAGGCCTGTTTGATGTCTAACACTGAAGAGACATATTAAATATATCTTCTAGCGATTTTATAATTATCTGAGCTACGCGATGGACTTGTTCAATTGTTGAGTGCTTCTGTTGAAAGCCGAATTGATGATTTGGGATGGTGTTGTTATTTTCTAATAAGGGTAAGATCCGTTTTGAGAGTAATTTTTCAAAAACCTTAAATAGGATGGGCAGAAGACTTATGTATATAGGACGTCACCTCGTTTGCTGGTTTTCCGGCCTTATGTATCATAAGTATCCGGGAGATCTTCCAGTAGGATGGAAAGTGTTGCACTCTGAGGATACCATTGAATAATGAGATCAGGAACACAATAGCTTTTAGACGACCCCCGTGGCGCAGTTGTGAGCGCGTTGGTAGCTCAAGCCGGAGGTCACGGGTTCGAGTCCCGCCGACGGAACAAAAAAAAAAAGTTTAAAAAGTTCCTGGGTCATGGATGTGTATTAAATATGTGTATCATATAATAAAAATCTTAAATATATGTATAGTATAAAAGTATTAAATATATTTCCGTTGTCTGGTACCTGTAACACAAGTCCTTCAGGTACTTACCACGGGGCCAGACTGACGTGGTGTGAAGCGTCCATAGATATTATTATTATAGCTTTTCTTGGCAGTTCCTTTAGGACTTCAGCTGTGATTAGATCATAGCCAGGTGCCTTTTTAGTTGTCTTTAATAGTGCTCCATACCTCTCGCACTGATATAGGTCTAGGGGGTAGTGACATTTGGAGAGGCTGTGCCAGGTAAGATTCTACTTCAGCTACATTTTCTGTGTCAGTAACCTCATTTGGGTAGAATACTTTCTCGAGATGTTCAACAAATAGGTCAGATTTTTCTTGATCTTGGGTTTTTATCGGGGTTTTTTATATTTCTTACTTTATCATTAAGGAAAGTGATCGCGTTTTTTATTTAAAACTAGCTGTCCCGGTGAACTTCGTGTCACTTTAAAACCTTCCCTTCACATGTACGAATATTTTAAGACTAAAATCAGCCCAATCCGTTCAGCCGTTTTCGAGTTTTAGCGCGACTAACACATTTGAAAATCCATTTTTATATACATATAAGATTAATGTAAAATAGTAGTGATAGTTATACCATAAAATTCAATTAAGTAACGATCTCATTAGTGACTGAGGCCACACTCAATGGGTACCTTTAACATTTAATAATTGAGACTCACTCTTCACGTTGGTTAAGGATTGAAACTTGAAATAATAAGCAAAAAATAATTTTTATCTTTCTACAAAATAATAAAACAACAACGAAACATTTATTATAATTTTGTAAAGTGTATGTGTAATTGCACATTGTATATTTTTCATTATTTTGTTTCATTCTAAGTATTCAGAATAATAAATATATATTTCCCTCTACGAACACAATAAAAGGAATGTAAATCTAAATACATAGAATGATATTCGATTCCACAGTTAATTAAACCAGTTAGGTACAAATAAATAGGCGATTAAAAATAATTCAATAATAGTAGACGATCGCTGGAGTAAACTTACTCTGGAATGGAGACCAAGGCTGGGAAATCGGGGTGTAGGTCGACCTCCAACTAGGTGGGACGACGATCTCCGTTTAGTTGCGGGTCCATGTTGGATGCGAGTAGCAGGAGATCGGTCATCTTGGTGTTCATTGAGAGAGGCCTATGTCCAGCAGCGGACGAATATAGGCTGATATGATGATGATAATAAAATTTAAATTCTATTCTATACATATTATAAAATAAAGTCGCTTTTTTTCCTTCATGTCCCTTTGTTCCCTTTAATCTTTAAAACTACGCAACAGATTTTAATGATTCTTTCAGTGTTAGATAGCCCATTTATCGAGGAAGGCTATAGGCTATATTTTAAAAAATAGAGGAAAATGTGAAAAAAACGGGGAAAATTATTTGAAAGGGATAACTTGAACGCGCTAATCTCAGCAACTACTGGTCCGATTTGAAAACTTCTTTCAGTGTTAGATAGCCCATATATCGAGGAAGGCTATAGGCTATAATATTTTATCACGCTAAGACTAATAGGAGCGAAGAAATAGAGGAAAATGTGGAAAAAACGAGGAAAATTATTTAAAAAGGGCTAACTTGAACGCGCTAATCTCAGGAACTACTGGTCCGATTTGAAAACTTCTTTCAGTGTTAGATAGCCCATTTATTGAGGAAGGCTATAGGCTATATTTTATCACGCTAAGACTAATAGGAGAATGTGGAAAAAACGGGGGAAATTATTTGAAAAGGCTTATCTCGCGAACTACTGGAGCAATTTTTATGTTATTTGGCACATATAATATTAGAAGTAGACCACGGAAGTAGATCATAGGCTATCAATTTTAATCATTTTTTCAGTGGCTATATATTTTATACCCGTGCGACGCCGGGGCGGGTCGCTAGTTATCTAATAAAGTGATCTTAGTTAACATGACATTTTACAGGAAATTATTGTGCTTTAGCTGTTACAATAATATATTTTATGTGTCTAGAAATCAAATAGAATAGTATTTATATCGAAAAATGTACGGTTTCAGTGTGTTTAACGTATTACAGTGCAACGAAGTTGCGGGTTAAATCTAGTACATAATATTTTTTTACCAAAAAACCTCCTAAGGCACTTTTAAGTCCAAGGATCACAAAGACTAAGACCGCCATAATTGTTTAGGCCATTAGGCCGTCCACATTAGTCATCCAGAAAAAACCACGAGGCTTAGAAAGGTGCTCATTAGCGAAATGCGGCCTGTATATACTTTTTTGTAACTTTCTTTGTTTTCAATAACTAATGACTAAGATTTACTAAGAAAAAAAATTAACTTGGTTTCAATTTTAATTTAGTTCAATTCTAACCGCCGTACTCAGAGACATTTAATTGTGATTAAGCTTCAATTTAATGAAGAGTTTGACAGATAATGTATGGGGACTTATGTAAAAATTTTGAATTAATTACATATTTTAAGTACTTAATTAATGTTCCACTCTGAGTGCGGCACTAAGACAGTAACAATTTAATTTTTTATAGGTATTGACACTTTAATGAACTCAAAATTAACAATTTTATGTTCAATCTTGTGGATGGCCGTAATATTATATTGGCTGAGAAATTTCGAATAAGTGTAAATAAACCTAATAACAACGGTTTTTAAACATGGATAATATTTTGGGCTAACGCTGTAGACTCTTAATGGACTGTTTTAGGATTCCGTAGCCAAATATGATAGTACCAGAGATAGTACTTAGTAAAAAACTGAATTATTGCGTATATCATAGGCACTTATTTTACACAATAATTACATTTATTTAGCGTTTCTTATTCAGAGACTGATTATGAAATAGACTTACACCAAGACGAAGACCTCAACTAAGAATTATTATTTCGCAATTACTCAGTTCAAAAGTATCAAAGCAAGACGCTCTCTGATTAATGACGTGGTCGTCATGACAACGCCAGATGACGTCACAGTCTCACAGACGAGTCCTCGACAGATGTTCGCTTTCGTCAAAACCATCACGCCTTTGTGAGACAAAATGGCATTTAGATAATAGTCAGGGGTGTCAAGATTCAGAAAGGTCCGTACTTAATAAAACGCTCTTACCGCCAACATTAAACTCAAAACCATTATCGGGATGCTGCTTTCACTTATAAAACATACCAGAAGTATGTTTTATCCATATCCTCAACAAAAATCTTGGTAATAAGAGTAATATAGACACAAAACAAGCAACGGGGAAAGGAGTGCAGATTTAGTATATTACTGTTTTTGCTACTAACCTTACAATTATTGGGACACTGTTTTGTATAGGATAGCTGTAGCTGACCCGGCAAATAATGTTTTGCCATATAAATTATTCCTAGAATGAATATAAAAAGTACTTACTTAGATAAAAATTAAAAACCTATTCTCAGGCCTAACGAATGTACAATGTACATACACATTAAAATCGTCGCATCAGCTTTTGCAACGTTTGAATTATTTCGCTACATAAATTGAAAATAATTCTTTCAAAATACAATGAAAGTTGCTTATAAGTAAAAGTGAAAATTTATGTTGCTGGTTTTGAATCTATATGATTCATAATAATTATTATGAGATATCCCACCAGCTGTCATTGTTGCATTTAAATTTTCTTCTACATCACGAGTCAGAATTTTATTCACGTAACTTCCTAGGTACCAATAATAAGGATAAAATCTAAATCGTTTCCCTGTTCCATTACCTGAACGTCAGTCACAATGTTTTATGTGAAATATTAGCTTTCGGTCAAGGTCGTACAGCAAATTTCCTTACGCATAATATACCCGGTAGGCCCTTACAGTATCTGTGGGTTGGAGTCATTTATGAAGAAACGACGTAGTGCTAACCTTATATTTCGAAATGCTTTACAAGATGTACTAAAACAAAGTGATAATATTTTAGGGTGTGTATTAATCCCTTTTATAGAGCTCTCTGTAAAAGTAGCTGCGCTAAAAGAGTTCCTTTTTAGCTTTTATATGGGCAAATTCATGATGCCTGAAACAAAGAAGCCAGTGGCTCTTTTAGCTCTACTATTTTCACATTAATCTCCAAACAAGGGGTACATACACACTCAAAATTAACACCTGTATACTTTGGCATAACCCGACCGAATAATACAGGGTGCAATTAAACCTTCCTGCCAAATTTATTGGGTGTTATTTTTTTTCAATGACATATTCTATCCCATTTAAAATCGTTGCAGAACGGTCACTCGCGGTGCGGGGGAATGAGCGGGGGTGACGCGGGATGAGGCGCGCGCGCGGGGCCACGTCACGCGCGGCCGACGCATCGTGTCCATTAATAATTGTAGTGTTTTTTAGGATAACTTTCAGAAGCTATTTCTCAACAATTTAGTAATGAGTGACTATAAAAGAAAAAATACGTGTATTTTTATTTTTAACAAGGATCAATATATCAAAATTTGGCAGGAAGGTTTAATCGCTTCCTGTATAGGCTCGCATCATCTCATCATATCATAGATATGCAACGTACAAGTATGTAAATGATGCCCGGCTTGCTTGTAAGTCAGGATTAATCCTACACGAGATCCCATCAGAGTTTGACAATGAGTTACTAACACAAGCTGCATAATTAGGTTCAGTTTGGGATGGTTGAATCAAAGACTTCAATTCTGACACTCCATTGTCAATCGCGGCTTATATAGAAAATGACAAGTGTTTGACAGGTCGTCGATGACCGCTAACATCATGTTTCACCGAGTACAGTATAGTTGTTCTAAACCTATACAATATAAAATACATAGTTCAAGTGAAATATCCTGCTAATTTCCTCGCGTAATTATATGGTCATTTTCAAAGCAAATTGTCTTCAAATTAACCCCGGCAGGGTGCATTTTCTTTTAAAACTTTCCCACCCCCAATTAAGGGTCACTAATGGAAAAAACTACGGAACTCCGCAATAAACTTCATTAGCTCCGAGAGAAAAACTTGAAATTCTCTCTAAATTTACATTTGATTCAATTATGTGTCTCTTAGCAACTCATTTCACTTTTTGCTTTTAAAACTAATTAGGCGCGCTCATGTTGACTGCTAAACCTCTAATGGTCAATTCAGACCGCAACGCGACGCGTAGATGCATTTCAAAATTTGTATGAATTTGACAGACTTGTAGAGAAATGTAGAAATTGTCCCTTATCATGTTAGGAGGAATTAAAAAAAAAAAATAAGTCTGTCAAATCCATACAAATTTATAAATGCGTCTACGCGTTGCGTTGCGGTCTGAATTGATCCTTAAGTCTAAACTTTGGGCTCAAGCATCATCATTATCAGCTTTAACTAATTATTATAATACTAGATTACGCCCGCAACTCCGTTGCGACAAAGTTCGCTTATCGCGCGAGAACCATACATTTTTCCGGGATAAAAAGTATCCTATGTCCTTTCCCGGGACTCAAAGTATCTTCATACCAAGTTTCAGCAAAATCGGTTTAGCAGTTTGGCCGTGAAGAGGTTACAAACAGACAGACAGACACACTTTCGCATTTATAATATTAGTGTGTTATTAAAGTACTAGATGACCCGATGAACTTCGTGTCACTTGACTTATGACTATATAATATATAAATTGTCTCCAAAATATATAAACCTTCCCTGGACTTCCACGAATATTTAAAACCAATTGAAATTGAATATTCTTGTGTAGCAATTATCATGCTTCAATTTGAATGGCTCACATAAAAATGTATCGCATCGCCTAGTTTAATTGCAATGTGAACCGATCTTTTATTCTTATGTATCTCTCAGAAAAAAGTTAGATGTATTTCTGTATTCGTTGAGTAGGTACATTGAAAGCGGTTGCCTTTTATCAAAATAATTCCTTTTCACTGTGCAATTACGAACAAAGCAAACAAAAACATTTTCTTAACAATTTAACCGTCAAAATATTTAGCTTCGCAGTTCATACCCACGTTTACACTTTACACAATGGGAACAATACACGGATGTTTCCATCCATCACCACTCTTCATCAAAAGTCTTCAGACACTGAAAGAAAAATGACGTGGAAATTGTATTTGAAATGGGCCGTTTTATTATTAGCTATTTGGGTGATTTATTTAATAAGAATCTCGCGAGATTTGATAAAAAATAGGGGCGAAATAGACTATGAAAACGCGTTGAAGGCACTTAGGAGGAATGCCAGTCAAAAGCGTGGAGGTAAGAGTAATTTATTACGGAATGTGTTTAACCATCTGTTGTATGGGTTTGTTCGTAAACCCCGGACCTTGTATGTAGAATTATTTACTGCATTTTATAAACGACAGAAATATTTTTAATTAATTACAAACAAATCTGTTTTGTGATAAACTTTGCAACGATTTGAATATTTGTGCTAATCAACTGGCGTTTGTGCGATTATATTATTATCTCTAAACACCAATATCAAATTTTATATGGGCTCACGAGCCACCGGCTACAACCACAAATTGCCGCTACTGGCATATTTCCTGCAGTTTTCATACATTTTATATTATGGACTCGCCGCACACGGTTGACGAATGACGCCTCACACGCTATAGGTACTTCATACTACAGTCTACAATCGTCCTATCGTCTTACTACTAGTGAGTTATGGCGGCGTTTGTGGCTGTCGTGTGTGGCCCTTGTGCTGCATGTGTGTGCCGTGTGTGGACACTAAGGTTGTTGTAGAACTATTACATCATTGTCGTTATAGTAGGGGAGGTCGCGCTCAGTTTAAAAAGTCATTTCATACCGAGCGAAAATCGTTACAATAATAGTATTCCACTAACAGCTTTGATCGTCAGCTGCTTCAGAAGTGGTGCAATAAAAATTGAGAGTATCTCAAAGTTGTTGTTGGGAATCGTATTGAATTGACATTAAAAAGATCCCAATTCGCACCCAATAAAGGTTCATATCTAGATTATACACGTTTAGGTTAGGTAGGTGTCGTTTTAGTTTTAGTATATAACAACAGATGGCGCTTTTAAAGTAAAATTTATATCATTCTTCTTCACAAATATTGACTATCGAATTAATTACTTAAAATTGCTATGTGAGACAATTTTATGGTTAATTCAAACGAAAATCGCTGTCAGCTGAATGTTTGCAGGTGGAAATGTCGTCTACGCGACGCCCTAAGATACATTGAGCGCGAAGTAGGGCTATATTGGTTATAACTTATATCGCTGGCTGACGGTTTTTCCACCGTCGTATTTGCGACTGACGGTTTTCTTTATTATATACAAAGTAGAAACATTCACCTGTATAAATTTTGTACGGTATAAAATGACTTTATATTCAAAAATTTTTTACATGTTCAGTAACGCGACTGACGTTGAATCCCCCGTCTGCAATACGGCTGACGGTGATTTTTTGGTTAAACATGACCTCAATAATCATCCATCAAAGTTTCATTCGGTATAAAATCACTTTTCGCAACTATTTTTTTTACAACTTTGAAATACTCTCAGTTAACATTCCACGCTGATTATATTGATTGATAAATATTAAGCTACCGCTGGACAAAAATTTGGTCGGTATGAAATCACTTAGCAAACGATAGCACTACCTCCCCTACTATTAGGGTATGAAAGAAACACAGCTACCACATGCAAAATTAAAACATGGCCGAGATCAACAAGAGAGAGAGGTAGGGAATGTTATTTTCAAACATTGTCGAATATTTTTTTAAGAAATATTCGAATAATAACATTCCGTAGGGCCTAGAGAGATGTTACACATTTACATGGCAGCGTTATGCGCATTTATGGCAATACATCCTTCACAGTAAGATTATAGGGTTCATTTATCTTTAATATATAATTAAAATTTACCTTTTTAGCATGGAACCTAATTGGCGATACAAAATATATTTCATCCTTAAAATACAAGCTATCAGCAGTACGGAATCAGAACTCTCCGCCAGGTAAAGCAACAAGCTTCTTTCATTGAAATAACGAGATGCAACGTTCAAAGT
Organism: Polyommatus iphigenia; assembly: GCA_963422495.1. NCBI lineage: Eukaryota > Metazoa > Arthropoda > Insecta > Lepidoptera > Lycaenidae > Polyommatus > Polyommatus iphigenia. Next base: position 42,094,447 of record OY730180.1, on the reverse strand, counting down.
TTTAAAGCCCATTTCTCTAAAGGCTACATAAAAGCTGCATAAAAGGGCCTGGATATTTTGATAACTTGTATTCGATAAATTATGTACAGAGAAGTTGGACTCAAAAAAATGTATGGGATTTAAAGTAACGAATACAATAAGTATCTTGGCAAATTACTACACATTTTTATAGCTGTTGAAAGTATCTATAACGGCTTATGCTAATATACTCACATACGGTTTTGCTCGATAGTTTCACTCCGAATCGAAGGAAATGACATATTTGACATATTTAATTCCATCGATCCGGCTCGAAGGGAGCCTTCGAGCTGTCAGTTTTGCGGTCCACACGGTGGTTATTGCTCGATTTGGAGTAAAACTATCGAGCAAAACCGTTACATGTGAGTACTTAGCTTAAAAGAGGGCGACTAGCGCAAAAAATCAAACATCCTCTTCTCTCGACTTCATATTATGCGTCGTCTTTCATATGCCAGGTGAAAAAAGACGACGCGGAATCATCGCCATGTTACCTAGTTTTTCTTAATAACTCGATAAATATACAACATTTGAAAAATCCGCTAGGTCAGTTTCTCAATAATAGAATTTTATACAATGTGTTAAAATAACTTACTAACCTAACCCTGCTGACTTTTGCTTGAACGTTATAAAAAATCCTTTAAGGAATGAAAGACTTTCAACTACTCCTGATTAGTACCGTATTTAAATGAACACTGGTCAAAGTTATGAAAACGAAAAAAATGTGTAGACGGTTAAGTTTAGTAATATTTCCGTATAATATTATATTAAAGTATCTCTGTTTATGTATCTTATTGCGAAACTAGAATTCTGGTCTTATTTTGTAGTAGGAGACATAAATTTATGTTCTGTCACAGGTGGACATTCAGCAAATAAACCTAAGAAATATTGTTGTATATTTACTATTGTTTTGCCAACATTATGGTACCTAATAGGGAATATTACGCAAAGGTCGGGGCAGAAGACATTACTAGCATATAATCCGACCAAATTAATCCTGCATGTTATGCGGGCTCTACACTCGCGGCGCGAATTGCGGCCGCGATTCACGGATGCCACGCGCCGTGAACACGATGCGTACAAATACGAAGCCGCGAAGCGCAAACACGAAGCTGCGAAACCCTCCACACTCGCGCTTTCGCGCCGCGAGTGTAGAGCCCGCATTACACACGTCATATCAAAATGTTGACAGAAATGTTGTCAAACGTCAAACAAAACTTTTTGTTTACAGTCCATACTGGTGCTGCCGTCTAGCGTGAAAATACCAGTAATATGTCCTATTGAACCTAGTTTTATTAATTTTAAAGTAATAATAATTTTAAGTCCATTGAAAATATTTTTAGGAAATTTTGGTTTGCCGGTTTTGTTAAAATCCATTTTACCTGGGTTATTGGAAATGGAAGTACGAAAAGGGTGGAGGGAACACCAATTCAACCAATTCGTTAGTGATTTGATTCCACTCGATAGAAAACTTCCAGATTTTAGAGATACAAGGTAACTATGAAAAGAAAGATGATAATTTTTAAAATAAAGACACGACGTGGATGAAGTAGGTCTCTCGTAGCTAGGACTCATTTTTTCCCTTATAATTTGAACAAACCCTTACCTGCTACATCATCTACCTAATAATATATCTAGCTATACATGGAATCCACTTTTTAAGTATTTGTTTCAAATCATTTCCCCACTCCGAATTCCATTTATGCAAAAAAGCCGACAGTTTTTAAATTGTTAGTTACCCACTTCATCCACTCATATCTTAAATTATTGCTGACAGAATAGGAAGAAAATTTTATACAGCCATATCGCTACATATTGTCTTTTTCACTCGCGTATAGCTTTCCATAAAACAAGATAGCAATATTTTAGTTGTATGTTTTTCAAAAGTCGCTTTATGTTGTGACCAAACTTTATACGGGGTTACATTTTTTTTTAATTAGGGGGCAAACGAGCAGACGGGGCACCTGATGGAAAGCAACTACCGTCGCCCATTGACACTCGACAACATAAGAAGAGCAGCAGGCGGCAACACGTTGCTGGCCATTTTACATTAATCCAATCCATTGCTGGATTGTAATAAAACCGGCAATTGCTTCAAATATAAGAATTTAGATTGGTATTTTAAAGTAGTTTTAATAGCTTAAATATGTTTACGATTTCAAGGTGTCCTCAAATTTTCTCAAGAAGTTTGCCAAAAGCGTCAGTAATTATTACCTTCCACAACGAAGCGTGGTCAACTTTACTGAGGACTGTACATTCTGTGATCAATAGATCTCCCGAGCATTTGCTAGAGAAGATCATACTAGTTGATGACGATTCTACAATGCGTAAGTACTAAGTGTCAAGAAGACTTATTTAAACGGTGATGTTGTTCTTACTAAGCCTTAAGGTGCTCCCACACCACAGTTAGAAAATGTTACTCAACGTTAGTAAACATTTGTTAGCAAACATTCAATCACAAATGTTAAAAAAATTAAAAAAAGTTTTCATGTTAAAAAATGTCTAGTAAACGTAAGTTTACAAATTAAAGCAAAACAAATTATAACAAAATAAAACATATTGTGTTACCTTTTGTTTGTAAACCTTTTATAAAGGACGACGGGGTATGCGGTGAGCCAATACCAGATTTAAATGTTATAAAATGTTAGTAAACATTAGTAAACATTTTCTTAGTGTAGGAGCACTTATAACATGTAACAGTTCCTAACAAAATGTAACAATTGACAACATTTGTTAGTCAATGTTTTTATGTTAGAAAATGTTTGTAAACATTTTTTAACGGCGGTGTGGGAGCACCATTAAGCTCGCTGTATACATTGGGCCAACGCATAAGGCCAGTATATATTGGGTCAACATAATATAGAGGCCTACCTGGCCATATTCCGGACTACACTTTGGCCTAATGCGCTGGCTCAATGAACTAGCCCAACGTGTACAGCGAGCTATTAAAAAAAAATTAGCTTATGTTTTAGTCGACCGAAATAAGATACTTCTAAATTCAAGCATTCCCGTAAATTTCATAATAATACATTTCATAAAACATAATAATATTCTATTTTCAATAAATCTCTTACCACATTTTTATAACAGATTTCTCGGTTCAACTGGGGAAAATCGATACAAACATGATTATCTACCTGAAAGACCACAAATGGAAGCAATATAACATAAGGAAATAGAGGTTCTATTATTCTTTTACCAAGGAAATGTGAGGTTATTATTTGAATCTTTGTTTCATAACCATTTAACGGTGTAGCTCACCTTAAAGACCGTCTGGGGGAATATACTGGAGTGCTGGCGAAAGTTACTCTGATACGGACGACGCGACGAGAGGGACTGATAAGGGCTCGCATTTTGGGCACCAAACACGTCAACTCGCCCGTTATAATTTTTCTCGACAGTCATTGCGAGTGTACTGAAGGTAATTTTCGCATCTTTCTGTACTTGAATTTGATGTTTATGATACTAATGATAGATACTAAGATGAATGGTGCTGCGAACTGATGTCACGAATTGGAAACTTGTACTCGATTATTTACTTGTGCACAGCATGTGAGACTATACAAAGAAAGTGTTGCCTACTTGCGTCTATTATCCAAAACTCGTGTTGGGTTACTTAGGCCTCAGCCTCGAAATCAGCGGGCAGCGGGGCAGAATGGCCTACTACGAAACCGTTTTGAGACTCAAACAATCGAACGAGAATGCCGCGTCCTTCTCTAATAGCGTCATTTCACGTTTGTTAGAGTAGGACGCGGCATTTTCGTTCGATTGTTTGAATCTCAAAACAGTTTCGTGGCACCGCCCCAGGATCGGTGGCGGGTGGTGGCGTAAATCTTTACATTGGAACGCGCCGCTCTCGCGCCGCCGCCGTCAACGTCCCGCTGCCCACTCTTTCTGGACTTGTACTATTTTAATGATTGAATATTATTACGTGTAGTTTCGTCACATTCTCTATTAAATATTTCAGGTTGGCTTGAACCTTTGCTTGAAAGGATAACAGAAGATTCTACTACTGTTGTCAGTCCAGCGATAGACCATATAGATGCCAAAACATTTGAATATATAGCTCAAAAACACGTACAAATCGGTGGTTTTAATTGGGACCTCAAATTCTTTTGGTGGCATATACCGAAACATAAACTGGAAGGGAAAGAATATAAGCCTATAACTACACCTGCCATAGCTGGGGGGTTGTTTGCCATTAGTCTTGAATTCTTTAAAAAGATCGGTTACTACGACGATTCCTTTGAAATTTGGGGAGCTGAAAATTTGGAATTGTCATTCAAGACGTGGATGTGCGGTGGGTCCATGGAAATAGCACCGTGTTCACACGTGGGACACGTTTTCAGAAAATCTTTTCCATACAAAACGGGAAGATCGACGCTGAAGAATTTTTTGCGCTTAGCAGAGGTATGTTCTAATAGGATTTAATATTTTGTACTACTATACAATTAACTTACTATGGGCATTCATTGTTTTATTATCGAAGGCTTATATTGTGTACCTATGGAAACTAGTCATATTTCTGAAAATATTTAACATTCAAGAAATAAAATAAAATCAATAAGCAAGTGTATGATAATTTTAAGAAGTTGCTTTTGAGTTTAGTGTATTGGTCTTCGCAAAATTAATAGAATTACGAGTCTTATAATTTTAAGCATGATTGATTTTTAAAATAAAACGTTCATGAACGAATCAAATGTAAGTTAAAAATATTTTTGTTATATTTCCAAGATTCAAATTTATCAGAGATCCTTTTGTTTATATTATATAATATTAAATTCTATCAAACTTCATCTTGGAGAGAAACTGAATTTAACGAAAATACCTCGGGAGTCAGGACCTATTAAATGTTGATGTTACTAATTGTCTATCAAAATTTAATATTAATTAAGATACAGTTAGTCTTAAAATGTCGGAGAATGGTACTGCCCCACGTTTTATTATAATTTGGTGAGGACTCTAACATAAACTCCATCTGTATAAAACTCTTCATGGACTTATTTAGTGAGTTTTCATTAATTCTCTCTGAGTTTAGCTGGCTTAAAATTTAAATTTTCAAGTAAAGCTTCCGTGGCCTAGTGCGTAGTTCTTTGGTTGTTATTTTCAGATCTCAAGTACATAATACGGATGCTCGTACGATGAAAGAAAAAACCCGCACATAGATGGTCATACCTCTGGACTAGGCCGACCGTGTTGCGTTGCGAGAATGCCGTATATGCTTGGGCAACCATACCTACGAACGTTCAAAATCTTGTCCCAGGCACTACAATATTTGAAGAGTATTACTTCTCTTTGAAAATACTGTATAAAAATCATCCACAATGAATGCAAAGGCCATGTTTTATTCAAGGTATGGATGGACAACTACGCGAAATACTTTTACCAAAGAATTGGTGACCTCAGGGTAGATTTCGGTGATGTGGCGGAACGAAAAGAACTGCGGCAGAAATTACAATGCAAGTCGTTTGAATGGTATTTGAAAAATGTTTACCCTGAACTTGAAATACCTACGAATGTGCTACAGTATGGACAAGTAAGATAAAATACATACTAATATTATAAATGCGAAGATTGTGTACTATCTGTTACCTCTTCACGCCCAAACCGCTGAATCGATTTTGCTGTTTAATGTGGAAATTTGAGTCCCGAGAAAGGACAAAGAATTCTTTTTATCCTGGATAAATGTATAGATCTTGAGCAATAAACCAATAATAATTGGCGCAAATTGGCGCAACGGAGTTGAGAACGTCGTCTAGCAATTGAATTGTTTTGGAATAAGAAACCAAAATCCATACTAATATTATAAATGCAAAAGTGTGTCTGTGTATCTGTCCGTCTTTCTGTCTGTCTGTTACCTCTTCACGCTCGAACCACTGAACCGATTTTGCTGAAGGGCACGGAGATAGTTTGAATCCCGAGGAAGGACATGGGATAGTTTTTATCTCGGAAAAATGTACGGTTCCCGATGAATGAATTGCGGGCGTCATCTATAGTTAATTATGTAGAGAGAAACGTCTTAATAAACATAGATTGCTATAATATCTTTTGTAATAAAAAGAATATTTCTTTATTCTAATGTAATAAACCCCAATACAGAACTTAAATCATAATCTAAAATTGTTTGCAGTAAAACTTTTATAACATCGTTATTTTGTACCAGGAATTGTTTATTTCATGTTTCAAAACCTTATTTAAGCATTTATTTTAATTATCTCACAACATACTAATTACAAGAAAGATATAATTAGATAATAATTAGGTTTCATTGCCTCGAGTATTATCACAAGGAAATTTAAATAAATAATATTTATTTTCTGTGGTTATCTTAAAAAAGATAATCTACGTTTTCCGCTAGCCTTTTAGGATTTCGTATTCACTGGGTAAATATAATTAGAATCTAGCTTAATTTTAACCCGGCGAGAGTGTGGTGAAAAAATGTAACAAGGTGTATGTCGCAGGGTAAGACATACCCGCTTACTATATTTGCTGTGAAACCGGATTTTTAAGAAAGAGCGCTATATTCATTATTTCGTATTATAATAAGACTATATTTTAACATATTGAAAATAAAATATCTGCGTCATTTTAACATTTTTGTTATTTTATTTAACTCTAAGCAAGTCACTATGAATTTTCAACAAAAAAATGTCCACTCTCAAATAAACTTCAAAAGAACAAAAAAAAAACGTTTTATATGAAAAAAAAAACAATTAAGATGTTTTGCAACATGAAATAAGTAACCATATAAAGTAAGAAAAAATAGCAAAAATATTTAGGAACATCTTGGGAACTGGAGCTCAATTCAGCACAGTTTTTGCAAGAAAAAGTTGTATGCTCCATACATCATATCGCCTTTGTACGGCTTGCACATGCATATTTTTTCTTCCAATCCTTTTTGTGTGGCGAATCTCCGCAACTAACATAACGACCAGTAGCCGTAGCACGGCGACCAGCGGAAATGCGAAAGAATAGACAAACTGCGGAGATAAACTTAAGGTGCGGTTCCGATCTTTTTTCGTTCCGAAAAATTCAATTAAAATGCAACTTTATGACAGACTATAGTCACAAACTGTGGAGATAAACTTAAGGTGCCGTTTCGATCTTTTTTCGTTTCGAAAAATTCAATTAAAATGCCACTTTATGGCAGACTATAGTTCTAAAAATTCAAATAATGTCCTACTTTATGACATATACTATAGTCTGTCATAAAGTGGCATTTTAATTGAATTTTTCGGAACGAAAAAAGATCGGAACCGCACCTTAAGTTTATCTCCGCAGTTTGTCTATACTTTCGCATTTCTACTGGTCGGCGTGCTACGGCTACAGGAAGATTTTATGTGGAAGAAAGTGGTACGTTGACCTGGGAAGAGATTTTCTGACATATTATATTTGACGAAATATTTTTTTGTTCTTTCCGCAACTTCAGATGTTCGTAAGTTAAAGTCAAGCCTAAGTTACGGATGAAGTTTTATCCTGATTTTCACAAAAAATATTTTAGTACTTTTTCCAGAATTGACTTCCAGAATTGACCAAAGTCGGTTTTCTGAACTGTCAACGTCCATTTTTAATTTAAGTCTATAATGAAACAAAGAAAGTAAATTAAAATACCAGAAAAAGCAATGTTAGTTTCTGTCACGAAATATGTACACCACCTATGTGGCAGGGTATCACATGCCCGAACGCAGTTTGCAGGCTTATAAGTTATAACTCAAGCGCAGGGTGTCGCGACACTACGATCATGCCACTATTCCATCCCGGACTCCTTTACCTCCAGCTACTCAAAGCAACAACATGCTTGAAGGTCACAAATGAAAAATACACGCAAATTAGTAACATGGTGGGTATGACATACCCTGCCACACTCTCGGCGGGTTAATTGGTTGTCAATTGTCATATTCTGGTCAGTCAGAATTTTTGTAGTCCTATAACTACTTGAGTTGTTGTTCTTAATGTGTCTAAACATATTATAGTGTGGTATTGCTGAAATTCCGCGACGGAATTTCCGCATGATTCCGCCTGCAATGTATTTTAAATTACCGATGACACACTATGCCGAATCTCCGTCGCGTCATATTGTATGCGTTTGACATTGCTGATGTAATAAAAAACAAACTAAAAAGTAAACTTCGGCATAGTGTGTTTAGACTCAGGATGGTATTTCGATGCTAAAAATCCTTCCCAAAATGAGGTGTCTGTCTGTCTGTTACCAGAAGAGGTGAGTCGAAGAATAACATTTCGTAACATACGGACAATAACTAATTTTTTCCCTTATTATTTTCATAAAACTTGTAACTTATCTACTTCATAACCTAGGTTATATATCTGGCTACACATATAATCCACAGTTTATCTATTTCAAATAATTTTTCCGGCCCTAATGCCTCCATTTAAGCAAAAAAACGGGAAGTTTTTTCACGTTACTTACCTTATTCTTCCACTCACGTCATGCATTATGAATTACAATGGCGGGACTCCGACTCGAACTTGACTTTTTTTAGATACATGACACGCATGGAACTTGTTTGGACTCCTCAGTAAGGCCTATGGATATGCTTGGTACCGTTGATCCTAAGCCCTGCCATGGACATGGTGGCAACCAGGTGATTAGATATTTATATTAATCCTAGGTTTAGGGTCTGTTTCATCACTTCCCGATAAGGTGCCGGATAGGCTATCCACAACTTATTCGGCAGATGTTCCAAACTCTGTCATGTTAAGTTGTGGATAGCCTATCCGGCACTTATTAGTAAGTGGTGAAACAGGCCCTTAGTCTTTTTTTCGAACGGGTCCAAGCTACTTGTCTGGTTAAGGCCTAGGCAGTTCAATAACTGACGTAATTTTTGTAATATAAGGGAAAAGACCTAATGGCAGACACTTTAAGGAAACATGAAACATTTGAATGTTATAAAAAATATATTTATGAAATTAAAGAATTGATAACTTCTTCCATGTCTTCAGTAACTCTTACAAAATAAAACTATTATAATTATTCTCTGACAAATCAATAAAAAAATATATTATTGGTCTTTTTGTAAACTTAGTTATAAGTACTAATAGATGACATCACAAAAAACGAACATCACTAATAGTAGACGCCAATATGAACTAATAGTTGACATAGAACATTACATTACATTTTACATTTTTCCTATTATTAGGTTTTTATTTGCCATTTTTCAAAAGATTTCATTTACTTCATCATAGTAACTACATGCATCAGAAATATTATCCACGTTGTCTCCAGATTCTATTCATTCTTCTTCCATGCTGAAACTATCTTTCCTTTTATTTTTCATATTTTTTTCCTAGCAAATTTATTTTCAGTCTTTAGTCTCCATGCTTCTTTTGCCTCTTCTTTTTTCTTCTTTCTTTTCTCAGCTCTCCTTTTTCTTCTTTTTACTGCTAAAAAACTAAAGCAATCGATTTTTAGATCAGTACCAGGTCTAATATTAGACACAATGTCCATTTTTAGGTGCAGTAGTTCTAAGTTCTTAGATTGTTAATAGAATTATATTTTCAGAGAATAGCGATGATTTTTGCAGTAGAATAAAGTACAAAATAACTTTAGTATGTATTGCAAAACTCAAAGATGAGATTCATGTCATCTATTAGGTTTTTTACATTTTCAAGAACTAATAGTAGACACCCTTTATATTGTTAGGGAAAATGGATTAAAAATCTTAAATAAACATTAATTAGTGTATACAACATGACCATTAATCCAATGAAATCAATAGAAATTACAAAAAATCAAATGTATTCAAAACTTACGTGCAAAATTTCGCCTTCCTTAGCCTATTTGCTAAGAAATTGCCGAGCGCGTGTTGACGCGGTCACATTATTTACGAAAACTGATCCCATTTTAAAATTTTGTTTCCGAAGGCGTCTCTAATATATTTTTTCAATTCAACAGATAGCTTGAGAAGCTTATAAAATTTACAGTGGTGAGAAATAATTAGAGTAATTCTTATTTTTATGGTATTTTTGTCATAAGTGTCATCTATTAGTTCAGTGTCTAGCGTTAGGTCTTTTACCTTAGTGCGAGCATTTTTCACATGGCTCCTAGACTAGAAAAGTCAATGACCCCTGGTGCCACCTTAACCCATTCTGACTTTAATCTCAAAACTTTATACTTTGACATCTATGTATATCCATACTTACTGATATTATAAATGCGAAAGTGTGTCTGTCTCTCTGTTACCTCTTCACGCCCAAATTGCTGAATCAATTTTGGTGAAATTTGGTATGGATATACTTTTTATCCCGGAAAAAACAAACGGTTCCCGCGCGATAAACGAACTTTGGCGCAACAGAGTTGCGGGCGTCATCCAGTGCATTATAAAATTATGAGACTCACCTCGTGTATACGATGCTAATATTATTACTATAAGTATTTTTTAGTTCTGGCAATATACCAATGATCATAAAATCAAACGAGACGACAAATGTTTGGAATATAGCTTTGATGCGCTCCTGCTCACAAATTGTAGAGGATATGCCGAGACACAGAAGTGGATTTTCGAAAACAAGGTATAACAGGTCAATAATATTATGAACTATCTACTAATAATCAAAATAGCCAAGCACATCATTTGTAACGTAAATAACATATTAATATTATACAGCATATTGCCTAAATTAGGCAGCTCATTATAATCTTATATATAAAATTCTCGTGTCACAATGCTAGTCCGCGAGCTCCTCCGAAACAGCTTTACTGATTTTTACCAAATTTTATATGCATATTCAGTAGGTCTGAGAATCGGCTACTGGGTACTTTATATTATATTGATAAGTGCATTTGTTGAATAAATAATAGTAAATTTTTACAACCTGAGACTGACGGCGACCATTGCTTGTGCGACGAGATAGCGATCGACGTTGCCATGGCGACATACTTATTTAGTCACTTCAATAAAATAATATGGCCGAAATACTTTATAGGTGCTATGGCAAAGCAACGTTTGCCGGGACAGCTAGTAATAGATAATATTATATGCGAAAGAATAAAAGTTAGAACAGTCGCGAAATTGCTACCCGCGATCAACGTTAATTGACGTTTGCCGACGGAAATTACTCACTTCACTTATTTTACTTTTATAAAGATCGATAGCTCAAAATATCATCATCATCATCATCATCATTAGCCTACTGCCGTCCACTACTTAACGTAGGCCTCCCCCAATGAGCGTCAACCATCCCGAAGAATATTGTGGTTGTCTCAAATTCATAATATGGGCTTACCGCATATTACTTAATCTTATATCTTACTAGCGACCCGCCCCGGCGTCGCACGGGTATAAAATATATAGCCACTGAAAAAATGATTAAAATCGATAGCCTATCACGATCCTTCATCTGGTCCACTTCTTATCTGTGCCAAATAACATAAAAATTGCTCCAGTAGTTCGCGAGATAAACCCTTTCAAATAATTTCCCCCGTTTCTTCCACATTCTCCTATTAGTCTTAGCGTGATAAAAAATAGCCTATAGCCTTCCTCAATAAATGGGCTATCTAACACTGAAAGAATTTTTCAAATCGGACCAGTAGTTCCTGAGATTAGCGCGTTCAAGTTAGCCCTTTCAAATAATTTTCCCCGTTTTTTCCACATTTTCCTCTATTTCTTCGCTTCTCTTAATCTTAGCATGATAAAATATAGCCTATATAACCTTCCTCGATAAATGGGCTATCTAACACTGAAAGAATCATCAAAATTCGTTGCGTAGTTTTAAAGATTAAAGGGAACAAAGGGACATGAGGGAAAAAAAAGCGACTTTGTTTTATAATAAGTATAGATATAATATTATTAAATTCTCGTGACACAATGTTAGTTACCGTACTCCTCCCAAACGACTTTAGCGATTTTTACCAAATTTTATATGCATATTCAGTAGGTCTGAGAATCGGCTACTGGGTACTTTTTATATTGATTTAGTGCATTTGTTGAATAAATAATAGTAACTTATTACAACTCGAGACTGACGGTGACCATTGTTATAGCGATGGACGTTGCCATGATGCCATACTTATTTAGTCACTTCAATAAAATATTATAGGCGAAATACTTTATATTGCAAAACAACGTTTGCCGGGACAGCTAGTATTATAATAACATTCAAAAACTTAATGTCAATAATAATTTTTTTTAAGCTTTTATACTAAGCTGTAGAAATTAGTATTAGAAATAAGTGTATTTAATTGTAAATAAGTGTGTATAGGTTTTTTGTTATTGTAAATAATTTTATTTGTTATCTTTACTTAATATTATGGTTTTAATTTATTATTATTTACATTTTTTCAGACAAAGCACCTACGACACCTTTTAACGAAGAATTGTCTGAAGAACGCAAATTTTAAAGACAGTCATCGAATAACAGTAGAAAAATGCTGTGAAGAACACTCACAAGTTTGGATTATAAGCTAGATTGAAAGACTTCGCTGTCTGTCCGTGCGTCTCATGCTGTATCTCAAAGGCCGCGATAGCTAGAGAGTTTATAAACTCTGTATTCACAAAATATGTATTTACTTAAATAAAACAAAATAAATATTTAAGAGGGGGCTCCCATACAAAAAACGTGATTTTTTGGTCTATTTTTCCTCGTACCAGTGGTACGGATTCCGATTCGAACTTAGCTAATCCCTAGGGCATAGGTACTTATATTATTATAAATACGAAATTGTGTTTTTCTCTCTGTCTCTGTTACCGATTTTGCTGAAATTTGGTATGTAAATACGACACTTTTTATCCCGGAAAAATTTACGGTTCCCGCGTGGTTATTTAATTTTGGCGCAATGGAGTAACGGCTGTCATCTAAATATAATAAAGAAGCAATGCAAACGAGAAAAGTAATCACTGTTGATATTTGAATTCAGGTGTTAAACAGGTGAAGATGTTTCAACACCTGAGCTAATTAACGTCACAAATAAACCAAATATATCTCAAGAATATTTCATTCACATCTTAGGCTCAAGTCACACTGGGGCAAAGTGGAAGTATCGCGACGCGTCGCGTCTTTCGCCTACAGCATACTTATTCATCTCTATTGTTCTATTATTTGAGTACAAATTTCTGCTACAAAAAATATGGGAGAATTTGTTCATCGACGCTTCCACATTTTCATACCAGAGATTTGTAGTGTAATAATAATAATAAATAATATATTATAATGGAGATAAAAATGCTTTTAAAAAAAAAGTGACTCGTCGCGTCGCTTCGACTGCCCCAGTGTGAGTGGAGTGTTACGGCACGTTCAGATCTTCAGCATTTGGAAAAAACGCGCGCGGATTCGCGTGTTTTCCCAAACGCTACAGCAGAATACGCGCTCGTCTGAACGCACCCTCAGGCCTCATACCCACGTTTTCTGTATTCGTTTTCCTGATGTATAATTTCAGGTTGGAATTACCTGAGACTAGCGCAAACATTCGTTTCAGTCACGCGCGAACGCGCTGGCTTGCACTTGAAACGTACGTGCGGAATTCGTACCGTTCGGAAAAAAGCGAACGTGGGCGCCAGTTAATGTATTTTCTACTGATTCCATGCATTCGGATTGCCGAATACGGAAAACGAATTCAGAAATCGTATGCGGAAAACGTGTGTACGCGGCCAGCCTTAAACGGGAAAACAGCGCTCTGTAAAGAATTCCCAGCAATTTGTTTATCTGAAAGCTTTGGCTTAACTTAATTGTAGGCATTAAAAATAAGAAGGAATTATTTTCGTTGAATTTCTCCTAATATTTTTTTCCTTTTGGAGCGTGAAAAATGTCGCCGAAAAATATAGCTGAAATTAATAAGATATTATGTTGTCACTTTGGACTGAGTGTATTTTTAATATTGTATTCAAATGGTAATGAAAAGGTCCTTGTTCGAAACAAGAACTCCACTTTTCGTTTATGAGCAATTTTTCTTCCATTCGAGGTGCTTTTTTCTTTTGTAATTGAAATTGCGTTGATTATAATTACGAGTTGAATAAAAAATCAATGTTATAATATGATGATAGAATTTTAAAGTTTGGACTAAGTACCTATATTATTAAATAATCAATCAATCAATCAACTGTGTCTAGTGTCTACTCTATGCCTATGCCAAATTTCATCAAAATCAACCTAATACTTTAGTAACGTTCCGTGTTCGATGCAAATAAGCCTTCCCTCTTTATTATTTGCATAGATTTTAAGATGACGCCGCGTTAAAGTAATAAACCGTGTTGTATATGTTTTAGATTGCTTGTTTTCTATGAGAGGCCGGGCCGGCGTCTCATAGAAAACGAGCAATGGAACAGCAAAAAATTGTGAGAGCGTAAGCGAAAAATGGTTTTTGTCGCGTAATTTAAAAACCATAAATACATTTCATATAACCTATGGGCAAATTAAAGTATATGCTTGAACCAATCTATGTGCAAATGGAAGCTTAAATCACTCTCCTCTGTTGACAAAATAGGAATCCCTTTTTTTCCAGAGGTCTTTTTGATTTATTATTCTGTGTTATAAAAGTTGACCAATCGTGTTATGCTATGGGTAATTCAAAGACAATGACATGATTAATACTGACAATGAATTTTAATTTCTTAGCTTTAGTCATTGCTGAGAAAAATCGATATCGCTACAGCCAAACTATCAAGGCGTCGCCTTAAGTTATTTAGCTTTTAATATTTGTTGCTTAGTTTATTTAACCCACCTGTATCAGACAGATTATGTCTTCCGATATAATAGGGAATATTACGCAAAGGTCGGAGCAGTCAACCGAGGCCGCTACTAGCACATAGGTACAGTAAATAATTCAACATAAATCTGACGAACGTTTATGTGTAAGTACTCACATACGGTTTTGCTCGATCGAGCAATCTCGTAGAGTAAAAACCACGGCTCGGGCTTTCGTCCACACATTCAGCATTGCTCGATAGTTTTACTCCAGTTCGAAGGAAATTAGCTACGAATAATAAAAACTAGTGACAAAAAATTTGTCAAGCCGGCTCAATTCGAGCCTTCAAACTGGCTCGATGCGAGCCTTCGAGCTGTGAGTTTTGCGGTCCACACGGTGGTTTTTGCTCGATTTCGAGTAAAACTATCGAGCAAAACCGTATGAGAGTACTTAGCAATACACAGAATATTGATAGAAACGTTGTCAAACGTCGAACAAAACTTCTTGTTTACTGTCTAATGCTAAGTACTCACATACGGTTTTGCTCGATCGAGCAATAACGTCGAGCAAAACCCGCGACTCGGGCTTTCGTCCGCCCATTCAGCATTGCTCGATAGTTTTATTCTAAATCGATATATTTCATTCCGTCAATCCGGCTCGATCCGGTTCCATCAATCCTTCGAGCGGCTCGATGCGAGCCTTCGAGCTGTCAGTTTTGCGGTCCACACAGTAATTTTTACTCGATTTGGAGTAAAACTATCGAGCAAAACCGTATGTGAGTGCTTAGCATATACGCTGCCTCTAGCGTGAAAACATTGCAGTAATAATATCATTAAGTAATCTTATTAGAATTGTCCACACTGTGCCTTTTTCTGTTCGTCAAGGGCATGCGTTATAGCGCAATCAACAGCGAACGTGAAGCATGCCCGCGACGCATGCCCTCGGGCCGTATCCAAAAAACAAAAATGAGTTGGCATTGCGTTCGTTGACGTATTCAATTATTATTATTGATTGCGCCAAAACGTAAATGAATGAAAGAAGACGACGAAAATTAAAGACGAAAGCGCATAGTGTGGACATAGCTATTTTAGAGTTTTCCCTAAAACAAGATAGTTTAAGTGTGTGATGATGAAAAAAAATAATAATAATAAAAATAAAAACATGTTTTGTGCGTTCCAAACTATCAAACACTTGAAATGACTTAACCTAATTGCCTTGAGCTTTAAATTTTATTTGCTCAGTTAAATATACAACGTCTCATCTAGTAAGTTGGCGCGATTAATTAAAACGGATCATTTATCACTTGAGACGCGTTTAAGTTTAAACTCCACTTAGCTCTTAGAACAGGCACTGGGATGTCACCTAGGAGAAATTCTTCCTTCTCGTTAGACTAACGCATGGTGTTGGAATAACGAAAGCTATTCCTTAAGTTATCTTGTAAAAAAAATGTGTTGGAATTACGCTGCGTTGCGGCGACGGGAAAACTCAATTTAAAACCACTCTGTCAATTAAAAATACACCTCCGCTTAATCAACTGTCCGTTTTTACCGCGTTGGTCGGAATGTCAGAGTGTAAGGGAGATCGCAGACGACAGACTTTTGTGCGATCAAAGTCTGCGGCTTCCATACAATCTAATGGCGCGCGCCATGCGGAATGTATGGAAGCCGCAGACTTTGATCGCACAAAAGTCTGTCGTCTGCGATCTCCCTTATCGTTGCTGCGACGCACGGCTACGCAACGAAGCCAAGTGGCATCGTCCTAATTTAGCGTTTCTTTCTTATTTACTACTTTAAATTTTTATATACGCAGTATTTTTGTTTGTTTTAGTAATATGGATGTAAATCAAGCGTCTGACAGTTTGTTGATTTGTATAATGGCTAGCATAGAAAAATATATCGTTAATTTCATCTTTCTCGCAAAATATTGGAGGGATGGAGAAAAATGGTTTCGGCAGCGCGCTCAGAAAATGAGACCTTTAATTTGCCTGAAATAATAGCCCTAAACACAAAGCAGTAAAGGTTAGTATTGTCTGAGAGGCTCCGGGTAAATTGGAGGGCTCACAAATATGTTATAAGATCTCCGAATTTATGCTACAGTTTGGCTTGAACTTCAATTTTAGTGGATTACTATCATTTGTAAATTGACTGGGAATATCGGAGGTTGCGTAGCAAAAATTTCGTTGTTTCTTAGTTCAGTTTCAGAATCTTTTTTATGCGCAATAATTATGATGTGGATAAGAATTTATATAGAATATGTTGTTATGTATCAAACTTTATTGCAAACTAGATGTCGCGGTGAACTTTGTGTTATTATAAACCTTACCTGGACTTCCACGATTATTTTAAGACTAAAATTAGCCAAAACAGTTCAGCCGTTCCCAAGCTATATACTAACAAACTTTAAAATCCATCCGTACTAATGTCTTATACTAATATAAATTATTGCAAATGCGAAAGTTTGCCGCATTTTTAATAGTTACAAGTTATATGGCCGATTACGCAGTTCACCATATCAAAACTTGTATGAAAAATGCGGCCCGCCCCGCTGAGTCTCACAATGTGCGCGTAGCCTAGGGTCTAAACTCTAAACACACTAGGCTGAATTACGCCGACGTAAATTCCGCCGCGTTTACGCCGCGTTTCAAATCAATACAAAATATGGGCGGAACGCGACAGACGACACACTATGCCGAAATTCCGTCGTGAGCCGAATTTCCGTCGAGCCGAGTCGAGCGTAAAGTTCGCCAGCGATTCGGCGGTAATGTTTTGTATAGCAACACACTATACGCGACGGAATCATCAAAACCGAACATAGCAAATCCAACCTTATCTCAAAAGCATTAACGCTCACATTACATCTGAGAATTTTAAATAGGTACTCACTTACGCGCGCGTTCGGCAACGGAAATTACGCCGCGAAATTTCGGCTCTTCGTGTAATTTATAGTGTGTCGCATCAGACGTAAGCGGCTAAACTTAATTTCGGCCACGTAAATTACGCCGGCGTAATTCAGCCTAGTGTGTTTACTTTAGACACTTACAGTGTCATAGTCATCGGCGCCGTGGCTTAGTTGGTTAAAGCGCCTGTCTAGTAAACAGGAGATCGCGAGTTCGAATCTCGCCGGGGCCTGATTGGTACCAACATTAGGTACTATTTTATAAACCCCCGACAAAAAGAGGGGTGTAATAAATATAAGTTTGACGTGGCAACGTAGCATCCAAACGGGTGGACCGATTTTGATCTAGTTTTTTTTGTTTGAAAGCTGACATAATCGAGCGTGTATCTATAGTTCTCATCAGCTCTCTCAGCGTTGAAAAAAAATGAGTATGATCTATTTAAGTGTTTTAATCGGGGGTTGTTTTTAAATTTGTTAATTTAACGTTATCTCTCACAAGTCACAGCTCACATATTATTACCTATATTCTATCCATTCTATACGTATTAGTCTTATAAAAGGACATGGATAACCTAAACAGATAACCTAAAATTAGCGTGACTTAATCACATTTGCACAGTGCACACGTCTAAGAATATTGAAAAACATCGAACAAAACTTTTTGTTTACTGTATGTGCTGGTGCTGTTGTCTAGCGTGTAAGCATTGCAGTAATATAATATCGTATGAGTACCTACTTACTATCAAGAAAGTTACGCTCTAGCGCAACGTAAAACCTGATTTGGGCCTTTCGATTTTAATATTTTAGACGAACGATTTAGAATAGACGTTATATAGGTATTAACCGCTTTACTGCTAAGATTATTCTCGAGATCATTCATGGAATGCTGTTTTAATTAATAGAACTAACGTAAGTCCGTACGTATTATACCTTTGTCTATACTAATATTATAAAGAGGTAAACTTTGTTTGTTTGTTTGTTTAATTGTAATGAATAGGCTCAAAAACTACTGGACCGATTTTAAAAATTCTTTCACCATTCGAAAGCTACATTATTTACGAGTAACATAGGCTACTTTTTATTTTGAAAAATATAGGGTTCCGTAAAATATTTGGGTTTTTCTGATACAAGGTGAAAAAAATCAACCAGAAAAGTTACTTATTTTGCGTACGCTGCCTAAACAATAAAAGATAGAACCATACAATGTTCTAAGTAAATGTAGATCTTATAAATATCTACAAAAATGTCCGCGACACACTATACCTATCTATGTCAAGTGAGGCACAACAACTATTTTTTTTATTTAAAAATCTTGATATTTTTTTACTATATTTAAACGCATTTATTTTACTCACGCTGATAATCCTTATCAAAATAAATTATTTTCTCACTAAGTACAGTTTGTGTAGATAATATTTGGTCTTTGAACGATTAAAATTGGACGTTTGGTTTAGAAGTTATGACGAAATTAAAAATTGCGATTTACGCCCGTTTCGAAGTGGGCGCTACCAGGGCGGCGCGGGGGTGCGCAGTAGCGAAGATTATGACCGGCCCTGCAGCTGGTAAATCAATACTAAAAGGTTACTTTTTAACTGGAAAAAGGGGTTGTAAGGGGGTGTTTATTACGTAAATTTGTTCAAATTAAGTTAGTTCCAAAAATCATAATAGATGGCGCTGTGCGTCGTCCTACATCGCACAAGCGCTTACTCAAACGTGTTTCTATAAGAGGTGGTGAGGATGATGAAATTTTTCGCGAATTTATTTGAAGTTTTAAGAAGATTTTTGAAGTTTGAAGTACCGCGGAAGCAACTCTGTAGTCTACATGGAAACGGGAACTACCGCGCGCTATATAAGCTGATTCTGATCGTTTGTATAAACAAACGAAATTAAAACGAAAGTCGGTGTTTTAATTGTGGTAAGTACTTGATAGAATGCTTTTAAGAGTGGTCGAACCTTGACTTAAGGGGCCGGGTACCCTTGGAATTTCTCATACAAACGTAATTCCAAAATCATTTTCTCATATGAAAATATTTAACATGTTTGAGTTATTTTTCAGTTTAAGATAGTAATTACCTAGGTTCCTACACAAAAATTTACTTCAAAATATTTAAACAATTTTTTTTTTGTTTTAAATTTTTTTTAGTAAATTTACTACTATATATTTAAACACTAAAAAATTGAGTAAAATACTAAAAAATATATAAATAAATACTAAATTTACTACAAAATATTTAAATACTAAAAAATATTTTTTAGAGTTTAAATATTTTGTAGTAAATTTACTATTTATTTATATATTTTTTAGTGTTTTACTCTATTTTTTAGTGTTTAAATATTTAGTAGTAAATTTACTAAAAAAAAAATTTAAAACAAAAAAATTTTTTTTGTTTAAATATTTTGAAGTAAATTTTTGTGTAGGAACCTAGGTAATTACTATCTTAAACTGAAAAATAACTCAAACATGTTAAATATTTTCGTATGAGAAAATGATTTTGGAATTACGTTTGTATGAGAAATTCCAAGGGTACCCGGCCTCTTAAGTGCTACTGTATGCTCTTGATATCACACTATTATACTTTTATTAATTATACGTAATATCGTTTACAAAATTCTACTAGTATTTTTCTTCAAAATGTATACTTTTTGGATTTAAAATCGACACATAAAATCGCTCCACTTTAAAATGTCGAGTACAATGAAATAATAAATAGCGGGCAGAAATCGCTTTGTCCATACGTCAGTGCGGCCCGTTTGTCACCGGTATCGGTCGCGATAGAGCCATTGACGTATTTAATATATCATGTACCGAGTGTGGACGAATTTTAGTACAGAAATGAGTATGGAAAAGCCATGCGAGAAATTAGATGGTTACTTTCGTAAGAAAATATACCATCCTCATCACCTTGATGAGTGGCAATTTTCCCCCTTGCGTTTTTCGCGTAACCTTTTGCCGCGCATAAGTAGTATTTCCGGACCTATACGACCTGCAGCTAACCTTCAAGAAGAGAGCGTATTCCCTCTTAAAAGGCTGGCAACGCAGCTGCAGCACTTCTGATGTTGCGAGTGTCCATGGGCGACGGTAGTTGCTTTCGGTGACCCGTTTGTTCGTTTGCCCCCTTATTTTATAAAAAAGCTATGAATTCAAACTGACTTGTACGCGAAGTAGCTTTGAAGGAAGATCTTCCGAACGAGCAACGTATGCTTGGTCTGCTTATTTTATTAGTCTTCTGAAGCCCGTTAAATTGATTTCACCTGAGCCCTTTATATTGATTTTACATTATGTTAAGTACCCCGCAAACGATCAAATTAGTTTGACAAACATGTTTGATGTAATTAACGTTTTCATCAAACAGCAGCGCAGACGAACAAACGTGCATCAAACAAGTTTGTCAAACAATTAGCTACAATCGGTTTGAGATCTTGTTTGGCAAATACAGCGGAACACGTTCAAACACGTTTGTCAAACGCTACGCCAATGCAAATTTTCTTCAAACAGGCCAAACACGTAGTTTGTTTGACAAACGCTTCAAACAAAGCTGTACACTATCAAACTGTTTGACAAACACGTAAAATTTGAGAAACAATTTGATCGTTTGCGGGGTACTGTACACAATAATTGTATATGCATACTGTCGTACTTAGACAATTTTGATAGTGCGATACAGAATTTTGGCATTAATTGATTCGTCCAATCACTGGACTGAATCTGATGACCGGTATTCGAGACTGTATTCGCCCATAGGTTTTCGCCGCTGGCTCAGATCGGACTCGAAGACCGAGGCTACACCGGTAATCTTGCAGAGCGGGGGCGTAAATAAAACACACGAGAGTCGAGGAGAACATTGCTCCCGAAACGCACCTCGCTTACCTGGCTCGGGCGAATGCCATATAGTAAGCCGCTCCGATTCGCAAGTTTTCTGTCTCACTTTTGCTATCGGAGACGGCTACTTTTCCCCTATTTTCGCCATTTTCCGTGAGCCAGGTAATTAAAACGCGTTTCGGGAGATTATTTATTCATCGTTCCACAATATGTACCTTAATCTAAGTATCACCACTTATATTCTAACGTAATTATAGCTAAGTAAACATAAAAGTTAATAGAATTTTCACATTTTTACACACAATTTTCCTAATATTTTCCAAACTACATATGTTACACAACTAATTTTTCCTGTATTTATTAGATAACTTATTAACTTATTAAATTAACTATATTTTATCTCTTAGGGAGCCACAGATTTAACGTAATTCACTTTTAAAGTCTGTTTGTAAAAACACTGATTTGCACTGAGTCTATTTCTCACATTTCACTTTAATTAGTTTATGTGCACTCACTATACGTTTTTCGGGAGCGAGGCCGCTGTCCTCAACATCCTCCCCCCGGCGCAGTAGCCAGGGTCTACGTAGCCTTCTCCGGTGACTGCGGGCTCGCCGGTCTCGCTGTTGGCTGCCTCGCTGAGCACGAGCTGGCTGAGCTCGTCGCGACTCGTTCCGGCGTCTGCGGGCTGTCTCGGCCCGCCGCTGACTGCCCTGCTGAGCACGAGCTGGTTGAGCCCGTTGCGACTCGTTCCGGCGACTGCGGGCTGTCTCGGCCCGCCGCTGACTGCCCTGCTGAGCACGAGCTGGTTGAGCCCGTCGCGACTCGTTCCGGCGACTGCGGGCTGTCTCGGCCCGCCGCTGACTGCCCTGCTGAGCACGAGCTGGTTGAGCCCGTCGCGACTCGTTCTGGCGACTGCGGGCTGTCTCGGCCCGCCGGCTCTTCTCCGGGCGCCGTCTGCTCTTCTCCTGGCGCCGTCTGCTGCTCCGGCGGCGATTCTTCTATCACCGCCAGCTTTGATGTTGGCCTGCGGAACACTCCGCTGCGCGTACGCACGTCCGCGCAACGCACTCGTCCGTCCGGGCCCGGGTAGACACGGTGTACGACTCCGCGCGGCCATGTATTACGCGGCAGCGCGGGGTCCACGACGATCACTAAGTCCCCCGGGGCCAGATTGCGGCCGCTCCTCGGTGCCCCGCAACGGGGCGTGAGCGTCGGCAGGTATTCCCTCACCCATCGCCTCCAGAACTCGTCCGCCAAGGCCTGCGCGACCCTCCACGTCTTCTTGTCGGCCTGCACGCACGGCCCGACGTATGGTTGTCCCGTGGATGACCCTATGAGAAAATGGTTAGGTGTGATCGCCTCTGGGTCGTCGGGGTCCACGGAAACGTGAACGAGCGGTCGAGCGTTCACGGAGTACTCCGCCTCGGTCATCAGGGTCTGGAGCACCTCTTCCTTCGGTGATTTCTCGTTCAGTGTGGCGAGTAGGGCGGTTTTCACTGACCTCACCAGTCTCTCCCAGGCGCCCCCTTGGCTCGGCGCCCCTGGCGGAGTGAACTTCCATTTCATGCGGTGTGTGAGGCCCAGCTCGGTCATAGCCGGCATCCACTCGGCGTACGCCTGTCGCAGCTCGACGTCCGCGCCTCTGAAGTTCGTCCCATTGTCACTGTACATGACCGCCGGCCATCCCCGCCGTGCGGCCATTCTTCTCATTGCCATCAATGCTGAATCGGTCGACAGCGAGGCCACCAGTTCCAGGTGAACCGCTCGCGTCGTCAAACAGGTGAACAGCGCTCCCCATCTCTTCTCATGACGTCGGCCGATGGTAACGATCATTGGGCCGAAACAATCGAGACCACAGTAGGAAAATGGTCTCTGGAACACCCCCAGGCGCTCCGGTGGCAGGTCTCCAGGTTGCGGGATTCTCGGGCGCGCCCTCCTCATCCGACAGAAGGCGCAGTTGTGGATGATGCTCCGCACCGTCGGCCGTAGCTTCAGGATCCAGAATTTCTGTCTTAGATCGTTCACAACTCTCTCGCGGCTCCCATGCCCGGCTCTGGCATGCTCCCTGGCCACCAGCAGTCTCGTGAAGGGGTGTCTTCCGTCCAGGATAATTGGGTTCTTCATTTCATCCGGCACCTGCGCTGCTCTGATCCTCCCGTCCAGCGTGAGCAGGCCGTCCCTGTACACCGGGTTGAGCCGGTACAAGGAGCTCCATCTTGGCGCCGTCCCTCCATTTTTCATCTTCTCTATTTCCCGTGCGAAGCTATCGTGTTGTGATTTTCGGTACCACAATATCTCCGCCTTCTCCAGGTGTCGCACGTCGAGACTGGCCCGGCGATCGCGACACTTCTCGATGAATAGTAGAACCATCGCCGTACATCTCACGAGGCGCTCGTACTTTGAAAAGCGACTCACCTCTGGCAGACAGTCCATGTCGCTCGCCTCCGTGGTCTGGAAGGCGACGTGCTCCTTTGGGTCCTCGGCTTGAACGGGACTCTCCGCGGGCCACTCGTTCACAGGCCTGCGCAGGAAGTCTGGTCCATTGAACCACGGATCTTCTTCGCTCTTGGTGACATAGCCCGTTCGGGTGGCCATGTCGGCGATATTATTCTTCGTGCTCACCCACCTCCATTGGTGTACGGATGTCAGCTCGGCGATCTCTCCCAATCGGTGGGCGACGTATGGTGTATATTTCCTGCTCCCGTTCTGTATCCACCACAGAACCACCTGAGCGTCGGTCCAGTAGAAAATCGCATCTGTCTTCCATCTGTGTTCCGCTGCGACGGCGTTCCCGAGCCTCGCTCCCACCAGAGCGGCTTGCAGCTCTAATCGTGGTATCGTCTGTGTCTTCAGTGGTGCCACCTTAGCCTTGGCTGCGGCCAGCATCACTCGAATTTCTCCATCTTCTTGCTCCAGCCTCCAGTAGACGGCCGCCGCGTACGCGTCTTTGCTCGCATCACAGAACACGTGCAGCTGCCGGTTTCTTGTGGGGCTCCCCCCGTTGTAGCTTCGGGGTAGCGCGAGGTGGCTGATGTGCTCCATGTCTCTCAGCCATCGAGTGAAGTCTTCAGCTGACTCCGCCGGCAGCGGCTCGTCCCAGTCCAGCTTCTGACGCCACAGACCTTGCAGGATGACTTTGGCGGTGATGGTGTAGCAGCTCAGTAGCCCCAGCGGATCGTAGATGCTCATCACCGTGCTAAGGGCCTCTCTCTTGGTAGGTGCGCGCTGCAGCTCTCGGACCTCTTTAGGGACTCTTGATAGAGATGTGTTAAATTTTAGCGTGTCCCCTCGAGAGTCCCACAGTATCCCCAGGGTCTTCTGTTCATCCTTGGTGACAGGCTGCGCCACATCATCAGCTAGGCGGTCCACTGGTAGCCCCGTCAGCGCTCGTCGGTCGTTGCTCGTCCATCCCCGCAAGTGGAATCCGCCCATCTTGTGCACCCGGTCCACTTGTTCCACGACCTGCTTGGCCTTCTCATGGTCTGGATAGCTGTCCACATAATCGTCCATGTAGTGGGCTTCGGTGATGGCGCGATAGGCTTCTGGGCACGATTCTGCGTGTTCTTCTGCATTTCGATTCCGTACCGAATGTGCCAGGTACGGTGAACACGATGCCCCAAATATCATGACCATCATCTTGTACTTAGAGGGCGGCTCCTCTCGGCCCTCTCTCCACAGGAACATCTGCGCCGGCTGGTCCTCTTTTCTGATCTTCACGCGTAGGAACATCTCTTCTATGTCTGCTTTCACTGCCACGGCTTCCTCCCTGAACCGGAACAATATCCTCGGCAGGGATGTCAGTAGATCGGGCCCCTCCCCAATAAGTGATCGTTGAGGCTCACGCCGTTCGTTTTGGCCGCCGCGTCGAAGACCAAGCGCAGCTTGCCCGGCTTGTTTGGGTTCTTGACCGGGAAGTGCGGCAGGTACCATGTGTTCTCGCTTCCGGCCTCCGTCCCGTCGCATTTCTCTGCATATCCTTTTCGTATGAGGTTTTCCATCTGCCCATGATACTGCGCCGCATCTAGGGGGTTTCTGTCGAGCTTGCGTTCTAAGTTCTTGAGCCTCCTCAGCGCGTTATTGTAGCTGAGGGGCAGTTTGACGCCATCCTTGCGCCACAGGAGTCCCACTTCGAATCGACCGTCTTCCGTTCTCTTGGCCGTTCTGCCAAACAGGTCGATGGCTCGCTGTTCCTCGTTGCTCAGCTTCGCCTTAGCCGCTATTCCCAAAGCGTCTATGTCGAAGTGTTTCTTCACCATTTCTTCCAGACGATCGTTTCTGGTTTCCACCGTGGATATATGCAGGATATTTTCGTTCTCGTCCTGCCTTATGATGCGCTTGGGGATGCTGCCATGTATCACCCATCCAAGCTTCGTCTTAGAGGCTGCGGGCTGGTTCCTCTTCCCGATTCTCAGCTCCCGAGACACGATGAGCTGCCAATTGTCCGTGCCGATGAGAAGTTGGGGTTTCTCGTTCTCGTAGCACATCTCTTCGTTCTTGAGATCGCGCAGGTGAGCGAGCTGCAGAAGGGATTCCGGAACGGATTGAGTTAAGAGATTCAACCCGTTCACAGTCCTCGCGGTGATGTCGTGTCTGGTACCGTCGCGACCTCGTACGCCCAGTTGTACGAGGCGGCTTCTCTCTTCCCTTCTCTCGGCGTTGATCCCGTGCATGCGCAGCATCTTCGGTGGACCATCTGCGCCGATAGCCTCAGCGACGTCTTCATCCAGCAGAGTCACCGTCGAGCCCTCGTCGAACAGCGCGAAGATGTCAGCTTCGCCCCGTGGCCCAACGACTTGAATTCTTCTCATCTTCAGTTTCACCGCGCGGTCGGAGGCAACCGATGCGGTGATTACGGCGTCCTCGATCGGTGGAGCGCCGTCGGACCTCTCCTCGTGTAGTAGTGGGTGGTGAGGCCGCTTGCATCCCTGGATACCACACTGCTTCGCTCTGCAGTTGTATCTTCTGTGTCGGCTCGATAGGCACAGGAAACACAGCCCTTCTTGCTTGACTGTGTCCCATCTCTTCTGCACACTCAGTTTCTTGAAAGCAGCGCAGCGAAACAGAGCGTGGCGGTCGGTGCACATCGGACACTTCGTTGGTTCTTCGCGCATTCTCTTCGGCGGGCTGTGGCTCGGTGTGCCTCGGCCCTCTTCTGCTATCGCGAAGACTGGTCTTCTCGTTCTAACTTCGTTCTTGTTGGGAGGCGGACGCGATGTTTCCTTTCTTGCAGCCGGAGCCGTGGTGAATCCGTAGCGCAGCGCTCTGTCCGCTTCTCTCATTAGGAATTCAGAGAGAAGGACGACATCGGGCTCGTTCCGGTAGCGCGATGTCTCTTCTGCGTAGTCGTACCATTTGCTCTTCTCGAATGGGCTGAGCTTCTCCAGGATGTCTCTCACAAGCAACGGATTGAAGAGATACCCGTGCTTTAACTTCTTCAGGATGGCCACCATGTTCTGAATCTTCACCGCGAATTGGTTGAGCTCTGCCGCCGTGCCTCCGAGCCTCGGAAGCTTCTTCAAATCTTCCATCATGCGGTCGACCATCACCTCGGGCCGGCCGAAGCATTGCTCCAGAGTCTTCATGATCTGTTCGGGTGGTGTTGCGATGCTCAGCAACGGCGCCACTGCTTCTCGAGCCTCCCCCCGTAGACAGCTTCTCAGGCGCGCCAGGTTCTCGATTGGCTTGAGCTTGTAAAATGCGGTGGTATCTTCCATGGCTGCTTTGAACGGCAGCCATTCCAAAGGAGAGCCCGTGAATATGGGCAACTCCGTCTGATGGCGCGGCTGTCGTTGGTTCAACAGCTTGTCTATGGTGTCGGCAAGCTGTTCCACCCCGTTGATCCCGGCTGCAGGCCGCTCGAACCTCGATCTCTGCGGCTCGCGTCTCTTTCCCGCAGGTGGCATGTCTTCTGGCTTCGGCGCGTCCCCTTCCTCCTCTGGCACGACCCGTTCCTCGGTCGTCTCTTCGTTGTCAGGACCATGTTCGCTTAGCCAGGCTCGGACCCGTTGCTCCACCTGTTCTGAAGGTTCGTCTTCGTCGGGGTTGCTGGTTTCCTCGGCGGTGGCGACATCAGCAATGAGCTTCTTCTTGATGAGTTCTGCTTCGATCTGCAGTTCCTTCTTACGGAGTGCGGCAAGTTTCTCTTCCGCCTCGTATCGCAGGCGCGCGACGACACTTGCTGTCGATCGACGCGACCCAATTGAAATAGCCTTCTCCCTGGCTACAGGTACTCCCGATGGCGCGGGTGTCTTGCTAGTGCCCGGCCTCGGTTTCAACACAGTTTGAAGCAGATCCGCCCTCCCCTCGGTCGGTGGCTGGCTGGTTGCGGCTGCAGACGGCGACCTGGGCGGATCCGAAAATATTTTCGGTTGCTGGTTCTCCTCGGCCCCGCTCTGACTCCTCGTGATGACCATCTTCTATATTGAATCTTCAATCTTCTATATTGAATCTTCAATCTTCTATATTGAATCTTCAATCTTCTATTGAATGTTCAATCTTGTATGTTCAATGTTCAATCTTCTATGTTCAATGTTCAATCTTCTATGTTCAATGTTCAATCTTCTATGTTCAATCTTCAATCTTCTATGTTCAATGTTCAATCTTCAAGGAACTTCAGTAGGTTTTGTGACAAAAATCTACGAATCCTTGCTTCCCCTTGGTGGTGTAGACCTGTATCTTCGAGTCCAGTCGTCTCCGAGTCCAGTCTTCTTCGGGTCCGGTCTTCCCAAATTTTCTAAGTCCAGCTTGCTCTTGAAATTTTTCTAAGTGTCGTCTTGGCTCTTGAAATTCTTCTAAGTGTCGCCTTCAAATCCGGATCGCAAAAGACAAACTTCAAATCCGGATCGCAAGGACCAAATTCACTATTCGAGACTGTATTCGCCCATAGGTTTTCGCCGCTGGCTCAGATCGGACTCGAAGACCGAGGCTACACCGGTAATCTTGCAGAGCGGGGGCGTAAATAAAACACACGAGAGTCGAGGAGAACATTGCTCCCGAAACGCACCTCGCTTACCTGGCTCGGGCGAATGCCATATAGTAAGCCGCTCCGATTCGCAAGTTTTCTGTCTCACTTTTGCTATCGGAGACGGCTACTTTTCCCCTATTTTCGCCATTTTCCGTGAGCCAGGTAATTAAAACGCGTTTCGGGAGATTATTTATTCATCGTTCCACAATATGTACCTTAATCTAAGTATCACCACTTATATTCTAACGTAATTATAGCTAAGTAAACATAAAAGTTAATAGAATTTTCACATTTTTACACACAATTTTCCTAATATTTTCCAAACTACATATGTTACACAACTAATTTTTCCTGTATTTATTAGATAACTTATTAACTTATTAAATTAACTATATTTTATCTCTTAGGGAGCCACAGATTTAACGTAATTCACTTTTAAAGTCTGTTTGTAAAAACACTGATTTGCACTGAGTCTATTTCTCACATTTCACTTTAATTAGTTTATGTGCACTCACTATACGTTTTTCGGGAGCGAGGCCGCTGTCCTCAACAACCGGAGTAATAATTATTATGAAACTTATACTATTACGAGTATGTCAGTGTATCCATTTATCTACCTTAGAGTAACGAGAAATTATTTTTCAAGAAAACGTTAGATTCTTCGTGACAAAGGCAGTTGCGTGAACTTTACACTCTTCATGTATTTCGTCTAGGATTTCCACTTAACTGTACTTCAATATAATACGGATTTATGCAGAAAGCGCATTAAATCCTCGCTTGAAAGGATACGAAGCATTCAATATAGACTTTAGAATTAATAAAACTTGTATACCAGGCCATCTCCAGAGCATAAAGGTATCCCTCAAAGGGATTTCTGAGCAAACTCGAGTGAAAAATTGCACTTATTGCGGCTTCTGGGAGTATTCTTAGCCTATGTGAATACTTGGTATGACTTCTCGGAATTATAATTATTAATATGAAACTTAAACCTGTATTAACCGCTTTGCTGCTAATATTATTCTCGAGATCATTCATGGAATGCTGTTTTAATTAACCCATCAAGCCCCGTATACGAGCACCGGTGATCGCGACAACAATAGAATACAAAAGCATTTCCAAGAATCCCCGATCGAAGGATTAATAGAACTAATGTAAGTTCCGTACTTAATTTACCTATGTGTTGTATAAACTGAGTACAAACGAAATTAAAACGAAAGTCGGTTTTAATTGTGGTTCTTTATAGAAGCTTTTAATCCCTCGATCGTGGGTTCTTGGAAATCTATTGTTATTCTATTGTGTCTAGCGCACCGCCCACCAGTGAGCTTATGTGGCTTGTTGGGTTAAGCTTAAAATTGGTTTGTTCATGAAGAGGTCTTCACGACCAAACCATTGAACCGATCATAACAGAGACAGACAAACAGACGTCTGTCTGACATACAGACAGACATACAGACAGACAGACACACTTTCGCATATATCATAATATAAGTATGTATTAGGACATCTCAAAACGCTGTTGTGTGTTTCAACCAAAATTGGCAATGACATTGAGTAACCTCACAAAAACGTTGCAATTGGACCCTTAAATATAGCGGGTTTACATTATTCCAGTAATCCAATTCAGCGCTGGCTTACTACTGAAATAATGTAAACCGGCACTAGAATGCAGTTCATAAATTCCAGTGTCCGTTTACATTATTCCAATCCAGTAATCTAATTATAATCCGCATACTTACGTATAGTCGTACTGTTATGTCCTACATCTGTACCCTAACATGCTCACCCTAGCTTTCCCATATTGCTGACCATAGATTCCTTCCGACCTCCTATATCTAGGTCCCAGACCAGCCCCGCCAGTCAGTTCCCGTCTTCCATTCGACACGGTTGTGCCACTTCTACTATTTCGTTGTTTTACTAATTGTACTATTTCTTTGTTCATCGAATAAATCTTTTTTTAAAAAGTGAAAATCGAACCTCCTTATAACATTGGTGGCAGCGAAAAAGGTGGGATGATAACTTCCACCACGGTACGCCTCGCGTTTTCTTAAAGTACTAGTCCAAAGTGTCCGAAAATCGTGAAAACTCAGTTCCAGCCAGTGAAAGTGTACTAAACCTAGATATCAATACTTAATAATAATTAATCGCGATTAAATAATAACTAAACGCCGCGCCGGGAATACAAAAATAACATTCATAGAGATCAATCTTCGCCTACCTGGTCTACGCCACACGTAGACGCGCCTTATCACCGTCTTCGGGCCGGAGTTGTTTTGACTACCGCCTACGCATCGAGGAAATGTTCCAGACGCTCCTTATCACCGCATTCCTGTGAGTCCCTTGCATTATTCTATTTTTGGTCATTGCATTTTAAATTTGAATATTGCCGAACTTATTTTATTATTGAAATAGCTTTCTATTGTGTTTATTGTAAAAAACTTTTGACAAAATGGCAGCGAAAGATAGAGCACCGAGTCCCGCAAAATTTGAAAATGTAGAGTTTAACGAGGAGGAGGAATACCAACCTCCTACCTTACAAATTCCGTCAGACAGCCAAGGTCCCAACACTAGATCTAAAAAGAAGGGCAAAACAGACCCTCCGAGCAAACCAGAGTTAGACTTGAACATTTTACTAAAATTTATTAAGCCATATGACGGTAGCAGGGATACACTTAACTCATTTCTAGTTAATTGCAGTAACGCATTTGATCTAGCCTCTGAACCACAGAAAGATATTTTGTTTAAATTTATTTTATGTCAACTTCAAGGAAAAGCCGAAATGGCCTGTTCAATTAAAGAATTTGTGAACTGGCAACAGTTGAAAGAGTTTCTGAAAAATCAATTTAGTGAAAGGAAACATTACGCTCATTTGCTCACAGACTTACAGAATTGCAAACAAAATTTAAACGAACCAGTTAGTCAGTACGCACTTCGAGTTGAAACATATTTATCTCAATTACTAACAGAAATTGCCATCTCTCACGGTTCAAAAAATAGAGAAATGATAGGTCGCGTAGCAGCTATGGAGGAATTAGCCCTCCACCATTTCCAAATGGGACTTTTACCACGAATTTCAAATATAGTGAGATGCAAAACTCCTAAGACAATTAATGAAGCCGTTAATATAGCCATTTCAGAGGAGAAAATTCAACAATTTTTATACAAATCCAACCCACAAAATAAATCGGCTTCCCCGAAACCCAATTTTGATGTTAACCGGCGCTACCAAAACTCAAACCAAAATAATTCTAATTTTGCTAATCAGCGTTTCCAAAATTATAACAATAATAACCGAAATCAAAATAATAATTACAATCGGTTCCCAAATTCTACTAATGCCAGTGCATCCCCAATTTGCAAGTATTGCAAAAATGTAGGTCACACAATAGATCAGTGCAGGAAACGCGAATATAACAATAATCGTGCTCAGAATTTTAAGCCTTTTCAAAGGGTGAATTATACGTCACGTAATGTCGATGATAATAACGAACAAAATTATGCTGAAGAAGGTTATGACACTGTCGACGATACTCCAAAAAACTAAATAAAGTCTCGTCCCGGTGTCGTGCGGGACGAAAGCTTACTAAATCCGACACCATGCTACTAAATCAACGCACATGTGGTGCAATTTCTAATTCTCCTAATTCTAATTACACGGGCAAATTGTGTAATAATTTACCACTTTCTAAATCCACTGTATCGAATAATAATTCTACGTCCACTGTATCGAGGTCTCATATTTCTAAACCCACTGTATCAAATGATAATTATACTAAATCCACTGAATCTAATGCTATTAAATCTTTGAATGAGTCCTCTGTATCGTTAAAAAACACTGAATCCTCCGAGTCTAATACTTCAAAATCCTCTGTGCCTACTAAAATTACAAATTCTACAAATTCAATGCCTACAAGATCCTTACACACTGAATTAAAAAATAATTCTCAATTTGAAAGTACCAAACCTGTAATAAATGATACTGAAAATCCTTTAGAAATTTATGAGATTAATACTAATCATACAAACAAAACATTGCCGCATGTATTACTTTACACTCAAACCTCTGATATTCCTTTAGCCCTCCTTGTTGACTCTGGTTCCGCCATTAGCTTACTAAAAAAAAATTCTATAATAAAGCCGCAAAAACTTACACCGGAACAAATAAAAATAAAAGGTATTGATCCAGGGAAAGAAGTCACACATACACTCGGTCATTTTAATCTAAAACTATACGTATCCGATAACTCTAATCAATTTATCTCTAGTAAATTTCATGTTGTAGAAAATATTGACTTACCTTACGACGGCATCATTGGCAGTGATTTCATGAATTTATTCCGCTGTAATATTGATTATAACCGCGATGTACTGAAAATTAAAAATCATGAAATTAAATTAAATTTCTATGAACCAAATTACCTTATCCCAGCTCGTACAGAGATGGTTATTGAATGCTCCGTGGTCAACCCCGAGTTAAAAGAGGGTCTTATACTAGATAAAAAAATATCTAAAGATTTATTAATCGCCAATTGTCTTGTATCTGTAAAACCTAACAAAAGAATTAATTTATCCGTCGTGAATACTTCTGAATCTCCAGTGCACATCAAATCAAATTTAAACTTAGTTCTTCTACCTTACACTTGTGATGACGTAAAGGATGATATCCCTCCTACATCTGTTAATTCCGTCCACACTGTATCACATGCAAATAGTTTCCAACGCACTCGAGAAGTGTTGAAACAACTACGAGTCTCTCACCTTAATAAAGAAGAGACAAATGCCCTTTACAAACTCTGTTCCGATTATTCTGACATTTTTCATCTTCCCGGGGAACAACTCACATTTACAAACGCAGTTCGACATGAAATTAAAACCGTTTCTGACGCTCCAATTCACACTAAGACTTACCGTTTTCCAGAAATCCATAAAGAAGAAGTAAATAGACAAATAAATGAAATGTTGCGACAAGGAATTATAGAACCTTCATCATCTCCATGGTCAGCACCCATTTGGGTTGTCCCTAAAAAGTTAGACGCATCCGGTAATCGTAAATGGCGAGTTGTCATCGACTACAGAAAATTAAATGATGTCACAATTGGTGACTCCTATCCCATACCAAATATAACAGAAATATTAGATCAATTAGGCAAAAGCCAGTATTTTAGTACCCTAGATCTTGCTTCCGGTTTTCACCAAATTGAAGTTTCCCCTGAAGACTCACCTAAAACCGCCTTCTCCGTTCCTCAGGGACATTACCAATTTAAGCGTATGCCATTTGGGCTCAAAAATGCACCCTCAACCTTTCAACGCCTTATGAATACTACACTCTCAGGACTCCAGGGCCTACGCTGTTTCGTATATTTGGACGATATTGTTACATATTCATTTGATCTAATTTCACAAATTCGAAATCTAACCGAAATATTTGATAGACTCCGAAAATATAACCTAAAATTGCAACCGGACAAGTGCGAG
Source organism: Polyommatus iphigenia (assembly GCA_963422495.1). Classification (NCBI taxonomy): domain Eukaryota; kingdom Metazoa; phylum Arthropoda; class Insecta; order Lepidoptera; family Lycaenidae; genus Polyommatus; species Polyommatus iphigenia. Next base: position 42,060,640 of record OY730180.1, on the reverse strand, counting down.
TTTCTCCGACGAGAGGTCGCACATCTCGGACATATAATTACTGAAAACGGTGTCAAACCTAACCCAGACAAAATCGAAGCGGTAACACAATTTCCAACACCTAAAACTCCTAAAGATGTAAAATCCTTTCTTGGCCTCGTCTCTTACTATCGCAGATTTATACCTGACCTTTCGACGACAGCAAAACCACTGACTTCTTTACTAAAAAAGGATATAATTTTCAAATGGGAAAATCAACAACAAGTCGCATTCGATACTCTAAAACATAAACTTACCTCTGCTCCCGTTCTCTCTTATCCCGACTACGATCTCCCTTTTATCCTTACCTGTGATGCCTCTGAACACGCTGTCGGCGCCGTACTATCCCAAGGTCAAATAGGTAAAGACCGTCCTATTGCATTCGCCTCACGCACATTAAATAAAAGCGAAAGTCATTACACCGTAACTGAAAAGGAATTACTAGCAATAATATTTGGTTGTAAAACATTCCGCCCATACATCTATGGCCGGAAATTCACTATAATCACAGATCACCAACCCCTAAAATGGCTTTTCAATCATTCAAATCATAACAGTAAACTTCAAAGATGGCGCTTACAACTCGAAGAATACGAATATGAAATAGTTTATCGTAAAGGCAGACTTAATTCAGCAGCTGATGCCTTATCGCGCTATCCTGTCAATCCTATTTTCCCAGATGATGACGATGCACAACTATTTCCCGAATTAATGCCTCTGAATCCTGTCCAAGATCCTCTAGACTCTGTCCCATCTCCAAATAATGTATTAGAAGAATTAGGCGCTCCACTGAATCCTGAACAAAGAAATAATGAAATTCCTGAACATAATAATAATAATAACAACATAATTCCTGAAAATTCTAATACATTACCTGAAAACGAAACATCACTAATACCTAATCCATCATTTGACGACATCCTATCACCTTACCTTCCGTTTGGCGGCGTCGATCCTGAAAATAATATTCCATTACCTAACGATAACCTTTCAGACGTTGGTTCCTGTGGTTCTAATCAACAAGCCCCTGATCTAGCATCAGAATTAGACTTAGATGAATTATTACGTCCACCTAACAATAATCCCTTACCTATGATTTCAGAAGAGCAACAGTCCCCATCTACCGATATAAATTCTAACGAAAAATATTCACAATTTCTTAAAACAATCGCAGATAAAAATAAATCTTTTAATACTAACATTATTGAACGCAACGAGTCTCTGCTTAAAACTTCCTGTTCACACATTATTATTCCAACTTCTATCGATCTAGATGAATCTAATCCCTATATAAATGATGTCCTATCGTGTTCTACAAATAAAGAAGAAATATTACAAAGCGAAAAAGAATTATACTCATTTAAAAATCTAGAAATTAATAATAAAACTTACTACTTACTCTTTACCAAAGTACACCACTTCGAAGAAAGCTCATACCGCGACATTTTTCAATCCCTGGAAAAAATAAAAAATATGCTAGTAAATTCATCCATTATCACAGAAATTGCCATATCAGATTTCAAAAATCCGTTTGATAAACATACATTTAGCAAAATATATAATATGATTACATACCTGTTTCACGATTCTAGTATAGCTGTCCATATTTATCACAATAATATAATGTATCCATCACTCAGTGAAATTAAAACTATTTTGCGAGAAAATCATGACTTACCTGTAGCCGGACACCTTGGCTCCGTTAGAATGCTAAGTAGAATTAAAGAAAAATATTACTGGAAAGGTATGCGTTCAGATATCGAAACATATGTTAAAAATTGCAAACAATGCCAAGAAAATAAAGCATTAAGACAGATCAATCGGGCTCCTATGCAAATAACTACTACATCCACTGCTCCATTTCAGCGTATAGCTATTGACATCGTAGGGCCCCTGCCAGAAGCAGGAACAGCCAAACTTAAATATATTATGACCTTCCAGGATGACCTAACGAAGTTCTCAACAGCTTATCCTATTAGATCAATCACAGCAGAAGAAACAAGTGATTGCTTAGTCCATTTCATTTCCTTATTTGGTATCCCCAAAACCATTCTTTCCGATCAGGGTACCAACTTTACTGCAGAATTGTTTAAGAAAACCTGTAATTTCCTAAAAATCAAACAAATTTGGTCAACCCCATATCATCCTCAGACTCAGGGCGCACTAGAGCGCAGCCATTCTACATTAAAAGAATACTTAAAATCGTTCACAAATGAAAACCAGGATAATTGGCCTCGCTATGTCTATACAGCCATGCTCACTTACAATACTAATATACATTGTACTACCAAATTCTCACCCTACGAACTACTATTTGGACATAAACCTTACCTCCCTGATTCTATTTATAGCACACCACAAGACGTCACCTATCCCGAGTACCTAAAAATGCTCCAGCATAGATTTAAACTCTCCCGAGATAAAGCTATCCAAAATATAGTCGCATCTAAACAAACTTCCAAAACTTACTATGATAATCGCACTCGACCAATTCAATATAAAGTAGGTGACTATGTATATTTAAAAAACCATTTACGCCTAAGGAAAGCCTTGTCGCCTCAATGGAAAGGCCCATACAAAATCGTTAAAATTCATGGCTTCAACACAGTATCTCTACTTATAAATCGTAGGCATGTTAAACATCACGTCGACGAACTAAAACACGTGTCGACTCAACCCGTAGAGTAAGATTAATATTTGTAAATAAACTATTAGTATAATAAATTAACAAGTAAACTTAATCAATTTAAATTTAAGGAAAATATCTTTCTATTTCAGCGCATCTGCGTTAGCGACGCAAGAATATGTTCAACAAATTAATTCAAGTCCAGGAATTTACTTTGATCCCATTGGTAAATTAAAAATATGTTCAAATTATCTAGATATTGTTACTCCTATAGATATATCTCATTTTCAACCTCATTTAGCTAATATAAATTCGATTATTGGTACATTACGATTTCTATGTCACAAAGTAGAAAACGAATATGATGAAAGCTTAGAATGTAACAACATACTGCAACCTCTTACCGTCAGGTCTAATGACTTAGTAGAAGAATATAATTCTATATCTCATTTAATAGATCGTAGATTCCGCAGGTCTGCATGGTTTGGTGGTGTAGGCTCTGCTTTTAAGACAATTTTTGGTACTCTCGACGAAAATGACGCTGTTAAATATGAAGAAGCAATTCAAAAGCTTCACTCAAATCAAAAGGAATTGGCTTCATTAATTAAAGATAGTATTTTAATAACAACAACAACTTTATCAAATTTAAATGTCACGTTAAATAAAATCAAAGTTAATGAAGGCAACCTTAATGTAGCTATCGACAATCTCTCTAATAAAATAAATAATATATCTACTATTTCTAAAGCAATTATTATGAGAACTAATATGATAAATATATTAAATGGACTAGAAGCAAATATTATTACCTTATCTTTTCAACTAGAGGATATAGTCAACGCGATAATGTTTAGTAGCCAAAGTATACTACATCCTTCTATATTATCACCTAATTATCTATATCAAGAGCTTGTCGATAACTTTCGTCACTTACCTGTTGATGTAAAATTACCTGTTAATTTAGACTTAAGTGAAATGTTTACCCTTATAAATGTTTCAAATGTATTTAGCTATAGTGTTAATAATAAAATTGTATTTATTTTAAGAATTCCTCTTGTATCCTCATCAGAATATAATCTGTATCATAACATTGCTCTTCCTACTCCACACGATGTTTCTAAATCTAATTATTTTACTTATGTTGTACCGAATAGTAAATATATTGCAATGACCAATGATAGAACCTCGTATTGCAACTTAGACTCATTACGGGAATGCAAAGCGATGAACTCGCTAACCTACATCTGCGACGTGACTACGGTACTTTCCACCAGTGAGCATCCCAGTTGTGAAAGTGAAATATTAGTGAATGTCATAAGAGCCTTACCAGTGCAGTGCAAAATCGATAGTGTTCACGGAAAGATTGACGTTTGGAAATCAATTTCAAACAATAGATGGATTTATGTACAATCCACTTATAGCAAAGTTTTACTAGAATGTCGTAATAAAACTAATGTTGATTTTAATATAATAGGTACAGGAATACTTTATGTGCCTAATAACTGTTTAGCTTACTGTAAAAATAATAAACTAATTCCTAAATCTAAAATTAAAGAATTCAAAATAAATAAAATTGTGTCTAATATAAATATTATAAATGATTCTTGTTGTAACTATAAGGAATTAAATAACGTTAAGATGAATAATGAGAATCATAAAATAGACTTACAAAGTTTCGATTTAGATTTAATTAGTAACGAAAATATATTAAAATTAAAATCATTTTCAAAGGAAGCAGATAAAATTATTAATGAACATAGTTTTATCAAATATGAAACTCATTATTCCATAATTTTAATAATTGTTTCTTGTATTATCGTTTTATTGTGTTTTTATAAATTTTGTGTTTTAATAAAAGGCTACAACTGTTGTCACCGTGTCCTTCCAAGGTCTTCCCAAACATTTTCTCCAACTGACGATACGCTTTCTTCTCCTAGTTCTTCTCCTCCTTCTATTCCTCTTCAGAACCTACCTAAAGTTAAAGTTGACACAAATCCCGCTCCTGCTCCTACCCTTAGAATTAATGTCTAAACCCCTAAATCCGTTTTCCATAAACTTCGTCCCCGAAGTTTAGTCTTCCGCGGGGGGGTGTTATGTCCTACATCTGTACCCTAACATGCTCACCCTAGCTTTCCCATATTGCTGACCATAGATTCCTTCCGACCTCCTATATCTAGGTCCCAGACCAGCCCCGCCAGTCAGTTCCCGTCTTCCATTCGACACGGTTGTGCCACTTCTACTATTTCGTTGTTTTACTAACTGTACTATTTCTTTGTTCATCGAATAAATCTTTTTTTAAAAAGTGAAAATCGAACCTCCTTATAACAGTACGCACACAAACACCATGCCGAAGTCTGGCAACACCGCTATGTAAGTAATAAATTCCTCTTTTGGCTCCGCCTAAGGTTAACCCTACAAAACGTCAGTGGGTACTTAATATCCTTTAGAACGGATTCGCATTAGTTCGCCGGATAATTAATCTTACTTTGACCAATAATCCGTCTAGCGGTGGCCACTGGATCACATCAATCTCACACGACCCTGGATTTATCTTATGTGATGTGTAATGAGTATCCGATTGGTGATATCCTGTTTGTTACTATTCTAGAGGAACGCGCATTTTTATATGATATAATAAAAATACATGTGGCACTAGGGGACAGTCACGAGGTAAAGACATTGCATAGCATTTTTTATCAACTAATGCAATGATTATAATTCGCATACGACTAGTGACAGTGACAAGACTAGTCGCACGCACACAAACACGTTAAGCGATGCTGCTGTGCTAATCGGAGTGAGGAAAGCGTTAGGTCTTTTTCGTTACGGAATTTCTTGATGCGGTCGGCGCGCTCAAAGCCCGCGATAAAAGCGATGCAATAGCTTAAAAATAGGTTTTTTGTTAGTAAAATCAGAAGAAACAACTCATTGCACCTTGAAAATACCGGCAGAAGTGAAGACTAAATAGCATAAGCAGGCCTGGCATGCATGCCAGGCCAGGCATCCTGATGTAAGTTTAAAATTTTAAACGCATCTAAAAAATGCTCAACTATGTTCGTTTTTCTTCTCTTAATTTTGTGGTTCGAAACTACAAGTAGACTACATTTGACACTTACTCGGTACGCGTAGAAATCGCATGAATGCAAGTCTAAAATTTGTTAGTATCTGATGCTTAAAGCCATTGCATACTTCCAACGCTCTCGTATATACTAACAATTGCAGATAGTCTCTGGATTTAGCGAGTGCGGCAGATACACTTTAATGGCCGTATTACCCGTCTTGATACTGAATGGGAACGATCTCCTGTGATAGAACTAGTCCCAAGCTTATATTATAGCTAGACGTTCCGCGCGGCTTCGCCCGCGTAAATAAGATATTTCACAGACAAATTAGTCCACAAAAAATAGCGATCCTTCACGTGGTCTACTTCTTATCTGTGCCAAATAACATAAAAATTGCTCCAGTAGTTCGTGAGATAAGCCCTTTCAAATAATTTCTCTCGTTTTTTCCACATTTTCCTCTATTTCTTCGCTCATATTAGTCTTAGCGTGATAAAATATAGCCTATAGCATACTCGATAAATGGGCTATCTAACACTGAAATAATTTTTCAAATCGGACCAGTAGTTCCTGAGATTAGCGTGTATATATTAATATAAATATAATATAGTATAGAGTATAGATAGTGCCTGGAATTTGAGAAGGAAATAACTCTCAAGTGCACGAATTTGAATTTTGTTTTACGTGGGGATATCTTTTACCAGTAACCGGCAGAGTTTAAAGGCGTTACAACTCTTTATCGCATTTTCTCTTCTGTAGGTAAGAGAAGCATAGAGAGACGGTCTAAATCGTAAGAATCTATTTCATATTTGGGATTCTTACTGTATTCTAAACATTTTTAGTGCGGACGTTGAGGAGACAACAGCTGCACTCAGAGACATTGCCCCATAAGGACACCGGTGACCGCGACAACAATAGAATAACAATAGGTTTTCAAGAATCCGCGATCGAAGGATTAATGACGATTAAACTTATGTCAATATATTCGTTTATTTACTAGGCAGTTAATGACGCTGAGTGCGGTAGTAACAAAAGACCTAGCCAGGGCCCCCGCTACCATATGTGCAATGTGTGCCGTGCACACGGGCGCCATCCTCTAGGGGCGCCAAATCGCCATCTTTAGGGGCGCCAAAACCAAGGACCCAAAAAATTTGCCTAATTAAGGGGCGCCAAAATCCTTTTTTTGCACACAGGCGCCAGTAGCCCTTACGGGGCCCTGGACCTAGCTAGAACGTAACAGAGGAATTGTATTTAACTCGCAATTAAATTATTGTCTCCAATTCCAGACTGGCATAAGTGGAATCTAACTCAGCCATTTTTATATACTACTCAAGGGGACATTACATCAAAGACACTCCACGTCCCAACAAGACAGTAATGCGTTTTAAATGGAAAACCGGCGGTAACGAAATGGGTACTTGCTAAATTAATTACAGTAACAAACATCCATGGACACGACATTGATTAATTAATTTTTAAATGAAACGTACGTTTTGGGAATATACTAATGATTTTTGCGGACGTATGATAATTATTTTCGTGGAATCCGCCGCCTTTTGAATTTGTGAATAATTATTTTTTAATTAATGAAATGTGTTTTGGTGGTGTTAAATTTATTAATGATTATTATGTATAAAGTGGTTTTAACGCCATTATATTTGGTGATTGTTCAATTATTAATATTAACTTCAATGTTTACTTAACCCTTAAACATCAGTAGATGGTATTCGAACTACCAGGTACTTATACAAATTAATATTTACACTTATAGTATTACCGTTTAAGAAAATATAATATAATATTTATTTATTTATCGTAAAATATATAATGTTAACTAGTTTTTTCATTAAACGTACGATTAAAATTTTCATCAAAGTTATCAAAACTTAGGATATGACAGGAAAAATTCTCATATTATAAATATAATGCCATTAAAGTTAATGGCATACTTCAGATGTTAAAATGGTCCCATTACAAAAGTACTCGTAGCGCCATTTCTTTCCCCACACCTTTTGCCGACATGCCATAGATATATCCATATAATATGTTATAATAGGTATAAAAATATGTACCCCACGTGGGGTGACGATGTGTAAAATATATTGTATGTTTGTACCCCCATTATAAAATTGTACGGGAAACAAATTAAAAAGTGTAAAAGGGCCAGACATTCTTGTTTATCCCCTCTTGACCCGATCCGACCCTCGACCTCCTCCTATAGCCACTCATCCCTACACCACTACATAGCTTAATTAGCAAGAATACACGGAAAAATGCAATATTAATTAAGTTGTACCTATGTTACTTGTAATTGTTTTTAATTTTAATGAGGTTTGGCCTGGGTTATAATATTATAGTGGTAAAAAAACACAAAGCTTAAAATATTTATTAGTAATGAAGTAAATAAGTAGGTATATTAAATAATTTGACAGTGATTAGCATGCGTAATATTATAAAATAAGTAAAATCATATCGCTAAAATAATTTCAAATTGTTACAAAACGGAACTTCCAAAAGTGCCTGACACCTCAATTTAAGTTATCGCTCGGAAAGTAATTAATTATCGTAATTGCAATTCCACCGGGGGATATTATTTTTCATTAACTGTTTAATATTCGGGTGGCGTCCGTAACGTGACCGCGATATTACCGCGACGCTTTATGAGCTACTCGATAGTGTCTGCGTTACGTTATACGTTTTAGGGTTAAGTGAAATAATAGACCTGTTGTCAAAATTAAATAAGGTGGCCCAGCCAGCGCAAGTGGTCATTAGCCGCGTACTGACCAAGTGAGCCGCCTCGCGCGGATGCCGCGGACATTTGCCGCGGCGCATGCCGCGCGAGGCGGCCGGCGTACGGCCGAGCCACCTGACAGTGTTGCCAGATCAGGGGTATTTCGCCCTAGATTTAGGGGGTTTTCGACCAAGATAGGGGCAAAATAGAGGCAAAATATCGGGAAAATTGTGCTAAGCAGAAATGTACAGTCGGGGAAATGAGTTGTTTAGCAGAAATGTACAGTCGAGGAAAATTGTGCTAAGCAGAAATGTACAGTCGGGGAAAATTGTGCTAAGCAGAAATGTACAGTCGGGGAAATGAGTTGTTTAGCAGAAATGTACAGTAGGGGAAATGAGTTGTTTAGCAGGAATCTACAGTCGGGGAAAATTGTGCTTAGCAGAAATGTACAGTCGGGTAAATGAGTTGCTTAGCAGAAATGTACAGTCGGGGAAATGAGTTGCTTAGCAGAAATGTACAGTCGGGGAAAATTGTGCTAAGCAGAAATGTACAGTCGGGGAAATGAGTTGTTTAGCAGAAATGTACAGTCGGGGAAAATTGTGCTTAGCAGAAATGTACAGTCGGGGAAATGAGTTCTTTAGCAGACGCGCTGGTTATGGCCTCGTTTCCACCTGCAAGACAACTGTCGCGAGAAGTGTCTGACAGTCTGTCTGACAGCAGCTTTTTTTTTCGATTGTCGATATTTTTAATCGATTGTAAGGGTTTCGATTAATTTATTAAAACGATCGTTTTTTTTTTTTTTTTTAAATTGATTTTCATAAAAAATGGGTTAAAAAATAATGCACAACGTTAATAATCAAGTTTTCACTTCTGCCGGTACTCCCGGAGTGCAACCCGTCTTTTTTTTTCTCTCGACTTTTCCCTCCTATAAGACCCTAGTAAAGACTCAATTTTTTTCTTTAATTCAGCTATTGGAAGGTTCATTTCCTGGCTTATTTCTCCATGCATCTACCCTTAGTCCCCTATTTGTGTAATCAGGACATTGCGCATCCCAAAGTCGTCTATAATCACCATATAGTTGTATCAGTTTAAAACACTGTTCTTTATCCATGACGCAAAGTCCTAACACGCAACGAATAAGCGAGGCAAAACACTCCCGTCTTGAGTGAGCGCGGCAAACGTACTGAGGCGCCTTTGAGCATCGACAAAAACCGACAACGGGTGTTTTCACACTGCAACGATAACGACACGACACGATATCGTCGGACTGGTAGTTTCATACAAATCACTACTAAACGCTTTCACACTGTGTCGTTGCAGTCAACGATATCGTAGCCGACAGACTGTCGCGCCGATATCGGGACGATACAATGCGGGATCACAGTATATGAAACGTACAGTAGGCCAACGGACACGTCTAGACAGAGCAATCGCGAGGGGCGTGTGGAGTGAGAGAGGGGCGGTAGCGAGCCTACTGCCCAAGCCCCAAGCTGTGGTCTTCAATTAAGACTTTTAAAATTGTTGTTTTATGATTAAAAATATTATAATGTGTTATTGGTATATTAATATATTTTATTTTTAAATCTTACCTTAAAGTTACTGCTAGCATTTCTCGGGGTGGTACTGCCATCCTGAAGTTAGTGTCTTGTTTTTTTTATAGTCTCCACCAGACGAGACAATATAAACTCGAATGTGTCGTGGGCTCGTGGCTCATTCGGAAAAAAATTATAAAACATTTTACTTCGCGCACACAGTTTATCGAAGAGAAGGTAATAAGTTCCCTCTAAATATCGCACTTGTAGAATAGGATCGACCCAAAATGTTCTTTTATGATATCGTTTTTTTCGCCGTAAATATAAAAGACGAGCTTTTGCCCGCGGCTTCGCTCACGTTAGTAAGCATTATTATATACAAAGTTTCATCCCCTATTTTAACCCCTTGGGGTTGGAATTTATCAAAATCCTTTCTGCATGCCAAATTTCAGCCCGATCTGTCCAGTGGTTTGGGCTGTGCGTTGATAGATCAACATGTCAGTCAGTCACCTTTGAGTTTTATATATATATAGATAAAGCAAACGTAACTTGTTCACTGCTGCCATTATTACCAATCGAATATTCTACACTTTTGGAATCGCGCGGTTACCTTTGCTGGCGCAATACGACCGCCGCGCTGTGGACTACCGCATGACAAGCTGTTGGTTTATACCGTGTCGATATCGTCGGACGATATCGTTGTCGTCCGAGCAGACGACACAACAGTATCGTGTCGTGTCGTTATCGTCGCAGTGTGAAAACGCCCAACACTCGGCTCGGGCCGCGGCACGCTCGGGCGAGGCAACGCATGCGTTTGCTTCGGGCGAGCCACGTCCTGACCGATCGAGCAACTGCCGCGCACGACTGCCGCGCGAGACGGCTCGCTTGGTCAGTACGCGGCTAAGTCGATGCTCAAAGGCGCCTCGGTACGTTTGCCGCGCACTAACACGTCCTGACCGACCGAGTAACTGCCGCGCACGACTGCCGCGCGAGACGGCTCGCTTGGTCAGTACGCGGCTAATGACTTTCGTAGTCTAGGAGCTATGAAAAAATGCTCGCATTGTATTCGTTTAACATAATAAAATTGAACTCTTATAAACAAACATAATATTTTATAGATTCTTCGTGAAACCTCCTATAAACTCCAACTCCAACTCTTTATTAATGACGTCATGACTTTAGTCATGACGATGACAAGGTAAGTACTAATTTTGTCAAGCACCAAAAGAGGATTTCAAACTATTTCTTGTAGAAAAGGCAGGAAAATTTAAAAAATCAATTATTTTAAGTCAAAAATCATTACAACACAGCAAAAAAGTAAACAAAGAGACAAAACTCATACGGAATATGGGTTTCATTTTTCAATTTCCTTTCCCCGACTAAATCAAATTACCAACAAATGACCAGGGGCGAATAACATTTTTATGGCCAAGGAAAAAATATAAAACGTGTATTTCGGATAATAAAAGTTTATAGCGAGACAACCACGGTTTATTCCGCACTTACTCGAACCGCTCTCTTGTACTGTATATTTTGTGCTTGCTTCACACAAAATAATATGAAAATATTATATTATTATTCTATCGCGCTAGAATCGTACATTTTTGCGATAAAAATAGTCCCCGGGACTCAAAGTTTCCCAATACCAAATTTTAGCAAAATTGGTTCAGCGGTTTGTCCGTGAAGAGTTAACAGGCAGACAGATTTAAACTGAGATAGGCTGATAGTAGACGTGTTCAAAATAAAATATGTATTTTTTTCCAATGCGTTTATTTAACATACTTATTATTGTCCAACTTGGTTGGCATGAGCCGTGAAGATACTACTAAGATAATATCTAAGTCTTAGATACTTTGAAGGACAACAGTTGTTATTCCATCTAATTTATCACTTTTATACTATTTATAAAGTTGTTTGTAAATTAAAATGTTTAAGTACAATGCCAAACCTTTTTAAAACAGTCCTACCTAATCAGACATTTTTGCTCTCCGTACAAATCTAAGTACACATTTCATGGTAGAACTTTTAGATTCGGATGAAGCGGGAATAAGGTGAGAGTCCATTTTGTGGGGTTTATTGGATAAAATAAAATTCGCCGCTGTAATCTCATTTGCGTTGGCGTTTCCGATTTTCTTTGTTTTTTTTCGCTCCCTTTGTTTTTTTCGAGATATTCCGAAGTTTTTATTGTCTAATGAGTTTGAGCTTTTGGCGAAAATAACTTTGATTTTAGGGTTCATTCACATTGCGAGGTTTTCCGAAGCATTTTTAAAGGGGAACAGGCGGCCCGACATCTTGGAAATCTGGCTATACTAATATGTGTAACTTATGGCTAGTTTACGTTATTTCAATCCAATAATCCAATCCAGCTCTGGATTGAAATAACTACTATGCAGTAATAATAATTACTATGTAGACTGCAGTAGTATATTTAATAATCGGCCAAGTGCGAGTCGGACTCGCGCACGAAGGGTTCCGAGGGTATAGAGCAAAATTAGGCCAAAAATTGTGTTTTTTTTTTGTATGGGAGCCCCCCTTAATTTTTTGTTTTATTTTAATATTATTATTACATATTGAAGTACACATATTATAACTAAAGACTTTGAGAAAAAATTAAGTACCATGTTGCCATTATTGATATAGAGCAAAAAAGGCCAAAAAAATTACGTTTGTTGTATGGGAGCCCCCCTTAAATACAAGATGTTTGTGTAAACACCGTTGTCCTTGAAACCATCAAATGAGCCCGTCAAAATGAACAACTTTTTCTATGAGAATTAAAAAAAATCTGTCTTCATACCCATACAAATTGCCGATCCGGGCATCCGTATGAGTATGAAGACGGCATTTTTTTTCAGTTCCCAGCATTGTTCTCATAGAAAAAGTTGTTCATTTTGACGGGCTCATTTGATGGTTTCAAGGATAACGGTGTTTACACAAACACACTGTATTATTTTTATTTTATTTTTAGTATTTGTTGTTATAGCGGCAACAAATATACATAATCTGTGAAAATTTCAATTCTCTAGCTATTACCGTTCTTGAGTTACAGCCTGGTGACAGACAGACGGACAGACGGACAGACAACGAAGTCTTAGTAATAGGGTCCCGTTTTTACCCTTTGGGTTCGGAACCCTAAAAAATGCATCGCATCGCATCAATGCGCTACTGCGCATTGATGCGATGCGCTGATAATGCGCTTGCAATGAGAATAGGATTCAATATTGTTTTCACGATAGAGGTAGAACCAGCATAGACAGTAAACAAGAAGTTTTGTTTGACATAATATTTTGACAATGTTTCTGACAAGATTCTGATTCTCCGTGGTCCAGTGGTTCAGAGCGTGGCTCTTGACTCGGATATCGTGGGTTCGATTCCCGCGTTGGAAACATAATATTGTTATCTTCAAGTTTGGTTAGGACAATGCAGGCTGATTGTCTGACAAGTAAGATGATCCATGCATCGGATGGGCATGTAAAAAGTCGGTCCTGCGCCCTGCGCCTGATCTCTCGCCAGTCGTGTCGGTCGTCCGCCCCACTGGGTTATGACTTTTGAGAGTAAAGGAATAGAGAGTGCTCTTGTGTACTGCGCACACACTTAGGCACTATAAAATTACTCCTGCGTAACTGGCCTGGTTCAATGAAACCGGTCATCGTCACCGAAACCGGTGTAGGAGTTATTTTATCAAGTGTGCAACGTGTCGGATTTGTGTCGGTCTGTTTACTTTTTGTGCTAGTAGCACCCTTTGCTCCGACCTTTGCATAATATTCCATTTTAAACTGACGTGACCTTTGCGACTTGATGACTTTCAGAAAAAAAAATGTTCATCAACAGGATGAACATTTTTTTTTCTGAAAGTCATTATAATAGCCCTGATGTCACTGCGACCCATAAGGATCTATTGTGACTATGAACATACTTGTGGTGAAAACTAACAAATAATATACTGCCGTACTATAAAAAAAAAACCATACAATTTTTAACAAAATAGAACCATAAAATATGTTTCATTATTTGTTATGCATGCCTCAATTACTACCTCTATAAAAGCATAAAATTGCAAGCTGATTGTTTAAGTGTTAATATTTTATATAAAGGATAAAATTCTCATACAGAATGTTCCAATATTTTCTATGTAATGACAGGCAATTGAGCACACTCTCTATTTGCCGTCACTCAAAGTGACAGGAGATTGACAGTCGGATTGTCTCGGGTATGTCAAAATCTCGCGTGGAAGAGCGCACTTTCGATAAGAAAAAATATTATTTTGCCGTCGTGAAGGATTTATGTAGGAATATAAGGCTTAGGAAAGGTTAGAATTGGACAAAAGTTTATCTATTCGATAGTAATTTTAACTTGATAATACATTAGCTTTGTCCACACTGGGCCTTTTTTTGTTCATCAAGGGCATGCGTTATAGCGCAGTCAACAGCGAACGTGAGGCATGCCCGTGACGCGCGTTGAAATCGTAGCGCTCGCTATGACACTTTTCTTTCAACGCGGGTGGATTTTGACTCATTCAATTATTGAATATGCCAAACGAAAGTTGAATAAAAAGAAGATGATGAAATTTGAAGATAAAATTGCATAATGTGGACATTACTAATCGCCAATCTTAAACACTGTTAAAAATAAACACCTGTTAAAACTTTGAGATTTGGTAAATTTTGTCACAAAGGAGACTGTATTTTGCATTATATTATAGTAAAATATTTCAACTAATATTAATCTAATGCATTGTTTAATAAAAAGTAATAAACATTTAATTTCATAATATTTATTTTTTTCTTTAAGTACTTATTTTAAACAAATAAAAATCGTTGATCAAAACTAATATCGTCATTTTGAGTGGTCGATCACAATCTAAACGCATTCCAAATTCCCTAAACAACACTACACCGTATTTTGGGAAATAATAGTCCAATTACTAGTTTCAAATGTTTACCATTAAAATGTTTAACGGCTGTGAAACACGCTGTATAACAAAATGGCGGATGGCATAATGAGCGATGTAACCAAGCTGATTACACCGCACCATTAAGCCGCAACTCCAATTTGCGTTTTACCAACGCCATTCAACGCATCAAATCATTCTTTACGCCAATTAGTTATATAAATGTGTGGATACACCAATTACTCAATTAAAGTGCCCATAAAATAGATTTTATTTGCACATTTGTGGTGTGTACAGCTGTCAAGCACTAAGCAAATAGGCTCAATGGATCTTAAACGACAACTTAATTTGAAATCCTTACCTTTGAAGAGGACAGTTTCAGCAACGTATTAAAGTAGATGGCGATTTTTTCAATCGCTTTATATTAATATTCATTGTTGGCAATATTTCGATAAGCGTATTAATGGTTGCTGAGCGAATATAAGACAGGAAAAAAACACAAAATTTCATCGAAATTGGCCCAGCACTTTTGAGAGGAGCTCGACAACGAACATCACGACATTTTGACAAAATATAAGCTTTTATATTAATTTGGAACATCTCGTAAAGTATCATAGGTATATCATTAAAAATCAAAAATCTTTAGTGACTTCTCCCACATTAGAAAAGAATAAAGTATAATTAATTTTTAATGTTGTACAAAATATTGTGGCAGAAGACTGACGCCCTTGCTAGGTTGCCATGTGTGAAGGGTCACCAGGCCCCCCCTCAGAAGGTAACAATATAGACAAATATTTACAGTTTAAATGGTGGTTAAAGTTTAGAGGTAAGTGAAGGTAGAGTGTTTTATAAATGTAAGTTGTGAGATTATGGGGTTCAGAATATAAAATACAAGATAAAAACGTTTTAATATAAAATGTGGTGTTTTAATCTACAATTTACAATCTGCCTGCCACCGACTAACCGACTCTTAGCTTCTAGGAGCTTAATTAGGCGACAGATAATATAGAGCACTCAGCTCCACATCAGATGGCTAAGTTATAAAATTAATTTTAAATAGAATTTCATAGCCGCTTTCATACAGTTTGTGCTACTTATTTTATTTAATATAAATGAGTGAACTTTTCATTTGAATGTTTCAGATTAAAGGCTTGCTGCAGAAATTCCGAGATATAAAATGGTAATGTTATAAAATTTTAGAGTCGCATTTTTTAAAGTGCTGGTAGGTATGTAATGTATATGATTTATAATATTTTGTCATAGTACGGAATGGCATGGTAATACAGTGAAAATTTTAGTTGTAGCCTCTTGCCGTTCACGGTTTGCCGTTGACGTAGCCTTCAAAGCAGTGCCCACATATTCAAATTTTACCCTCACGGAAAATACGTGCCGTGCCGTGCTACGAAAATTATAAAGGTAAGTAATAAAAATATTGGGTGATTGATGAGAAGTGATAACACATCTACATAATATAAATAAAAATTATTATGTTAAAGCACAAATCAATAGGCGTGATAGTTTTTCCGTAAAGTGTACCACAAAATGTTCAGGTTGTGGGATATACTGATAAAAATGTCGTAAAATATTTTTACTAAAAGCAATTATTGAAAAAGAAACCTTTACTTATTTATTATTCCATTCATAACGGGTAGATCTAAATATCCCAAGCGATTTGTCTGATATAATAAAGGTTGGGTTACACATTCCTCACTGTCACATTAGCCTGATCTTAAAATCGTGACTGAAATTATAATGCTGGGTGTTTTTGGGTTTTTGTAACTATTACGCTGGTTTCCTTTTGAATAATGTTTTCTCCGCAACTAAAGGATGTGTTTACAGCGTGTGGAGGCTGAATGCTGATTTTCGGCGGACCCATATCAATTCTAATGCCTTTTGGTTTTTTTTATATCTTTATTAATATCGTTCTATTTTTTCGTAAGTAAAGCAATTACCAATGTTTAATTTTATAGTTGTAAAAATGCGGGAAAGTAATACAATGATAAGTAAGTTAATACAATGATGTTATCTTATATGCATTTACAAAAATATTAAAACAAAAATTGTATAATTTTTGAGTTATGTATGTATTATTATTTATTATTTCATATTTGTAAAGTAAGCTATAGGATGGCTATAAGTATTTAAAAATTGATAACATCTTTACGCCGCCCTAGTGCTTGAATGGCCAATCGACCAATTTCACCAAAATAGACTTTTTATTTCAAACTAATAGTAGCCCTGATTACGCACTTTACAATATAAATATTTTTTATTTTGCTTGATCGTGACAACAATAGAATATAATAGCATTTCCAAGAATTCCCGATCGAAGGACTAAGCCCACTTAAAAAAAGTAGGTTCTCAAATTGACCTCTATGTATGTCTGTATGTATGTATGATGTATGTTGGTCCGCAATTATCGCTCGTTTGGCTGAACCGATTCTGATGCGGTTTTGAGAACAAAATTTGTCACATTTAGGGTCAATTTAAACTAGCGCAGAATCGAAGCGAATTACCAAAACTGAACATAGCAAATTCAACCTTAACTCCAAAGCGTTAACGCACACATTACTTCTGAGAAAAAAAAAGGTGCGAGCATTCGCGCAAATTCTCGCGAATGTGCCCGACCAACGCTGATTTGCCTCGCAGAAGTAATGTGTGCATTATGCTCTGGAGTTAAGGTTAAAAATGCTTTGTTCAGTTTTGGTAATTCGCTTCGATGCGCTTCGATTTTGCGCCAATATAAATTGACCCTAAATGTGACAAATATTGTTCTGAAAACCGCATCAGAATCGGCTCAGAAAAACGAGCGATAATTGTGGACAAACAAACATCATAGTATACATACACATATACATTTTTTTAATTATTTTATAAAAAATAAAACATACTGTATAGCGAACATGGTGGTATTTTGGACAAACAAGCACTAAACTGGCACGTTATTTTAGAGAACTATCTCAATGTCGTTGTGCTCAATCTCCATATGCATAATTATGTTGGAAGAATTTTGGCCAATCTCCAATAATTAAATTAAATATAATGAGTGCTATAGTTATTATTTACAATTACTATTTCTATGCATATAAAGAAATACTACATTTTTGTAACTCAGCCAAAGTTTAATAAACTTCTAATAATATCCATAAGTAATTTAAAAAAAACGTCTCCTGTAAAATTTGCTCACTAGTCGATTGGCCATTCAAGCACTAGGGCGGCGTTTAGTTAATATTCTCAGCAAAACGAGTAAAAAGTCGCTAAAAAGTGTAACTAAGTTGTTTTACCAAGCGTAATGCAATTAGACATTTTCTGAGCAAAAAACTACCGACTGACTAAGGGATATAAAATTCTTACTCAATTTAATTATCCCGAATCTCGTGGGATGGGAAAAATTTCCACTTCGTGACATTTTCAATTCATTTTCTTGTGAAACTGTAGTCATCCGAAACTAGAAATGCAGTCGCATTTATTAAAGCAACATTTTACTGTCCGTTTTTTCACTTTTTGCGTTTGAGATGCGAAAATATTTTGTGTCATGGATAAGGCTACGTTTCCACCAGAGCTGAGCGGAGCTGTGTTGCGAGGAATGTGTTTATGAGAACCAATAGCATCGCCGCGCTGAGCGATGTCATGGCAAAGTCATGTCAATGAAGCGATTCTATTGGTTTTCAAAAACACATTCCTCGCAACACAGCTCCGCTCAGCTCTGGTGGAACGCAGCCTTAGTTGGGGTTAAATTCTACTATTATTTAATAAATTTTTATACAATGGGTTTTATAAACGGGAGTGACAGAAATGAGGATTTTATTACAAAAAAAAAACAGTATAAGTTGATAGCAAATATACCACAATACGAGTATATAAAACGATCGGTTTGTCTATTATGGTTATACTTATTAACCTATCAAGCCCCATAAGCTCACTGGTGAGCGAGACACAATAGGATAACAATAGATTTCCAAGAATCCACGGTCGAAGGATTAAGCTGCAACGAGTCGCTATTCCTAATCATTGACAGCAATTTGCAAAGTATTTATGCCATAAGTTATTAGCTCAGAGTATTTTTTGCATGAATGGCTAATTATTCCATCACATCCAAAATTTATATCGTCACAAATCAAAATTTTTTTTGGTCACAGCACAATTTATTTTATCAAGTGATGCACTGCTGCGTATAGGCTATCCACTCTGATCGTATATCATGTACACAATTAAGCAACATGTTCGCTCTTTCATAAAATTACCATGTTTTTTATGAAATCAGTTTTTATTATAATTTTTACAACATACAGATATT
Source organism: Polyommatus iphigenia (assembly GCA_963422495.1). Lineage (NCBI taxonomy): Eukaryota > Metazoa > Arthropoda > Insecta > Lepidoptera > Lycaenidae > Polyommatus > Polyommatus iphigenia. Next base: position 42,041,489 of record OY730180.1, on the reverse strand, counting down.
ACACGGTAGTACTTGTTTTTGTTCTGAAAAACCGTTTTAAATACAAGGTATAACAAAGTACTATATAATTTGTAACTGCATCATAATAATTGTATACTCTAATTAAGACGTGTCTTTTGTATTGTGGGAGAAATTAATAAAGATTTTAATTTTTCTTAATTTTTTGATAAGTGATAACACTTTAGGGTGTGTGTATCTTATGTGTATCTTATGTTATTGAGTTCACTGTGAAAGTACCTACACTAAAATAGCAATTTTTTTGTGATTTATTTGTACAAACGCCCTTATAGTGTCGTGAGTTAATAAAAGGTTACTTCTTCAGCACTGTTACTTTCAGAGTTAACTCTAACTTCTTGAAAAATCATTTTCAATTTTTACAATTGAAAGAAATTATATAATAAATTATACACTTTTCTTGTACTCATTCCACTTTACTTGTATAATAAAGTGGAATAACTGTAAGAAAAGTGTTTAATGATAGTTTGGTGCAGAAAGCATCAACTATACGAGTAGTTATAGAGCACTTGTGTAAGGACGATATTGGGAAATTAATTAGATCCCAACTATAATCCGTTTAGAGATTGTTGTTAGGATACCTAGGAAGGCTTTGCGTTTAGGCTTACGGGCTCACAATAGGTTCATCTATTGTTCCTAGGATACTTGAATGTGAAGCAATTATAACTGCATCTGTGAGTAGAGAGTAATATTTGGAAAGTTATAATAATTGGTCAGTGACAATTTTTTATTACACTCACTGATAAAAGAATAAGTGCATACCCAGGTGTGCATTTTATTCTCGTGGAATTATCGTACTTCCAGTAAGTTATCAAACTCGGATGTGTCTTAGAATTTTCTTTGTCCTTTTTTATGATTCTATAGCAATAAAATAGCATTCTATAGCGATAAAATAGCAAAAAAAAAAAATTAAAAATAGGTAACTTTTTTTTTAATTTTTGTATGGGCAAAGTCATAATGCTGGGGAGCTTGCCCATACGAATCACAAAAAAATTGTCTGTCGTTGCTATTTTCACAGTGAAATACGTAAGGGACACATACACATTACACACCCTAAAATATTATCACTATGTTTTGTAGCACCATGTATATCTAAATATATAAAACTCAAAGGTGACTGACATGGTGATCTATCAACGCACAGCCCAAACCACTGGATGGATCGGGCTGAAATTTTGCATGCAGGTAGATGTTATGACGTAGGCATCCGCTAAGAAATTATTTAGATCAATTCTACCCCCAAGGGGTTAAAATAGGGGATGAAAGTTTATATATAATAATACTTCTTAACGCGAGCGAAGCCGCGGGCAATATCTCGCTGTAGGTATAATATTCAACACATACATGAGACCCATATGCATGCCGTACATTAGAACGAGACGTACGTTGTACGCGAAATATTACGGAAGTGCAGGTAAGCTGAAACTTAGCGCCTCCACAATTTATAGACCCATATTTAACTACGATTAATGTGAAGTAATATTTCCGTCTTAAAAGGTTTTATGATGCAAACGTAAAATTGATAAAAACTTGGAAACGGTTCATAAGGTTTCAATATGAGACAACATTCAATCTTACTAGTATCGTAAATCCGCGAATTTGTATGTCTATCTGTCTGTTATCTATTCACGTCTAAGCCGCTGGGCTGATTTAGATGAAATTTGGTATGATGATTACTTTGAGTCCCGGGAAAGGATATAATAATATGATAATTTTTATGTCAGAAAAATGCTCTCATGCGATAAACCAATTTCCGTGAATGGAGCTGCAGGCATTAGGTATCTTCTAGTAATTCATTAGAAATTTCTAATAATTATAGGGCCAGGACCTAACAGTCCTGCAAGGATATTTTCACGTGTCTGAAATTAAAACCTTTATTCCCAAGACAATGTCATCAAGCATTTTGCTAATTTGACAGTTACATTTGACACCATTTTGAGTGATAGCCGTTTAGCACCCGATCGACCAACCGACCGACCCGACTGACTGACACCCGACAGAACTACAAGGATGATTTGATACTAAATAAAAGTGATAATGACATTATCACTTTTATTTAGTAATATTATGTGACATTAATGTCATATATAAATAGTTATGCTAAGTAAAGTGACAATGTCATTAAACGTCAAATCATCCCTATAGTTAATCTGCATCTAATTGATAAAGTCTTGTACAAAACCTAAAAGAACATTACTTATCCTGCAACTACGAATAATTAAATAGTTTGATAGAAAGCAGGAAAGCTCTTTGTAATAGTTTATATTGTTCGATCAAATACGGGGTCTCGTAGATAGCTCGTTAAGATATTAAACAAAACTCTAAGTGAAAACTTCTGCGAAATAGTGTTTTCACAATTCTGCAAGGCCTGCAGATCTGGGTTAAACAAAACCTTGGGTTAAAAATCTCTCTTGCTAAAATATACGAAAATAAGAAATAATTTTGAAAAATCTTAGTTTCTGAATGAATTTGAATGAAAATATTATGTTTTTAGAATGTCTCGACTACATATTGACCTACTACCGGTTCGGGAACTAACGTGGCGACATGAAGCGGCGCGGCGTATAAGAAACTCGCACGGGGCCACCGTTTGGGCAAAATTATATTTTACACATTAAAAATATAAAAATAAAATATAATATTTTTTTTTTTGGAATTGCAGATAAAAAACATTTTTCTTAAAATGAAAAAAAAAGAATAATGTAAATTAGGAAAATATAAAAATGTTGATAATTTGATTTCTTCAGTTGTAAACATAACTATGTTCTTAGTTTGTGGGAAAAAAATGTTGAAGATATTTCTTCAATAAAAAAAATCCTATATTTTTTAAAAAATCTTTAAAATCCTACCCAGTAGGGTAGGATGTAGGATATAGATGTCGTTAGTAAACGACATCTATAGTTTTCGGAGTCAACTAACTAGTATAACAGTTTGCAGTAGGTTCGGCAGCTTTGGTCTCTGAAAGCAGAGACCACATTGTATGTGCCAGCTCTTAGGCAAAGGTTACTCGTAGTTCAACATAAATTTTATAGATGTCTCCTTATTTAGATGAAAAGAAGACTGAAAAAAATGGGAAAACTTAAAAAACTTAATCATACGGTATCATCAAACCTTTAATTAAATGTAATGTTTAATTTAATTTTAAATAGTTTTTAGTTACGTTCCCTTGAAATAATATTAGTACGTGGAGAGGTATTAAAACACCAATAATTGAGAATTATTCATAGTTTTATCTACTCACAAAGAATTTTCAAAGTCAAAAAGAGTCAAAATTAGTATTTCCAAGTTGCTACTTGAAGAATAATTACAAGTTGATCAGTTATATCGGTTGAATCTTGATATGTCGGAAAACTTGTATCGATTTTGTTATATTATTTTCGTTCTGAAGCTCGAATTATAATAAATCTATCATAACTTATTATGTTTCAAAATAAATTTTTGGAATTGATAGCTAAAGTTATTTCATTAAGTATTGAAGCTTAATAATAAATGTGACGTTACTAATAATTTAATAATTATGTAAGGTAATTTATACCTATATTATATATAATATAATATAGGTATAAATTATAAATAACTTCAATCTACAGACCAATTAAAATGAAATTCATTCATTTGTTTTTAAACTTCATTCTTACAAAAAAGTTTGTAAGGCTCAATTCAGTAGCTCGAAAGCGAAAACCAGTGTCATTGCTAAGGTTTAATTCGCTTGAATCAAAACGGGTCTCATTCATCCACAAACAATATTGAATAAGCCAACCTTGGGCGCCATCTTCTATTGACGTTCGCGCCGCGCATGCCTACACGAAACCTTACACTCGTATAGGAAACTCACTTTCTATTGTATACAATTAAACAAGGTATTATACTCGATAAACCATTTAAATATACAATCAAATAATCTGAATATTCAATATTGTATGATAACTACGAAAATGTCATCTCAGTGCTAGTTTTGTGGTGATAGTGCAATCAACAGGTATGTACCATGTTTACATAGAGGGATTTTAAAATGAAAGTACGTGGGCGGAAGGCTAGACGAATTTGCGTAGGTGGAAAACTTCGTTTGAGATAGACAGAATTATTGCAAACTTCGTCGCATCCAAAGATCTGTTTAGTTTTTAATTTTTCACTTTTGAAGTTCTAATACTTTTTCCCCATCTTTTGTCTCTTTTATCTAATATTTTGATTGTTTCATTAGTTCAATTTAAATTTAAAATTATTATTTAAAAAGTTTCAAATTCAAGTTACTGATAGGCGTTTTCACAAAAAAATCAATAATGCCAATTAAGTATTGTGTTTTCAGTCGAACGCTCGTGCCCTACATACGAGGGGAGGGCTTGCAATTTGTACCGTAGGAAAATATGTCGCATATGATATAGTATATTGTTACAAACATAATATTATAGTATTAGTATTTTAAAGGTTTAAATTTTGTTCCAAATTGTATGACCAATATTGGACTTTTGTTTTTTTTTTAATAAAAAAAAGTTAGAAGACAAAGAAAATATTTTTTGAATTATCAGTTCAAATTATCTTATTGTTATCAAGTTATTTTTTGTTTAATAATTTATTTCCTCTGCTCTTTAACGTTATAACTTATAGCATCTATTAATATTCTGCTTAAATTAATTATAACGAAACAAAACAAATTAAAACATCTGATTTTGTACATTTTACGTTTAATATACTTAATAATTATAATTGCAGATCTTATTATAAAGAAATTATAACAAATACTTGTTAAATGTTAGTACACTAATGGTATACCATTAGTGTACTAACATTTAACAAGTTAGCATGCGCCACCAAGCAAACCAATTCGTTATTAACTGATGTCGTTATGTGACAGCCGACAGGTGTGAAGTGTCACAGGCCCGTCACGTTTGTGGGACAAATCAATAGATGGCGCCTTGTCTGTTTGATCTCCATTGTATAATTTTTCAAAGTTTTATAAAAATTAAGGTGCAAACGAACAAACGGGTCACCATGGAAAGCAACTACCGTCGCCCATGAACACTTGCAACATCAGAAGAGTTGCAGGTGCGTTGCCGGCCTAAGTGACACAGAAAAGCATCATATTATAGAAAACACTTGTCTATGCTGCGCCATCACATTTTAAACTCTTATTATAAACATAATTATTATTTTATATTAATAGACTCACCTGCTCACGCTAACCATCATAATATTTTATTATCTAGTAAAATCCACGCAAAAGTACTTACGTGGAAAAACTAATATACGTATAGTATAAAGTATAAGTATACGCTATACTCAATGACGTCATTACTTAGCTTTTCCTTTATCTTGAACATTTTCCTGAAATAAAATCTTATCGTCCACTTATCTCAGGCCTTCTCACTTCACGGTTATTATGTCCTTTGTTGCATGCTATTACCGTGTAAATGAGGCTTAAGGTCCCCTTGAAAGGATTTTTATTTGTGTCCTTTGCAGATTATATTGTTTAAGTGGTCTTTTATAGCCTTTTGTTCTAGGATCTAAAAGGTTACGATATCTTTGATATAATGTTATATTTAACGCTTTTGTCGTTAAATGGTTGATTTTAGGAACTTTTGTTTTGAAATGAACAAATCAATTTCAAATTCTTCAGAATTCAAAAGAATTTGACTCTGAATAACATATTTTGTTAATTATAATAATAATAAATTTATTCAAGAACTTTGGGCATTATTACTTGTATTACACAATATTACTTGAAAATAAAAATAAAAACACAAACAGTTAAAATGATGTTGACGTGGGAATACAAAACAGTAGTCTATATGAACTGTAACTAGCCTAACTAAGAATGAACAAAAAAATAAATAAAAAAGTAACAAGTAACAAATATTTCAATCATAACTTAGCAAGCAAGAGTGTCATGGGAAGGTAGGAGGGATTATATTATAGTTATTTTATTTTTCCATGATCTTTGTAAAGTAGTTTGCTCATTTTGTGGGAACCGTATATTTTGACGCTAAAAAAACATCTCGTGCCAATTACCGGGATTCATAGTATCAAAAACACATCAATCATTTCGTGGGAGAGCCATGCTTCGGCACGAATGGGCCGGCTCGACCGATGAAATACCACGTTCTCACAGAAAACCGGCGTGAAACAACGCTTGCGCTGTGTTTCGCCGAGTGAGTGAGTTTACCGGAGGTCCAATCCCCTACCCTATTATCTTTCCTACCCTCCCCTATTCCCTTCCCTTCCCATCCCTACCCTCCCCTATTACCCTATTCCCTATTAAAAGGCCGGCAACGCACCTGCAGCTCTTCTGATGCTGCGAGTGTCCATGGGCGACGGAAGTTGTTTTCCGTCAGGTGACCCGTTTGCTCGTTTGCCCCCTTATTTCATTAAAAAAAAAATCTGTCGGTTTCACTACAAAAGATTTAAACACCTGTTGAACAGTTGATTAGAGAAAAATTCTGTACAAAATAGTCTCAAAACAGATGTTCAATAGATGTTTAGAACTTTTGTGGTAAAACCATATTTGTTTAAATTTTATAAGAAATCCTATTACTTACTTAAATTAAACAGACGCACATACTATCGCATATTTTGTAAAAAAAATGATAGTAATCACGAGCGAAACGAGCCCTAGTATATCCCACATCCTGTACATTTTGTGGTACACTTTACGGAAAAACTATCACGCCTATTGATTTGTGCTTTAACATAGTAATTTTTATTTATAATACGTAGATGTTTTATCATCAGTCAGTCAAGGTGTGACGACGCGAGCCCTCACAAAGCTCGACTTTTAGCTAGTAACACTTTATTGAAAATTTGGGTCACAAGTTCAATACTGGACTGACATTGAATATAGTGGGTTGAGTCCGTCAGAATTCAAAACAGCAAGTCTATTTTGGATGTAATCTATCATATTCTGCACTATTATAAAGGGCGTTGCAAATATTTATTTCGTTTTCAATATTATGTCATAAATCATAATACAACATAGGTACTGCACGTTCTCAGGCATAAAGAAAACTTGTGCTGCTTCTACTTCATTTGTGGTGCGAACTTCTTAGATAATATTTCCTGCACATTTGCTATACTTGTGGTTGTAGGAGAAAAAAGATTATTTTTTTAATTATATATTTTTTCCGACTAGGCACATTTCATGTTCAAATAACTCTCAGCATAATATTTTATCTCTTAGCTAGTTATGTTTATGTGGAAGCAAACTCTATTGCCTAATGATAAAACTTAAATTAGCTTAGCAATATGGATAATGGAGAACATCTGAAAGTAGTTTTATGTGCACCGGAATTTCATTAAAACTTCGTTCCTTTGAAGTCATACGCCACAACAGGCAGCAGTTCTCATTTGTATATTTGAAGCCTTATTATAATTTCAATTTAGTTTATTTAAATAATTTTGTTTTTGAATAATATTACTTAAGGCGACGCCTTGATAACTTGGCTGCAGCGATATCGATTTTTCTCAGCAATGACTAAAGCTAAGAAATTAAAGTTCATTGTCAGTATTCATCATGTCTTTGTCTTTGAATTGCCCATAACATAACACGATTGGTCAACTTTTATGACACAGAATAATCTATCAAAAATACCTATGTAAAAAAGGGATACCTATTTTGCCAACAGAGGAGAGTGATTTATGCTTCCAAAAGTACATAGATTGGTTCAAACATACACTTTAAATTGCCCATAGCTTATATGAAATGTATTTATGGTTTTCAAATTCGCGACAAAAAAGATTTTGTCGCTACGCCCTTTCCATTTTTTGCTGTTCCATTGTTGTTTCACTGTTGAAGCCGGCTCGGCCTCTCATAGAAAACAAGCAATCTAAAACATATATAATATGGTTTTTAGGGTTCCGTAGTCAACAAGGAACCCTTATAGTTTCGGTCTGTCCGCCCGTCTGTCTGTCTGTCTGTCCGCGGTTTTGCTCAGAGACTTTAAGACCTACAAAGCTGTAATAATTTAGCATGAATATACATAAATTAATGATGCCGACAAAATGGTACATAAAATATTAAAAAAATATTTTTTATGAGGTGCCTCCCCTAGACATCAAGCGAGGTTGAATTTTTTTTTCGCGCTCACCCCATCGTGTGGGGTGTCGTTGGATAGGTTTTTTAAACATATTATGAGTAGTCATAGATCATTTTCCGATTTAGGGGTCCATTTGTGAAATATTAAGTTTTAAAATGCAAAAAATCGTTAGAGTCCAGTGTCCCCCCCTTCTACCAGCTAAACGGTTGCTTCTGGAAATGTGAAAAAATTCAGGGGAGTAGGAAATATGTTGAATTTAAAACGAAAACTATCACGGATAAAAAGACCTCATAAGTTATTGAGTAATAGTCGATCAACTAAAAAAAATGTATTCGGCGAAGTATAAAGGAACTTTTCGTTCAAATTCCTTTGAAAGTAACCTGAGATGATGTTGTTAGTAGTGTAAAACATGTTATAAATGTACATTCATTGACCATACAAAAATATTCAAAAACTAGCGACACTACGGAACCCTATATTGCACGTGGCCCGACACGCACTTGGCCGATTTTTACTTTAACGCGGCGTCACCTTAACGTACTTTTGAGACTAGGCAACATAATATGGGTATTATAGAATATAATAATATGAAAATCTAAATATCACAATCAGTTAAAATAATTGTCTGTTGAATCACATCAGCAAAAATAGCTGTCAATTATGCTGATTCTATTAAAAACAATGAGTTTAATAATATTATTTTATTAAATTAAGTCATCGAAATAAATGATTTATTTACGTATGCGTACAAGCATCGCTACGCAATAATTTCGTAGCTTGCTACGCTATCATGTTGGTAGTTCGTAGCTTGCTACGCTATCATGTTGGTAGTTCGTAGCTTGCTACGCTATCATGTTGGTAGTTCGTAGCTTGCTACGCTATCATGTTGGTAGTTCGTAACTTGCTACGCTATCATGTTGGTAGTTCATAGCTTGCTACGCTACCATGTTGGTAGACTGCGTTTCATCGAATAGTTCTTTTGCCGTCATTTTGGCATTCCTGTCTGTCAATAACGTAAACACGGTAGACACGCTCTGCGAGTATTCATAAGTTTTACTGTGATTTCGTGAGAAAATCATGCCGAAAACATTAAAGAATGGTGAAAGAATGATGGTGCTAAGAGTGAAAGAGATTTGTGAACGTGAAAAACGTAACGAAGCCCCAATAATTCCATTAAGATGTGTACAAGCTCGGGTTGCCGCCGTTGCGGCTTAGTGAAATACCAGCATCAGTTTAATCACCCTTAAATACAGTATAACTTATGAATACTCGCAGAGCGTATTTACCGTGTAACTAACGTTATTAACAGGCAGGAATGCCAACATAATGGCAAAGGAACTATGTAATGAAACGCACTTCTAATGACGAAAACTACATACACGAGAACGAGGTCGCGGGTAAAAGCTAGTATAATAAAATTATCAGGGCGAGCGAAGCGAGTATATCCCACAGCCTGTACATTTTGTGCTACACTATACGGAAAAACTATGTAGATGTTTAATTATCATCACTCAGTCAAGGTGTGACGACGCGAGCCCTCACAAATAGACTACAGGCCCACGTCGAAAATGGATGGGTCATATGAACCACCTAGGGATGTATATAGGACGATATTAGAGCATAAAATAATAAGATTTAGCACTATGCCGTCACTTGTAAGCTGTCCAACTGAGTGCTGGTGAGAATTCAAAAGTGCATGTAGGGTGAGTACATTTTGGTCATATTATGATCCTGTACGGCATTTTTACCATCAATAGACACATGAAAAATAATGAGAAAGCCCGCAGTGCCGTACAAAAATGATGCGCCAACAAGTCGGTATTTTTATTTTATTTTCAGCCAATTTCCATGGTAAATTTGGTCATTTGATTCTATACGGCATACGTTTCATACTGTTTGGATACAGCTTCGAATCAATTATTCCGCAACGCCGTACAAAAATAATGCGACAATAGAAAAAAATCGAGGGTTACAAACCCCTGTTTTTCAGGGGTCCGGGGGGTCATCTGAAATAGTACGGCTTCGGTTCTAAACATTATTTTAGCACTCAAAAGTACTATTAAAAATAATGCCGTACATTTTCGTTAGTCCAAAGGTTTGTAGGAGAAAAAAAAACTCAAGCAAATATCCATAGAACGAAATGTAAGAAAAGTCCATACAACGAGATATATCGATTTTTTTCTAAAAAATAGTTGTTTTATTAGGGTTCCGTACCCAAAGGGTGAAAACGGATACCTTTTACTAAGACTTCGATGTCTGTCTGTCTTCAGGCTGTAACTTAAGAACGGTTATAGCTAGAGATTTGAAAGTTTCAGAGATTATGTATTTCTGTTGCCGCTATAACAACAAATACTAAAAACAAAATAAAATAAATATTTAAGGGGGGCTCCCATACAACAAACGTGATTTTTTTTCAATTTTTTGCTCGATATCAATAATGGCAACAGGTAGACACCTGAAATGTTCACAAAATACTCAATTTTAGTTTTAATTTAAAAATCAATAGTAACATTTTAACAAAGAAATAATTAAGGGGGCTCCCATACCAAAAACCACAATTTTGATCTATAATGGTACGGAACTTTGCTTACTCTGCATTAAAATGTACGGCATAATTTTTTCCTAATGTATTTATCTTAATACTATTTAAGACGAAGAAAAAATGTAGAAAATTGCTTTATTTTATTAATCTATGAATATTTAAAATTTCAGATTTTGTATTTCTGTTTATTTTTTTTATAACAGTATCTTTTGAACGGCAATACTCTATAACAATTGTATTTTACAATATCATATTAAAAATAAAGTCGCCGTACAGAATCAAATAATTTTACAGCTTAAAAAATCAAGTATACCATGTTATTAAGATTATTATTAAAATGGACAAAAATTTTTGACGGCATTATTTTTAATAGTACTTTTGAGTGCTAAAATAATGTTTGGAACCGAAGCCGTACTATTTCAGATGACCCCCCGGACCCCTGAAAAACAAGGGTTTGTAACCCTCGTTTTTTTTCTATTGTCGCATTATTTTTGTACGGCGTTGCGGAATAATTGATTCGAAGCTGTATCCAAACAGTATGGAACGTATGCCGTATAGAATCAAATGACCAAATTTACCATGGAAATTGGCTGAAAATAAAATAAAAATACCGACTTGTTGGCGCATAATTTTTGTACGGCACTGCGGGCTTTCTTATTATTTTTCAAGTGTCTATCGATGGTAAAAATGCCGTACAGGATCATAATATGACCAAAATGTACTCAGCCTACATGCACTTTTGAATTCTCACCAGCACTCAGTTGGACAGCTTACAAATGACGGCATAGTGCTAAATCTTATTATTTTATGCTCTAATATCGTCCTATATACGTCCCCATGTGATTCATATGACCCATCCATTTCCGACGTGGGCCTGTAGTCTAAAAGCATTTAGCTAGTAAATGCGAAAGTGACTTTGTTTGTTAGTTACGCCTTCACGCATAAAGTACTAAGCGGATCATCATAAAACTTTCATAGGTACACATTGTCTGGGGTATGGAGAAGGACATGTAGTAGGGGAGGTAGTGCTACGTTGCTAAGTGATTTCATACCGACCAAATTTTTGTCCAGCGGTAGCTTAATATTTATCAATCAATATAATCAGCGTCAGTCGCCGCACCCGTGGTGGAATGTTAACTGAGAGTATTTCAAAGTTGTAAAAAAAATTGTTGCGAAAAGTGATTTTACACCGAATGAAACTTTGATGGATGATTATTGAGGTCATGTTTAACCAAAAAATCACCTTCAGCCGTATTGCAGACGGGGGATTCAACGTCAGTCGGGTTACTGAACATGTAAAAATTTTTTGAATATAAAGTCATTTTATACCGTACAAAGTTTATACAGGTGAATGTTTCTACTTTGTAAATAATAAAGAAAACCGTCAGTCGCTAATACGACGGTGGAAAAACCGTCAGCCAGCGATATAAGTTATAACCTTATTCTTATATTCCCACCTGCAAACATTCAGCTGACGGCGATTTTCGTTTAAATTAACCATAAAATTGTCTCACATAGCAATTTTAAGTAATTAATTCGATAGTCAATATTTGTGAAGAAGAATAATATAAATTTTACTTTAAAAGCGTCATCTGTTGTTACATACTAAAACTAAAACGACACCTACCGAGCCTAAACGTGTATAATCTAGATATGAACCTTTATTGGGTGCGAATTGGAATCTTTTTAATGTCAATTCAATACGATTTCCAACAACAACTTTGAGATACTCTCAATTTTTATTCCACCACTTCTGAAGCAGCTGACGATCAAAGCTGTTATGTATTAGTGGAATACTATTATTGTAACGATTTTCGCTCGAAATGAAATTACTTTTTAAACTAAGCACGACCTACTAATAGGGACCTTTCATCCCGGGAAAAAGAACGGTCCCCGAGGGATAGACGTTAACGCAGGCAGAGCCGCGGGCGAAAGTTAGAATTAAGTATATAAAATTTTCTTTAGGGAATTATTAAAAATATTTTGTGATAACATAATATTATCTATCCCCTAATTTAAGACAGCACTAAATTGGCAACACTTATTTGCATTAGTGCCAACATGACGAATAAGGAACTATTTGATGAAACGCACTAAAGCACGTAGCCTGCTACGCTGTCATGTTGGTAGCTCGTAGCCTGCTACACTATCATGTTGGTAGCGCGTAGCTTGCTACGCAGTCCTGTTGCTAGCTCATAAGGTCGTAGCTTGCTACACGACTTCTAAATCGACAAAGCATTTTCTAATTCTCTAAAATCTTTATCTTATTATGCAAAAAAATTTTCTACAACTAAAATATGTTTTCAGAATTTTTCATTTGGAGTCCACAGGTGATAATGGATTATAAAATATGATTTACAAATAATAAAAATGCACACAGCTGCGGTACGTATTGTAATAATGTAGCTGTGCTTAGTTTAGCTGCTGAAATGAGCTTATTAGATTAACTTCTATTAGACATTTGCTTCAGCTACGAAATATACTCGTAATAAGGCCGTTGGCGCACGACAAATTGTAAGAAAATAGCCTGAGTTACGCATGATAGCAGACTTTAGAGATTATAAAACGACTAAAAACTATTGATATAATTTGGAATGTAGAAAAATATTATCTAATAGCTTTATTTAAATGTAATATAAAATAAAAGGTAATATAAATTTGCTTCTTCTTTTAATAATTCTTAGTTCTAAACTTAATATATAAAAAAACTCATAAAAGATAATAATTTTAAAATGCTTGAAAGTTTAGTAATGAGCGTTACTTTTAATATTTGGTTTTAAAACTGTTATGTAGTAAAATAAAACGCTATTTCAACTAACTTGGACCACACGCCACTTTGAAAGCCCGTCTCCGTTATTCTGAGTAACAGTTTGTTCGAACACGCTGTAGACAGTGGTTGTGTTTTTCGGATAAGAAATAAAAAAAAATGGATAAACTGGATATAACTATAACTAGACACTTCAGTTTAGATGAAGTAAGTATAATAATTTACTACTTAATTAATATAACTTTTAATGATACAAAATAAAGTTAACTATAATTTAGTTATTACCTTATAAAACAATGCTGATTTAATTTATATGAATGCTGCTAGCCTAATATATTGGGTACCATATGAATAAACACGCATTATATCTTTATCTTTCATAAAAGTTGAGAAGCTTTTAAGAATTTCAGTAGCTTTTGTGAGATTGGTGAGCTTTCCATTTAAATTATTAAATTTTAAAATTGCGCTGAGCTTTTAGCTATAAAGAATTTAGTGGCTTCTACTTTTAGTGAAATAGAATTAGAATTTTAAAGTTAATAGAATAATTCAAAAAATCTTTTAAAACTAGAAACGCTCTAAAGTTTTTAGATTAAAAAAAATAAGTTTAAAAATGCATTAAAATTTTAGTTTAGTGAATAATAGGTAGTAGTTTTTTAGTTTAAAATATTTATAGAGCATAAATTATTGCTCTTAATTTTATTTTGAGGGGCTTGTAAAAATTCCTCCTCTGAACTATCACTTAGTAAGATACAATTACTATCTTTCACTAGCTCATAAATAGATATTAATTATAATTTTTTCATGCATGATAGCAATACTTTTTTGCACAACCTGAAGGTGATGGGTTATCCGCCACTGGACAGTCATAACCATGAACAGTCTAGGTAACAAGTAACATTATACAGGCTGTAACAAAAGTAAGTGATAATACTTTGGAGTGTATATAATGAGTCCTGTGTATAGAGTTCACTGTAAAAGTAGAAGCGCTGAAGTCTTAACGCTGGGCGCATGCCCATACAAATCACTAAAAAAATCTTTCAGCGCTGCTACTTTCACCGTAAACTCTCTACAAGGAACACATACACACCCTAAAGTGTTATCACTTAGTTTTGTTACACCCTGTATATTTTTTCTTGCCTCATTGTTTTGTCTAATATTCCTCAATTTCCAGTCGTCAATGCGAAGTGGGGCGCTAGCGGCGATGGAGGCGGAACCGGATTTCAACATCTTCGACAACAAGGCCGGATTGGCGGACGACATGAAGTTCCTGGCGAGCATGCCGGAACTCTGTGACGTCACTTTCCTGGTTGGTGACACGAGGGAGCCGGTGTGCGCTGTTAAGGCCGTGCTGGCGTCTAGGAGCAGGTAACTTTAACTGTTATACAAAGTATAACAATACTACAAAGTAATAAAACTTTGGGGTATAGATGTGTCCCTTATTTTAGGGTTTATTGTGAAATTAGCAGTGGTGAAAGATTATTTTTTTAACTTTTGTATGAGCAAATTTATGACGCTAAGATATAGATATAGAAATCACAAAAAATATGCTTTCAGCACTGTTTCTTTCACAGTTAACTTTATACAGGGGACGCATATACACCCGAAATTATTATTACTTAGTTTTGTTACGCCCTGTATGCAGAGTTATGATATTTTTAATATGGTTCAAGGCTCAAGCTCATATTTGATAAGAACCTATATGCGTGTACACTGTCAAGGTGCGGCTAGGGACATAAAATAAGAACTTTTTGTCGTCAAAGGTTAGGTAGTATAAAAACTCGTTCACATTTTTATGATAGTCATGATATATTGCAAAGGACAATGTTTTAAGAAATTGGTAATATTATGACAACGTGACAATGCAGAATTGTCAAATCCTCGTCATTCTATGTCAAAGTTGACTTCGTTAAAATATTAACAAAAAATTACAAATATGCTTATATACTTAACAGATATTTTTTACTATACTGTACTCGGCGAAACATGACGGTAAGTAACGGTCATTGACTCCCTGTCAAAATCTTGTCATTTTCTATATAGACCGCGATTGATAATCAAGTGTCAGATGTTGTCAATCGCGGCTTTGTATAGATAATGACAAGTTTTTTTACAGAGAGTCAATGACCGCTACCGCCATGTTTCACCGAGTACAGTATAATATTCAATATGTGAAAGTACAATATTTCACTTTTGATGATGCTAATGGAATATTCTCGTTATTTCACCGATGTGTGATGATGATGAAGCAAGAAAAAATAATCTCAAAGACGTGTCTGTACAAGAAATCCGACCTAATCTCTCTATAAACACGTACTTATGAGCTACAGAGCAATTTCGGTCCAGGAAAATGGCTGCCACACTTTCTTAAGAGATAATTAGGAAGTTAATTAAAAGTTATAAAAGAAGTATATTACAAGAGAGAAGTATACGCCATACATGCTTCTTATCACTTTGTAATCATGTTCGTGAGAAAATTAATATAAACTAGATGCTTTCCGCGGGTAGATTGCAAAAATAAAATTCTACGGAAACTGTACACTTTCCACTAAACAAAGTAGTGTACTTTTGCTAGGTCCTTTTACGAGGTTAAAGCCTTTGAAGCCTGTTTGATACGAACAAACTTTTCCTCTTATAAAATTAATAGGGATAAGTATGAACTATACTGTATTCGGCGAAATATGTCGGTAGCGGTCATTGACTCCCTGTTTTGAAACTTGTCATTTTCTATACAAAGCCGCGATCGACAACATCTGACACTCAATTATTAATCGCGTTTATATAGAAAATGACAAGTTTTTGACAGGGAGTCAATGACCGCTACCGCCATGTTTCGCCGAGTAGGTACAGTATATTCCATAAGCTGAAAAAATGTTTTTTATTTCTTTGAACCACCAATCAAAGCACTGTCTCCCTTACAAAAATATACATCAAATTAAGTTCAAATAAAGTTGTAAAATATTTGGAGTAATTTGTTCCATTTACAACGATTACATTTACTTTACAAGATTGGAATTGATCAAAGCGAATTTGTTTATTTCTTTAAACATTCTTGAAATAGGCGAGACCAAACTGTGAATTTAATTAAAATGTCAGATTAAGGCTGCTTTCATTAACGGAGGCCCGATAGAGTCAAATATTAGATTTCAATCGTTGGTAAATTTAGGATTATGTGAGACCCACTCATTTGTGCCGGGTGGTTAACGATCAAACTCTATAACTGGAATATAAAGTGATTTGATTCAGTCTGGCCCCGTGCTAAGTACCTAAAGGACTTGTGTTACAGGTACCAGACAACGGAAATATATTTAATACTTTTATACTATACATATATTTAAGATTTTTATTATATAATACACATATTTAATACACATCCAGACCAGATGTTCCCGACATTGAAAACTTTTTTGTTCCGTCGGCGGGATTCGAACCCGCGACCCCCGGCTTGAGCTACCAACGCGCTCACCACTGAGCCACAGAGGTCGTCGAATATAATCATTAACTACGATAATCTAGTAACTTTATTGCAGACAATCTACCAAGAAAGTAAAAAGCAATGTCAAAAATCATTACCAAATAAGGTGTCAATTATTTAAGTTTTCTTTTTTATTTAAAACACTCTTAAAAGGATAATTATTGATAAATAACTTCTCTTATTCTATCGACATGGATTATTCTATGGATTATTATAGACATGGAAAGAAATTTCTCTTTCCATGTCTCCATACTAAAATAATATAAAACTCGAAGTAATCAAAACGAATCGTAAAACGTGAAAGCTACGGTATAGATACACAGATTGAAAGTAAAGGAGTTCGTTAAAAATATATATTTTCGTACACAATAAGCGTTGATTGGAATGATGTCTTCAAAGGCGAAGAAACTTTGCCGGGTAAATATCCCATACTAAAATGTTTGAGAAGCTCACTTATGTGAAGAATCTATGCTAAAAATTTTAAGGACCCTCGGTGAGGCGAAAAGGGTTTTCAAAATGGCTGCCTTTCACTGGTGTTTGCAGTTTGCCTCTTACTTTGTTTGTATTCTATAAATAATGTATTTCTTGATGGAAAATATTGGCCTTAAAGTGTTTGTTATGAATAGATAGTTTTACGGTCTTTTGGATAAAATAGTTTGTATTTTATTAGTGTAGTTAGTATATATTTTAAAAGTGATTTGAATAATATTTAATATAAATACAAAATAATATTATGAAACAACTACTTGAAATATGGCTAAAACTAGACTCTCTTTAAAATAAGAACATTACAAAGGCTTCTTCTCGGTCCAATTAAATAAAAAAGTTAAAACACAATAACAGAACAAACTGTTGTTTTTTGCCACTCCATTTTCATCAAAGGAATATTGTTATGAAGTGTGTAGCATTCATTGCAAAATTAAAAAATCAACGTGCATTGTTCGATGTTCAAAAACTGTTATCCTGCCTCGCAGCCATGTTTGCGAAGCCTTAATTACTCTTTGCAAACAATATTGGCGCAATATTTCCACTTTTTACTCAATTTTAGTTTAGCATGACTGTATTGGAGTTATTTAAATTCATTCTTTTTGAGTATTAATTTATTTTCAGTATTTTATTACTTCATTGGTCGCGGGGGTTACTTTTATTTTTAGTTGTAGCATCGAATTTGGAAGTTGTGAAATACGAATGCCTACACGATTTCGTGTTACAAAAATGTTATGAAATTATTATTCCTTTATTATGTGACAAAATAATACATACTTAGCTTAAAAAAAAAACACAAACACGTGTTATTTTTTTTTTTAATGTTAACATTATTGCATTGGCATTGCAATACGTATGCAAAGTTTCGAATTAATTAGACTACTGGAAATAGGTAAAAATGGTGCCCAAAGATTCGTTACATACATACAGCCCAAGCTAATAAAAGCGCTTTTCTTTATTAATTTAGTACGGAAATTTACCCTATTTCTTTTTCAGAGTATTCCAAAAAATGCTGTACCAAGCTCCGAGTCCTCAACGCAAGAAAGAACCGGCACCGCGAGAGAACAAGCTTCGATTGTTCCTGAAAAGATCCTCCGAACCCCTTCTGAATCTCCAAAACGCCGCGCAGCAGGTAGGTTAATTCAAAGAAGCAACCCGAGTGAAAATACGTATCCTCCTAAAAGACCCGAATTGCGTATCGGTACTCTCTCATCCGTAAAATTGCTTATCTACGGACTTACCCCAGATTTCTGATCGACTGTAGCGCATAGTTGCGGTATTGTTTGAATGTAGGCAGACATTTTTTTGTCTAGTTCTTAGTTGTCACCAATGATCAATTTTTTAATGTCCACAACAGAGATCTGCTTTCGCGCAGCAATTGGCTCCAATACAAGAGGTAAAGGCAAAATTGACGATGTCGTAGGAGTTTTTCAATCGATTCAAGTATTCGATGTTCATTTGTACATACACTTTCTATTGTAGATACAGTGTCATTGAAACATTTTTTTACGATTAAAGTTCTATGTATGCATGTAATGTGAGTTTTCTTGTTTTTCAGGTAATTTTATTTATATTGTTGTCTGTATTTTGAATTGGCTGTTGTTAAATACCAACATGATTGATTTGTTATTGAGTGTCAAATTGTATTGATTTAAGTAATACGATTTTATTGTAATCGACTACAACACAAATATCTCAAATAAAACCTTTTTTGGAATCCCCTCATTATTACAAATTGCCCTGATAAGTTATAAGCACGTAACAACAAAATGTACAGTTTTTTGACGAAGAATCTTGTCCAAAATCTTCTTACCACAGTTGTTTTAAATTAGAAATCGCAATGTTAAAAATTCAATTCACAGCCATTTATTATTTCCTAAAACAGTCATGTTGGTACTTTATTCAAAATTTTTAAAATATTTTCACTGATTTAATCTACGAGCACACTAAGGTTACTTCATGCTTAGTTCGATACGTTTAATTATTATTTAACCATTTTAATTCTTGTGGCGTACTACTTACTTTGCTATATTTTAAAATTATAACTGTGACATTATTTATTATATTTTTACTTTCCTTAAAAGTTTCAAATTAAAAAATTAAAACTTTTCTTAGGTCTCTGTCAATTCTTAAATTTGATAAAATATTATGATGTAAGTAAAATATATTTTTTAAAGGCATATTTAGCCGTTTATTTAAATTATTACTGTTTCAAAATTCTCATTTTTTTAAGATTAAAAACAATGTTGTATTGCCAAAAAGGAGTAAAAATCTCTTTTATGTGTCAAGAAACAAAATTTACTCATACAATAATTTATAAATGAAAATGTTTGCTTTTATTTACAGCCTTTTTATTTCACACGTTGTACAATGTACATTGTACACAAAACAAAAAACTACGTTTGTATTCGCGACTAATCCGTCAAGCAAATTAACTATTTCTTTTACACTTACTATGTCTACTTAAAGATTTAAAACAATTGTTTATAAAAATGTGCTAAGCGACAAAAAACAATATGGCGGTTAATTAAGTGGCTATTTTGTTCTACAGCCATCATCGCAGCAGCATCAGACTCTGATCATCGAGGAGTTTGAGCCTGACGTGTTCCGTCAGCTGATTGAGTACATCCACACTGGTTGTGTCACCCTGCAACCCAGGACTTTGCTAGGTAAGTCAGCAACCACAATGGGAGCTTACAAAAATATAGAAGTGTTTTTTTTTTCATTTCCGTCCGTTTTCCGTTGCGTCCGTCCAACCGTTTCGTTTCAATTTATCATCGATCTTCCAAAGTTGGATGATAAATTGAAACGGAAGGATGCAGATTTGACGAAACATAGAATAAATACAAAATCTAAATTTCAATATCGTAATGTATCGCTTCGTTTTTGTATTCCTGTTGGGTAGATCTAAGATTCGGCAAACATCTATTTTTCATACCCGAAATACCATAAATGGCAAAACAAAGTCTGCGAACAAGGTCGGCCGGTTTTATATAGTTACGTCAACGGTCTAGTGTTTACATGGACTTTTTAGTTTCAAATTAAAAAAAAAGGTCCAGTAATTGAATTTTGTTTATTTGAATGGAAGTAAAAATATAGCCGCGTTCCAATTTCCGCCGGCTGCGCTCCTCGACGCCATATTGGAAATATTGCTAATAAACTTTATGAAGAATTTCCTCAGAATAATAATTCGAAAGTATCGGTGTTTTGGTATTAAAATACTTAAGCTATTTAAAGTTTTACGATTCTGTATCGCCTTATGTATTATTAATTTTAGAGCTCTAAACTTTTTACTTTGTAAACTACGTAGTACGTACCAACTCGTGGAATTATAGCGGCTTATAACTTTACATTTAACATGATTAGTAGGTACCATTTTCGTTTTAACAAAAGTTTCTTTAAATAACAGAATATAATTAATAACAATACACCTCGTCGAAAAAAATACTTTATATTTTATCATCGACAAATTAAAAATACCGTTAATTGTTAATTTTGCGGATCAATTTATTGTAAAACATCGGCGTATTGGTTATTTTAAAATGTTTAAAATAATTTAAGACGATTAATAATAATCTAAAATAATTACTTGTTGCATATTATACACGATCATAGACCATGAAATTTATGTAATCAGGCAATAAT
Organism: Polyommatus iphigenia; assembly: GCA_963422495.1. Classification (NCBI taxonomy): domain Eukaryota; kingdom Metazoa; phylum Arthropoda; class Insecta; order Lepidoptera; family Lycaenidae; genus Polyommatus; species Polyommatus iphigenia. The sequence continues at coordinate 42,020,535 of OY730180.1, read as the reverse complement.
TAATATTATGAAAATTATTATATTAAATAAGAAATTAATGTTACATCATCAGAACACTACAAATTAACGGTATTTATGATTTGAAGGTGACATACGATTATTTTTTATCATTTTACTAAAAAGGTTTGTTACATATAAAAACTCTTTCTGTAAATTTACAAACAATATTATATTAAACCTCCTTGAACAATATCAATATTCCAAGGTATTTTTAGCCACCCATTTGTATGCATGTCTCAGACTAAATCAATAACGAAGACATTTCAAGCGAGGCCTGTAATTTTGCGGTCCCTTGTCGCAATACATCAATATAATAACAGTGAGGCGAAACGAGTGGATTTTGTTACAAGGAAATTTTGAGGAGTTGCAAAGTTAGTGTTACTATTTTGGTTATATTAGTCCTTTTTTTATTAAACAGGATGTAACAAAAGTGTTGATAATATATTTAAAGTAATACTTAAGATTGAGTTTGTAGCGCCTTTATACAAACTTAACTAAAAATATTGCAGATCAAAGAGTATTTTTTAGAAACGACTTTGGAGCAGTTTTCATATTATTATCATAAATAAAATGGTAAACTAATAAATATTAAAATTATAACTTATGAAGTAGTTTTTAGAATTTCCAAATTTTACCATGACAATAACCAATATCAGCCTATACATTCGACTTTTGGTTTGAGGTATTTGTATTTATTTTAAATGTCTATTGTATTTTGAAAAGGAATAACAGTAATTATAATATTATATTACACGTTGTGACTTAACCTATAATACAAGAAAATCTAAAATAAAATCTGTCATAATCTGTTACATAATATAAAAAATATCCCGATACAAGAAAAATATCTGCGTCACAATTTGCAAACTAAAAACATAAAATTACCAACTTTAGTATTCGTATTTCGTATCACGATCAAGGACGTTCGATTACGGAAACTTTTTCAATTTCACCCTTGAGCTGTCTTGAAATAAAGTACAGGATATTACAGATTATAATATACTAGCGACCCGCCCCGGCGTCGCACAGGTATAAAATATATAGCCACTGAAAAAATGATTAAAATCGATAGCCTATGATCCTTCACGTGGTCTACTTCTTATCTGTGCCAAATAACATAAAAATTGCTCGAGTAGTTCGTGAAGCCCTTTCAAATAATTTCCTCTATTTCTTCGCTCGTGCTAGTCTTAGCGAGATAAAATAATTCCTTCCTCGATAAATATCTAAAAAAAAGCCTTCCTCGATAAATATCTAACACTGAAATAATTTTTCAAATCGGACCAGTAGTTCCTGAGATTAGCGCGTTCAAAGAAACATACAAACTCTTCCGCTTTATAATATTAATAATATTAAATATAGATTTTGCTTTTACGAAAAGATGCTTCGAATTTTTCATGTATTTTTTTTTGCATGGTCATATTTATGTGTAATACGCATAAGTTTATACTTTTCGTTATATTTCGAAGTAACTAGCTGCCCCGGTGAACTTCGTGTCACTTTAAAACCTCCCCTGGACTTCTACGAATATTTTAAGACTAAAAAATCAGCCCAATCCGTTCAGCCGTTTTCGAGTTTTAGCGCGACTAACACATTTGAAAATCCATTTTTATATATAAGAAGAAGAAGATTGGAAGACGCCTGCAACTCCGTTACGCTAAAATTCGTTTGTCACCAACACCTTGTATATCGCGTACTTATACCTACGAGCTCGCTCGGTCGGAAGATCTTCTTTTGGGATCAGCACGTACCCCATATTGGTGACCCTCGACAGAACACGCCTCCTTCATCATCATCACTCCCTGCGACTCGGCAGCCACAATTTAAAACGTCGGAGCAGTTGCAAGTAATGTACGCCATACACGCTACGTTTTACCGGAGAGGTCTACCTGCGTAGGCGTACCGGAACGTGTGTGGGAATAGACTTGTGCAGTTTTTTAGGCCTGAAGAGTCAACCGGAGCAAAATCGAAAATCAATTCTTTCGACTGACACCTGCTACGCTGATTACCAGAGAGGCCCCCTGTGCAGGTATGCCTACCTGCAAAGGCGGCCTCTCCGGTAAACCATACGTGTATAGCGTAGATTATATTAGAGAAAGAAAATCATGAAATAATAGCGAGAATTTAATGGAAATAGGTGATATAGCAGCCGTAAAAAAGCAACGGGAGTTCGATTTTTATGCCTTATTTATAGCCAGCTATAAATCTAAGTACTTATCCGGTTCTTATGACATTTTTAGGAGATTCCAGTATTTATTTCCAGCTACATATAATATTATACATATAATATTATAAAGACAAAAGCTTGTGAATGTGTATGTTTTCTAATATAAATAATATAATAAAAAATATTTAGTAGTTTGTTCTGTATTAACACGTAGGCTACCAGTATTGCGGTAGGATACTCTATGTATAACCAGATCTAATAACCAGAGTTTTGCTCGCCGCAGAGATTCTGCAGCTATAGTTTTATAAGTAAAGCTAGCAATGGGTTAGTTCCCGAACCGGTGGTAGGCATCGTAGTTTCGACGTTCTTTCTACTACGTTCAAAAAGACGTGTATCATGATACCTATTTTGAATAAAAAGATAGTTTATTTTTATTTATTTTAATGGCTTTATGGTTGAGTGTGCAGTATTGTGTCTGTGTGCACACAATTTTTCTTATTTATATAATAATATAAATTATATCAGTTTTCTTCCTAAAAAAACAATCACCACGTGATTCATTTGTTTTGTGCAAAAAAAAACCGGCATCATCTTGCATCTCATAAAATATGCAATTAACTGCATAAAGTAATTTACTTACATCCTTTGCATTTTTATGTCGCATCTACAGTGACGTAGTAATGCCATTATTTGTATACTATGTACTACGTTGTGCAGCAAATTGGATAGTAATTGCGTTAAAACGTATCCTCGTGGCCACAAATCGTGTTTCGCCGACGTTTATTAACATCGACGTCGAGTAAATTTCCCCTTGCATTGGCAAACATCCTGTACGTTGGAGCATTTGATATTATTATCAGTAGAATATACATAGAGACAATAATAATACCGTGTATATTTACCTGTGTAATACATAATATTGTGTATGAATAATTATTTTTGAAGTTAGAAAATATTTTACGGTGTTGTGCTCTTTTTTTAAAGGGGTAAAATAAATCTTGAAGTCGTTATAGTGAAGACACGTGGCTTGATTGCGATTTCGTAAGGCGAAGGAAGAGAACTTCTATTCCCTTCTCTTGAGAAAAATGCTGATGCAACGTAGGAGAGGAAATATTACACCCCTTTCTTTCACACGGCAACTTTTCTCTCCGTAAAGTCCTTCAATGGAAAAAAAACATGCGGACGAGATTAGGGCGCGGTATAAACAAAAATAAAAATATGGATACGATTTCAATCGATGGTGCTATCTCAACCTTTCCCTAAAAGTATCCGAACCAGATATCACCTAAATCAGTCCTTCAGGTAAAACTAGAGACAAACAGACGCATATAACATAAATATACAGGGTGCAATTAAACCTTCCTGCCAATTTTTTTCCAGGGCTTAGGTATCATTAGGAGAGTCCATTTAACCAAAATAAATTGGGTGTTATTTTTTTTTCAATGGCATATTTTATCCCATTTAAAATCGTTGCAGAACGGTCACTCGCGGCGCGGGGGAATGAGAGGGGGTGCGCGGGATGAGGCGCACGCCCGCGAGGCATGTCACGCGCGGCCGACGCATCATGTCCATTTATTGTAGTGTTTTTTTAGGATAACTTTCGGAAGCTATTTCTCAACATTTTAGTACTGAGTGACTGTAAAAGAAAAAATACATGTATTTTTATTTTTAACAAGGATCAATATATCAAAATTTGGCAGGAAGGTTTAATTGCACCCTGTTTAACATTTTCAGGAGTAATGAACGCAGCTGACTACTACGGGTTGGACGAGCTCCGTCGCGCGTGCGCCGGCTTCGTACAATGCTGCATCACCGTGGATACTGTCTGCGCGCTGTTAGCGTCCGCCGAGAGATACATACAGTATAAGTGCACTAAGTCGCTGGTGCAGAAGGTACGTAAATTAATCCTTCGATCTTGGATTCTTGGAAATCTATTGTTATTCTATTGTGTCTCACTCACCGGTGAGTTTATGGGTAAGTATCAAAATAGTAAAAAAACGGCCAAGTGCTAGTTGGACTTGTACACGAAGGGTTCCGTACCATTAATGAGCAAAAATTGTGTATTTTGTATGGTATCCTCCTTCAGTACCTATATTTTATTGGAACGAAGTTCCTTAAGGCGCGTTTGGCGTTGCGAAAGGAGGCTAGAATGATATTATATTTTGACCTCGACACTTTTTTATTAGTACCTGCAATCTGCATGGTAGGGGCAGAGGGCGTTGATAGTATTGCTGTGCGTCAACTAGATGGCGTTTTTGAGAATAAACAGCGACGCGTTGTTAGTATTCCTACGCGTCAATAGATGGCGTATTTAGGTAATATTTTTTTTTAGTTTATATTATGTACTTATACAGGTTTTTTGAACATAAGAAATAACTTCCTTGACACCTCTCAAGTCTTTTTATTTAATTTTATTATTAATGTATTAAATACTACTGAGTATTTTGTGAACATTTCAGGTGCGAGTGCAATTATTGAAATCTAGCCAAAAATGGTACAAAATAATGTTATCTGTTTGCTCCCTTAAATATTGCACTAGCTATTTGACCGAGTTTTGCTCGCTATTCGAAAAAACACTAATAAAATGTCATTTTCTAAAAATGATTCCTAGCTAGATCGATTTATCGCCCCCGAAACCCCCTTTATACAAAATTTCATGAAAATCGTTGGAGCCGATTCCGAGATTCCATTTATATATATTATCGTTTAAAGATATAAGATTAAATTTGTTTTTAGTATTTGTGAATATGGCGGCAACAGAAATAAATAAAAATTAACATCTGCGGTCACCATTTTCAGGTTCTGGAGTTTGTGGACGAGCACGGCAACGAGGTTCTGAACCTTGGGTCCTTCACGCTGCTGCCGCAACACGTCGTCAGGCTCATACTGGCGAGAGAAGAGTTGAGAGCTGACGAGTTCACCAAGTTCCAAGTATGAATGAAATACATTTTATTGCACTAAAACAAACAGGCTTTAGACAGTACTAAGTGTGAAAGCTCAAAAGTTGGTTGCTATGAGCGATTTCTACCGGACAACCTTTAAAATACTATAAAAAATAAGTCATTTAGTATAAATATAAGAAGCAGGAAACCATCTTCATACTAGACTGAGAGCACGCATACATTATCGTGATTTATTATAACTGACTAATTTTAAGGGATACCTGACTCCCGTCTATAATATATTTTACACTATTAATAATTAAAGTTAACCCTTAAAAATTTTGTGGTAAAAGCACATCATAATAATTAAAAAAACGGTTGTCTGTAAAGTCGGTTTACTGACGATAGTTGAACGTGACAACGTGCCTCTTTGTCGCTCGTTCCGCGCTCTCGCTTGCACTTCAAACCTTAAATGGAACGCCTCAGAGCGAGGTAACGCCGCATGAGTCATGTTTTTTCGTGCGTGCAGCCGGCTCCATCGAATTATAAGACGTTGTCACGTCAAAACTCATTTCCCCGACTGTACATTTCTGCTTAGCACAATTTTCCCCGACTGTACATTTCTGCTAAACAACTCATTTCCCCGACTGTACATTTCTGCTAAACAACTAATTTCCCCGACTGTATATTTCTGCTTAGCACAATTTTCCCCGACTGTACATTTCTGCTTAGCACAATTTTCCCCGACTGTACATTTCTGCTAAACAACTCATTTCCCCGACTGTATATTTCTGCTAAACAACTCATTTCCCCGACTGTACATTTCTGCTAAACAACTCATTTCCCCGACTGTACATTTCTGCTTAACACAATTTTCCCCGACTGTACATTTCTGCTAAACAACTCATTTCCCCGACTGTACATTTCTGCTTAGCACGATTTCCCCGACTGTACATTTCTGCTAAACAACTAATTTCCCCGACTGTACATTTCTGCTTAGCACAATTTTCCCCGACTGTACATTTCTGCTAAACAACTCAAATGGAACGCCTCAGAGCGAGGTAACGCCGCATATTGCGTCATGTTTTTTCGTGCGCGCAGGCCATATCGAATTATAAGACGTTGTCACGTCAAAAATCCACCGATTGTGATACGTTTTATAACAATGAACGTAAGATTTTTTTTATATTACTTTAGTGTGTTCTCTCGACTCGACGACATCTGTGGCTCATTTGGTTGAGTGTGTGGCAGCTCAAGCCGGGGGTCGCGGGTTCGAATCCCGCCGACGGAACAAAAAGTTTTCAATGTTCCCGGGTCTGGATGTGTATGATATAATAAAAATCTTAATATAATATGTATTCTTAGTATAAATAAAAAGTATTAAATATATTTTTTCCGTTGTCTGGTACCTGTAACACAAGTCCTTCAGGTACTTAGCACGGGGCCAGACTGACGTGGTGTGAAGCGTCCATAGATATTATTATTATTATTCTCTCATGAAGTTTATTTACTGATACTGAACAAAAATACCGTCTCTGTTCCATCGCGAGTTAAAAAATAAATATAAATTATTCTGAAGCATTATTCTAAGCTAAGATTTATAAATTCAGCAATCTAAAGATTGCAGAAGATCCGCAATTCAGTTTTTAGTAGGCATAAAACAGGAAAAACCTAAACTATAGTAAAAAAAATACTTTTACAGGCCGCTTTGATGTGGAGCAAGAAGTACTGCGATACGAATCAGAACATGATCCTGAAAGATGTGATTGGCAACTTCCTGGAATACATCCAGTTCCACAAGATACCAGCTAATGTTCTGATGAGGGAGGTCCACCCGCTTGGACTGGTGCCGTATTCGATAATCATGAACGCTCTGGCTTATCAGGTGCGTAGCGCAACTCATAATAGTATCACTAGATTAGGGGTAAAATTGGACACGGGGTAAGTCCAGCTGATTCAATCTCACGCAGATTTTACGAGTGTTTTGTTCATCTGGTACTATTGTCTGCTTGACGTGTGTCCAAACTTACTCTTACAAGATCAACAATAATATATTACCTTACTAAAAGATCTACACTGTGCGACCAGTCGGTTTGAAGACGACATCGAAAAGACGACGGCAATATATAATATAATAATATATTATTTTAATAGTGTTAAGGTACCATTCGGATCTGCGAGGCAAGCGTATAGCGTCACGCGTAAGCGACCGGTCGCTTGCTGCGGAGCAGCAAATAGCTTACCAATGTCCGCGACCGCGTAGCCGCGACCGACAAAAATTTAATTAAAATGATACTTTATTAACATGATTATAGCTATCATTTTTGTCTAAGTCACTAAGTAGTATTAAAATAACCACGTGGCCAGCGTCGCTTGCCGCAGAGACCCGCGGCATGCAAGTGCGCCGCGCAAATAAGTACATTTGAACAAAATGCAACATTATTAACTACGTAACTAGGTAGCATTTCAAACTATGTTGCGATCTACAATTTTGTGATATTGTGCGCAGACAGAAGCTTTGCCCTTTTTTCCACCATAACTTCGAGTGTAAACAAAACAATAATTGTGAATTATTTTACAATATTATGGCAAGGAATTTAGTATTAAGGGAAGAAATGATCCAAAAACTGTTGGCAGATAAAGAGGATGACGAAATTATTTTGTATTTTTTATCATTTCCGGAAAAGAGGAGAAAGGTTGACCCTATTTTTACGTCGCGGGTCGAAGAGGGATGCTACAATATACTCATTGCACGTCACTTAATGTGTAATGAGGAAAAATTTAGAATGTATTGCAGATTAAGCCACGAGCAATTTTATTTTGTTCTAAGTTTAATAGATAACGACATTAAACCAAAAAGAAAAGCCACATCAATCATTAGCAGTTCCGAAAAGCTTTTTATTTGTTTAAGGTATGTACTCGTACATAAAATTGTAACATTGAGAGTTTAAATTTGATCTATCCTGAATTGGACTCGAGTTTCTTAGGTAAGAGACTCCTAAGGATTGGGATTCTTGGGAATTGATCATGCCCGACTGTTCTAAAAGTCTAGGGGAAGATAGGCTTTCACACACAAATTGTGCATTTCTGTTGCGCAGTGCGCTACAGCAACAACAAACGTCGGCCGATTTTATTGCCATTTGCGTAGGGAACCCCGAGTAAGGAAGCAAATTAACACAATATACACATATAAAATACTAGCTGTTGCCCGTGACTCCGTCCGCCGTGGACTTCAGTTTCGCATGGTGTTTCACGTTTCCGTGGCAATGCCGGGAATCGGGATAAAATGAAGCCTACATTACTGCAAATTTTCCTCAGAATCCATCTAATAAACACAATTCCCAAAGCTTTGTATAACCTTTGACCTGTCCCCCGTTACCCCCCTTCCAACCCCCTTCTCCAGTTAAAAAGTAGATTATGTCCTTTCTCAGGCTCTAGACTATCTGTGTACAAAATTTCATTACAATCGGCTCAGTTGTTTTGGCGTGAAAGCGTGACAGACAGACAGACAGATACTTTCGCATTTTATAATATTAGTATGGAAGTATAGATTACTATGAGAGAAGTAGCTGTTATAATAATATTATAGTTCATACCTACATACTTTGATACCTCCATGGCTTATATTTTATACGAAAAATTTTATTTTCGGTTTCGATATGATTAATAACCTATCGGCAGGCCTGTCGTCCCACTCGCGCGAATAGGCATCGAACTGTATGTACAACCCGCGGGTGGCAAATCAGTAGGGACTCACAAGCGAGCGGTGACACACGCGCACGAGTTGTTCGTTGCATACCTGCGTATTGCGTAACTTATCCACTCGACAGTGGCATGCAAAATGGCAGATTTGTCATGTCTGTGGCGCCCTGAAGGGGTTTCGCCACATACCGACGTTTCTACACGACCAGCATACACTAAAACTGCAATTTCTTGTTCCTTGGTCTTGCAGGAGCCCATAAAAGGATCTAAATCATTTTTAAATTAAATTTTCTACCCTGAAAATAGTACTTTTATAATATATTTGTCAGTAATAATGTTAAACAGCTGGTATAATTACTGGGTACCAAAATGTTCAGTAGATTTTGGGTCATATTTTAATAATAAACCACTATTTAGCGAGCTAAGAGTATTTATTTATAACTTTATAGTACTATTTACAAAATAATATCACTCAAGTCATGACTCTCATACAAATATTTTATAAAATCAACGATTTAAGTACAGGACAAAAATGGAGGCTGCCTCTCAAACAGCTTCAAGTAGGCTGTGTATTACATGATATCTTAAAGTAATTTCATACTCTAGGCATTACAATATTATATAAACAATAAATTAAGGTTATTATCTGGGTGGTACAAGAGTATCAATATTGTAGGTTCAGTAAATGATATGTAGGACTTTACACAAAAAGATATCTCTTTTGTTCATGAAAAATCCTACCTTGATACTAATGTAATTTACGAAATAAGTAGTAACTTTTATCCACAGAAGTTTGATTTTCTTATAATTATAATAAGCATAGTACAAAATAAAATCCTCCAAATTACATGAATTAAAGGAAAACTGAGTAGAAACATGAAAAGAAAACTTGCAAAAATGCGAAAATTTTCTTAAGTGAGTGTAAGATTAGTATGGATAAGACCTTTTTTATCTAGTACTTGGATGCATTGTGCAAGCGTTTGTAACCCAAAATGTAACCCAAAATCAATGCCTCTTTTATTGCACAGCCAACTACTTCTATTTCAGTCACAAATATCACGCACGCGGGAGAGCCATGCTTCGGCACGAATGGGCCGGCTCGACCGGAGAAACACCACGTTCTCACAGAAAACCGGCGTGAAACAGCGCTTGCGCTGTGTTTCGTCGAGTGAGTTTACCGGAGGCCCAATAAAAAAAATCCTGTATATTTCATAAATAAATATTTATTAATTCTTCGTAATATTCCATATATATATATATATATATATATCCGTCCCATTCTACCAGCTAAACGGTTGCTTCTGTAAATGTGAAAAAATTCACGGGAGTAGGAAATATGCTGAATTTAAAAGGATTTGCTTCTGTTAATGTGAAAAAATTTACGGGAGTAGGAAATATGCTGAATTTAAAAGGAAAACTATCACGGCTAAGAAGACTTAATAAGTTATTTTTTTTAGTAATAGTCGGTCACCCAAACAAAATGTATTCGGAAAAGTAACTATATAAAGGAATTTTTCGATAAGATTCCTTTGAATGCTACTAATATGATCTTGTTACTTGTTAGTAGTGTAAAATACGTTTTATAAATGTAAATTCATTGACCGTACAAAAATGATCAAAAACTAGTGTTACAACGGAATATTGTGCGTGGCCCGATACGCACTTGGCCAGTTTTCTGAAGGATTTCAAACATAATATTATATTATGTACTACCAAAAAGCTGGTTCCGAAGGTGCTGTACAGAAACTGAGGAAAAAGGACTCGCGGAATGGCAAGTAATATCCATAGATTACAGTAGCCATTTTAATACAATAATTAAACGTTCCATTGCGTGAATTCGCTAGAACGGCGAATTCGCTCAAATTCGCTCGAATGGCGAATTCGCTCGAACGGCGAATTCGCTCGAACGGCGAATTCGCTCGAACGGCGAATTCGCTCAAACGGCGAATTCGCTCGAATTCGCTCGAACGGCGAATTCGCTCAAATTCGCTCGAACGGCGAATTCGCTGGAACGGCGAATTCGCTCGAACGGTGAATTCGCTCAAATTCGCTGGAACGGCGAATTCGCTCGAACGGCGAATTCGCTCGAACGGCGAATTCGCTCGAATTTGCTCGAACGGCGAATTCGCTCGAATTCGCTCGAACGGCGAATTCGCTCGAATTCGCTCGAACGGTGAATTCGCTCAAATTCGCTCGAACGGCGAATTCGCTGGAACGGCGAATTCACTCGAACGGCGAATTCACTCGAACGGCGAATTCGCTCGAACGGCGAATTCGCTCAGATTCGCTCGAACGGCGAATTCGCTGGAACGGCTAATTCGCTCGAACGACGAATCGAACGACAAATCGAACTTTTCGTCAATTTCGTCGATTTTCTTCTTTGTTTACGTTTCGATGCAGTCACAGTGTAATGAAACAACAAAATAGCCATGGCGGGATATATATATATATAAAGGCAACCGTTTAACAAAATAAAGTATTACTCATATGCATTATCATATGGTAAAGTGCGTAATCAGGGTTACTATTAGTTTGAAATAAAAAGTCTATTTTCTTAAAATTGGTCGATTGGCCATTCAAGCACTAGGGCGGCGATAAGTTTATGTTAAGAGCGGGCTGCCAAATTTTGCTCTTTTCTAATAAGTATTACGATCCCGGAAGACGATTGACTCAAATGAAATTGAGATTTATTTAATCATTGTATATTTATCTGATATTTGGCTAACGGAAAATACGATTCACTTATTTTGACTCGATAGTTATATTTTTCGAAATTATGAATATTTCTGGGCTTTTCAACAAATACATGTTGTTACACTTATTGAGTTACTATCATTAAATAACTTGCACTACTAAAATCTTTATAAAATAATAGCTAAAGGAAATATTTGTATTGTATTTAATTTTTAAGTACCTAATTTACTTTCGTGCTATAATGCAGAAATCGTTGTCACGCGATATATATTATATTATGTATAAGCATTAGTTTTTCTGGGAATATCAGATGATTACTATTTGAAGTTCTATAGATAATATTGTGTTAGTTTTTCTGGAAATACCAGATGATCACAGATCTATATGTAGATACAAAATAAAATTAAAATCGGCTGAAGTGGAAGTTCCATATTTACTAGTAGCTTTAAAAGTAAAATGCAGACCAATTATTGTTACAACTTCCAGAGGTCTGTAATGTTTATTGTTTATTATTTCTAATTTTTTATCACCAGCGACATTTGATAAAGTATCAAAGATTTACTTAACTTTATTGTGTATTATGTTAGAAAAGTTACTTTTTGTACCACTGCAATCGTTAAAGGTCTTGTGTGAGAAGTTATTATTATAGGCTTATTTTTTCAGTTTCTTCAGTTCATGCGTACTATTCGAAACCTCATTTGTTTACAAAAATAACTAAGTTATACAAACACTTTAAGTAGGTACTCGTAATATAAGACCGGTTTCAATAATTAAGATACGGTACCTATCGAATCTAAGTACGCGTTACTAGTTACACGCGAATTTATGATAATTAAATCTACGTCATAGTACTAAGACATAATATCTGCTATCGACGCGACAGGGTCGCGCTCATCGAAATTTGCCGCGCCACGCCCACCGGTCTCGTGTCGCGCGTCGCGGTAATCGGAATGTCGTCCATATAAACGCATACAAAGCAGTGGCTTGGCGACAGTCTCGGGTCGCGGGTCGCGGACATCGGTATGCTATTTTACGCGGCGACCGGTCTCTCTGTCTCGCGACGCGGGTCGCCGTGATTGTTTAGTCCTCCATACAACTTCATAGTGAGCAGTGGCTGTTTGGGTCGCGGGTCGCGGCGACCCGCTACATGCTGCCTTGATCCGAATCATACCTTTACTGTAAAAAAAAAACGTCGGTAAACACAGTGTAGATATTTTTATTATTATTAATGTAATACTATGACACTCATATTTATCATTTTTTCAACTTACTCTTTTACTCATATTATTAAAATAATTATATCTATGGACGCTTCACACCACGTCAGTCTGGCCCCGTGCTAAGTACCTGAAGGACTTGTATTACAGGTACCAGACAACGGAAATATATTTAATAATTTTCATACTATACATATATTTAAGATTTTTATTACACCATACACATATTTAATACACATCCATGAGCCAGGAACATTGAAAAACTTTTTTGTTCCGTCCGCGGGATTCGAACCCGCGACCTCCGGCTTGAGTTGCCACACACTCTAACCATTGAGCCACGGAGGTCGTCAATTATCATTTCAATTTTCTACTGCATTGCAGTAAAATGGTTGATATTATTTTTATTTACTTTTACTACTGTCATCTCTAATTTAGTTTCATTTAGAAGAGTGTTGAAAACACTACTGTTGCAGGCAGACCCGGCCAGCGTAGATCCTGGCAAGCTCTCCCCGGCTCGAGTCCGCCGCGCGGGCCGCTCCATGTCTGTGCAGTCATCCCTCGACCCCTACGGCTCAAACACCACCCTCTCCTCCACCGGCTCGAGCGATGTCCCGTCCTCAGACTCTCGGCACAACTAACGCGAGGGGAACGTCCCCCATCCCGCGCCCGATCCTGTCCCTGGACCTTCCACAGCTCAAGACAAGCCACCCGAAAAACTCGGCCTCTTCTCCTCCATAAAACGTGCCGCCAGCAAGAAGTTCGGCGACCGCCGATCACCCACGCCCAAGACCAGAGAACCCCGATCGAAGTCTGACTCCATAAAACATGCAGCATTAACTAGACAAGTATCCGAAACGGTGGCAGCAACAGTCGATCCTACTTTCGAGAGATGCAGACCTAGGAAACGTGATAGTGAAACCGAATTCCCGGTACGCAAGTCGACATCCGAAATATCTGAAAGTTTCCCATTCGTAAGGAGGGCGTTGGCTGAAATAGAAAACGGATTGAACTACTTTAGACGCTCAATAACGTCTGATACACCGGAGCCCAAGCCTGGGCCTCGCTTAGGTTCAGGAGGGGAGCTGGTAGTGGTAGTGGCAGCTGCAGAAGATGATACACCGTCGTCGCCTCCTCCGCAAATGGGCTTGAAGGAGCGGCGCGGTTCAAGAGGCTCACCTTGTGCCAATTTGCCACCGCTGCAACTGCCATCTGCTACGCCTGAGTTGTCACCGGGTCGGCTGTCTCCAAGTCGCTTGTCGCCGCAACGCACAAAGGAACCGATGTCTGCTCCAGTGATTGGGAATCCTCCGAGGCGAACGCGGACTCGTTCAGAAATGCCACCGGATCCTCCACCCCGATCTCCGGATACTCCACGCCCCGCGTCAGTATCACCGAAACACACGTTCTCCTTCAAAATCGTCTTGAAGAAAGTAGAAAGTACACCTAATACTTCGTTCGATCGACCGGACCAATGAGAGTACCTCCTTTAAGCGCGTCCACGATCGTGGATAGGAGTACTCGAGGCAAAAGCGCTCTCTCCATTTTTATAGAAAAGCTAGCGTAGCTTAGTTAGGATTGTGCGAATTTGGTATTTCACGAATCTTTAATGAATTCCCGATGTCTTATGAAACCGAGGGACAGGCTTCTCACTGTACTTTGAATCTGTCAGAGTTGATAATTCTAAATAAATGTATTAATGGATAAAAATAATATGTATTTTTGTCAATGTTGATAGGTAGTAAGAATGATTCGTGTACTTCAGTGTCAAAATGTGTATAGTGCAGTGAGCACTGACAATCTTTGCTCAAACTTTTCCTTGATGACTAAACTAAATTAAGTCTTGTTTAAGTTAGTACTTTATGAAATTTTCTAGTCTTTTACAGCTTTTTACATTTAATTTATACGAGGGTTAGTTCTTTAAGTTACATTTATATCTAGCAACACTGCAATTAGTTAGAAAATTAATAGTTTATTCTTCTCATTATTGAGTTATTTTTTTAATTATTAGCTGCAAAACTTATGATTAATATGCACTTACGAAAACATCTGATATCTTTGTTAAATTCATATTCTTGGCTTATGTATTCATAAATTACTTTAAATATGTAATCATAATCATTCACTTTTAGAATTTAATCTATTACGATTTTAAATTTCAAAATCACGTTTGTGTTCCTTCACTTTGTACAAACACGAAAACCTTTCCATCTAAATGTTGTAAGATTCTTGGGTACCATGTTGGCTTTTTCAAGTATCGAGAAGAATAATCCTGTTTTCTTCGATTAATCTAGAAAAGTTACAAATCTTTGAATATAAAACTGCGCAAGCTTCTTGTAAGAAAGAAGAGTTATCCCAAAGAGTGGTTGAGAAAACCAACGATCCCAGGTTACCTCGGCGCTTACCTCGGCCAACGTATCAGTCTTGCGATACAGCGAGGTAATGCTGCCAGCCTCTTGGGTACATTGCCCGCAGCCTCCGACTTAGATTTAGTTTTTTATATATAGTTTTTCTTTTTTTCTGCTTGTTTTATATTTTAGTAATATATATTATTGTATGTTTATGATATTGTCGATATATTGGAGTGTGTTTCAAATAAAAGTTAACAAATAATATTTAAAAGTGAAATAAAATTGTAAAAGGATTTCTGACAGAACATGCCAAAAGTTTTGTTCAGTTAATTTTTGGTTTTAATTCACTCTTGTTTTTACAAATATGAAACTTTATAATGGTGATAAGCAGCAACTCTATGATAGAAAAAAAATCTTGAATTAGCCAACACGGTCGCCTGTATGATGTTAAATGTGCCTGTATGATATTATACCGTGATCCCTTGTCGACTTGTATGTCGTGAGACTTGTATCTTGAATGTACCTTTTATACGAAGTATGTGTGTCTTTGATGTTATATGAAATATTTTTGTAAGTATGTTACGACTAAGATTTTGATTTTTAACAATCTTTTAGGCAAGAGTTTACTGTGTCCTTGATATATTGAATCTTCGATTTGATTAAGTGGAAAGTACGTTTCATCGTAAAAGAAAAATATACACACTTTACAGACAGATGTTGACTTTGTCTGTTGCACTGAAGGCATTAATTGACAGATAATGAGTTGCATTGGTAATAATTTAGACTCTTTAGTGCACAGTACACGTCTTATTCAAGAACAATTAACTGTACTGAATGACAACGAAGAAACGAGAACGAGAAAACGAAGATTCTGGGCACATGGTTAACAATTTTAATGCTAGTGGCGTGTTTTATAAGGCCTTGGCGTATGTAATTAACAGTCTATGACATCAACCTAAAACATTGTTAAAAATTGATTCAAAATATATAAAAGAGGATAAGAGTACTTTATGGTGAACAATATAATATAATATATTTATTATGGCTATCAATTTATTTGATGAGAAGTGTTCTAAAAGTTTTTTTGAATATTGTAATATTGTAATCAAATATTCGAACGAGAGATATAATATTGTAATCAAATATTCGAACGAGTTAAGGCTCGTCCATAATAGTTAACGTTTTACTACTTTTTCTGTTAAATTAATGAAAAAATATTATTTCCGTCGATTAGGAAAAAATAACAACAATTTCTAACGCCCGCACACATTACGCAAGCAGTTTGGGAAGAAATTTAAGATAGATCGAAGAAAGAGAATAGAACGTCTTGTTTACTTTTCCGATTCACAATTTCCGTGCGACTCGGATACGGAATCTTTACCTGCGATCATTGGCCAATACTTAGCGCGGCGAGCACTGACCTCTATTAAACAAGTACGCTGGACTTATGATACCCAACTGTGTTTTGTGCCTATTTGAAGCGGAATCAGCGCCCCCAATGCGGGGGAAGAGAACTAAATCTGGCGTAACTTGTAAATGGCCGCTTGATCGCTATAGGTTGTAGAAACTAGTATTAGTTCCAAGTACTCCCACTACAGCTGCTACCAGCACCAATATGGCGACTTTCAAACGTAATTTTTACGTCAGATTTAGTTCTCTTCCCCCGCATTGGGAGCGCTGATTCCGCTTCAAATAGGCACAAAAAACAGGTAGCTGTCATTTCAAAGGGTATCATAAATCCAGCGTACTTGTATTATGAATAATTGAGGTCAGTGGCGGCGAGCGTTTATTGGATGTCACGCCGCGCGGTAAAGTTTTTGAATCCGAATCGAATCGTGCATCGTGAATCAGGATCCTGGACGTAGATATTGTATCACAATCCATATCCATAGTATCCATACTATAATATTGTAGATGCGAAAGTGTGTCTGTCTGTCTGTCCGTCTGTCTGTCTGTTACCTCTTCACGCCCAAACCGCTGAACCGATTTGGCTGAAATTTGGTATGTAGATAATTTGAGTCCCGGGAAAGGACATAGGATACTTCTTATCCCGGAAAATACACGGTTCCCGCGCGATAAATCAATTTTGGCGCAATGGAGTTGCGGGCGTCATCTCTAGCACTATATTATAATATGTTTTGTTTCTTTCACACACGCATGAAAGTAGTTCTCTCTCGTATTTCATTTTTCGGAAATTTTTCCCGTGCGAATAAAAGGCACAAAAAATATTTGTATTTTCGTTATTCGTACACAGGACTTTAGTGCCAGTTCACATTGCGAGGTGACGAGGCGATGCATTTTAAAATGATTGAACTTGAACCTTATTTTCTACGCAAGAAGCTACACATTGAATAGGTTAAAAAAACTGCCTTTTCAAATTTTGAAAGGCTCATTTCAAATGCATCGCATCATTTCGTCACTTTGCAATATGAACTGACCCTTAGTGTGTAAACGTAGCATAGGAAGTCCATTTTGCATACCCGGTAACCCGACTGGTTTTTCCAGTATGTATTGTTGTACTTGACTCGTCTGTATTGTATCTGTTGTATCAAATGTTGTGTTTCTTACAAAATATTGTGTAAATAAAATCATAATATATATTTCTGTTTTTCATTAAATATTTGCTTGTATTGGCAGTTTAAATGATATAGATATTATATTATAAGCAGGGGTAACAAAACAAAGTGATAAAATACTTTAGGGTGTGTACTGTGTGCATGTCCCTTACTTTTTCAGCAAAAGTAAAAAAGTATTTTTATGGTAAGGGCCTCAGTGTTCTTGAGTCTTGACAAAGCACCCTATACAAAAATTAATTCATGAAGCCCCAAGCGGCCACATCCGGCCGCGATAACAATGAAAAAGCTATTGTGTCTCGTTTTGTCACGATCGATGGGTTAAAAACAAATTACTCTTCCATATCTCCTACTTTCACAGTGAACTCTATACAGGGGACACATGTAGTTACACACTCTAATCATCACTTTGTTTCGTTACAATCTGTAGGCCTACTACGAAACCGTTTTGAAACTCAAACAATCGGAAGAGAATGATGCGTCCTGCTCTAACAACGTCATATTTTCACGTTTGTTAGAGTAGGACGCGGCATTCTCGTTCAATTGTTTGATTCTCAAAACGGTTTCATGGTACGGCCCCTGTTTACTGCTGCAGCTGACAGATTTTCTGTTACCACTAAAAAATCGCCGCTGAACCAGTGCATTTATTTATTTATTGCCGTGAACAGCCAACAAAAGTTACAATAGTAGGTATATAATCACATAAATTAGGTTATTATCACGGTTATTGCACTTTTACTTACAGGCTTATTAAATTATCATGTTATATAAATTAGATATTACCTAATACCTATAGTATTATATATACCAGGAAGATCAAAAGAAAGAGAGAAGCATATTGAGATTGAAATATTAATAATATCTCTATATCCGGCGATCGGATGAAGAGAAAGAAAACAGAAAAATTCTTTATACATTTTCTCCACAACCAAAACCAGGGTTAATAAATGAATATGAAGGTAAATGAATACAAAGAGATTGTACTTTCATTGTCCATATAAAACAGTAATAATTTTACATTGATAATGCTTTAACATTAATTTTATTAGTTCTAATTAATGAGATTGAATAGCTCCAATACTAATTGATAATAATTATAATTTAAAATAACAAGTACAATTATTATTAATTTTAGTATTTAATGAAATTAAATAAATAGCACTTGACCAACTTTCAAATAATATACATAAAACGTCTGGTTAAACTTTATTCCCTTAAGTACAAGTGTTTTTGTTATTTTTGACCAACTTCCAAATAGGAGGAGGTAATATGTTCGGCTGTATGTATCTTTTTTTTTGTATGTTCAACGATTACTCAGCCGTTTGTGGTCCTATTTTCAAAATTCTTTTTGTGTTGTATAGGGTTTAACTCGAATTTGGTACCATGTTCACAAAAGTGGTGATTTGATGATAGGATTCTTGAGGAATCGAGGGGACTCCTTGAAATTTGTATGGAAATATATATTTATTTTGATTTTTTCTGAAGCATTCGAGGTAAATGCTACCAAAAAGTAAGACTTCACACCAGGTTATACCCTGGAACCGAAGGTACCGAACAAAACTTTTAAATGCTTATAGGTACAATTTCGGGGATTTCGGCGTTGTTTAAACAACTGAAAGCATAAGCCAAGACGTCAATTTGATTGATCATCATCATCACAAACATGTGTCATCACACTATGACCCAATTATTGGTACTTTTCGTGATATTTTGCATCGAAGCAGATGTTTTTGATGATGATTTCGCTGTTTGTGGATAGATTTTCAAAATTCTCGTGTTGTTGTATATGATATAATTTTAATTTTGTATAACAATTACGAAAGTGGTGAGCTGATGATGGGATCTATGAGCAATCGGAGAAATCCTTGAAATTTATCATAACACTCATAGTGGTTAAAATGTTGTTTCTGGTAAGTTAAACAAACATATGTTACGAATAAGAGACGTTTCCTACGAAGGTGTCTCTTGGTCCAAACTCAAAAGCACTGAACAGAACTCCTGAACCTTTAAAGATCAAAGTTTGGAAATTGCAGCATCGCTTCTAAGATAACTGCAAGCATTTACCACAATTTCGCTGACAGTAACATAATTTAAATGTGAATAGTTAACATTCATATTGGTTATTTACGCATAAAGCTTTATTTTGCAGATAACTAAAAAAGTGAAATTATTATTTTTAACAAAAAAATTAAAACCAACTTCCAAGGTAAAAACAATAGTAATATGAACTTAAAAGTATTAAATAACTCTTACTCTTTAATAGTGCCTTTTTCAGAATTCATCTAAATCTCAACTCTTTCTGTACATATTACAGTCTTCATTACTTTGAAGTCGGTACCAGTCCCAAAAGTTTCAGATATTCTGACATTACTGAACTCACGATTAAATTAGCTGGTACCGACTTCAAAATAATGAAGACTGTAATATGTACAGAAAGAGTTGAGATTTAGATGAATTCTGAAAAAGGCACTATTAAAGAGTTAACTTATTTAATACTTTTAAGTTCATATTACTATTGTTTTTACCTTGGAAGTCGGTTTTAATTTTTTTGTTAAAAATAATAATATTATTTCTTATTATAATTATAATTATAGCCCGAAAGTTCTTTCGCACAATCACCTTAACCGTGCTTATTCCACGATAAATACGTGTCCATTGCTAGGACTCAATACCAAATCCATACTAATATTATGTGAAATTGTGCCATTATGTCCGTCTGTCTCTACATATTTAAGCTCAAACCGCTGAATCGATTTTTTAAATCGGTTGGAGTGAGTTCCGGAAATATACATGGGATATTTGTCATCCTGGAAAAATATACGGTTCTCACGCAACAAACGAATTTTTACGCAACTGAGTTGCGGGCGTTATTTAGTTATATATTATAAAATATATTAAATACATAACCACAATACATACAATATAAATCGGTTAAAGAGGTTTATGAAAATACATAATACTATTTTATGCGTTTAGTTTTTATTCATATGGATTCATAAAATAATTCAGTTGGATATTCCATTTATGACACCAATATTTCAAACGGATTTGGGTGCATTAGTGAAACAAATGTTCTGTCATTCTGTTCAAACATGATTCAGCTCTCAAAAGCATTTGGAAAGATGAATATAACGATTTATCATAACTTTTTATCGTTTACTATCACTGGCCAAGCGAAATCGGAATCGCTGAATGTAAAATTTGGAACATTATGTTATCTGTAAAATGATGAAAAGTTCACTAAAATGGCTGGTAGGGGTAAAAGTTATCACGAGAATTAATTGCGCAGTATTTTTTTTTTTTTGCATCGTAACTCTTAAATTGTTAGGACTGCGTCTTTATACCTTGGTTAGAAATAAGAAAAGTCGTTAATTTGTCAAGGGTCGCATTACATTATTACATTATTACATTCTGTTTATTATTTATCAAAAGTTTTATTATAATCAATCAATCAATCAATCAAATCGTTTATTCACAGAATGCAGTACATATACAACTTATAACTTTATTAAAAACTGATACAATCTTATCTTATATCTTTAAACAAGCAATTCTTGTATACTGCGTGAAATTTTAATGGTTGTTTTCCCGCAGTAAAATTATTATATCTTAGTAGTACAATAGATTTGTGAAGTTTTTTTTATTCAAATCATAAATGAAATTCGGCCGGGTCATAGCCGCTCGCGCGCCTATCGGCATAAAGTTGCCATAGTACGTCATACAAAATATTTTTAATTTTCAAAAAATAACTTGCATGATTCGATAGTACTACTATAGGTAAATCGTTCTGCTGCGAGAAAACAACCACTAAAATGTCACGTTGTATATATATAATTGGAATCTCGGAATCGGCTCCAACGATTTTTATGAAACTTAGTATATAGGGGGTTTCGGGGGCGATAAATCGATCTAGCTAGGAATCATTTTATTCGTGTTTTATCGAATACCGAGCAAATCTCGGTCAAATAGCTAGTTATAAACTACGACATTCAACCACTCTAATCATGAAAGCAACGGGTGTTTCATCAACCTTCTTTTTTGGAAGTCGGCTAGTAAAATATCTGCGAATCTACCAGTCATAACTATTATACATTTTACGATCTATATTATTGCGCGACATACGGAGAGGTCATATAAACGATGATTTGATTAAATCCCTGTCTCGTTTTACGGCAGCTGAACGCCATAAACTATGGTTTATTTCACTGACTTAGATTAGAAATCAAAGTATATTGTGCTACCAAACATGTTTAGATGATAAGGTCAAAGTCAAATAGGAATTGTTACGTAAAGGTCGGAGCTGATGGCATGGCATAGTTTAAATTATAAACAGTAAATAATCCGACTGAAATCAGACTGCATACGCCATAATATCAAAATATTGACAGTAACGTTGTCAAACGTCGAACAAAACTGTTTGCTTACTGTCTATGCTGGTGTTGCTTCTATATTGCAGGCTGCAGTAATAATATCCTATTAGATTAACTCAGATTAGATCCTTTTTAGGGTTCCGTAGTCAACAAGGAACCCTGATAGTTTCGGTCTCTCCGTCCGTCTGCCTGTCCGTCCGTCCGTCTGTCTGTCCGTGGTTTTGCTCAGAGACTATATTAAGGCCTACAAAGCTGTAATTCAGCATGAATGTACATCTTAATGATGCCGACAAAATGGTATATAAAATCTTAAAAACTTTTTTTACGGTACCTCCCCTACACATCAATGCGGTGGTGATTTTTTTTTCGCGTCCACCCCACCGTGTGTGGTGTCGTTGGGTAGGTTTTTTAAAAATATGATGAGTATTCACAGTTCATTTTCCGATTTAGGGATCCATTTGTGAAATATAAAGTTTTAAGGTGGAAAAAATCGTTAGAGTCCAGTATCCCTTCTACCAGCTAAATGGTTGCTTCTGGAAATATTAAAAAATTCACGAGAGTAGGAAATATGCTGAATTTAAAAGGAAAACTATAACGGCTAAGAAGACTTCATAAGTTAATGAGTAATAGTCGATCAACTAAACAAATGTATTCGTAGAAGTACAAAGGAACTTTTCGTTCAAAATCCTTTGAACGTAACTGAGATGATATTGTTAGTAGTGTAAAACACGTTATAAATGTGCATTCAGTGACTATACAAAAATTATAACAAACTAGCGACACTACGGAATCCTATATTGCGCGTGGCACGACACGCACTTGGCCGGTTTTTTTTTCTAAGGGTGACACAGTATCGTTGGATAACTAATTTTGCCATTAAATTATTATATGTTAATTTATAAGCATATTTTGTTAATAAAATCTAGTTTGTATTCAGTCGCGTGTTTTAAATAAATTACCGAAAAACATTACGAACCATTCTAATATAATATTATAGATGTGAAAGTGTGTCTGTCTGTCTGTTACCTATTTACGCATTTACCACTGAACCGATTTGTATGAAATGTGGTATGGAGATTGGAGATACTTTGAGTCCCGAGAAAGGATATAGAATACTTTTGTCCCGGAAAAATGTACGATCTTCCCGCGATAAACGAATTTTGGCACAAGAGAGTTGCGGGCGTCATCTAGTATTATAATAAAAATTGTTGTAAAACTGTTTATTGCGAAGACAGAAACTTTGCGATACGTAATATCATATTTTCAAGTATCAAACCAAATGTTATCGTCGCTAATATTCATTTTATTTCTTTCTCACAGCCGTTACCACCAGATATTAGCTTAATGTGTCTCCATTTTATACGCCTTATACTCAAATATTAATTATTACTACATAAAATCTGAGATTATGTTTATGTGTCTTCAATCAACAAGATGTTTATTTTACAGGTATTTTATGTTTGCAGTATGCGAATTTATGTGCCTAGTAAAGGAATGTCTTTTGAAGACATTTTGACAAAAAAATATGGTTTGATGATGTGTTGTATTTTCATATTGTGTAACAAATACAATAATTATACGTGTAAACTGTAAGCCATGCTATATTGAAACTTTTATTTTAAATAGTAAACAAGTATGATGATAAGATGACATAAGGCATAAGGTTGTCGGATAATCTACACCGACAGTCATAAAAAAAAAGTAAACAAGTGCTTCTATTTCTTTAAAAGATTTTTTAAAGGCTATAATAAAATCATGGGACTATAATAATAATTGATAATGTTTATTTCCACAATGATCTCGAAGATTTTAAAAGCATTCACAATAGTCATCGATTATGGAATTATAGACAAATAATTTGTCCCTCTATTCTCTGGTAAGCCTTACTGGGCATTACAAGCTCAAAAAGCGCCTTAACAGAATAGGTATGAGTGGCGTAACGACTTGCAGATTCTGTGAGGAGGATAAGACATCTATTCACCTTCTCCTTGACTGTACTGAGAGAAACAGGTACCTTGGGCGCTACGAATAGTCATTCGCAGAGGAAATTCGTATGACTAACCCTACCACATCGTTCAATTTATAAGCAGCATTGGGTTG
Source organism: Polyommatus iphigenia (assembly GCA_963422495.1). Taxonomy (NCBI): domain Eukaryota; kingdom Metazoa; phylum Arthropoda; class Insecta; order Lepidoptera; family Lycaenidae; genus Polyommatus; species Polyommatus iphigenia. The sequence goes on along the minus strand of OY730180.1, from coordinate 41,996,485 downwards.
GAGACGGTACTCTAATGCGAAGGAATCACTATAGATCCTCAAGAGTCACAGTGACGTCAGGACTGCAAACCTGGCTTCGGAGGAAAAAAAAACGTTTTTGTGTGTTAATCCATCATGGGCAATCATGGAGAGGCTGCATAATAAATTACTTATGTCAAAAATATAAAACTTTTAAAAGCAATTCTTAAGAACTCGGGTTCAAAACTCGGGTGAGATGAGATTTTATTTTCCGTTTTTTTTTGGAAGCTCGTATTCAACACTTAGTTTTTTTATACCGAGCGAGCTCTGTCATCCAGATAATATTATAACGTGACCAATTTTAATTACATTAACTCTCAAATATAGCCCTCATATTAAAGATAATTATAGCTCGTATTAAAGATATAAATTTAATCTCTACCACTAGAATTACTCTTTTATTGTGCCCGCCATGATAAATACGAGTCCGTTTAGCGAAACCATTACGTCTGAAAACCCGATTTATCTCCATCTAAAGGTCATGAATTGTAAAGCTAAAGTCTTGTTTTTCCCAAGATATATTGTAGTCACGTACAAAGGTTCTACAATATGGATTTGTGTTGTGGAATGATGAATTAAATTTAATTTCCAATGTTGAAGTAACACGATATTAAAATATTTTCTAAGTAATGTTTTTTCGTGTGGGAATGTGTTTTTCGAAATTTGAGTCACAAAAAAATTAATTTTCGAATTTCAAAAAGTAATTTGACAATTAAGTAACATTTTAAATTGAAACTACGAATAAATACGAATAGTGCATGTTCCATCACTTCTTTGCCAGTCGGCTATGACAGACTTGGATAGCGGAGTCTGAATAATTCGAAATATAAACATTTTAAAGCCATGTAGGTACTCGTATGTTAAAACACAACTACCTACATTGTAAAAGTTGTATATTATCATTTAGGCATACATTTCTTTCGCTTATAATTTCATTACTGCCCAAATAATATAATAGTAGGGGAGGTCGCGCTGCGTTTAAAAAGTTATTTCATACCGAGCGAAAATCGTTACAATAATAGTATTCCACTAATACATAACAGCTTTGATCGTCAGCCATTTCATAATGGGTGGAATAAAAATTGAGAGCATCTCAAAGTTGTTGTTGGGAATCGTATTGAATTGACATTAAAAAAGATCCCAATTCACACCCAATAAAGGTTAATATCTAGATTATACACGTTTAGGTTCGGTAGGTGTTAATTTAGTTTTAGTATATAACAACAGATGGCGCTTTTAAAGTAAAATGTATATAATTCTTCTTCACAAATATTGACTATCGAATTAATTACTTAAAATTGCTATGTGAGATAATTTTATGGTTAATTCAAACGAAAATCGCCGTCAGCTGAATGTTTGCAAGTGGAAATATCGTCTACGTGACGCCCTAGGATACATTGAGCGTGAAGTAGGGCTCTATATTGGTCATAACTTATATCGCTGGCTGACGGTTTTTCCACCATCGTATGAGCGACTGACGGTTTTCTTTATCATTTACAAAGTAGAAACATTCACCTGTATAAATTTTGTACGGTATAAAATGACCATATATTCAAAAAAAATTTACATGTTCAGTAACGCGACTGACGTTGAATCCCCCGTCTGCAATACGGCTGACGGTGCTTTTTTGGTTCAACATGACCTCAATAATCATCCATCAAAGTTTTATTCGGTATAAAATCACTTTTCGCAACTATTTTTTTTTTACAACTATGAAATACTCTTAGTTAACATTCCACCACGGGTGCGGCGACTGACGCTGATTATATTGATTGATAAATATTAAGCTACCGCTGGACAAAAATTTGGTCGGTATGAAATGACTTAGCAAGCGCTAGCACTACCTCCCCTACTATAATATTATACCCTGTTTCTCAGGGGAGCTTTTTTAATTTGTTGACGTTGACGTGATTAAAAGTAGGGAAATTTATATAGATGAAAATGGATAAATATAATATTTTAATTAACATAAATAGATAAACTACCGTCAGTAAACCTCAAAAACCGAGTAATAGTTCATCAGATTATTATAATAATATAACAATAATATAATATAATAATAATAATAATATCTATGGACGCTTCACACCACGTCAGTCTGGCCCCGTGCTAAGTACCTAAAGGACTTGTGTTACAGGTACCAGACAACGGAAATATATTTAATACTTTATATACTTTATGCTATACATAATATATTTAAGATTTTTATTATATCATACACATATTTAATACACATCCATGACCCGGGAACATTGAAAAACTTTTTGTTCCGTCGGCGGGATTCGAACCCGCGACCCCCGGCTTGCGCTACCAACGCGCTCACCACTGAGCCACAGAGGTCGTCAAATTATTATTGTATCTTTTATCTTAATTAGGTGATGTTTCTGACAAGTTGTTGGCAGGCACATTAGTTCCGGACGAGAACTTAGTTGTTCAATTATTGGTTTCATAGTTAGACGTTTTGTAATATTAATATATTGGAATACATATTTTATAAGATATTCGTGTTCCTTGTAAAAAAATATAAGTTTGAAGTTCTTCTTTGGTTTCATTAATGTAAACTTTTAAAGAATGAGTAAAATGTAAAGTGTCTAAACTCACTAGGCCGGAGTTACGTGGTGTAAATTACGTCCGCAATGTCAAACGCATACAAAATACGGACGGAACGCGACGGAATTGTGTGTCATCGGTAATTTAAAATACATTGCGGGCGTAATCATGCGGAATTTACGCCGCGTAACTTCGGCTTAGTGTGTTTAGACACTTAAACTTGCGTAACACGTGACGTCAGTTGATCGAAAATTCGTACGGATTGAATACACATCTATGACCCAGGAACATTAAGAACAAACTTTTTGTTCCGTCAGCGTGATTCAAACCCGCGAACTTGAGCTACCACGTGCCCAGCCACTGAGCCACAGAAGTCGTCAAATATACTTCATAATAACATATTGTAGGTACTTAAATCAAGTTAAAAATTGTCGCATGTTTTTCCTCAACCTTCACGGTTTGCACTTTCGCGTGCTCGTCAACGGAATGTCGTAAAAGTATTCGATCGAGTACAACTCTTGGGAAATTTCTCGTTCGATAATTTTTATTGAGGTCCTTGTGAAGAGATCGTTAGATTATAACAAGGTTGGTAACGATTTGCGAATATCAAATGAAAGGTTTCATTACTTTTAACGTCTTTAATATTGCTTCCGGTCTATTATACAGCATGACTGGTGAGACATGATCAATACTTAAGGAGAGTACTCGGTACTCAATTCTCATAATTAGGTACTTAATTTTTTACCAAATTTCCCTTTAAATAAATGAACCATAGACACTTAGTAAATTGCTGGCGCGGTGACCATGTGTATGTTAAATAATTATTTAACTTTAAGCTACATTTACTCAGTGATCAATTGGTAATATTTTTTTTTATTATTTTTTTTCAGCTTATAGAATAGACAAAATATATCACGTCCTCGAGTATTGAACATGTCGCACCAGTCACCGCAATATACGGCAATGTAGATATTATGTTATACAAGGTGTAACAAAACAAAGTAAAACGCTTCAGGGTGTGCATATGCCCCTTATATAGAGTTTACCGTGAAAGTAGCAGCTCTGAAAAAGCAATTATTTTTGTGATTTGTATGGGCAAGCGCCCCAGCGTCATGACTTTGCCTATACAAGAGTTAAAAAAGTCACTCTTTCAGCACTGCTTCTTTCACAGTCAACACAATATACAGGGGACTCATACACACCCTAAAGTATTATGACTTTGTTTTTTTAAGCCCTGCATACATATTCGTCAGCTAATAATGACGATATTAGAATATAAATTAAAATCTACGAGTATAATTATTTATACTGCGTACTTTGAAGGTCCTAAGGAATTTATTAGGCTACTAAACGTTTTCCCACAGTTATAATCATACATAATTTCTGCTATAATAGTTTACCTAGTTCTTTATCTTGTTCCATTCTATGTCTGCTCCAAATCTCATCAAAATTGACCTTTAGTTTCTCAGCCTATTCGATGCTAACAAACTAACTTTTTGTCTTTTCGTATAAATTTGCAATGTTTTATGATAACAACTTTTTAGTTAATTATTATAAAACTACACTAAGCCAACACTTAAATATTCAAAAAGCCTAAAACCACTCAAATATTTTAATTTATTCAAAAGTCGTTAATGAATGCCGAAATAAAATATTCATCTACAAAATATGTACACAGAAGTCGTTTATAATAAACTTTTGTACTTTTTTTACCAGAGAATTTAATCTGCAAAGTCATTAGGAGTTAAAGTACCAACGCTTTTTCATTTAGCGAAACTTAATTTGTCTTAAAAAAATAGTAGAAAATTTCATTTGCTGGAGTGGACTTAGTGCAACAGTCGTATTTTTTAACTGACTACGTAAAAGAGCCTAAAATTTCTCATATACATAATTCTCAAAAATCTTTAACAGTCTTCCATATTATATTTCTTTCGTGGGAGAGCCATGCTACGGCACGAATGGGCCGGCACGACCGGAGAAATATCACGGGCTCACAGAAAACCGGCGTGAAACAGCGCTTACTCTGTGTTTCGCCGAGTGAGTTTACCGGAGGTCCAATCCCCTACTCTATTCCCTTCCCCACCCTCCCCTATTCTCTTCCCTACCCTCTCCTACCCTATTTTTCCCATTCCCTCTTAAAAGGCCTGCAAAGCACCTGCAGCTCTTCTGATGTTGCGATTGTATACATGGGCGACGGAAGTTGCTTTCCCTCAGGTGACCCGTTTGCTCGTTTGCCCCATTATTTTATAAAAAAAATTATACAATTATTCCCGCGTTACTCAGGCTGATCACCTGATTGTTGGACAAGAAAAATGATTTCAAAAAGTCGAACCTGCGGCTGATCTCTTCCCAGACGTGTCGTACCGTTCCAGTGGGCTATGAGAGTAAAATATGAAGATAGAGTGCTGTAATGCACACACACTTGGGCAGTAATAAATTACTCCTATGTAGTTTGTCTGTTTTAAATGAAACCGGATACGGTCATCGAAACCCCTGCGCTTGATCTCTTACCGTATCGCACCGTGCCACTGGCATATGGAAGTAAAAGAAGATAGAGTGCTATATTGCGTACACACTTGGGCAGTAATAAATTACTCCTATGTAGTTTCTCTGTTTTCAATAAAACCAGACACTAACTACTCAGTAAGATTTTCTTCCCAGGTGGCGGTGTGCAGTAAGATTTTTCAGATCTCTAGGACCAAACGGAAAAATTCTCATAACTTTTATAAAATCACACGATTCTTATAATAGTATACCAATAAAAGTGTTAAAGTTGTGTTTAAAATAACAATCATAAAATAGCCATATTAAGCTTTAAACACGGGTTATAAGCGTTAAGAGCTATAAAGTGTTAGTGGCTATTATAGAATCGTTTTACCAGGATAATAATATAGAAAATATTATGACGGTATCATAAAGTAAAACTGAAAATACTTTAATCTTTCGATCGCGGCAAAACGAGACACAATAGGATTTCAATTGTTATTGCGGCCCACTTGGGCCTTACGGGAGTTGAAGCGTAGTTTCAAAGAGTACTTTGAAGTACTGTCAATCGTGCCAAATCGTGCCAAAATCTGTCCTACGTTTGAACGTAGGAGTTGGGACAGATTTTGGCACGATTGGGTAGGCCCGGATCAATACCACGGGCTCAAAGAAAACTGGCATGAAACAATACTTATTTTGTGTGCCGTCGAATAATGAGGGTTGTCGATATATCATTTGCCACCAGAGGGACGACGAATCTTTCGTGTCAAATTTCGTGTCAGACAGACATATAACAGCTATATCGTGACCTGTGGAAGCTATTTCATGACATTTGAAAGCTGTTTGACACGAAAATTGTCACGATAGACCGAATAGCTCACAGATTATATATATATATATATATATATATATATATATATATATATATATATATATATATATATATATATATATATATATATATATATATATATATATATATATATATATCCTTAATCTGTGAGCCATAGGGTCTATTGTGACAATTTTCGGATATATATATATATATATATATATATATATATATATATATATATATATAAAAAGCTGCGATCGACAACATCTGACACTTCGCTGTCAATTGCGGTTTGTATAGAAAATGACAAGTTTTTGACAGGGAGTCTTTGACCGCTACCGCCATGTTTCGCCGAGTACAGTAATTATAGCAGTACTAAAGGAGTCATGCTCATGGGTGTGACTTCTTAACCCATCAAGCCCCATAAGGACACCGGTGACTGCGACAACAATACAGTACAAAAGCATTTCCAAGAATCCCTGATCGAAAGATTAAAGGTCAGTTGCTATTGCTCAGATATGCTTCAAACCATTTATAATATTAGTAGGATTAATAACATAATAATTTATCATTATGTTTATTAATTATTATTATCGCCTCAATTTCATATTTATTTACGAAAATTGTGAACAAAACGATAAACAAATTCAGCGACAATTGCGTACGAAAAAGTTTTATATTTTATAAAAACTTTGTACGCGACTTGTAATATCCCAATTTAGGAATGACAACAAAAAGCTTCTTAGAAGTTACCCAATAAATGTTTGAACGAAATAAGACCAAATAAGGTTTTATTTTGAAATGATTATTATTTTTCTGTCTGAGAAAGAACGTTATACATATTCTTGGGCTCACTGTTGGCCTAAACGGCTTATAGGATTTACACTTGAGAAGTTTATAGAGGTATACTGTACTCGGCGAAACATGGCGGTAGCGGTCATTGGCTCCCTGTCAAAAACTTGTCATTTTCTATACAAAGCCGCGATTGACAACATCTGACACTTCATTGTCAATCGCGGCTTATATAGAAAATTACAAGCGCCATGTTTCGCCGAGTGCAGTATCGATACTTCTTGGTTGTAAAAATGCATTTACAACCAAGAACATCACCAACACTTGTTTTTGTTCATGCCACTGATCGACCTGGTCAAATTAGATAGGTGGTTCAAATTCGGAAAACTGTTCGGTTTACGCACGAAACACGAATTTCTATGCAATGAGATTGCGATTTTTTTTTCACTGTTGTAAAAAAATGAAAGACCAATTTTGTTTCACTTTTGAAACATGTGGTGAAAAAAATGTTGGTCTCTCAGCGCTGCTACTTTCTAAGTGAACTCTCTACAAGGAACACATACACACCCAAAATTATAATTATTATCACTTAGTTTTATTGCACCCTGTATGTGACAAATAAATGCTTCACATTTTAAAAAACGTGTACGTGACTATTCTATTGTCAAAACTTTATTTCTATGCACTTTGAAGCATTTTAACGACATCGATAAAAACTGGATTTGTTAAAAGTTGGGTTTCAACTTTGTTCTTGTTCCAAACGGAAAATGAAAATATAATTTAAAGTTGCCAGTTTAAATAATAATATTTTAATTCTTTTTTTCCCGCGCTAAGTCTTCTACTTAAATTGGATATATTTAATCAGTGATATATTTTAATGGCCATCGGCTGCTAGGCAGCTTAGTCGTGTGTGGTAACATTCCCACTACACTACACTATACTCAAAGTATCACCATATCAAATTTCGTCCTTAAAATCGATTCAGCGTTCGAAAAAGAGGGGATCAGAGCCAGACAATATACATACTTTGTACTTATAAGCATGAAGCCAGTAGGCTACGTTTTATTACGCATTAACGCAACAGAATATTATATAGAACTATTATCAAGTCCTAGATAAATCCCGCTCAGTTAAAATTATAAATAAAATAAATAGTAAGGATTAAAGTAATGTGGGTATAACATAATATACAGTTAACCAGGGTAAGTTAGGACACAAGGTAAGTCCGGATACTTCAAGTTAACGCTAAATTAAACTACAGTTACGGTACCGTATAGGAGAAGGTGGTAACATTGTGGCCCCCCACTTTGTTTGTCAAGCATTATTTAAAAAATATGGGAGTCAGAAACCTAAAAAATACATTACGGGACTTCTTATTCATTTGTTTAAACATGTCTTATTAGGGAATAAATAAAACTTGTGCAGGATAATCGAAAGTTTTAATTATTCTTAATCAATCACATTTAGTATTGTTCCAAACGGAAAATGAAAATATAATTTAAAGTTGCCAGTTTAAATAATAATATTTTAATTCTTTTTTTCCCGCGCTAAGTCTTCTACTTAAATTGGATATATTTAATCAGTGATATATTTTAATGGCCATCGGCTGCTAGGCAGCTTAGTCGTGTGTGGTAACATTCCCACTACACTACACTATACTCAAAGTATCACCATATCAAATTTCGTCCTTAAAATCGATTCAGCGTTCGAAAAAGAGGGGATCAGAGCCAGACAATATACATACTTTGTACTTATAAGCATGAAGCCAGTAGGCTACGTTTTATTACGCATTAACGCAACAGAATATTATATAGAACTATTATCAAGTCCTAGATAAATCCCGCTCAGTTAAAATTATAAATAAAATAAATAGTAAGGATTAAAGTAATGTGGGTATAACATAATATACAGTTAACCAGGGTAAGTTAGGACACAAGGTAAGTCCGGATACTTCAAGTTAACGCTAAATTAAACTACAGTTACGGTACCGTATAGGAGAAGGTGGTAACATTGTGGCCCCCCACTTTGTTTGTCAAGCATTATTTAAAAAATATGGGAGTCAGAAACCTAAAAAATACATTACGGGACTTCTTATTCATTTGTTTAAACATGTCTTATTAGGGAATAAATAAAACTTGTGCAGGATAATCGAAAGTTTTAATTATTCTTAATCAATCACATTTAGTATTTTGAGATCAAGTGATGGTAATGTGGCCCCCCGGGGATATCACATTAAATGTACTGCACAAGTGAAACTTAACGGCAAAAATCACAAATGTAATAGTCACCTTTGGAGCCTCCACAGGCTACATAGCCCATTAGTCAAAAATTTGATACTGTACCCATGGCTCTCCAGCTTTGTCATTGGAACAATATTACGACCAATGTGAGGGGGCCAAATTACAATCATTGCTTATATTTAAACAAACGTACCAAAAATATTTATTAAATGTATAATTTTATACTAACCTTTTAAATTCCGTAAGAGAACAGTTTGATGTATCCGATGTTTGAACACAAAAGCCAAATATTTCTGTTTCTTAACAACTATCGAAATAAAATCACACACACTTAAAAGTTTCGCAGGTCGCAAATTTTACTTGATCGAATGACAATCGAACTTGACAGCCTCTGTTGGATTTGTACGGTGCTAAATCAGTAGCATACCGCGAGCATCCCGTTCCACCAAAATTATACTGGATAGCGTTGTTAAAACATTAATTATTGAGGGGGGCCAATATATGTGCAGGGGCCACATTACCACCTTTTCCCTGTACTACAGTTTGCGGTTGCAGTGCAGTATGGCGTATACAGTGTGTTTGTATAAACACCTATATCCTTGTAAACATCAAATGAGCCCGTCAAAATGAACAACTTTTTCTATGAGAACAATGCTGGGAACTCAAAAAAAATGCCGTTTTCATACCCATACGGATGCCTGGATCAGCAATTGGTATGGGTATGAAGACATATATTTTTTTTATTGCCAGCATTGTTCTTATAGAAAAAGTTGTTCATTTTGACGGGCTCATTTGATGGTTTCAAGGACAACGGTGTTAACACTAACATCTTGTATTCCCGTAGCGCCAGGAAAAAAACACTGACTAATTTAGTGATAAGTTGAATTATCCGGACTCACCCTAAGTCCTAACCCTTATACCTTTATCGTTATTATGAGAATAAGTCTTATATTATAATACTTTAAGCACTTTTTAATGAGATAACATGATATTTTGTTTCACATTTAATTAACCGATATACGTTGTGATGAAAAAATCCTCATAAAATCTTCCGATATTATGAAGCGAATCCATTATGAAATATTATAAATTATAGCCCATAACAGACTCCTTTGTATAGAAAACATTCCGCAATATTGCAAAAGGACCGTGTAGAGGTATCCGATGCAGGTTGTTCAAGATATTGGAAAACAACTTGCTCGTATTATATTTTTATATCCCACATTCGCTTATAACATTCTTACGGTATTTTAAAGCTGAAATACTGATTTGATTTGGTTCGTTCGCATTTATTGATTTTATCATACATTTTATTATTCATATTAATTAATGCAAATTAACGTAATTTTTTCATTTGAACTTTATATCTTTCATTTTCAATGAGAGCCTTTTGTTTCTAAGGTAAATAAACAAATAATAATGTAAGAGTGACAACAATGTACACAACGCAAACAAACCTGTGAATTCCATGATCAAACGTTGATATTATTTACAAATAATAATTTATGTAGTGTTGAGCAAAATGAACTAGAATAATTAATTAATTCCAGTAATTTCATACATCAACATTATCATTTTCGATTGTTTACAATTTACATCTTTAAACGTAAAAGGTCAAAGCTTTAGGGAGTCTTTCCCAACTGTTTTCTTGTCCTATTTCTAGAGTTATAATAATAATAATAATAATAATTTTATTAGTATTCATTCACTAATAGATGATGTTGAACTCTGTTGCGCCAAAATTCTTTATCGGGAACTGTACATTTTTCCGGAATGTAAAGTATCCTATGTCCTTTACCGGGGCTCAAAGTATCTCCATACCAAATTTCAGCAAAATCAGTTTTGCGGTTTGGGTGTGAAGGGATAACAGACAGACAGATAAACAGACAGACACACTTTCGCATTTATAATATGAAAAGCAAGTATGGATTATAACATTGTAGTAATTATAACGTTTCAATTACAATGGGCATTGTCCAAAAAAAATCACATGTACTTTTTATATTTTTTTTCGTTAAAATAGGGTATTTTAAGAATATGAATTAAATAATTTTGAAATTCATTGGCTAGTTTTTTCTCAATTAATTTTTAAAGTTTGACGCTCTGACGTCATCATCGGCGGCCAATTGACCTCTGCATTATGTTTTTTTCCTTTCAATCTTATTTATAATGGGTGGTTCGTCAAATGCAAGTTATCATTAGTGAAAGCTGATACGAGAAGTTTACCAAAAGTTCGAAACGTAATGTTGGTCGAATTTATTGCTAATTTAACGCCATTGAAGGTCAAACTAAGATTAAACATATTTGTTCAAAAATATAAGTAATTAATAGGTATTTTTTTCGTTTATATACAGAAAAACGATCACTGACCTTATTCCTCGAAATATTTTTGTAATGAGCAAAATTTTTAAAAAATTTACAATCCCCATTCAATATAATGTGAATTTTCCCTTAGGAAGTTCCCCGAGCGTGACATAGTGAATAGCTAGTGTTTGTATGCTCCATTATTGTCTTGATGCAATGGGATTAAGTCGGGGTTGGCACAAGTAATATTTGCCATATTATTATTTTAATGAAAACCTGGCAAATACATAAAGTTTATTTTAGATAGACATTCTTGTCATTTATAATTTGTGTAGAATACTATATTATTTAGATTATAAACAAAAATGTTTGTTTGGATTGAATATTTTTCGATACCACTGGCCAACTTTGATGAGATAACGCTCCCAAATACAGAAGTTTTCCGTAGTATACTCTACAACAAGCTCTAAAAATAAAGGTGCCGGTTGGCAGCGGGCGACATCAAGCAACCGCTGACGACGTGTTACAGCGACACTACTGGTTCGTATGTATTTCTACGAAATACCCTCCGCAGCTAGTGACACGAAGCTAGCGACACTTATTCATATAAATAGGTACATAGAAACCAGTAGTGTCGCGACGACACGTCGTGACGTCGCGTCGTCTGCTACAACTTCATATAGCCTGCTTCCAACTTGTACCTTAACTTTATTTTTTTAAAAGCCCATAATAATATTCTTTATCAAGATGAAATAAAAACATTATACTTCCACAGATTAAAACTTTGTAGCTGTGTGGCAGCCCTATGTGTCACATTTTGCTCAAATAACGTGTCAGGGTTGAATAATTCATGCTGGTTCGACGTGACGTCACTAGACGACTGACAGTATGATCTCTAGTGATAATAATATTATTATACCGACTATTATTATTACTACTTCAAATGACCATCTATAATCTATATAAATGTTCCTGGCTAGCCCGTCAAACGTGAAAACATATTAATATATTTTTTACCTACCTATTAATTTATGTTTTGCCATAATATTATAAATAATTATTTTAGGTGTCTAAAATAAATGTTTACCGAATTTCAGACCCATAGATGTTACCCGATAAGCATACGAAAATTAAAAATAGGTTGAGTCGTTCTGGAGAATTTTTCATATAAGATTGTTATTATTAATGCTACTCCAAATGAATATCTCTAAAACGTTATTTAATTTTAAATAATTACAAACCAAAAGTTTAGTAATTAGTTTAAGTGAGGTGTCAATGTTTAGCTTTATTTATTAAAGTTTCACTATGAGAAAAAATAGAGGTAAGTATAAAAATATTCATGCAATTTTTCATATTATTTTTTTTTTTTGCCTCTTCTCGCGACATGCACCATATTTAATTCACTACAGCTCAGCTATTCACTGTAGAAATATCCATGTTGCCGTTCCTACATAATACACGCTGAATGGGTTTCTTCAGCTATGCTCAATAATGCCATGAATCTTGTGACACGTATTGAATAGACCGGCGAACGTAGATGTTTGATACCTGGAAGGGCTTTAATGTAAGATGCAAATAAATATTTTTGTAAAATATTACTTTTTGCAGGTCCATGTTGGATGCGAGTAGCAGGAGATCGGTCATCTTGGCGTTCATTGCCTATGTCCAGCAGTGGACGAATATAGGCTGATAATATGATGATGACGATGATTACTTTTTTATTCAAAGGTGTATATTTTAAAAGTAAAATATTTTTTCTTTTATTCGTTCGTTCATTTATTCTTATCATTTTGAAGGGTGACGATGTTTGTGGTCCATCGACAGTCTTTGTTAAATATGTTAGATATCAATAACTCAAACAATTTTAATTTTTTTTAAATATTACCACACTAAAAAAATAAAGTTAGATTTTTTATGTTTACTTTTTATATCGCCTATATCTAAGCAGATAATTTCGTCGTTGATGATTTAATAACAAGGTAATCGTATAACTAGCTACAATTATTAATATTAAGTAAATAACGTCCTCCTTTAGTAACACATTTTTATGCGGGCTCTACACCCGCGGCGCGAATTGCGGCCGCGATTCGCGCCGTGAACACGATTCGAACAAATACGAAGCCGCGAAGCCCGAACACGAAGCCGCAAAACCCTCCACATTCGCGGTTCGCGGCCTTCGCGGGCTTTCGCGCCGCGAGTGTAGAGCTCGCATTATAAAAATGTCCTTTCCTGCACTATCTCTATATTATCTTTGTACATTCACCAGATCGGTATCACAGCTACGCCAACGCTACGGCGTAGCACAAAGCCACGAAGTGCTACGGCTTCATCAACTTTATTGTAATGGATTTTTATTTGAATTCTCGTAGGAATTCTCCATCCATTCATAGTTTAAATTTCGTTATTTATTATATTCTATTTATGAAATTGAATTGCTTATTTCAAAGGGAGAGAACTGTTTGCCGAGGATTATTATTACTAGCTATTTGACCGAGCTTTGCTTGGTATTCGATAAAACACGAATAAAATGACATTTTTTTTAAAATGATTCCGAGCTAGATCGATTTATCGCCCCCAAACCCCCTATATACTAAGTTTCATGAAAATCGTTAGAGCCGATTCCGAGATTCAAATTATATTATATTATATACAAGAATTGCTCGTTTAAAGACATAGCCATAATAAATTTAATTTGTCTTGTTTATTTGATCTGTGTGGGAATAACAATTGTCTTTAATATTAGGTTGTATATTTAAGCAATAACTTTAAAAAGATTTATGGCATATAAATATTAGAATTTTAGCTCGTAATAAAAATACATGACAATAATATTACGCTATAAAAATATACGTATAAATTTCTTCCACGCTTATTTTCTGTGACTCAAAATATTAATGCAAACTTTTTGGCTTCGTAGTATTCCAATTCCCAATACATGCAAGGGTTACAATCTGAAGCAAAGAGAAAAAGGTATTCAAGTGAAAGGTCAAAATTGTTTTTGAACTTGTAAATTGAATTTTTATGACGCACATTCTTATTGAATTAAGATATCAAATTCAACTACACAATGTAAAAAAATAATGTTTATAATGTCTACTAGACAGTGTCATAATAATATTATATTCTGTCAATCTGAGCGACGTTGGCTGTGCACTTTTATAATTTTGGACGTGGCTGTAATATCGTGGACGTCCGCTGTAAAACGATAACATAGGGAAGTAAAATGTATGGAAATAAATATAATATGAAGGCGCTTTTAAATTTCTGTCGATGTTAACGTTTTAACGTTCACGTTAGAGGACATCACGACGTCTACAGTCTACACTCTTCTGAACCGTACAAAACGTCCGCGGTGCGTAAAATCAAAAGGGAATTTAACGTACCCAACGTTTTATTGTGGAAGTCGGCGTCCACAATTACGTGACGTCCAGAATTAGAAAATCAATGAAAATACTGCATGCACTTATTTTATGCATTTAGAATTAATATTAATATTAATTCTAAATGCATATAATTACGATATGATTTCCAAATATTTAAATATTTGGTAATAAATATTACATTTAGTACAGTTTATTCTGCATCTTCATATTTACATTATGTAAACAGACACTTCTCGCGACAATTACGCTTGTAAGCTGCTGTCAGACACTTCTCACGACAGTTGCCTTGCAGGTGGAAACACGGCCTCTCACTTGCAAGCTGCTGTCAGACACTTCTCGCGACCGTTACACTTGCAAGCTGCTGTCAGACACACTGTCAGACACTTCTCGCGACAGTTGTCTTACAAGCTGCTGTCAGACAGACTGTCAGACACTTTTCGCGACAGTTACACTTGCAAGCTGCTGTCAGACAGACTGTCAGACACTTCTCGCGACAGTTACACTTGCAAGCTGCTGTCAGACTGTTAGTACAGTAGTGCGATGCTATAACTGTAGCTTTTTTTCACTTTACTTATATTATAATTTATTTAGCTTCAAAATTTTTTCTCCACGTAAAAAGCTTTTTACCATCGAAAGCTTTGCCATCAAAAATTCTTTCACGTAGTCGCCGTACGTCGATAACCGTATCACGGTGATGGCTCAACACGGTTACTGCGATTTTTAACTTATTCGCACTTATATATACTAGTATGTATAAACAACTATACTGCTACTATATAATACTAATTATGTATTATGTTATTCGAACTTCTATAATTACAAATCAGAAGAGTGCAATCGACTTATTTTTAAATGACTTCCAAAAAAAGAGGGGCTTAAATGTTAAGGATATTTTGTTGTATGTTCAACAATGACTCCGCTGTTTGAGAAGCGATTTTCAAAATTTTCACGCTCAAACCGCTGAACCGATTTGGCTGAAATTTGGTATGGAGATACTTTAAGCCCCGGAAAAGGAGATATAATACTTTTTATCCCGGGAAAGTGTACAGTTCCCGCTCTATAAACTACTTTCAGCGCAACGGAGTTGTGTGCGTTATTTTTTTATTATTATTATATAAAATAAGTAAATGTATGCATGGGTAAAAAATATTCACCAACATTAGTCACGCTTGTCCATTTAATTTTTCATAAAATCCACCTCCAGAACACGAAATATAAAATTCAGCATATGCGCTGCTTTTACGCTCCACGAATAAAATTTACATACTTACTTGTACTACTTGCCGCAAATGCTAAAATGTAGTCGTTTCAGTAATATTACAACGTTACAGTGTAAACGAGGAGGATTTCAACTTGTTTATTTCTATATAATATAATACGTTTTACTTAATTACATTAAATACGATGAACATTTTACAATTTCGTCATAATAATAATTATTGTATTTCATAATAATTTAATATTGCTTCTTATGGCTAATCTTTAAGGTGGGTTAGTTCACAAAGCAGTGGTCGGCAAACACGTTAAGATAAATCGTAAACGAAAAATTTATTTCAATTGTAATTGTTCTTATTAAGAAATGAAAAAATAACTACTTACTTGTAATATCCTTTTGGTCAGTTTTTGCCAATAATTGTGAACAGATCAATTACAATTTACATCGTCACTCACCTATGATGCAGCTGCATGCATCGGTGGACAAATGTTATTTAATAATAATAATAATATCTATGGACGCTTCACACCACGTCAGTCTGGCCCCGTGCTAAGTACCTAAAGGACTTGTGTTACAGGTACGGGGTACCAGACAACGGAAATATATTTAATACTTTTATACTATACATATATGATTTTTATTATATCATACACATACTTAATACACATCCAGACCCGGGAACATTGAAAACTTTTTGTTCCATCGGCGGGATTTGAACCCGCGACCCCCGGCTTGAGCTACCAACGCGCTCACCACTGAGCCACAGAGGTCGTCACATTTTTAGCCAAACTATGCCTATGAATCAATTTGAAAATGTTGAGTCATGATGTTGATTATCTGCAGGCACATAACAAGAATAAAACTGTGGTACGCGTAATGTTGTTAATATGTTTGCAATAAAAAAGGCATATAACTAACATTCAAAAGGAATCAAAGCTTGTACGTGGCGTCCATTGATGTACTATCATAGATGTTGATTCCAGGCAGATGGGGGACCTACGTAGTTTGGTCGCGTTACGTCAATCCCAGCCGACAGATCACAATAATTAGCACTGACATAATCCGACCAAATGACGTTGGTCTGTCAACAGCTGCCTAGGAATCAATTTCCTCGATGGTACAACTTTAACAAAGGTTTAGAAAATATGCGATGTGCATTTCTAAACTTTAGTTTAAAAAATAGCTGAAACTAAACCAAACTTAATTAAAAAGCTTCAGCAATTACCGACTCAATTTTAATTCAATGCAAAATACGAAATTGTAAACTTAAAATTGTAACCAATAGCACTTGAGATACAAAAATTTTAATGCTTTAGCAAATAATGTGTTCCCAAAACATTAGACAAATTTTATACCATATTCTTACAATTAAGATTATGAATTTTCTTAAAAATATTTATCATGGGCCATCAATTAATTTCATTTTTTGTTGTTTTCTGATTTGCACACTTAATATAATATAATTATCTGATGTACCTAAGCTAGAAAGTTAATGGTTCTTGATCGATTATGTGGCATACATTTACCTGCATGTTTTGAGTTATACATATTATGTACTTGCGATACTTATAATGTACATAAACGTTCTGCGCGACTTCGCCCGCGTTAATTAGATATTTTACAGACAAATAAGTCCACAAAAAATAGCCAATGATCCCTCACGTGGTCTACTTCTTATTTGTGCCAAATAACAGAAAAATTGCTCCAGTAGTTCGTGAGATAAGCCCTTGCAAATAATTTCCCCCGTTTTTTCACATTGTGCTATTAGTCTGAGCGTTATAAATGCAACATTCAGGTTTAATTATGATACGTCGATGGTAACAGTAAAATCTAAGTGCTGAGAGATCGGCCTCGTAAAGCTACAATGTAGCCTCACGGAGACGTTAAAACACTATTAAATAGTGCCATCAGAAAGTTAACTAGTTGTTGCCCGAGATGTAAGCAGAAAAACAAAGAGTTTTACATTTTTATGTCGCATTTTGTCCGTTTCAGCTAAGGCGTATTATATCAGTACAATATATGTTACAAAATACATATAAGGCAAGTAGAAACTTGCCATTACAAATAATCATTGCTTTTAATAAAATAATAATATGTAATTAAAAACTATTAATATTTTTAAATAATCATAGTTTTGGTAGGCCACGCGAGTACTCATGTAAATTATTATTTTTTAACAAAAAATTAAAACCGACTTCCAAGGTAAAAATAAAAGTAATACTTATTCATAATCTAAAAAGAATCAAATAATTCTTATTCCTTATTATAGTGGCGTCTTCAGACTTCGCCTAAACCTCAACTATTTCTGTACTCAATCTTCGTACTTTTGAAGTCGGTACCAGCCCGGAAAAGTTCTGAGATCCTTGACATAGCAATTACGCTAAGGTAAGCTGGTACCGATGAAGATTGAGTACAGAAATAGTTGAGGTTTAGGCGAAGTCTGAAGACGCCACTATAATAAGGAATAAGAATTATTTGATTCTTTTTAGATTATGAATAAGTATTACTTTTATTTTTACCTTGGAAGTCGGTTTTAATTTTTTGTTAAAAAATAATAATTTTACCCTTTTTAGTTAAGTACATAATATGAGACGACCAGGCTATATTATAGCTTGTTGTCTTAGAATTGTACATATTACTAGCGGTCGCCCGCGGCTCTGCCCGCGTGGATGTCGGTTACGGCTGCAAAAAGCCTACCGGAAAGACTCGGTCAGCAAAATTATTCCCAGGTCAATTCACAGACTCCGACGCTGACATCGACGACGCGGACGCAGTCATTATCCGAAGGGTGTACAGTGCACACTGCACAGACTGTCTTCCCCCCGCAAGCGCATCCCGCTTGGTGACGCCCACTATCGTAATATTTTAATTTCGCCATAATTTCAAAACCAAACGTCCAATTTTAATCATTCAAAGACCAAATTATATCTACATAAACTGTACTTAGTGATAAAATAATTTATTTTGATAAGGATTAATAGCATGAGTAAAATAAACGCGTTTAAATGTTGTCCAAAAAAATTCAAGATTTTTAAATAAAAAAATGGTTATTGTCCCTTACTCGACATAGATAAGTATAGTGTGTCGCGGACTTTTTTGTAGATATTTATAAGATCTACAATACTTAGTGCATTTTATGGTTTTATCTCTTATAGTTTCGGCAGCGTACGCAAAATCAGTAACTTTTCTGGTTGATTTTTCACCTGGCGTCCGAAAAACCCAAATATCTTACGAAACCCTATTTTTTCCAAAATAAAATTTAGCCTATGTTTAGCTGAAATAATGTAGGATTCATTGGCTTTTGCTTGGAGTAGTTTAAATAAAGCCAAAATCCTCAAACTTGTGTCTATAAGGATTCAAAAGTTCTGTTGGGTACCTTAAGAGCCAGGGTATATGCAAAATCTTACTTTTTGGATTATATGCCTGAAATACTTCAGAAAAAATCGAAATCACCATATGTTCTCATATAAATTTCAAGGAGTCCCCTCGATTCCTCATGGATTCCATCATCAGATCACCACTTTTGTGAACATGGTACCAACCTCGGATTTAACCCTGTACAACAACAAAAGAATCATGAAAATCGGTCCATAAACGGTGAAGTTATGGTTGAACATACAAAATATATATATATATATATATATATATATATATATATATATATATATATATATATATATATATATATATATATATATATATATATATATATATATATATATATATATATATATTCATATATATATATATATATATATATATATATATATATATATATATATATATATATATATATATATATATAAACAGACGAACACATAACCTCCTCCTTTTTCTTTTTGGAAGTCGGTTAAAAAGGGGCGTGTCACGTGTGTGTTAAATAGTTGAACCGATTTTGACATAGGACAGTTTTTTATTGAACGAATTTCAGTGAGTTGCTGGCATCTAT
Organism: Polyommatus iphigenia; assembly: GCA_963422495.1. Taxonomy (NCBI): domain Eukaryota; kingdom Metazoa; phylum Arthropoda; class Insecta; order Lepidoptera; family Lycaenidae; genus Polyommatus; species Polyommatus iphigenia. The sequence goes on along the minus strand of OY730180.1, from coordinate 41,976,714 downwards.
CGGTTTCACTACAAAAGATTTAAACACCTGTTGAACAGTTGATTAGAGAAAAATTCAGTACAAAATGGTCTCAAAACAACTGTTCAGTAAATGTTTAGATCTTTTGTGGTAAGACCACTGATCTCTAATATACAAGTACGCTGAATCGATGATACCCACTTGATTTTTGTGCCTATTTGAAGCGGAATCAGCGCCCCCATTATTCGGGATGAGAATTAAATTTGACGTAACCATTGGTAACCATGTATGTATTATATTTGTCTATGGCTTAATCGTTTGAATTGTTTTCGTGTTTTAAATTGTTTTAAAAGGTTTTACGCGATTAAGCCATATATAAATAAGTGGTAAATAAATAAGTAAATAAGTAAGTAAAACTATGAAAGAGTGTATGTTATGTAAAACACAGTACAAAAGGGATGTGGGGTTACATTTCACAAGTAAGTGATTTTAACAGCTAATTTCTACGATATTAAACTTTTATTGATATTATAGGCACTTAAAAATGTGGCACTAATCTTATTATACCGTATTCACCACATATTTACCTTTGTTTTACCGATTTTTGATAAACAATAAAATTCAATAGTGCTGGAGTTTTCTGTCGATAAAATCTCCGATAACCGATTTTTATTATCAAATACATATTATTATGCTCTTAAAATAATTGACAGGTTACCGTCTGGCGAAGGAAGACTGGAATTATGGTTGAAAAAAATTGAAAAGCCTGGTTGGCGTCCGAAAATTGCTACTACCGCTTGCCGTTACTATTTGAAGTGTACAAACGTTCTCTGTGAAAATACAAGGCGCAAAAACTACCATTTGATCGTGATTATGTTTGGAAAATTTATTTCAGCGTCTACTCTGTCTTGACATACTGTAAGTGTGTAACGGTAACTAATAAAATATAATGTTAACGTATCGCACATATATTTTTATTATTTATAAATACCATTCCTACTCCACCCCAATAAAAAAATGTATTCAAACGTTCTATATTTATTTATTGATCGCAATTATCCAATTAGTTAATTTCCCTCGCACTTCTGCAATCAGCGCCAAAATGGCGAAAATCAAATGAGATAAAGTAAATAGACAAAAATTGGCTTGCTAGATCCATAAATAAATAATAGGGAACTTTTATATTATTACTAGACGTTCCGCGCGGCTTGTCCCACGTAAATATATAATTTCACAGACAAATTGGTCCACAAAAAATAGCCTATATAATCCTTCACGTTATACATTCCCCCGTTTTTTCCACATTTTCCTCTATTTCTTAGCTCCTATTAGTCTCAGCGTGATAAAATATATAAAATGGGCTGTCTAACACTGAAATAATTGTTCAAATCGGACCAGCAGTTCCTGAGATTAGCGCGTTGAAACAAACAAACTCTTCCGCTTTATAATATTATATGGTATAGATTAGTTAGGGTCTAATCACACATAACACTTATTCAGCTCTGCTCAGCTTTAATGCGATACACTTTAGCACTACTTTGATAATATTAGAAATGAAATTAGAAAATACAATACAAAAAAGTTTTTGTTAGAATCTCATCTTCAGTTTTGTTTTTAGTTTTTCGTAGTGCTAACTGGTAATTTAGCACTAAGTACGAAATAATACGATTATAGATAGGTACTGCTACTTCACGTTATCTACGTATGAAATCGTTGTTAATTTATTACGCCTATCTAAATTACGGAGAGGAAGTCTGTTATCTTTAATACAAATATATAGCGTTTGTATTATTCAATTTAATATTTTTGTCCTAATGGTCGACATTATCTGAATCTGGAAACATTTCATCGATAATAGAAAAGACAGTTGTACATGACTAGTATTAGTTCCAAATACTCCCACTATTGCTATCAGTGCCAATATGGCAAATTTCAAACTTCATGTTTAGGTCAAATCTAGTTCCTACCCCGAATAATGGGGGAGCTGATTCCGCTTCAAATAGGCACAAAAAATAGCTGTCATTTCAAAGGGTATCATTAGTCCAGCGTACTTGTATAATGGAGGTCAGTGGGTAAGACCGATTTGTTTACATCTTAATCTATAAAAATAAGCACCATTTTTCGTTGTCACTTTATAACTCAAGAACGGACTCACCTATCCAAACCAAATTTTCAGGGTTTGTTCGGACTATTTAGTAGATAGTTTATGTGAAGTTTGCACAAAATCGGTCGAGTGGTTCTTTATTTATTACATTTTATGTAACAAATGAATTCAATAAATGGTTAGATTTTTTAGACGGGGAAATTTATGTTTTGTTGTATAGGGTATGATCGTGGATTGGTACCATGTTCATAAAAATGGTGATCCGATGATGGGATCCAGGAGTAATCGAGGGAACTCTTCAAAATTTAAATGGAAACATATGCCAATTTTGATTTTGTATGAAGTATTCCAGGCATATGTTACCAAAAGTAAGATTTTGCACCATGAACCATGGTTCGAAGGTACTGAACAGAACTCCGAACTCCTTATAAATACAAGTTTGGGGGTTGGGGCGCTGTTTTAAGAACTGAAAGCATATGCTACTATGCAAATTACATTCATCATCATCATCACCATCATCATCACCACCACATCAGGGTCACCAATGTCACGTGACTGTGTGCGTTACGCTCTGGAGTTAAGGTTGAATTTGTTGTGTTCAATATTAGTGAATCGCTTAGATGCGCTTCGACTTACGAGTAGTCTAAATTGACCCTTAGTGTTGCGGTTACTAAGATAGCAATTTGATCACGGGATCTATGAGGTATGTATATTGTATAGGAAAGTCTTTCAAAAATGGGACAAACATAGTTCTATTGATGTAGTTTTAAGTAGTTTATGCATATTTTTTATGATGAGTTTCCATGCGGAATTAGTGCTATAATAATAAAACGAAAGTCAGAGAACAGAATTCTAGAGCCTAATTAGAGTTAAGTGTTTGAACATTGAACATGTAATTTTCAGCATTGCTTGATAAACTTTAAGCATATACAGTAGTATTATATGCTTGGATTTTTTAAAGAAATTATAAAGTGGTAGTGAAGTCAGCTGATTATGAGCTTTCGTATTATGAAGGTGTATCCTGGATCCAAAGTCACAAAGCAGAACACATAAGTCTTTAGAGAAAGTCTTATAACTATCAATTGCTAAAAGAGTGAAATTATTATTTTTTCAACTGGATTGTCCCATGTTTATATTATCAATCTTAATCATAAAGTATTCGATAGTTTTAAAAATTCTTATCCAACAACCTAAAATTGCATAAATGTTACAGATTCAGGGCCAGATTTATCATCAACTTGGTTCGTTATTGTCGTACCCCGACGCTGATCATCAATTTTTGCAAATTTATTTTATTGGTGATGAAAATCGTGAATTGGATCAACACAACGTTGATCCAATTCACGATTTTTTTAGCAATTATTTATAATACAAGACGAGAAATTATTCGTGAGCTACAATGGTTTTTCCATCAGCATTACGCATTAGTTCAATTGTTTTAAATTGCTCTCGATCGTATGCCATCTGATAATCACAATAATATTTAACGTATGTGGTGTGAATTTGCAAGAATCATGTTTTTCACATGGCTTTATGTTGCCTGTTCAAGAGTGGGTTTGTTAATTCACACTCAAAATGGAAAAACAAAAAATATTGTTTATCCAAATGTTTTGGATTAAGTTTTTAAATAGCTAGCAATTAAGTAATATATTTTTTTAAGAAATGAATCGATGTTCTGACTGATTTTTGTATTATTTCACTTTATACGTAGCGAAGCACGTACCGGGCCGCTAGTTTTATAATAAATCCTATTACTTACTTAAATTTTATAAGACACCATAATCTCTTTGCTTAGAAAATCAGCGACATTAATTTCTCTTAACTCTCAACTGATAAACATTAAACAACGCAGCGAGGGTGAGTAATTCTTCCGGATTCATATAAATTGCATTTTAAAGGACAGAAAGGGCTCGGCTGACAGTGACTTATTCGCTACATTACGCGCATTCGGTCGCACCCTGCCCTATAGAGGACTTGAGTCAAGCTCTTTATCTGTTTAACGCTATACAATTTAAAGTCTTAAAATATTTATATCTCTCAGACTAATTTGTAAATTAAATCCAGCTTACAAATGAGTAATTTTATGAGTATCTTTTGTCCTTTCCTGGGACTCATAATTCTCGATACCAAATTTCAGCAAAATCAGTTCAGCGGTTTGGGCGTGAAGAGGTGACAGATATGCAGACAGACAGACACACTTTCGCATTTTTGATTCGATTATGGAAAACAAATACCAATATTTTGGAACAAGCGTTATTAAAGATATGATATTATTCTGATGGTGATAATAATCATAAATAACCATGATATATGAAGCAAAACATTTACCGACCTGGTGTACAGTATAATTATTGTGTTATTCCACGGCACTCTGAGGAATTATGCGGTTAATCTAGATATGAAAACAGTTTTATTCCATCCCTACGGTCGCGATAAAAATTCATAGCGAAGATAAAACTAATTGAAACGGTAGGGTAAGCTCGGGTGAAAGCTCCGGCGCCAATTAAGTTCATTACGTGCTAAGCTTACAGTTCAGGCGTAAGACGGACTTTTATAGAATTAGTATTTAAAACTTTTTTATAAATAAACAAGCTTTTTCTTTGGGCTGTTAAATGCGGTTCTAGGTTCATTATCTAATAGAATTTCCCACAAGTTTGCGCTGAAATGCGTTTATCATTAGGGAACTGTATATTTTTACGAGAATAACAACGTTGATACTAGAATAATAACAGCTTAATAATACTCTTATGAACGCCAGGTAAGAGATATACCCACAGTGTTGTTTTATTTGACTATCTCCATCCCAACATCTTAATGGCAGACACACAACTTTCAGCATTATTAGTTTAAAGTTTAATTTGTGTTTATATGCAGACTAGCTGTTGCCCGCGACTTCGTCCGCGTTAACATAGTATAATGACAAAGATGGATAGTTTTCCCCTTTTTGTGGTTCCTTATACAAAGGGTAAAAACGGGACCCTAAGTCAATAAACTTTCATGTTTTCTCAAGAAATGACGAACTTTCACTGAAACTTTCTACCCCAATTTCACCCCTTGGAGGTAGAATTACCAGAAACGCTTAAATATACGTATCCATTCATTTTTAATCAGTAGCACAAAAATAAAGTTTTTCATTCAAACTTTCCCAATTTCACCAATTTCACCCCCTTGGGTGAACCTTAAGAAGTGACGGACTTTGATTTAAGCTTTCAACCCCTATTTCACCCCCTTGGGGGTAGAATTTTAAAAAACGCTTAAACACGTATCCAATCATTTTTAATCAGTAGCCCAAACATAAAATTTCATGTTTCTAACTCAAGAAATAACGGACTTTCATTAAGACTTTCAACCCCAATTTCACCCCTTTGGGGGTATAATTTCCAAAAACGCTTAAATATATGTCCATTCATTTTTAATCAGCAGTCCAAAAATAAACTTTTATGTTTCTAACTTAAGAAATGACGGACATTCGTTTAAACTTTCAACCCCTATTTCACCCCCTTGGGGGTAGAATTTCCAAAAACGCTTAAATACGTATCCAATCATTTTTAATCAGTAACCCAAACATAAAATTTCATGTTTCTTACTCAAGAAATAACGGACTTTCATTCAAACTTTCAACCCCAATTTCACCCCCTTGGGGGTAGAATTTCCAAAAACGCTTAAATACGTATCCATTTATTTTTAATCAGTAACCCAAAAATAAAGTTTCACGTTTCTAACTCAAGAAATGACGGACTTTCATTCAAACTTTCAACCCCTATTTCACCTCTTTCGGGGTAAAATTTTCAAAATCCCTTCCTTAGTGAGTGTCTACTTAATAAAACAACCCTACTCACCAAATTTCGTTGCTGTAACTTTAACAGTTTTTGCTCAGCGATGATGAATCAGTCAGTTAGTCAGTCAGTCAGGACATGTAATTTTATAAGTATAGATCAATTCAAACTTTGTTATCTTTATGTCTTATTATAATATTTTATTTTTCTGTCTCTGGATACAAAACAAAGATATGTTAAAACTGAAAAATGTAATATTTAATATTTACATGTGAGAACTCTTGTTCTTACACTGTGTTAAGAGAAAAAATATTTTTTGTCGTGTTCAACATGATCAACTGAGGAACATAATATAGGTAGATTTCTGTCCCTCTGAAAATTTGATTACGGAATTTTACCACAAGTAAGCGAATTATGTACATTTTGGTTCCCTCCCTGAGGCGTTTCTTTAAAACCTTCTTAATGTTTTGCATAATGCCACAAAGGTTACCGTGTCTTATTTTCTGAATCACTTAGCTGAACCATATTTATAATAGAATTTTGCGTACTTTCTTTTGCTTTCGCTTGCGGAAATAAGTACGCAATAGGAACCGTATATTTTCAAGCGATAAAATAGCCTTTGTACCAATTAAGCCACCCAGTCTTCTTACTGATAATAATCTACGTTGACAACTCACTGATTAAACTATGTTTGTAATATTGTTCAATTTATGAGCAGCATTGGGTTGGGGACGATACTCTAATGCAGGGGTTCCCAAACTTATTTTGTCCACTGCCTACTTTGAGAACAAAATATGTTTTAGCGCCCCCCATTGTTTCATTTTGTTTCATCAAAATGAAATGCCAAATCACCCCCCAAGCCTCTACACAACGCCCCCATTTTTTCTGGCTCCCACACCGCCCCCCTTTAGACCTCCAGCGCCCACAAGGGGGCGTTATCACCCACTTTGGAAAATGCAGTTCTAATGCGAATGAGTCACAATAGATCCTCATGGGTCGCAGTGACGCCAGGGCTACTACGACTTGCCTTCAAAAAAATGTTTGCAAATTAATCTAGGTGGGCACCAATTCCTTTATTTTTAAAGGTCAATGTGTACGCCTTTACAACAAAATCCCAGAAAACGTTCAAAATCTTTCCATTAATAAATTTAAAAAAGTAGTCAAAGAACGTTTGTGCGCCAAAGCCTATTATAAGGTCAATGATTTCATAAACGACGGCACATCTTGCGAGTAGGATGGCTGCTTGCAAGGCTACTTCTACATTATTTTATGACTTACAATTACATAGGCTGCTATTTATGTATCCGGAACTGGCCACTTACAAGAACAATATTTAAAAAGTAATTACAACATTTGAAAATAGAACTCTTTGGTTGAAGAATACATTTTGTTTCATGTGACTGTCAATTATTTTTCTATTGTGGCGTCATTTTGAAAATTGTGTGTCTTCATTTGCCATGGATTTAACGCGTGAACATTTTCGTGCAATGATTTACTACGATTTTCGGCGTGGGCTAAATCAACAACAGTGCTTTATTCAACTCACCGCAACTTTTGGAGATGAAGCACCATCAAAAACCACTGTTTATCACTGGTACAGTGAGTTTAATCGTGGGCGGTCTATGCTCACGGATGAAAATAAAGAAGGTCGCCCAAAAACAGCTGGTGTCCCACAAAATATAGATGCTGTGCGGGAACTAATAATGCGTGATCGTCATGTTACATATCGCGAGATAGAGGCGTCCTTAGGCATAAGTATGACGAGCATACATAAGATATTACACGAACATTTGGCTGTAAAAAAAAATATGTTCGCGTTGGATTCCGCACAACTTGACAATCGATCAAAAACGGGCTCGTGTCGATTGGTGCAAAAAAATGATAAAAAAATACAACCGTGGTACGTCAAAAGCCGTTTATAATATCTACACAGGTGATGAATCTTGGATCTATGCATATGACCCCGAAACTAAACAACAGTCAACGGTGTGGGTGTTCCAAGATGAGCCGAAACCAACAAAAGTTACTCGTGCAAAAAGTACTTTGAAGCAAATGGGCGCCTGTTTTTTTGGAATTAATGGACATGTGGCTACAGTGCCATTAGAGAATCGTAAAACGGTTAATTCTGAATGGTATACGACCATTTGTTTACCAGAAGTCTTTGAAGAAATAAGAAAGGACAACCGACAACGCAGAATCATATTACATCACGACAATGCTAGCTGTCACACCTCAGCTGAAACAACTCAGTTTTTGGAGGGTCAAAAGATCGAATTGACTGGTCATCCGCCGTACAGCCCTGATTTGGCACCTAACGATTTCTTTTTATTTCCATACGCGAAGGACAAATTACGTGGTCAACGTTTTTCGAGCCGCGAAGAGGCTGTTGATGAGTTCAAAATGCACGTTTTGGGGATACCTCAATCAGAATGGAAAAAGTGCTATGAAAATTGGTTCCAGCGTATGCAAAAGTGTGTCGATCATCGCGGCGAATATTTTGAAAAGCAATAAAACCATATTAAATTATATATGTTTGTTTCTTTTTTTAATTCCGGATACATAAATAGCAGCCCTCGTATGTATACAGTATGTTGACATTGTATAATTTTAAGTTACAGCATTGTAAACTTAATAAAGTTTATAGTTAAGAGAAAAAAAAAATATTTTAAAATATTAAAAGAGTAATTTTTTTTACTCACTTTTTTTGTTAAATGGGCCCCGTGCGAGTTTCTTACGCCGGTTTTTCTCGCCGGGTTAGTTCCCGAACCGGTGGTAGGCATCATGTAGACTTTCAGAAAATATTTGCAAAAATTTATTCTGAATAAAAAATTTTGAGTTTGAGTTTTGAGTTTTATGTAACTTTTACCAAAAAATGTTTATTTTCTTCTTTCTTCGAGCAAAGCGCGAGCAAACATATTATTTTCTTTTCATAACATAATGGTATTAGTACGGGAGCCCTAGAATATTTTTTTTTATTACTAACAAGCAAATTTTTTTGTGAGTAGCTTCATTTTTATTTGCGAAAAATCTCGAAAGTGGTAGCTAACAGAGATAGAAAGGATTTCATACTTTGATTTGATGGTCCTAAAATATGGATTGTTTTATTTGTTGGACAAGGTTACTCTTAAATTATATAACTATTACGGTGAATTAATTGTACAGATTTTTCCACGTGTTTCCACCGATCGACCTTCGGTTTTTGCAAAACGGAATTCAACAAAATATTTTGTGTTGTTCAGATATAATAACCTTAAAATGTTTTATATTTTATACTTCAACGGAATTTTATAATATGAACAAAATGACCAGGTTTGTCAATTCATGAATTATTGATGCTAAGAAAATGCTACCAGAATCGCTTTTTATTTTATTCAAAAACATAATTTTCTTTCGTAAATTCAAAGGTTGAGAGAAACGAAATAAGTTATTCAAAGTATTTCAAAGATATAAATTAAATTAAGCCTCATTACACTTAAACTTTTAAGCTCCAGTTTTGTATTTGCCATTTATTCTGTATACTTTCTTTTCTTTGAATCTTTCAACAAACAAATGAGATTGCACAAAGTAAGATTATAAAGAAAATTGAATGAACGCAGAGGTTTTCTATTTCTGGATCTATTTGATAATATCTGTTATGATTCCTGATCCATACTTACTTACTTAATATTATAAATGCGAAAGTGTGTCTGTTTGTCTGTTCAAGCCCAAACCGCTGAACCGATTTTGCTGAACTTTAGTATGGGGATACTTTGAGTCCCGGGAAAGAACATAGAATACGTTTTATCCCGGAAAAATGTACTGTTCCTCCACGATAAACGAATTTTTGTGCAACGAAGTTGCAGGCGTCATCTAGTAATGATACTTAACTGCAATTTAAATAATTTTATCAGAAAGCTTAGAGAATTGGTGAGTACAAATGTCTTGTTAAAGTTAAAAAAAAACTGTATGATCCCCGCTGAAGAGCTAACGGCATTATTTTAAAGATTGCACTTCAATAATCAATACTCTGTGATAGATACTCTAGTAGTAGAAAAGTACACTCACCTGGAAATCTGGGAAATGAGGAAATATCACCATCGCCAGGGCTCCGCCGGCAGGCTAGCAGAACTCTACGAATACGCTTTGGTGGTTATGAACTTTTACCAGAATGTTCACAAAGATAAATAGACTCCATCTTAGTCAGTAAACCTTTAGCGTAAATGCTATATGTGTAGTTTTAATTATTATTTCAGAGACGAATTACACTCGTTTCCATGTTAAAAATAAACTGGATGTCTACATTGTCATGGGCGCGGAAGGAATAAGCTACATAAGACCATTAGACGAATTTCTTTCTATCTGGCGTCCGGACCTCAGAGTAGCAATCAGTGTCTTTCTACTTGTGGTGCTGTGGCAGTGATGAAACCCAGTGATGCTGATGCCCATTACTGTATCAATGTTAATCAGCACTTAGTGTCATCAATCAAAAATCAACATTATAACGTGACGCATCGATGTTTTGACATGAGCCATTCAACATGAGTAGAAGCAGATCAATGCCACGGGCGGAAAATTTATCAATTCAATGTGTATCTTGTGTATAAGTTTCAGAATGCCTCATTAAAAATGCTTTGCATCGACGCTAAACTTTACAATGTGAACCTACCCTTACAAGCGTGGCAACTTACCAACAGGTGCGTGTACTTACTTTCTTGCCAGCACATTAAAACTTCACATTTTCCAAGCAGATGTTTGTATGAAGTTTTTAATTTCCTCTTATACCTAATATCTTTTTAACCTCTCGTAGTTATAAATCATATAAAGCTGGGAGCTCTCGTAAATTCCTGGTAACGCAATCTCCTAATATTTTTGCACTGAAAATCTTGAGTCTTGAAAATGGAGCGAAAATTTTTTGACTGAATTACGTACGTATTTTAAGAACTGTTGATAAGAGGAAAGATGTCTGCAATGAAGTGTTTTCTACCTACTATCATAGATATTATAATAGGTCACATAGCATTAGAGGCAAAAGCGTAACACTTGGGGTAACACCTTGAAATTAAGGGCTATTTTGGGCCTTTTAAACATATTTTGAGGAATGAAATTGACGTATCTAAATTAGTCTTCTCTTGCTTATGTGTTGTCATGACGTGCTATCTTGTGAAGTCGCGATTGGTAGCGGACGTCTAATCCCAACTAGCAAAATAGTCCTTTAACAAAAAGCCTAAATGACATTTAGTCGTATAGAAATCGTATAGTTGTAATTAAAGTTTCCAACATCGTGTAACAATATATTAAACGAACAATATGTCGTATAAGAGTTTAGTCCTTTAATTTAGTCCTGTAATCGTTAACACGACCAAATTATATGACTATCCTATAAATATCGCAGTTGTGACCTTTAAAATACATATTTGATGTTGTATAAAATTAATTTATATAACAATCATAATCTGGTTGTAATGCCGACCATAACACTACTCTTTATCAGTAATAAGATTTCTACATGACTATCATGTAAAGTCCATATTATATTTAACTGTTATAAAATACATCTTTAAATATACGTTTCTTACATGATTTTTGACTCTCTTTATACGACTATTATAAAATGTTTATAAGACTAATATTCATATTTTGAGAACTTAAATAACTAACTTAAGTTATGATTTTAAAATACTTTTAAAACTTACTGTTATTTCTTAATTTCAAGTAACATATTTTTGTTTCGGTTAATCCATGGTAGCTTACATCATAAGAAGAACACGTGTGCTAAATTTCAAGCACCAAGCTGAAAACTATTAGCCTATGCATTGATCTATGAGTCAATTGGCTTTGCCATTTATATTTTAAAATAATATATAAAATTATGATGATGATTTATGACAAAAATGAAATCCGTTATCAGTTTATATTTTCCACCTGCCACTCGCCCGCGCAAATACAATGGACTCAAAATAAACAGGAATTTTCGGTTTTCAAACACACACCGAAAATATATTGTGAATACGAAAATAGAGGTTAGGTTTTTTGTCACGTTGTGTGTGGATAAGGGTAGGAATAATGTTTGGTTAGGGTAAGAAGATCAAACGAATGAATCTGCAAAAACTATGAACATACAAAAAATTGGGAGGTTTTTTCATTTATTTTTAATGTCACATTATAGAAAAATAAAAAAAATAAAAATTGTCCAAAAATAAAAAATAAATGTTAAGGGTGAACACTGAACAACCCTTACCACAAAGGGGTATGAAAAATAGATCCGCCTGCCAATGCTCAGACCAGTAGGTCTAAGAATCGGCTTTTTTTTTATTAAATAAAGGGGCAAACGAGCAAACGGGTCACCTGATGGTAAGCAACTACCGTCGCCCATGGACACTCGCAACATCAGAAGAGCTGCAGGTGCGTTGCCGGCCTTTTAAGAGGGAATACGCTCTTTTCTTGAAGGTTTGCAGGTCGTATAGGTCCGGAAAAATTGCTGGTGACAGTTCGTTCCAGAGTTTTACAGTGCGCGGCAGAAAGATACGCGAAAAACGCACTGTGGAAGACTGCCACTCATCAAGGTGATGAGGATGGTATGTTTTTCGCGTGGGACGATGGCGAAAAGTTGCAGGTGGTATGATTCCGAACAATTCCTCAGAGCACTCCCCGTGATACAACCGATAGAGGATGCAGAGTGAAGCTACATCTCGGCGTAATTCCAAGGGGTCCAAGCACTATGGCAGTCAACAATTCGAGCGGCCCTTCGTTGGATACGATCCAGAGGGAGCAGTTGGTATTTTGGCGCCCCTGCCCAGAGATGAGAACAATATTCCATATGAGGCCGAACCTGCGCCTTGTAGAGTTGTAGACGTTGGTCCGGACTGAAGTACTGTCTCGCTCTGTTAAGAACACCAAGCTTCTTCTAGGCTAATTTGGCCTTACCCTCTAGATGATATCGGAACTGGACTTCGCTCGATATGTTGACGCCAAGTATCTCAATGCTAGGGGAGATGGTTAAAGATGTGCCCTCGAAACGAGGATATACGACCATTGGCGACTTTTTAGTGGTGAACGCGCAGACTTGTGTCTTGGCGGGGTTGAATTGGACCAAGTTACATTTACCCCATTCAGAGACCTTCTCCAATGAATTCTCCACCTTAAACACAAGTTCGTTTCGACTCTCAGTGACATTTTGCCGAGAAATATTGGGGGAGCCGGTATATACAGCATCACCTGTACTGTCATCCGCATAGCAATGAATGCCGCTGGTCTGTAACATGTCATTGATATGCAGTAAGAATAGAGTAGGCGATAGCACACAGCCCTGAGGCACACCAGCATCAACAGACTGAGTTTCCGAGCATTCGCCGTCAAGTACGACCTTTATGCTTCTGTCTGCTAAGAAACCAGTGTTTTACATAATTTCTCGGGCAGCCCGTATGATGGAACGGCTGCTATCTATTTTAAACTGTAATGGCTTTACTGATTTTTACCTTTTAATTAATACGCATATACAAAAATATGTGCACATAGGTAAAAAATCAGTAAAGCCGTTAGGGTTCCCTAGAAGTTAGAACATTTTTTTTTATTACTATCAAGCTAATTTTTGTGAGTAGCTTCATTTCGATAAGACGAACAACATTTTTATTTGCGAAAAATCTTGATAATGGTAGCTAACATGCATGGTTCTCGCAGTAAAAGCCAGGCTCTACTGGTTATTTTTTATCTTATAGATATAAAAAAGGAACCAAAATATTTTTCAAAAAAAGATTTCAAATTTCCTCCTTAATCATTTTTTACGAATATTTATAATATCTTTGTAGTTATTTTCAAAACAAAATGATATTTAGAAAAATTTGAATAAGTTATTTTATAACATGTCTTTTTTAAAAAAACTAAGCATTCTAAACCAGGGATAATTTTTGAGGTCATAACTTATGTTAAAAGAAAAAGTATCGGACATTTTTTCTTGTCAAACATAAATAAGAATAATTATTATTGTATTACAATATTTGCGTCCCAGATCTCTCCTTCAAAATTAAAAAAAAAAACTCGTTTTATCACAATTAAGCCCTGTTAATTTTGAAGTTATCGGGTTCATTCAAAAAGCATGTCAAAAATTTATAGTTTTACGAGCTTTTAGAACGTTTTGAAAAATATTTTAAAAGCCCCTATTTTTTTTTTTAATAGGAGGATTAAAAGGTCTCGGTTGCATGGTTCTCGCAGTAACAGTAGTCAGGCTCTACCTTGGTTATTTTTATCCTTTAGAAATAAAAAAGAAAACAAAATATTTTTCACAAAAAGAACTCAAATTTCTCCCTTAGTCATTTTTTACGAATACCTAGGTATTCAATGTTTATGAAGTTATTTTCAAAACAAAATGATAATAAGGGAATAATTTCTTTTTTTAAACTAAGAGAGAGACTAATTGATGATAACCATAAAGTAGAATTATTGTATAGGAATAGTAAAGGTTTTATTTTTTTGTTTTTGCCAAAAAAATTCCAAGGTATCATCTTGCACAATTTTCATGCTATCAACTTTCTATATTGCTCATTCGAAAGGTATTTCTGAGCACTTTAAAAAGTGTCAAGGAAGTACATTTCATAAAATGTATCGGTTTACCGTTATTTAAGTTTGAATACTTAGATTTAATTACTTGCCTAAAAACAAAATACGTATTCACCTATAGCTCACTAATTTGAAATAATATTAGAAGATATTTCAGAGTAGTAATTTGTTTTTTTTTTTATTGACTTCTTTGGTAATCTATACTTCTATACTAATATTATAAAGAGGTAAACTTTGTTTGTTTGTTTGTTTAATTGTAATGAATAGGCTCAAAAACTACTGGACCGATTTAAAAAATTCTTTCACCATTCGAAAGCTACATTATTTACAAGTAACATAGGCTACATTTTATTTCGGAAAATGTAGGGTTCCGTAAGATATTTGGGTTTTTCTGACACAAGGTGAAAAAAATCAACCAGAAAATTTACTTATTTTGCGTACGCTGCCTAAACTATAAAAGATAGAACCATACAATGTTCTAAGTAAATGTAGATCTTTTAAATATCTACAAAAAAGTCCGCAACACACTATACCTATCTATGTCAAGTGAGGTACAACAACCATTATTTTATTTAAAAATCTTGATTTTTTTTGGACTACATTTAAACGCATTTATTTTACTCATATCTTTATCAAAATGAATTATTTCATCACTAAGAACAGTTTATGTAGATAATATTTGGTCTTTGAATGATTAAAATTGGACGTTTGGTTTAGAAGTTATGGCGAAATTAAAAATTGCGATTTACGCCCGTTTCGCGAAGATTATGACCGGCCCTGCAGCTGGTAAATTGGCTCATATACCAAGAATACCAATGATCCCTACTGATTTGCCTATACCCTTCAAAAGGCTCCAATTTCCTGTAAGAAATTATTTTGCACTAACGATAAATATTATGTAAATCCCAGGGCCAAACATTCAAATTAGTAGGAATAGATTTATGAAAAGAATGCTTTGCTCTATCACGAGTATCGATATATTTTGTTACTTAAAAATAACTTAACGTCAATTAATGTTGTTTATAGAAAAGCTCTACAATAATCGCTTTAGTTATCTATCCTACGGGTTGCACTCCGGGACTACCGTCAGAGGTGAAAACTTATTATTAATTACATTTAAATATTCTCATCATTAACAACTTTAACATCCACAGAAAGACAATCTGTGCAGCCTGCGGAAAATGACTGCGTCGTCGATGTTTCTGTGAATTGACCTGAGAATCATTTTGCTGACCGTGTCTTTCCTGGGTAGGCTTTTTGCAGCGGTAACCGACATCCACGCGGGCGGAGCCGCGGGCGACCGCTATGATCTATACATTATAATAAAACTGTAGAAATGAAAATTCTGTACATTAAAGATATTCAAAAAATAATAAGCGGGGGGTGTCACTAAGTACATCGCTATAGAAGCCAAAAATGTAGTTAGTTGTCTGTCTGTCTGCCTGTATGTTTGTTCCACTATCACACGAAAACTACTGATCCGATTTGAATGCGGTTTTCGCAGATATATTTGCCTTCTTCCAACTTAACATCTGGTGTATAAAAAATTTTCCCCCCACACCTCTAAAGGGACGAAAGAGGGGGTCAGATTTTGTATAAGACTTTTGCTTTAACACGAAAACTACTGACCCGCTTTGCATACGGTTTTCACAGATTAATTTGTCTTCTTCCGACTCAAATTTGGTGACTAAAAATCCCCCCACCCCACCCCTCTAAGGGAACCAAAGAGGTGGTCAGATTTTGTATCAAACTTTTTTCTTTAATGGACTTACTTTGACATATTATTATTATCTGTTTTTTCCAACTTAACATCTGGTGTATAAAATTTTTCGCCCCACCCCTCTTAGGGGACAAAAGAGGGGGTAAGAATTTGTATCAACTGATGAAGTAGAAATATTTTAAATGGCAAAACAACGTTTGCCGGGACAGCTAGTAACTGAATAAGTAATAACATTATTTTTCATAAAAACTTATAGTTTTTTAGTTAATTATGAAAAACAACTTTAAGACAATAAGTATTTTTCTCACGCAAAATCTTTGATCTTTAATTAACTATAACTCATTTAATTATTGAATTATCAAAAAATTGTACATAAATTATTTTTGTGTATCTATTGATTTCTGGGGCTTTTTTATTTAAAAAATTCAACCCCGAGACGGGGTTGCATTCACCCCCAGGGCAAAAGCGCAAGTAGGTAGTATGCCACTTTTATTTCTTAAGTTACGAGTATACATATATATATAACTTAAGAAATAATATAACGTATCGATTGAGGTTCAACAAAATCGGTGGTGAAAACCTTTACTGACTGCCCTATGTCCCGCTGTTTGGATTTAACCGTTTTATTTCGGTTTTCAAAACGTTCTCAAATACATTTTTGTTCCCAAAAACGCTATTGCAATGGACCGTTCCGAACGAATCAAAACCGTTATTTAAAATAACGTTTTCGAGCCCTGATTATAAAGGTTAATACGAATGCTATATAACCAAAAATGCCTGACCTCAAGTTATAACCAAAACGTTGTCTCGAAAATTATATGACCAAATTTTGCAAGTTGGGATATACTGATTCAATTCTAAAGAAAAAATCATGTTTGACGACATCTGTGGCTTAGTGGATGAGCGCGTTGGTAGCTCAAGCCGGGGGGTCACGGGTTCGAATTCCGCCGGCGGAACAACCTTTTTCAAAGTTCTTCAACAGTCTTTTTTCAATAATTACATTGATTCCTGTAACTGCATTTGAATCTGATAACACAATCTTATACGTGGGAGAGCCATGCTTTGGCACGAATGGGCCGGCTCGACCGGAGAAATACCACGTTCTCACAGAAAACCGGCGTGACACAGCGCTTGCGCTGTGTTTCGCCGAGTGAGTGAGTTTACCGGAGGCCCAATCCCCTACCCTATTCCCTTCCCTTCCCATCCCTACCCTCCCCTATTAACCTATTCCCTCTTAAAAGGCCGGCAACGCACCTGCAGCTCTTCAAATGCTGCGAGTGTCCATGGGCGACGGAAGTTGCTTTCCATCAGGTGACCCGTTTGCTCGTTTGCCCCCTTATTTCATAAAAAAAATCTTTACCAGTTTATCATTTAACAATTTTCTTTTCAAAGCTTCAAATTTTGTGTATTGCGAATAAATGCGGTAATCCGATACCCGTATAATTAGATTTATTGTTTCTGCCTCGGGTTAATGGATTAACATCGATTTATGGAAATCACTAGCGAATTGACTTAACGATGATAAACTATGCGAAATAATAGCTTTTAGGTCTACAAAGATCATTCAATATATCTGTCATCCATACTAATAATAATGTATTCCATATCCACAAATTTTATCTATGCCATTTTTCCATTACCATGGCCAATTTAAAATGCGGCAAAATGTTCAATTTCCCTTGTGGAAATTGGAGGAAAACATAGGCTACTTGGGAAAATTTATGTGAATTTGTGGGCAATATTTTACAATTAAAGTTCTTTATTTTGTATTTTACTGTATAATGTCTGTACCAACATATTATCCATAATAATATTATAAATTCAAACAAGTGTCTGTCTATTACCTTTTCACGTCCAAACCACTGTACCGATTTTGCTGAAATTTGGTATTCATATACTTTGAGTTCCGGTTAAGGACATAGGAAATCTTTATCCCGGAATAATACACGGTTCTCGCTCGATAAACGAAGTTTGGCGCAAAAGAGTAGGGGCGTCATCTACCAACTAACATAATATATTTAATGTCACAAAGCGTTCCACGTTGTCGATCAATTTATTTTATTGATTAGTAACATATTGCGTGTTATTACACTATTACTGGTGGATACATTTGTGTAAACGGTCACGTTACTTGTCTACCATTTTTAGTAATTAAATTCTATTACTGCTTTGCGACTGTCGCGTTTTTCATGGAGTCTATTATTTATCTTTGTATTTCATCAAAATGACGCCATTGCTAGATGACGCCGGCAACTCCATTGCGCCATAATTCGTTTGTAGCGGGGGGACCATATATTTTTCCGGGATAAAAGTATCTTATGTCCTTTCCCAGGACGCAAAGTACCTATCTCCATATAAAAATCGGTTCAGCGGTGTGGGCGGGAAGCTTTAACAGACAGACAGACATACTTTCGCATTTATAATATTAGTATGTATTGTAAAATACGTTTGGAATATCATTATCAAAATACCTTTACAATACTCAAGGTACAATTCGCGATCGATCGCGGTCGTGCAAGACCTACGACTGTCGTCGGACGCTCGCGACTACATATAACTTTGATACGGTCGCGCGGGGCCTACGACTGTCGTCGGTCGTGCGCGACTGTCATAACTTCAAGACACGATCGCGCGCGGCTTACGACAGTCGTAGGCCGCGCGCGTCAGTCGCGGGCCTCGGAATCGGTGCCATACATTTTCATACGTTGACTATGGTCGCGAGCGTCCGACGATAGTCGTAGGTCGTGCACGACCACGATCGATCGCGATGCACAGAATTGTACCTTCAGGGCCTGTTTCACCACTTCCTGATAAAGTGCCGAATAGGCTATTCACAACTTTTTTGACAGATTCTCCATACTTGATCTGTCAAGTTAAGTGGTGAATAGCCTATTCGGCACTTATCAGGAAGTGGTAAAACAGGCCCTTAGTAGACTTTGCTTATACAGGGTGCAATTTAACCTACCTGTCAAATTTTGATATATTGACCCTCGTTAAAAATAAAAATACACGTATTTTTTCTTTTAAAGTCACTCAGTACCAAAATGTTGAGAAATAGCTTCCGAAAGTTATCCTAAAAAACACTACAATTAATGGACACGATGCGTCGGCCGCGCGTGAAGTGCCCCCGCGCGCGCGCCTCATCCCGCGTCACCCCCTCTCATTCCCCCGCGCCGCGAGTGACCGTTCTGCAACGATTTAAAATGGGATAAAATATGTCATTGAAAAAAAAAATAACACCCAATTTGTTTTTGTTAAATGGACTCTCCTAATGATACCTAAGCCCTGGAAAAAATTTGGCAGGAAGGTTTAATTGCACCCTGTATATTTCTAACTGACATATTTACAGACACAATAACATTTTTGATAACCTATTGCACTACGAAACTTTCCACATTGAAATAAAACCACTTACAATATTTAAATTTTATTTATTGTGATAATAAATAGATTAATAATTTTACACTATACCAGATAGAAATAATTTACAGTGTAAATATGAGCCTTGATATACGAATGACAGATATGTACACCTTGAAACATCTATTAAAATATTTTATATCATGTAAAAGCTACGAGAAATACACTTCTAAATGGAAATTTAATGTGTTATATTAAAATATGGCTTTTAAATGAACATTCTGAGTATTTAAAATAGATAATTACTAAAATATTTGGGTATAATATAATATTCGTATTTTACTTGTTGATATGAAAATAATGTACGCATCTGTAACGTTTGAAAACCTTCGTTACTTTGGCCAAAGATTTAAATTTCTAGATGAGTCCTTACATCGAAAAACTATTTTTCTTGTTTTTTTACAAGTACTTAATAGGCGGACGGAGTCCCACCATACACAAAACTGTGTCGTTCAGAGTCGGCCAGCTGGCTGTATGTACACGGTCCGCACGCACACATTCTTGCGCTAGTCCATACTATTTGACAGGCGTCAGAATGTGTGCGTGGCCGACTCCGAAGAAAATTGAAGACACAGTTTTGTATATAACAAGACTCCGTCCGCCTTTTTTTTCTACGTTCATAGGTAAATGATAATAGTATTACTGCTGTCTGCAGAACATGATTAGTAAGTATTATAAGGGTCAGTGCATTGCAACGTGACGAGGCGATGCGTTGATATTTAAATATTAATTGTAAATGGTCCATTCAAAACGGAATTTGATTTACTACTCAATAAGATACACATTGAATTGACAGAATTGCCACCCATAGTATTGGGCTGCCTATTCCAATTTTGAATGGCTGATTACATCGCATCGCCAATGTTAAGGCTCCATTCCACCGCGCCGCACGCTGTGCACGGCCACGCGTACGCGTGGATGTGCACGGATTTATTTCTTTGACTTGAGTCAATTCGTGCGTAGCGTGTCCGTGGGTTGCAGTAGACACAGTCACATATATTTTCTTACAAAGCGAAGCTTGACGCACACGTGCGTAGTCTCTCCGTGCGCCACGGTGGAATGGAGCCCTTACGTTAGAATATTATGTACGGACCCCTTTACCTACTCAGTACTCACATCTTCATTTAACAGTAATATATTATAGAGGGAAGAAGTAACCAAAAAGTTCCTTATTTCAAAATAGGTTTCCTAAATCCATTAGAGTTGTGAGAAACGTCGTGTCCCTCAATGTCAATTTAACTAATTATTTTAGGTCTCTGATTGACTTTGATTTAGTAGGGTTTCGGAATCCTTCAATTGAATAAGAACTTAGAAGTTCTTATACAAATAAAATATGAGAAAATCAACGTTTTAAACACTTAGGGATTGCGTCACGAAACAGTTGTTTTGCCGATATTTTTAAAAGTTCACAGTTTGTATATTCAAAATTTACTCAGTACTGCATCTTTATTATTTATTACATCGCCTATTCGAACAGTCTATAAAATGAATAATGTACTTACTGTATACAATTTTAGTACTCTGTTCGAAGTCCATTGTGTTGCACGGTTAAATTTGCGGGACGCATAAAGGTAAATTCAGTTAACGTACTGAACATTGTAAGTAGCGCAATGTTGGCACAAGATAATCTAAAATACATTGATTTAACTAACAGATGACTCGAATGACACTAAAAGAGCCTCATACTAGGGGTTGGAGAGCAGCATCAGGACAGGACGGGCACGCAGCGAATACGTCGCGGACGAACAACGGACGCACAACGATATAGCAATTACGGTGCTGTGTCGTTGTGCGTCCGCGACGTATTTTGTAAGGGCGCTTTTCCTATAACACGTTTCATCGTCCGCGCAAGGCAGATCCGCATGAAAGTTACAGAAAGTTGCTATCATTTCATAGATTTTTTTCGGGATGTGGAAAACACGCACGCGGCCAGAAGCATGTTGACACTCGCATGCGGATCAGATCAACGCGTAAGTGACAACACTTATTACAGGAGAAGCGCCCTAAACTAGCTGCAAATACACAAACGTTACTTAATCGCGACGTATTCGCTGCGCGCTCGCTCTGCCCTAAAACAACTCGCTAACCGCTAATGTGACAATGGCCTAAAGGTAATGAATTTCTATAAATTTATTTTATAAGGTTATTTTATACTAAACTCACTTCACTCGCTACACTGGTGCACTATATTAACATACCTCTTTGGCTTATTTATTTTAAGTATTCTTAAGAAGAATTCGTCAATGAAAAAACCGTATTTAAAACGGATGGCTGCGAAAATTGATTTAATAATTGACGCAGTTTTAATAAAGAGTAAGTTAGGCATATAGAGAAGTTGTACAGTAATTAATGTTGTTATTCATTGTTATTAATTTGTATTTTTTTAAATAATAATTTGCTTGTATTGGTCTAAAATTTACTCGTAACTGTCAATTTAAACATCAAATTGGGGATCATGGAATATTTTAAAATAAAGAGATAATAAAAAAACCTTAACAATTTTTAATTAACGGTTTATAAAAATTTGCTTAAAATGCGTAAAACTATTAATTTTAACATTAATATTAAATACAGTTCTTTCAATGCCGTTTTAATTTATAACTAATCCTATTATAGTAAGTAATTCTTTCCTTTTTGTAAAGGGCAGTGCTCTTTCATCCTTTTGAACAAAAAAAATATCACCTTTCTAACATTTGGGTAGAAATACCTACACGTAACTTTTTAAACTATTTCAATTATAATAATGTTTTTACTGTTACGTAAAATTACATAAATATTTTCATGACATAAGATTAGAAACGTCTTTTACAAACATAACATATTAACTTATTAAGTAATAGGTATAATATTATTATCTAGAAAATGAAATAAAATGTTAGATGTGAAACACTTCATAGGCGTTGCATATTTAAGCAATGCCTATATAATAATCTTATCTGAGAAAGTAACGTCTGACTTGTGAATCATAATAATATTATATTTATCCACAAAATAATTTATAAATAGTGGAGGGAATAATATTATAGTCTTAGCTTCAAAACTGGTATTAATACTAGTTATTCTCTCTTTATCCTAACCGAACATAATATGTATTGTACCTTTAGTAAGAGCGTCGCGTTTCCAAAGAACGTTCGCTCTTATAGGAACTGTCACTTCTGTATGGATATTAACTCTTGATGTCGTCACTCTCTTAAATTTTATGCCTACCGGACTATCCCTCTTGTCTGGTCCCTTAACACCAGTTTAGAATAAAAAGACACTTAGAATATAAAAGGTTATTACCTAATTAGTGCCGTAGGCTACCTTAAGTACGTCTAGAAGGATCGAAATTAATTGACACAAAACAAACCAGAACTGCCGATGCGACGGGATATTTTAGATTCACTGATATGAATATTTACAAAACACTCTCTTTAAAGTTTCCCAAGCATATAATATTTCCGTAAACTTAACCTAAAACACCATCTGTGCTCGTGGTAATACGATTCATTGGACCAAAGTTCAACCTTCGATTCTACACTAGTAGCGCAAAGACTATTTACAGGGTCTTATAGACACACGAATTTTCTAAGAATAAAGAGAATATTAGAAGCTAGCATCTAAATATTTTAAAGATACAAACTCCCGTTATAATTAGAAATTTACGATTAAAACTATCAGACACATTAGAAGTTAAGTGGCACCACATTCGTCGAATAAATCTTGATATAATTTGTGCATTCCTTATTCTAGGGGATCGATAAATCTATAAACTTGAAATATATTGTTAGCTAGAACTAAACACACAATAAATTCCTCACCAAAAGTAGACTCACTGATAAGATATTCCGATGAAAACCATCCGTAAACTATGGTCCCTCATCAAGACACACTTTGAAGAGCTATAGATCTAAGAGTTTTTGAATTGTTCCAAAG
Organism: Polyommatus iphigenia; assembly: GCA_963422495.1. Classification (NCBI taxonomy): domain Eukaryota; kingdom Metazoa; phylum Arthropoda; class Insecta; order Lepidoptera; family Lycaenidae; genus Polyommatus; species Polyommatus iphigenia. The sequence continues at coordinate 41,953,289 of OY730180.1, read as the reverse complement.
CACTCGGAAAGTTCACTTTTAAAATTAAAGACACTTGGAAGGACATCCGAAAAGTTCAGTGCAAAATGACGTGACTTAGTTTTTCAGTCGAAGGGCTTTGTGCAGGGCTGGGCCAGGGCGGCCTCATCTTTTCCAGCACGTATTTGAGCTGGAAACTGGTATGGAAATGCTACAGGTACTCATCTATCTGGTCGTAGTCTTCATCTGGAGGGGAAGGTCCGGAGACAGAGAGGATCGGTAAGCCAAAATGTTTGACAGTTTCTACGCTGCCACTGTCGTCAGATTTTCCTTCTTCGTTGATTGTTTCCTCCCTCGGAGGTTTGGCTTTGCAGAGGCGTTCCGATGAATCGCTCATCGTTGTGAGTGGAATATTATCTGCGGATCTGTGAAAAAATAAGAAAGCGTAAGGCATAGTTATGCATTTAGCATCTAAGCAGTTTAAATTGTGTTTGGTTTGGGTCCAACATCTTGTAAATGCGATTATTACTTTTGTTTTTGTCGAATCTACCGGAGACCACAGTTTTACAACATCTATAAACTAGCGAAGATTAGATCTATCAGAGTTTTTATTGCAAATGATTCAATGCTCATATGAGCAAAAAAACAATGCTACATACGAAACAAACAACAATTACCTCGCTTTACGGCACAATTTGGACTGCGAGCCGTGTCGCCTGAGGAATTCGCTGGGATCGAATCCAGCGAAGCCGGTGGGCTCAGCGGAGACGAATATAGCGGAGTTCACGCGCGGTCGATTACACCGCGCCAGCAAGTGTTCCTCGCACTCCAGGCTCTGCGTGTGTGTGTGCGACCAACGCATGTGCTGGAAACGAAAGATGTGTGTAAACTGTAATGGGTACTTCGACAATTCAAAAGTTGATGAAATATCCAATGAGAATAATACATTATTGTCAAGCAATGATAAAGTCAAAATAAAGGTACAATTTCGATATCTTACGAATATGATTTAAAGTCGCTAAGCAAGGTGGTACTTGGGATTTTTAACTCCACCGTTGTTGAAACTTCAAAATGCAATTTAACTTATCGTGAATCTTGTCTATAAGATCGCAAAATTGTACCGTTAACTTTTTCATTGCTTAAAGATATCATTCAGATAAAATATATTATTAAAACGTCAAGCCACTTCAGATTCAATTAAGTTGAAGTTAGTCTCTTGATAAATTGTAAAAAGTGTAACTTTCAGTGCATAAAAGAACCTAGAATATTTTCACAATGATTGGAATTCAATATCTACAAATATTTGAACGACTTAAAAATTATACAAATAACAATATTTGAGTGCAATTAATATAAAAACTTTATAGCAAAATATCTAACATAAATTTTTGTTTAAAAATTTCTACTAAACTCGTGTAATTTAGCACATATTTCATAATATTTCGTTAGTCTTTCACTTGATTATTCAAATTACTGTTATGCACGCCACTGCAACTGGTGTAATTTATTTACGAAAATTGTTGGATATTAAATAAAGAATTATATCGCGTGAAATGTCATGACTTTGTTGCTCTTTTTCATAAGTTTACACCTTTGCCTTTTAGCCTTACCGTTAGTTAAATCATAATTGAAGAGACAGAATGCAATTTTACATTTTTAAATATCTTCCTTTCTATAAGTATTAAGTGTTTGTAATTATTTTTATTTGTTCTTAATTAATAAATTATTATTATTGTCAATTTTTGTTCTCAAATATACCTTTTTCTCAAAGCTATTATTTTTGTAAGACTAAAACATCCAATATTCTTTTTACAGGTGTTTGTTCGTTTTGGGCAATAACGATAATAATTTTAGGACGTTAAATTTTGAGTATCTGTTACCCTTAAAGATTTTAAAGAAAACCAACAATCTGCAATCAACAGAAAGTCTGGTTTTGAGTAAACTAAAATTTTCCTTAGAATATGATCCTAGCACGCAATTCGTGATTTAGCATTAAGGCCAAATGCTACTTGCTTGTAGCAAAAATTTGATGGTATCAGGACTTTCAAACGCTTTTCTAATTAAATTACTTGTTTCATGTTCTACGCTTTCATTTGTTAACGTTCTGCTTTTATTTTTAGTGCTTTACGTCACATAAGTCTTAATTAACCGTCTAACGTCTAGCGAGTTACGTACATAAATAGTAGCTTTTTCATTAGTGCTTTTGATAAAGAGCCGGAAACGATATAAGCTTTTAAGTTTTGCGCAGTTACAAAGTTTTTTTTTGTATTCGCTAAACATAAGAAAGCTTTTTCAGAATACAATCATAATGCTGAAACACAAATAGTAATGTCGAAGTTAGAACCATTTCTACGCGGACACATAAAAAATGTTTAGAAAAACTTCAAAAGACCTCCAGTCCAGTAAATCAACTGCATTGTGATTCTTTAAAAAGTTTCGCTTGTTGCATCAACTTGAGAACAATGAAATCAGAAATTCAACAATGGAAACAGTGAAAAGCAGTGAAAGAGGCAAGTGCCGTTCTCGATTTAAAAAAGAGCGACAAATAATGTTGAAAATTGCTTCAAGTTTTGTGTAATGAACCTTTATTTCACTGTCGATGTTAAGTTAGTACTTAACAGTAAGTTCAGAAAAATGAATTTTTGTTGAGTTTTGATTTTTTTCTCTTTATTGTAGATTGTAAGTTGTTAACGAGCTTTGATTATGCATAATATATTGTTACTGTTAGCTTGAGTTAGTAAAAGTAACAAAATATAAGTTTCAACTTGCTTTGATAAAGGTATGATGAAACATTAATGGGCGATTTCACCAAAGAAATGGAACGCGTCCAATGCACACTGAACCGGTTCAAAACGAATAAACGCGATTATAACATCGAATTGCATTTCACCAACATAAACTGAACGCGTTTACAGCAAATCCGAGTTTTATCTTCTGAACGCCCAATGTCCGAACTTTTTACGTCATAAAACCCGTTCAAGCGTTGTCAGTGTACTGTCATGGCGGAATGAAAAACATAGACAAGAGAAATGTCAAGATGACAGTTTTGACACATGCGTTTGTTTAATGTATTTTTTCTTGCTATTTTGTTGTTAAATTAACGTTAAAAGGCTCTAAAATTATGAAAACATGTAAAATAATCGCGTAACGTTACGTATTACGTAAACTAATATCGCGATCAAAATAAATTAGTGAAATCCATTTGAAACAGAACAATATTTACGTCGCTGCGTGAGCGCGTTCAATGAGATCTTTATAAAACGTGAGAGTTTTACCCAACCAGCAAAGTAATCCTGGAATGCGATTTTATAATGCTATTTGGACTTATATAGCTCCGATGATGGTTTTGGTATTTGCTACTGCGCTTTTATCAGCATAAATGAATGCCGTTTTTACTTCAGTTCGTTTAATCCTATAATCTGAGCTTATATCGGTATATAGGATCATATTTTGTGGCCACTACTGGACCAAGATTCCTATAAAAGCTAGGAACAAAACTAAATACTCGTACACTCAGGAGTAATTAATCCAGTAACTCAGACTTATATCCGCCTATAGGATAACATCTTAGGAACATTTAAATCCTAAGACTCCTCGAGGAGCATCTACCAGGAATACATACACTGAGGCGCAATCACTCTTGTTAATCGCGCAATCACTTATAATCTCTTATAAGCTAATATTTTATGGCCATTATAAATAAATCCAAGTTAAAGTACTGAAAAACATTTATATTTCTTGTCTGGTTTTACATTACCTTAGAAGTGATTTTAAATAATTTTATTATAATATTATATATTTATTTATTATAATAAAACCACTTAGATTATAACAGCACGCAGTAAGATAGAATGTTCTCTATATATAGATTTACCGCATGCCGTTAGTAGCTTAGATACACTTATAATGGCATTCCATAGTTAAGTAATCTCAAACAATCTTGGTCAAAACTCTTATAGGCAAAAACACTTTATATGGTTTTGTAAATTCTATTATAGGAATTATTATACTTTTTATTATATTTTTAACCTAGGACGCACAAAAAACCTTATAATATTCCTTTAACTTGCAAATATATAAATATCAATAGAGTTTGTTTTTATCTGGGCAATGTGGAACCCTAATTGGTAACAATATGGTGAATCTTCGGTTTTACCACTTGCCAATATAGAACCAATATTACTTATAATGGCCCTAAGTCGCACTTGGCAATGCTTACCGAGAAAATGGCGAATGTCCATGATATTTTCATAATAAAATATTAAATATTAAAATGTAAATAAGTAAATTACACGAGGCGCTTTAAAATTTTAACTAAAACCATGATATAGTTTTTCAGAAAATTCACATTCCCCTTCGAATATACAACAGACTAACAACAAAAAGCTATTGATTTTTTACTATAATATTATAATATTTCTGATTATAATGGTTGACATTTAATCATATTAAATTAAAATTTAAGTTTAGACAATTTCTGGACTCACATAACGAATTGTGTTCAGTTCACAAAATGTGAGCATTGCGAGGGTTGTATTAATCTCACTTTTTCCTATAATTTACTTATATTGGCATTTGCAGGACTAATTGCGCTTACGTAATTCTATTATAGGAGAAATGTAGGCGTAAATGGCATTGAAGCGGACGAATATAAACACGATATAAGTAAAAATTTACTTATAAAGTAAACCTTTTCCGGACTTATATGTGGATATAAGTCTCATATAATCCTATGGAAATGTACTCCTGATGATACTTTTAAAACCACTTTTTGCTGGTTGGGTTATAAAACGAATAGTTTTGAGTGTGCCTGGTGAAATCACACTTAGTGTGATATGGGAACGTCCACACGTAAAATACGGACTCGTTTTAATTTGGATAATTTTGACAGTAAATGTAAGAAATGAAAAATTTATAGAAACGAAGGACCGTGCATACAGCAACAAATTGCTTGAATAAAATCGGAATAGTAAATTTTGTTTCTCTGCCATGACTGTCGTGCGCATTTCTCACTCTGACTCAGTTCTTACTTACCTTTGTAAAATTAAGTGAAATTTTCTACTATTTTATAAACATCACATAAAATCGGAATAGTAGATATTATTTTTTTTGTCTGCCACGGTCGTGTGCATATTTTATCCCATTGACTCAAATCTTACATAATATATTTGTAAAATTAAGCGATTTTTTTTTCAAATCCATACTAATATTATAAATGCGAAAGTGTGTCTGTCTGTCTGTCTGTTACCTCTTCACGGCCAAACCGCTGAACCGATTTGCTGAAATTTGTTATGGAGATACTTTGAGTCCCGGGAAAGAACATAGAGTGCTTTTTATCCCGGAAAAATGTATGGTCCCCGCGCGATAAAGGAATTTTGGCGCAACGGAGTTGCGGGTGTCATCTAGTATTTAATAAACATCAGTCTCCACCAATACAAATAAAAATAAATTAATCGAAAGCAATTTACATGCGTCATAATTTCATTTTAAATATGGCTTGTAACATATTGTGTCGAAAAAACAAATCGTAGAGGCTTTCGCATTTTGGTATGTTACAATTTATTACATGAATTAAAATTAAAATTAATGTTACCAAGCCTGTGGTTTTCGGAGTGTCCCTTTTTGTTGTACGTTAAATTTGTTGATGACGTTGGTAATTTTATTATCATCACCATAATAATATTATGTTCTAATTGAATACTGTCATTATGTAATAATTGCTGTTATAGCTACCAAGCAACTTATGCTAAACTAATAAACTAAACCACCATCAATTAGATATCAAACTGTCATTTTTTAAATTATATCTATAAAAACAAAATCGATAATCGCTATGTAATGGGGTTAATGCCGGAATTACATTCTTAGACAAAAATACTACCTCCCTGACTGACGAGCATTCGCTGAATGAAATGTAACATTCGACTTTGAACTTTATCGTCCTCGGTGTAATTTGAATGTTTACAGAGATAACGCATACATACAGGCTATACACATATTCAATAATATACCCAAACAATTTAAGGAACTATCCTCGAATAATAAATTTAAAAAGGAATTGACATCTTGGCTTATGGAAAATTGTTTTTATGACTTAAATGAATTCATGCTACATAGTAAAAATGGTACTAAACTTGTTAATTATTTTCAGGCTTAATTTTAATAATTTTTTTTGACTTAATAATACGTATATATTTTTTTTATTACTTAAATGAAATTTGACGTAAATTTAAACTATTGACTAATTTATTTTGATGAATTATATTTGACATTAGTTATTATTAATGATATGCATTTTGACTCGAGAAATTTTATAATTAGGTACCTATAAATTATATTATTATGATGTATTATTACCCGACTGCCAGGAGGGTTATGTGTTTAGCGCGTATCTTCTTTATATGTTATTACCTCGTATCTTCAGAACGGCTAAACGGATTTTCACGATTTGAGGTATCGTTAGATTTGTCTTAATAGCCCGAGTGTTCTTAGATAGGTGACATTAAGAAAAAACCAAAATGGCGGATGTTTGACGCCATATCGTGAGGTAAACAAAAATAAAAATTTACCAAGCATATCGAGTGGGGTATCAAAATAAAGAATTTTAAACACTGATTCTAAATATGTATATAACTTGCAGTTTTAATATTAAATCGAACGATAAATCTACACTAATACTACAAAGAGGAAAGATTTGATTTTTTGTTTGTTGGGCTCGGAAACTACTGGAACGATTTGAAAAATCCTTTTACCATTGGAATTCTACATTATTTTTGCTGAACAAAGGCTGAATTTTATTTTGGAAAAAATAAGGTTCCGTAAGATATTTGGGTTTTTCGGACGCAAGGTGTAAAAAATCAACCAGAAAAGTTACTTATTTTACGTACGCTGCCTAAACTATAAAAGGTAGAGCCATAAAATTCTAAGTAATTGTATCTAACTTACAAATATCTACAAAAACGTCCGCGACACACTATACCTATCTATGTCGAGTGAGGCACAATAACCAATTTTTTTATTTGAAAATCTTGAATTTTTTTGGACTACATTTAAACGCGTTTATTTTACTCATTATTTTAATCCTTATCAAAATAAATTATTCCATTACTAAGTACAGTTTATGTAGATAATATTTGGTCTTTCAATTAATAAAATTGGACATTTGGTTTTGAAATTATGGCGAAATTAAAATATTACGATAGTTGGCGTCACCAAGGCGGACGTGCGCGTGCGGGAGGAAGACAATCTGTGCAGGGTGCAGCCTGCGTGTTTTGACTGCGTCGTCGATGTTAGTGTCGGAGTCTGTGAATTGACCTGGGAATCATTTTGCTGACCGAGTCAGACAGTAAATATTTGCACGTCGAGATGTATCCGACAAAACATGAATGCTATTTCACATTGTACCATATTATTGTCAATACCATGTTTTTGCAAGTAAGGGTCAATTCAGACCACAACGCGACGCGTAGATGCATTTCTAAATTTGTATGGATTTGACAGATTTGCAAGACGTCTCACGCTCACGAAATCTGTCAATTCATTACAAATTTAGAAATGCATCTACGCGTCACGTTGCGGTCTCAATTGACACTAAACGTTCTTATTCTTCGTATTCTTCTGACGTACCATATTTGATGTCTTTTTTCTTTCATATTATTTTGAAAGTAAAAGACACATGATCATGAAACGTTAGGGTTCTTACAGACGAACGGCACGTGTCGGCGGCACGTGTCGGCGGCAGTCGACGGCAGTCGGCGGCACGTGTCGGCGGCAGACGATGGCACGTGCCGGCGGCAGTCGGCGGCAGTCGACGGCAGCCGCCGACAGTTTATAACGCTTGCAGTTGTGACGTAACGCGTAAAGGTAAGCGTCCACGGGTCGGTATAGTACGCAACGGACGTTTCGCATCAAACGAATATTTTTTTTACAGTACGTCCACTGTATCGGCAGCGTACGGATTACCGACTAGCTAGTATGTTTATCTTCAAATTTGTCCAAACAAAGTTCCTAAGTCAAAATTTCTGCTTTCGACTTTTCCATCCATACCCCCCTTATGAGCATTCATTTACTAGGCTAAACGGTAATCCGTACGTTGCCGATTCAGCGGACGTACTGTGAAAAAAATATCCGTTTGATGCGAGACGTCCGTTGCGTACGATACCGACCTGTGGACGCTTACCTTGCGGCGGTACGTCACAACTGGGGGCCTACCACCAACTCTGAAAGCAGTATTATTAGGTACTTCGAGATTTTGTACCACAACCTCTTAAAAGTAAGATTACTTTAGGAATGTTCCATCCAGACGTTTTGTGACAACATCCCATTTCGTCGCTCTCAGCGTACCATGAGCTCCATTTTGGCACAGATGAGCAATATTATTAATTATTATACTTTCACGTCAAACTAGCGATCTTAAAAATTTGATATTTCTCAGTAGATTTAACATTGTTTTGTATTTTTTCCTGTTATTTAGTAAAATTATATTAAAAAATGAAGACGGTATGACATTCGGAGTCATTCTTTCACCAATGTTTCTATTCTTGAGAGTTCCTTTAGTTACCAATAACAAAAAAAAAAAAATAGTCAACTAGCCTAATCTTTTACGCTGTTAGATTTATTTTATTGAAATATTTTAAGGTGTAGTATAAAACCTTTCAAATTCTCTAGTGAGTTTTTACTACATATTTTGTTTAGACAATAATTCATTTGTTAACACATTCATGCGAGAGGGACGAAGCGCTTAGCTGCTATTTCTCGCTTTGACAGCAAAATATTATAAGCAAATAATTTGATATCGTTCGTTCTATCCCATTCCTAAGTGTCTTAAGTTCTTAACTCTAAGCACACTCGGCCGAAAATAGGCGACCGAAGTTTGGCATGATTACGCTTGTAATGCGCTACGCATACAATATAGGTAACGTGACGTTATTTCGGCATGGTGTGTCATCGGTAATTTTTAATACATATTATTACGTAATCTTGCCGAACTTCGGCTGCGTATCTTCGGCAGGGTGTGTTTAGACACTAAGATCGCTTACAGACGAAAGGCACGAGTCGGCGGCATACATACGGACATAGTACGGACATAACATATTTTTTGTAGCCATAATTCAACAATTATAGACAGTCTCGAGTTGATGGACTCAACTGATGTCAGAATGGCCATGTAACCATTGACAACACGAACAAATAATTGAGTATTTTGTGGTCATATTGTCAAGACTCAAGTGCCTAACTGTTGCAATTGTTTATGTCGAGCAAAAAAGACCAAAGTAGCGTTTGTTGTATGGGAACCCCCTTAAATATTTGCTTTACTTTGTTTGTACTACCTATTTGTTGTAATAGCGGCAACAGAAATACATAATTTGTAAAAATTACACCTATTTAGCTAGCGCAGTCCATGAGGTACAGCCTGGAGACAGACAAACAGCGACGTCATTGCAATAGGGTTTTACCCTTTGTATAAGGAACCACAAAAAGTGGAAAAACATCCATCTTTGTTATTATACTATGTTAACGCGGACGAAGTCGCGGGCAACAGCTAGTTTAAAATAAAACCCCTTAGGCCATGTTCAGACCAAACTGACTATACGCCGCTGAATGTGAGCAGGCTCACTGTGAGCCCCAGTGTGAACGTGAAAATCATACAAAATATACGGTATCGAATGTTCGCGCCTACGCCTAGCGTAATGGCGTATTGTCCGTTAGGTGTGAACGAAAAAGTGAATATGTATGGAAATACAATAAACTGCGTAACGCTCGCTCACATTCAGCGGCGTAATAGTTTGGTGTGAACACGCCCTTGCCTTAATGTCATGGCGAGTCTTTGCTCGGCTGATATGCTTTTCCGCATGACGGTGTCTTGGCGTGATATTGAGGCTTTTAAAATTGTTAATAGCTCATCAAAAGAAGCACTTAACATTCGGAAATAATTAAAAAAAAAATTTTCGTTTTTTCGTAAACGTGGATAAATTGTAAAAAATCTCCTTCTTGTTCTCTACACATTAATATTTCTTGAACCCACAACAAACGTGCCTTTTTTTTGTGTTGTTGCCGACGGCGACGGCGGAGTAAAAGTAATAATAATGTTTCTTCATCGGATGCCATTTTTATGCAATTTACTTATGATAATTTACGGTATGACATTCAGAGTAAATTAGCTATGTCCACATTAGGCACTTTCGCCTTCAATTTTCGTCATCTTCTTTCATTCAACTTTCGTTTTGACGCATTCCAATGCGCAATAAAACCTTTTATTGCGCATGTCCAAAACATGCCATGTCATGACAACGCCACGAACAAAGTTGTTTATATACTTAGTTACCTGTTAAGTTAAAACAACGTGTACAGTATGTACTCCAAAATTAATTAAAACACATGAAAATCTTCGCTTACTGTCGTAATCACGGAAACACCGAATATAATATGAAACGTAAGAGTCCCGAACAATGCTTTTGCATTTTGCACCTTGTTCGAAAGAAATAGTTCGTTCTATCTCATTCCTAGACCCTAAGTATGAATAAAACAATATTATTTTCATACACTTTATGAAGCTCATGATACGAATGAAAGTCTGTAAAATTATTGTAATCTTACAACAAAGTGTTCTGGAAACATGATAGTTTTAGGAAAGGTCGTGGTAGGCCCCCTGCAAGCGTCATAAACTGTCAACGGCTGCCGTCGACTGCCACTGACTGCCGCCGACACGTGCCGTCGACTACCGTCGACTGCCGCCAACACGTGCCGCCGACTGCCGTCGACTGCCGCCGACACGTGCCGTTCGTTTGTAAGAACCCTTAATGGATCATCAATTCAAGTGTTCGTGGTATCCCCTCGTTAAAATTTCATGCACTATAGTAGGAAGTCATTACTAATAGTGGATACAGTCCGATGAATAAATAAACGCGAAGAATCATTATTTCATTATTTACTCGTAATTGAAGAATGAACTAGTTATTGAGTATACATTTTATATACATTTAATATACAGGTGAATATTACGTTGAGTTTTTAGACACTTTGCCAAATGAATTAATATACTATTGAATGAAAATGGAACAGAAAAGGATCCATACCTTTTTCTGTGTCTGCAGAGTGAAATTCATAATTATGTTTACTCAAAAAAGAACCAAAACGACGAAAAAAATTTGTCTGACATAAAGAAGAAACACAAAAACTTTTTCAAAAATCTTTCAAATGAATATTGAGCAGACAAGCTTGAACTAATTCATATTATATTAGTTAAAATTCGTCTGGTACAGTAGAAGTTTTACAATTTACTTAAACATTATAACAAAGAAGTGTTTAAAATATTTACAAAATTGTCTTTGGTGGAATATAAAAAATTGTGTTTAGCCTGTTAACCCAAAGCGGTAACACGTTACTGTGTGTTAGTTCAAACCAAAAGTGCGTAGGCGTTTCGCCTGTGCTCGAGCGTGCGTGTGTAAGGTGCACAAGACTGTCTTCACATCCAGGCAGTAGCCCAAACTGCGCGTAGACAGTGCGACATAATATCTCGTTGTTTCGCGCAAGGGTCCATTCAGACCAAAACGCGTAGATGCATTTCTAAATTTGTAATAATTTGACAGATCTTAATTGCGTGAAACGTCATGAAAATCTGTCAAATCCATATTATAAATTTAGAAATGCATCTACGCGTCACGTTGCGGTCTGAATTGACCCTAAGACATCACTTGTCAATATGGCATAATTATTAAGCCAACTTGCCATCTTTAAGTACTAAGTAGTCAAAGAAATTGATTCAAATAGATGGCGGACCTTTTTCGTTTGATGGGTTACATCAAAGTCTGTTTGATAGGCTGGAATTTACCCAAACAAATTACGTAGGTCCGCCATCTTTTAAACTTCGTTTTTACCGATGCTGCAACTTGGCTCAAGGCAAGTAGCGGGGTATGTCGCACATATTATCTAAGCGCAGTTGTGCTTCGGGCTTCGCAGTAGCGCGCGTAAAACGACGCTCCACCAATTGCTGCGCCTAATTCGGTGTCACCAAATGGTGTTCTGCGTCTGTCCTAATGTGAAGGAGCCCATGACCACCGGATTCGGAACACACTAGTAAGCGTGCTACTGCTTACTTGGTCACACCGGCACTGGCAGGGGCATGCCCGCGGCTTAGCGCGGGCAGGGCTCCGCTAGCTGCTCTGGTTGGCTTCGTCCGGGGCCGCGTGTAATAGGGCAAACTGACAGCCGCAGTCCCTGGCACTTCGCCGAGGGTATAGGAAGCAACGGTCCAGGAGGCAGCATACGTCCTGTATTATAGTCAAATGAGTACGAGGCCACATTGCTTCGTTGTGTTGCCGTAGCGTCAATGACGTTTTATAAACGCCATAAAGTTAATATACCTAGCGGAATAGAGAAAGGCCTGAGCAAGCGAGATGTCACTATCAGTAGGCTGCGTGGTAAAAAGAGACGCGTGATATACGTATACATATTTTTACACACAGATGTAAATCAATTTCGGGTTCGTTTGACAGCTCAAAAATGTTGCTCTATTTCGCTAGGTATATTAACTTTATGAGTATGCCACATTGATGCGTTGCGTCGTCGGGCACGATGTTTTTATGGGAAAAATGGAAGGAACATTGCGCTGTCACCGCATTTTACTGTGCTTGCACGTCACCGCAAAATAGTGTTGTTTCGTTCCGACCACGCAACGCACCAAGCAACGGAGCAATGTGGCCTCGCTGCAAGCCAATGAGTCGCGGTGGAAAACATTATACTATTATACAAATAATTTAGGCCGTTTCTGGCGTGACATTATAATCCCATGTAAAACTTAAGCAGACAAGATGTTAGCTTTGTCGGGTGTTTCGCGTGATGAAGTGTTTCGAGACAAAAATGGTTGGCAATATTGTAAAATATGAAATGCGATAAGCATTGTTCTTAAATGTTAAAGTTTCAAGAAAAACTTCATGATTACGTTCGCGAGTTATTTTTATCATCAAAGAGGTGACTGATCATTTTTCATAAATGTCAGAATATTTAGAGAAAATCCATATTTCCATAATATTATGAGGCTAACTGGAATGAAAATGGAATTTAGGAGAGATTCAATGAAATTTTTCGGCGGAAACGTAAACAACGCCATGGGCGCCGGCAGGGGGGTGCCAGGTGGTGCACTTGCACCCCTTGGGAATCTCGGGATCGCCAGGAACATGGAACATTTTGTAACCCTATCACCATGCCGTACAAAGATAGTTCGTAATATTTCGGCAGTAAATGTATTCAGACGGTTGACGTAAATAGACAGTCACTGTTATTCGTAAAAAGTAAAAAAAATTAAAGCAAGAAAACTAAAATCTGCACCCCTTGGAAAAATTTTCTGCCGGCGCCCATGAACAACGCGTGACTTGGTGGTAATGAGGGTATTTCTTAACGTAATACAATTAAAGCGCCTACTTCCTGACATTTAATAAGCGGATTGTTTGCACAGTGTTAGGTGTTTATCGATATTATGATTATTATTAAGGTGGCTTCAACTTCTGCATATTGCGCGTCGCAAAATTGCGTATAAAATACGAGTACATTAATCTAAATACATAGAAGAACTGGAAAGATATTTCAGCTTGTCCTTCTTAATAATAATTCTTCTTAATAATAATAATAATAATTAATAATATTAGTACTATGATCAGCGGCGTGCACAAGATTTTGACACTGGTAATGCAGCGATATCGGTTCAGTAGTTTTGGTGTGAAAGCAAAACAGACAGACAAACGGACAAAAAGAGATATTTTCGCATAAATTATAATAATAGTGTGGATATAAATTAAAAACTATGTTTTCTAAACTATTACTATAATTACGTTCTGTTATGAAGAAATAAAAAAACGCCGTCTGTTGTCACGCGTTGGAACTACAATGAGAGTTTATTTCATCGAAACCCATGGAAATATACCAATTACCATACAACATAATATTGTGCGCTAAGCTAAAATAAATAAAAACGCCATCTATTGTTACGTATTAGAAATACAATGTGAATTTATTTTCATCGATATTTCCATGGAAATTAGATAATATATTTTTGCCTCATCAAAATGTAGCCTATGGCTCTCTCAGGCTCTAGACTAACTGTGTACAAAATTTTATTACAATCGGTTCATTAGTTTTGGCGTGAAACAAAACAAAACAAAAACTTTTTCTTTTACAACTTTTTCATTTTTATATCTAGTATATTTTAAGTACTCACCTAATCAGCTTAACTTTTGTCTTTTCACATAATCAAGGTTCCGGTTACTTGAGATCCGGATCCATAATCCGATGTAAATAAATGCAAAATTTTGGCCACCACAAATTATCTTATCCAAGTGAGTGATAGTTATGAATGTACGCAATTATTAATGTTAAACTGTTAAATATTATACAAACTTTCAAATATTAAAATCTAAAATATTCTTAGAAAACTATAAAACCAAAAATAATAATATAATATAGTACTAACAGTGCTCGATCACATGAAAAAAGCAAATGGCCTCCCAAAACACAAAAAATTTCAGCTATGTAAAATGTTAACAAATATTATAAACCTCACAAAACAAAAATGCATAATGTACATATTATACGTAATTAATTAGATTTGCGTCTATTCATTTTACTCGGATTATATCCGATTGCTCACGACTATTCACGAGTAGTTCTGATCGCCGTCGGCATGGATGGCGCGGGCGCCCGCGCCGGCCACGGCGCCAGTGATGCCATTGAATTTCAACCAGAACTCCCCAACTATTATTTAAATATATTATTTATTACTTGGGGTACTTTCCACTGAGAGATCAAAACGCTGAAAATACTACTTCAGCCGACCGCAATTATTGTTTGCGGCAAAAACGTCACTCATGAAGTCATTATTTATATAAAAACAGTAATAAAACCAAATAAATATACATTTTTGCTTAAAAAATTTCACGCCCATGAATATAATATAATATTTTTACTCCCTGAAATACGCACTATATATTTAATTTTTCCCTACTAAAAGTGGGATATCCCCATAGTTGGCAACACTGCTGGGGTCTGCCGCAGAGCTTGCAGTACAATAATCGCATTCGATATTCATGGTTGTGTGCGTTTTCGGCTGTGCACGGACACACTCACACATACGCGCAAGGCAGGCACCTCAACACCGAGCCTATCTTGACCTCTCGTGAACCCGTTCGCGCGTGTACCTGATTACATGTTGCTATTTTATAAATTGAGGCGTTTTAAATGTGTATTATTTATTTTTTTACTATATTTTTTACTATTATTGTTAAAAAATTAACGTCATGAGTCATTTAAAAAGTACGAAAGTTAAATTTAAATATCTGTTATCTGTGAATGGCAAGCACTGCCTTTTTGCCTACAAAGACTGCACGCCCATGACTATGATAATGTTATGATGTTATGATTAGCATGCCCATAAAATGTACAAAACAAAGTTTAATAATAAATATTATACTTTAGAAGTTTAGGGTGTGTATGTGACTATGTGTCCTTTGTTACATAGAGCTTACTGTGAAAGAAGCAGCACTGAAAGAGTTACCCTGAATTATCTACCATTGCCCTGCTAATAAATGAAAATATAATCAATAAGAATCCCAGATTTGGAACATTTAAATGCAATTAATGTGAAAGCTTCAATATTTTATTAACATAATGAAAGGATGGCGTGATGCACAATTGTCATACCGCCGAAAGTAGGACGCGCTCCAGTTATGTTTTTATGATCACTATTTTTGTCGTTCCTTAATCAATAATCGAGATTCGAAGGCTACGTTTATAATTGAAGGTTTTATCGACACGTGTGATTTATTTGGTTGTACTGTCAATTTAGTGTGTCGGTCAAAATTTCACCACATTTTTTAAGGTGGTGAAATTTTTACCGTATTTATAAATACATTTAGTTGATGACCCTTCAAGGAATAAAAATCAGACTTTAGTATCAAAAGGCACCCAAACTCAAACTCAAACTCAAAATTTTTATTCAGAATAATTTTTTGCAAATATTTTCTGAAAGTCTACATGATGCCTACCACCGGTTCGGGAACTAACCCGGCGAGAAGAACCGGCGTAAGAAACTCGCAGGGGGCCCACTTTATTTACCAAAAAAAGTGAGAAAAAAATTAATCTTTTAAAATAAAGTTTACAATGCTGTAACTTAAAATTATACAATGTCAACATACATACATAATTGTAAGTCATAAAATAATGTAGAAGTAGCCTTGCAAGCAGCCATCCTACTCCCAAGATGTGCCGTCGTTTATGAAATCATTGACCTTATAATAGGCTTTGGCACACAAACGTTCTTTGACTACTTTTTTAAATTTATTAATGGAAAGATTTTGAACTTTTTCTGGGATTTTATTGTAAAGGCGTACACATTGACCTTTAAAAGATTTACTAACTTTACTAAGTCTGATCACCGGTATTTCTAGTTTGTACTTATTTCTAGTGTTTCTTCCGTGACTGTCACTTTTGGTTGTAAATTTACTAAGATTCTTTCTAACATATAAAACATTATCCAAAATGTATTGAGAAGCAACAGTTAGAATACCAATTTCTTTAAACTTTTCTCTCAGAGATTCAAAAGCTGACATTTTATAAATTGAACGTATAGCTCGCTTCTGCAGCACAAAAATCGTATTAATGTCGGCAGCGTTTCCCCATAAGAGGATGCCATACGACATTCTACTATGAAAATAACTGAAATAAACTAGTCTTGCTGTGTCTTCGTCAGCAATTTCCCGTATTTTTCTGACTGCGTATGCTGCAGAACTGAGCCTATCTGCAAGATTAGCAATATGAGGACCCCACTGTAGTTTACTATCTAGTGTAATGCCTAAGAATACAGTGGTGTCCACCAAATCCATCTTCTCATCATTTAATAGTATATTGGTTTTAACTTGCCTGACATTGGGCAAAGTAAATTTTAAACATTTAGTTTTCTTAGAATTTAGAAGTAAGTTATTAACGTTAAACCAATGTACTATTTTTGAGAGAGCACTATTTACCTCGTCGTAATTTGACTGTTGTCGCTTCACTTTAAAAATAAGTGAAGTGTCATCAGCAAAAAGTACTATCTCATTATCATTATCCTTAACAAGATAAGGTAAGTCGTTTATGTAGATGAGAAAAAGGAATGGACCTAAAATGGATCCCTGTGGGACGCCTAATTCTATTTTGGTCCCATTGGACCTTTTACTATTAATGTCAACCCTTTGAGTTCTATTTTTGAGGTAAGATGTCAAAAGGTTGAGTGCTGAGTCCCTAATGCCATAGTGGTGCAATTTCCTGATTAATGTAGCATGCTCAACACAGTCAAAAGCCTTGGAGAGGTCGCAAAAAACCCCTAGGGCATCCTGCGAATCCTCCCATGCTTCAAATATACTATAAAGAAGACCTATACCAGCATCCGTTGTGGATCGACCCTTAGTAAAACCATATTGATTTTTGTGCAATAAACTATTTAAGTTAAAATGTAATAGTAACTGATTTAAAATTATTTTTTCATATATTTTACTTAGAGTCGGTAGAATCGATATAGGCCTATAATTTGTAGGATCAGATTTAAGTCCCGCTTTAAATAAAGGTACAACCTTACTGTGCTTCATCAAGTCAGGAAAAACACCACTCTTTATGCAGTCATTAAAAATCATCGATAGATGAGGAGCTATGATGTCAATTATTGATTTGATAATTTTAGTAGACATGCCCCAGAGATCAGTAGTATCTTTAATTTTTATTAATTTAAAAGTATCAACGATATCTTTGGGGACAATCTCTCTAAACCTAAAATTGACATTACATTCCTTTACATTGTCTCTGAGTAGTTTTTCAGCAGCTGCAGGTGAGGAGTTTAAATTTTTCGTAGTTGAGACCGGAATGTCAGCAAAAAATTTTTCGAAGACCGTCGCAACCTCATGATCATTGGTAATCTTTTTATTTTCAAAATAAATTTCAAAATCAGAGCTACGACAGGTGACGTTTCCAGTCTCACCAGCTATTACTTTCCAAGTAGTTTTGATTTTATTTTTCGAATTTTTAATTTTATTCCTAATGTGAATAGCCTTAGCGGCTTTACAAACTTTTTTAAAAATCTTTGAATAGTTTTTTACATATGTTTTGAATTTATCACTAGTATTCATGCATTTTTCATCATACAATTCATATAATCTTTGTCTGCTTATTTTAATTCCTGTAGTTGCCCATACTGTGAAATTATTATTTTTTTTATGGCTTTTTTTAACCGTTCTAGGAGTAAATACAGTATTAAATTGGGTTCTTATCATCTTAAACAATTTGTTAAATGCTTCATCTGAGCTATTTGTCTCATCCAATAATAGTTGAATACTTGAACTTAAGTTATTTCTAAACTTCTCAATACGTTTTGTGTTCACAGGAACAAACACACGCTTTTCCTCTAGGTAACTATCGCAATGTATATTAAATGAGGCTAGTTGCCCACAGTGATCAGAGCTAAGCTTATTTATTATTTCTTTTTTACATGGAGAAAAATTTGTAAAAATATTATCAATACAAGTTGCCGTTGTGTCACAGATTCTTGTTGGCTCATAAAACAAGTAATTTAGGTTATATGATTTAAATAGAGATGTGAATCTAACAGTAGTAGAGTTCAAGTCAAATAAATTAATATTAAAGTCACCACAAACGATAACTTTTTTGTTAGATGCACATATCTTTGATAATATTTGTTCCATGCTTTGTTCAAAGGAGTCATATAACCCTGATGGTGGCCTGTATACGCTTACAATAATAAGTTGACTTAACTCTATGCAGGCTACTTCTATTATCCGTTCAGAAGAGAGGTTCACAATGTCTTTACGTTCTTTGAATTTTAAATTTTTTCTAATTAATATAAGTGATCCGCCTCTAATGGCATTCTCTCTGCTGAACGAGCTTGCCACCTGGTGATCATTGAGATTGAAAATGAGTTCATGTTTTCTAAACCAGTGTTCTGAAATACAAATAATATCAATTTGAAATTGTTTTAGAAATAACTCAGTTTCAAGCTCTTTACCTACCATTCCTTGAAAGTTCTGATGCACCAAGCTTATAACATTCTTGCTATTTATATTGGAGTAAGTTTTGGTAGGATTTTTCACACTTAAGCTATTAGTGCAAGAGACATCCTCCATTGTCTTATGGTCTAATTTAAATAATTAATTGGAACATATTCCAACTCGTTACTATAACTAGAATACTGCTCAATAGAAGCAGGAGTCAAAGAAGCCAAATTCTTGGCTTTCAAAGAAAATAAAAAATTTGATAGCATCTTTGCTATATGTCTCTTACAGTAATGAGATAAGTAATATCTCTTCACGTACAACCATATTAGATAAGAATAAGATGATGGATAGGATAACCAATAATTGTCACCATGATAACGAATCAAATAACCCTCTATCGGATCGCATACGTCTAACATAAGCCAACAAATTTGGTTTTTACGGAAACCCAATTATTTTATTTGGGTCACCATAAAATTGGAAAAGTCGTAGTTAGTATTATAATATATAATATTATTTCGTAGTAAGTATATTGTTCCGATAAATTGTAGGATTTAACAAAAATGTATTTTTATTTTATACAAATAACATTTACAAAACTTTAATCAGAATTTCGAGCAGTAAAATAAACTACAAAATAAAATCACAAAGAGCAAATCGCAAATGTAACAAAATAAAGATTGGATGTTACAAATAAATTCTCTTGTTACACGAAAAATCTTCGGATAAAACAGTTCGCATTTGACAAAATCAATCACAGATATGAGTTTCGATTTGCACCACGATCCTCAGCTGACATCCACTTTCGAGTCAGTAAAGGACATGTCACATCGCCAGCGAACCATAAGCCACATTATAATTTGTATACAGTAGACCATTTCTAATTTTCGTCTCTAAAGATGCGAGCGCATGTCAGGAAGCGGACCATCGTATATCCCACAACCTGTACATTTTGTGGTTCACTTTACGGAAAAACTATCACTTTAACATAGTAATTTTTATTTATATTATGTAGATGTGTTATTATGAGTCAGTCAAGGTGTGACGACGCGAGCCCTCACAAAGCTCGGCTTTTAGCTAGTAATATTATGTACATCATTATAATATAATATAATAATTACTATCTACATGGGCGTAGCGAGTGTATGTGATCCGATCTGTCGTAGAATACGAAACGATAATATCGATGCTAAAAAAAAAAACACTTTTTTATGTAAGACCTCCTGAATCGAGCACAAACATGCCTAAGCACTAAGTGTGATTTCAGTACCTCTTGTGTATGCTTGTTCTCACTTTGGAGAATTTTATTTTGTAATATTTTGTCTTTTTTATATTCCAGAACATGACTAAGCTAGACACTACTGTTTAACACTGTGACGTAACTCTTCAACACAACACAGCAGATTCCAACACGCGTTTACACGTAGTGTTTCGAATAAAATCCATAACACGTGATATGATCCTACGTCCCGTGGGATTGTGTAACGTGTTTGACAAGTTCCAGTATTCCCGGGACGATCAAACGTGAAGTTTTGACATTTCCAACGCGGGTGAACACGGAATTGGACATTAGAGGAATTCTTCAGCTTTATACTTGGCACGTGATATCCCTTTATTCCCAATATATCCCAAGGATGTCCTTGTGAATTTTTTACGTAGTACCCGTAATACTTTCACATATTTAAGGTACGTTTTTATATATCTATAATCTATATTTAAAAACCAATGCCACTTTTTGTAGTTTCTACATAATATATTACAGTAATTGGTTAGTTTTGGTGTGGTTGTGGTCGTGGTGTTATTGTGGTACGTGTGGAACAGCCCTTAGGCTAACATTTAATTATCAACAAACTTCTCAACAGAAATTTTATCATTGACATTTAACAGTTATATTACACGAATTTTTTTAATGTAATACAAAACGATGATATTAATATAGTCTTAATCAATATTAGAAACAGATAATAGGAATCAGCAGCTAAGTGGAAACTAATGTTATATCCAATAATGTAACAACATTCGTGCTTGAACAATCGAACTAATTTTATCTCTGTATTGAGCTGAACACAATACTCGTAGCAGTAAACATATTCTGTAGTTCATAGGAATTCGGTAGCAGTGATGTTAAATGTTATGAGAACTATTATTAATAATGTAATATTGTTTATTAATAATGTAATATTGTTTTGAAACAATGATAGTTCTGGTAGTAATAGTATTTGATAATAGGTATAGCTCATTTTGTTTTGATTTAAATTTAAACGAGAATATAACTTTGACCTCAATATCATATTATTTATTTTGTTGTTAATACATGATGTTATTTAAATTGGTATCATCATTATTGGTAACTCAATAATTTTTATTCAAAGTTTGATTTAGATTATTGTAATGTGGGCTAGCTAAATTTTATGTTCAAACGTGCACAGCAAAAAATATTCTTATGGAAACTCTCTTATAAACCCACAGAATATACCTACATCTAAAACACCCATTTTAAAAATTTTAGTCAACTGAAATAAAAAATATCTTCTACACCAAAAACTATATTATATTATTATTACTAATAATATATAGTAATGTAATGTATAGTAATATATGCAAAAAGTAAATATTATTACTAATATTTACTTTCTGCATTAATTTTAAACCACACCAGTTTCAACTTCAAAACCATAATGATGTAAAAGAAACTTCCAACAGGATATTATGTTCAAAACAATTTACAGGTGCATTCCGCTTGGAACTCATCCAACTACCGTCAAATTCAATTTTAAATGGAATTGCAATGTCTTTGTTTATGTCGAAACCGATCGAGATTACGAGCTCTGAAATAGCGGGCGAGAATAGACACGTCGCTCATGACTCTATGTAGAGTTGCATCGGCCATTTTGAAAAGCTACGTACCATCACAAATACTGGTTGATAAATATTGGACTGACGTTATTTGGTCGGGTTATTTAAAGTCAATTATGGGCGTTTATCTAAACTAATATTATAAATGCGAAAGTGTGTCTGTCTGTATGTTACCTCTTCATGCCCAAACCACTGAACCGATTTTGCTGAAATTTGGCATGAAGATACTGCTGACGGTGATTTTTTGGTTAAACATGACCTCAATAATCATCCATCAAAGTTTCATATGGTATAAAATTAATTTTAGCAAAAATTTTTTCGACAACTTTGAGACACTCTCAATGTACAACCCACCACGGGTGCGGCGACTGACGCTCATTATGTTGATTATGGACAAAAATTTGGTCGTTATGTAATGACTTTGCAATAAATAGCAGCACCTCCCCTACTATAACTTATATATTTAAATCTTTATAAAGGTTAAAGTCAATCTAAAAACACTGAATAAACAAAAAGATGAAAGATAACTAATCGTGTTTCTGATTGATTCACGATTTAACGATTCGACTGATTTACATAAAGCGATTCGACGGTCATCAGCGTTATTCCATTGTGCTAACAAAATGCAAATCACTTGTTCTATTTCAAAATCAAACAAGCGAAATACTTCGGGCATAATTTTATGAAACCGGCAATTAAAAATCAAAATTTTTGAGAGTAAATTTAATTTACGAGTACACTATTTTTAAGGCAATTTTTTTAAGAGCCTATACTGTCCCATTAATGGGAAAAAGCCACCCCAAGGTTTTCCATCTGTCTCATTCTATTTTGATTTGTTTTCTATAATTATTTTCATTAAGTTTAAAAATCACCCAACAAAAAAGAGAATAATATGATTTAAATAGGCAAATGGTGAATATTATGGCTATGTTTTTTGTTCACGTTGTGTCAAGTCGTTGTTACTCACGACCAGTAATGGGCTAAGCTTGAAATACCCAGACTAATTCTCATCGGCCTGCCATATACCATAATATGGATAAACCCTAATTAAAACCATTAATTTTAAACCATTACAACCTTAAATCCTTCGTATTCAGCTAAATCATAACTTATATTCCGTTACTTAAAAATTCAAAGATTAAACAGAGCTTTAGCGTATTCAAAGAGATTTTATCTCGAATGTAGCATTAAAAGAGACTAATGGGCACCACTGGGAACGGATGCCAGGTGATAAAATATCGAAAACATATCCCTTTTGTATCGCTTGAAAGCTTATGTAAGAGTATTGGATTGCACAAAGGAAATAATATGTCGTTTAATGATATCCAAATGCGAGCTCCGAGGAATCAGGCCCTTGACCAAAAAGTTTTCCTTGTCGCAATACAATCTAATGTCTTTAAATACAATCGCCAATTAAAATGTATGAAATTGACATAAGCGTTCAATTAAGAGAGCGACTAACGCAAAAAATCAAACATCGTCCTTCTCTCTTCTCACTCACGCCCGTCGGATCCTCGAAAATATAATGTTGTATCTATGTTCATGTTATTTTCAAGTATAAAATTAATTATAAAATCGACAATTTAGGGTTAGTCACCCCCTTAAATAAAGTCGACATTCAACTCATGTCATGTCCATTTCATACATTTTGATGGGCCATTCTATAAAGAAGCGATAAAGAAAACGTCTTGGCTAGGGGCTTTGCGGTTAAAAAGCGAGAGAGTGAATCTCAATAAACACACATTTTCCCGCAAGATTCTATAATTATTATGTTGTCAAATTAAGAATGATTTATTTAATCCTTCAAGCCCCATAAGAGCACCGGTGATCGCGACAACAATATAATACAATAGCATTTCCAAGAATCCGCAATCGAAGGATTAATAAGAATATTATCAAACACAACTCGACTTAGTACCCTCAGCACGATGAGCAATACTAATCGCTTTAAGACTGCTCTTTCGAAAAAAGCGTGCAGATGAAACAACTTTTCATCGGCATTAACAGAGAAATTTATTGTAGATTTTGTACCTACGTTACAAGTGTTCATGTACTCAAATATTATTATTTCAAGTTTATTAAATGGCTGGCTTTAGTTTTTCCTTTTGTTTTTTTTTTTATTCTAATTTTTATCATTGTATTATTTTTTATTTAAGTTTCTGTAGATTACTGTTATCGTAAATTTTATATTCTAAATATGTTACCTAAATTATATTTATCTTAGATTTAGTTAAGATAAACATGTTTCTTTTACTGAGGTTTAATAAACTTGAAACAGAGAAATTATATACGAAAAAAATAATTAGTAATCTACATGATATGATACGTAATTTGGTTTTGCCATATTTTTTCTATCGGTATCACAATATAATAAAGAAATAAAAAACCAAATCACCTTCAAATCGTTGAATGAAACCACTTTACTCGTTCATTATTTATCAAAAGAATATATAAAAAATATCTACTGCTTTGCAATACATAAGTTAATAATTTGGTTTTTTTTTACTTTTTTGAAATATGTATTACAAGGGCTGCTATTTATGTACCCGGAATTAAAAAAAGAAACAAACATATATCATTTAATATGGTTTTATTGCTTTTCAAAATATTCGCCGCGATGATCGACACACTTTTGCATACGCTGGAACCAATTTTCATAGCACTTTTTCCATTCTGATTGAGGTATCTCCAAAACGTGCATTTTGAACGCATCAACAGCCTCTTCGCGGCTCGAAAAACGTTGACCACGTAATTTGTTCTTCGCGTATGGAAATAAAAAGAAATCGTTAGGTGCCAAATCAGGACTGTACGGCGGATGACCAGTCAATTCGATCTTTTGACCCCCCAAAAACTGAGTTGTTTCAGCTGAGGTGTGACAGCTAGCATTGTCGTGATTTAATATGATTCTGCGTTGTCGGTTGTCCTTTCTTATTTCTTCAAAGACTTCTGGTAAATAAATGGTCGTATACCATTCAGAATTTACCGTTTTACGATTCTCTAATGGCACTGTAGCCACATGTCCATTAATTCCAAAAAAAACAGGCGACCATTTGCTTCAAAGTACTTTTTGCACGAGTAACTTTTGTTGGTTTCGGCTCATCTTGGAACACCCACACCGTTGACTGTTGTTTAGTTTCGGGGTCATATGCATAGATCCAAGATTCATCACCTGTGTAGATATTATAAACGGCTTTTGACGTACCACGGTTGTATTTTTTTATCATTTTTTTGCACCAATCGACACGAGCCCGTTTTTGATCGATTGTCAAGTTGTGCGGAATCCAACGCGAACATATTTTTTTTACAGCCAAATGTTCGTGTAATATCTTATGTATGCTCGTCATACTTATGCCTAAGGACGCCTCTATCTCGCGATATGTAACATGACGATCACGCATTATTAGTTCCCGCACAGCATCTATATTTTGTGGGACAACAGCTGTTTTTGGGCGACCTTCTTTATTTTCATCCGTGAGCATAGACCGCCCACGATTAAACTCACTGTACCAGTGATAAACAGTAGTTTTTGATGGTGCTTCATCTCCAAAAGTTGCGGTGAGTTGAATAAAGCACTGTTGTTGATTTAGCCCACGCCGAAAATCGTAGTAAATCATTGCACGAAAATGTTCACGCGTTAAATCCATGGCAAATGAAGACACGCAATTTTCAAAATGACTCCACAATGGAAAAATAATTGACAGTCACATGAAACAAAATGTATTCTTCAACCAAAGAGTTCTATTTTCAAATGTTGTAATTACTTTTTAAATATTGTTCTTGTAAGTGGCCAGTTCCGGATACATAAATAGCAGCCCTCGTATATTAAGCCTTAAAAAGGTTTTTTCTCCTATTTCGCCCTATCATGGACGCGGCGAGCATTGTAACCGCCACCGTACAAGGCGCGCTGTTATGAATGTTACTTTAATGTCATTTGCGTCGATATTCGCACTGACAGACAATCGACCTGCTAATTTAGGGAGAGAGGGCCCTTAAGTTAATTTTCAATGTTTATGCATGGAGAAAATCCGTTGAATAAATAAAGTTTAGTTTATCTTGATGAATTTTTAAGCTGATGTTTAGTCAAAACCGTATACTTTACGTAGTAGGTACGTTGTTTTTAATTTGAAAATTTATTTTATTCATCAGAATATTATGTATTATCATCAGTCAGTCAAGGTGTGACGACGCGAGCCCTCACAAAGCTCGGTTTTAGCTAATTCTAAAATATCTTAACTCTGTTAAATATTTCAATGGAACACCGTATCATAAAATAAGTTCTACGGTTAAAATGAAAAATCGATACATAATATAGGATTTAGGTCTAGTACAATACTAACAGCTAATACTATTTTTTGATGTTTTTAACCTTAGAAACCGGGCATAATATATTATAGTACACAATATAGGTATATTATATTATGTACACTTTTGAATAACAAAAGCTACATTTCTTTGAAATCTTATCAAATTCGAATGCTCATTTTATGTGACGTTTTATGTCTGACCAATCATGTGTTACGATCGAGATGGGACTTCTCGTTATACGATACCACAATACAAATGTATAGAGTAGCTCAACCATGTTTTTAAATCAATTTTATGAAACAAAACATGTGCGATTGAACTTTACCTGGTAAGGTTCAATCGCACATGTTTTGTCAGCACCGTATGCGCCGTACGCGTCGAATGCACCGCATAGCGCACGAAATGCGGCGCGTACGGTGAGGGCTGAGGGCGAATGTGCGAGGTTTCACATCATTTCATACAACAAATTCTTAAAATGAGGCGCCTTTGGCGCTTGCGTGTTGATAATTAATGTGCGATCACCTTTTTACGTCGTGAAAATGATGTTGTCAAGTTATTCGAAATTATTCTTATCTGTGTGTGTGCAACCCGATTCGGACTATTGTAAATATGATCTACTGTGTATTATTTATACTGCGACGTCACAACACGATTTGAAAGTAGGACAACCTATCCCACATCTTTATTGTTTTGGGGATAGAAACGATTAAATAAGATTTAAATCGCTTATCAAAGGAGAAAAGCTTCTTATGGTTAGATTGCTGAGGATTACTAACTGTAGTTTTTTTTTTTTAATATTTTATTTTGGTATTATAATATAACCCTTCCTGGATTAAATTACATTTCAATCTCACAAGTGATTAGAATTTAGGTAGAAAATAATTGTTATATTGAAAAAACTGCATCATCACACAAACTACGACTAAAGTCGTACCTTTAAAAAGACCTGGCCGCCTAATGCCCTAAAGGGCATTAGGCGGCCAGGTCGTGCGGCCAGGTCGCTGCGACCACCCCGCGCACTTTGCGGCCACGTCTGCGACCACACTCGTATGAGTAGTGATTTGATGAGTAAACTTTGAAATTAGCTTATCTGTCAAGCGCCCAAAATGGGCCTTACCCTAAAACTATTCAAAAGTTCTTCTTCTACTTTGCAGACCACCGATTTAGTATTTTGCTTCAAACATAAAACTATGTGTATTTGCGACTAATAGCTTATTTATTAAAAATTCTAATTATGTAAAAATTATATATAGCTTTCATGGTAATTTCTTTATATAAGTAATTTGATCAGTTTAATGAGAGTAATTGGAAATTGAAAAATTTTAGAAAAACGAACTATCAAACCTGACAGTTCGTGACAGACGAAAGGATATATTATCATAGAAGAATTAGTTGGCCGCAGCGACCGACGACCTGGCCGCCTAATGTGCGGGGGCCCTAAATGCAAACTAATAGTATTTTTTTTTAATATTTCATAAATATCTCCGCCTAATGACTATAATGATTATACTGTATAATATCAAAATAATATTATGCCGAAAATATCCTTCAATTGGTACCAAGCCTTAGAGCAGGTGTACATTGGGCGTTTTGCGCGCCAGTAACGCGCGCTTGCATGTGTATTGTGTACGCTTCAATAGAAAAAAAAAAAAAAGGTTCTCAAAAACGCGAGTTAGCAAATCGCGCGCTTCAAAACGCCCAATGTGTACCGGGCTTTATATAATAAAAAAATAAAAATTTGGCAGTCGGGGGCTGCCGCGGTAAAGCTATTGCATAGCATCTAGTTGCACGCATACAAACACCGTGCCGAAGTCTGCCGAACTGAAACGACGTTAGACGTCGACGACGAAAAAAATTCGTAAAGAAAATAAACTTTACATTAATTATTTTCTTTACGAAATCTCTTGCTTCGGTCGCCCCGCTTAACCCATCAATCCCCAAGCCAAGCACCCGGCTGCCGCAAAACAATTGAAAATCTATTGAGTCTGCGATTCCCACGATCGAGGTATTACAATCCCGTGGAACCTATGCAATAGCTTTATAATTCGTAATACGTAGAGAAACGAATTCAAACCCAGGACAATACTAAATTGTCGTCATGATCCAATTAAAAGATCGACGCCTATTGCCCTCGTACCTACGAAAACATAATGAAGAAAAAAATCCTTTGTCATTTTAATCATTTGAATCGCTGGGATGTAGAATAAATTGGATTATTATAAAGGCTACGAAAATCGGTCCTGTGTTCTTGGGTTCTTTATCAGAAAGTTATATTTACATTAATTTAAATACATTACCCCAACTGGGTCGAAAAGGTACACAAATTCAAAATGGTTCTAAATGTGAAGTTGTTTAAAATGTCAAATGTTCTAAAGCTAACCAAACAAATATTAAATAATAATACATAGTTAAAAAAAACTAAAAACACGCTTTTTATAGAAAACCAAACTAAAAAATTTGAAAAGTGTGTGTGTGTGTGTGTGTTTGTGCGATTATTTATTTTTACACGGAACCACTTAGACGCTTATAGACATCGTTTTTATAGTTGGTTTAGTGTCATGAAATATACTTAATACTATAAAATATGTAATGTACATATTATATTATATACGGGGCAATATGCTTTATTTTATCAAATTAGTATATTGTCATCGGTCCTCGATAAATCTACAAAAGTTTGAACGAAATCTGGCCGTTTAAAGTGGGTCAAAATCGCGCCCAAAGAAGTCGGTTACAAATAAACATACAAACATAAAAATTGAAAAATGGAATAATTATATTAAATTAGTGTATTATCATCGGTCCTCGATAAATCTACAAAGTTTGAACGAAATCTGGCCGTTTGAAGTGGGTCTAAATCGCGCCCAAAGAAGTGGGTTACAAACAAACATACAGGTGAAGTTAATAAAAAGCGTATAAAACACCGGGCTTGCACTCGCTGAAGTGAAAAGAAGCAGTTGGTGCAGAAATACATTTTCATCGCGTGTTAGAAAGAGAGAAGGTTACTAATTTATATCCTCTCTTACGTCTACTCTTATAGTTAATATACCTAGCGGAATAGAGCAAGAATCTCGAGCTGTCAAACGAAACTGAAATTGATTTACGTATGTGTGTAAAAATTTGTTTACCGTACTATACATCTTTCTAAGAGATTAAATTATCAACGTGCCGATAAGTGCCGACAGGACGTTAAACTGATGAAAAAAATTGGTTCTGCTGTCATTTATTACACGTCTCTTTTTACCACGCAGTGTTACTGATAGTGACATCTCGCTTGCTCAGGCCTTTGTTTCTCTATCTTTATGCGTCTACTCTTAAGTCTCGTTCCATCATTATAAGATATTGAGTCTAAGGGTCTACACAGACGGACTTCATTTCAACTGCAATCCAACTGCAAATTGCAGTTCAAGTGCAGTTTGAATGCAGTTGACACGATTGCAATGCGACTGCAATAGAACTGCAAACCAAACGCGCAGTCGGATTGCAGTTCAGTTGCAGTCGGCGTGCAGTCGTGTGAACTGTTTGGTTTGCAGTTCTATTGCAGTCGTATGGCAGTCGTGTCAACTGCATTCAAACTGCACTTGAACTGCAATTTGCAGTTGGATTGCAGTTGAAATGCAGTCCGTCTGTGTAGACCCTAAGATATTGTGTCAATTCGCTCAACAATAATTTTCCTCGACTGTACAACATTCAACAAGTACGACAGTGGAACTACATTGCGAATCCTATTCGTTCTTACTTCGTAAGCTGTGATTGGGCTTGAATAATAAATATGGATGTTTGGCGAAACGTAATGGGCACTTTATGACTTATATTACAAAAATGTATTCGTATATATATCGTTTGATATCATTATAATATTATCAGAAAATGTCATTTATAGGTGGAGTTCTCTATGTTTTTTCTCCAGTATTTCATAGTGACAATAAAATATGTAGGGTATTAAAGTGTTTAAATTCTTTATACATAAAGGTCATTTCAAGCCAGTGACATTGAAATGGCACTCAAAACACTTATCATAGATAGCATCTTGTCGCATTGGAACATAGTAACGTATTTGCATAAGTCTATTATGATATTATACGCTATATTATTATGGCTTACTCATACTGTTGAGGCATTTGCGTATCATCCCACAAAAAATTACATATTGAGTTATGGATGCAGTTATGTTCTTTGGTGAGTTTAGATCAATTAGAACTAGACTGCACAAAAAAATGTCGGTTAATACACAAAATAGTTTTAACAGCGACCATATCCGAGTCCGAAAAATAAGTTGATAGACAAATTTTTAATAGCGCCCTTGAATAATATAGAAATGTATCTCACGACAGAGCTACGCGCCACGTAGCCGCGGTCAGAATTATTGTATCTTTTATTGTTCTCACGAAGGGACAGCTATTACGTCTGATGCAGGACCGCTCAGACCTTGGCTTTGGTGCAATGCGGTTGGCATACTTATAGGTACACGCTAGCATTTATTGCAATCTAAAATATACGCTCGGCCTTGAGGCATCAAGTTCTATGCGGTTTTATATTCGATATTTAGTGTCACTGTTTCTTTATGGAGTTAAACTTCTTTAGGGACGAGTTAAAGGTTAAGCCTTCCGCTCACCATTTTAATTAATTTTGATCAAAAACTAATGTAATGCTACAAGTGCCTGGTCGCATATTATTTTAATATATTTTTATATATATCACATTAGGTACTTTGGCATAGTTAAAATTATTTATTTACAACAACATCATGAATTGAAAGTAACTACGTCTATTTAATGAGATTCGTTATATTTTGCGCACTATTTCATATTTGTAGGTACTGGTCATTATTTTATTTTGTGACACTCTTGTGTATTTAATTTTCTTCTACCCATACTAGATTGTTTCGTCTAGTATGGGTTGTCATTAGATCTGAGTATCATATAGTTTCGTGAGCGCTCGCCGCTCAAGGCTTTGAAGTCTGAACTTTCAGAATTCCCATAGCAACTGAAACTATATTTTAAGAAACATCAATATAAACAGTTCACAATAAAACTCTTTTAAAAATCGTTCATCATTGAAGCAGACTTTATTCCTATAATTTCTTACTACAAGACGGCACGATGCAGATCGAACTTTGTAAAAAGCCTTATTTAAGTTTTGTGTCACTATAAGCGCTTTAGTGTGATATGGCCCTTAGAAATAATTTATGTAACGTCACTTCTACTAAACGAAAGGAAGCTTTGTGTAATATTTTTTATGATAAGCGAGTTGATGTAGTTACGTTTTATTGTGATGAATTGTAATAATGAACAAATAAGGAAAATGTATGATGAAAGTATGTTCGCTCTACACACTGATAATAAGAAATTTCTTACATTGGCATGGATCTGATGATCCTATGTATTTTTGAAAAAAGTTAAAGAAGAATATTAGAAAACGTGCTAAAAAGCAGCAAAACCATAAGGCGATTGTGCGTACACTCAAAAAATACTCCTGGTAGCAAAAAATACATTTTTTAATATTCCTTGCTGCCTTTTTGTTACTGTACATATGTATTTAGGATCATTTCACAGAGAAACGAAGCAAGGGTAAATTTAGAGATAAATAAGGCAAAACATAATTGAAATTGAAGAATAGAGTGAGTAACATCGTTTAGGCCCAATTTCACCAATGTCTGTTAGTGTTAACAGCTTGTTAAAATGTCATGTCTTCTCTTGGAAAAGAGTCTTTTGCCAGTCGTGTCGGTGTTCCGTCCCACTGGGTTATGAGAGTAAAAGGAATAGAGAGTGCTCTTGACTATAAAAATTACTCCTGCGTAACTGGCCTGGTTTCAATGAAAACCAGCCACCGTCACCGAAACCGGTGTGGGAGTTATTATGTCCTTTCTTTTATTCATATGAAAAAAGAAAGAGCTAACGTCATACTAATTAGAGCATTAACTTTAACAGTCGTTGGTGAAATTGGGCTTTAATATTTCAATTTTGTCGACACTGCGTCGCCGTTTTGCTCCTTGTCTCGTTTCGGTTGTGAACAGATCCTTAGGTATTAGACTCTAAGGGAGATCGCATACGTCACACTTTTTGTGTGATCGAGTCTGCGGCTTCCATACAGTCTGATGGCTCGCGCCATGCAGATAAGCCGCAGACTCGATCACACAAAAAGTGTGACGTGTGCGATCTCCCTAAAAGTAAATAATATGCTGAAATATAAAGAATACGGCTGGCCGCATACACATTACACACACCTTCAAATTTCGATTTGAAAGTCCGTGAGACTAGCGCAAACGTTCGTTTTTCTTCACTCGCGAACGCGCTGGCATGCACTTGAAACGTACGTGCGGAATTCTTCCCGTTCGGAAAAAAAACGAACACGTGCGCAAGTTTATGTATTTTCTACTGATTCCATACATTCGGATGTACGAATACGGAAATCAACGTGCGGTCAGCCGAAACCGTAACACGTGACAAGACATTTCATCAAAATGACCAGACAAGTCGTCACACAGTTCTGAATATAATTATGTAAAGGAACTTGAAATTATTTACCGAGCACGCTGACGGAGCGGAGTGAGCCCCGCAAGTTCCTCCCGCCGTAGCTGCTGCTAACGCACTGCTTCCAGGCACCTGGTGAACAGAACTCAATAAAAAGAAGAAAAAATACCATAGATTATATTATTATTGTCTTTCTGATACAAAAAGGCTGCACCAAAACGATATGTAACGATGTGCAATGTGAGGATCAATTATACCGTCGCGGAATGGAATGGAAGCGTTAATTCTCGAGAATTCCGCGTCTTATATTTTAGCTCGTATTTAGTTTGTGTGTTAATACTGTTGACACAAAGTTCACTGTGCTATGTACAGTTTTGAGGCAAAAGTCGCTTCCATTCCATTCCGTGCCGGTATAAATTGAGCCTTATGATGGCAATAAAAATTGAAATGTCAAGCAGCTTGACATTTTAATTTTGTAACCAATGCGCTCATTTCGATTCGGTGTGACTTAGGCCCAAATGCGCCGCCAGCGAAAGTATATCCAGGATTATCATTGTACTATCAGAGAAGTTGATTCATAGGCCTATCTACATACCCACGTAATTTGGTCGCGTTATATCAAACCCAGCCGACAGATCACAATTAACATTGAATTGACATGATCTGACTAAATGACGTGGGTCTATCAACTGCCTACGAATTAATTTCTTCGATGGCACATTACACTGCCAAATACAAAATTGACAGATCTCTCACACACTTGGCTGACCACATACACACGTTATCCGTACTTATTCATTTCAGAATTAGTTTTCCATATTCGGAAATCTGAACGCATGGACTCAATAGAAAATACATGAACAAATTAAGTCCGTGTGCGTTAGTATTATTGTATTTTCTACTGATTCCATGCATTCAGATTTCCGAAATTTAAATAGAAATGAATTCGGAATTCGAATACGGAAAATGTAAGTATGCAGCCAGCCTTAATATAGACGTATTCGAAGGGAGGAACGCACCTACGCTAAGTAAGGTTATGATTCTACTTTTGTCCAATTCGCTAATCATAAAAACAAAAATAAAAATACTCTAGCTCCATTATTAACTAGGTACTCCGAAGAATTATAGACTAGAATACAGTTCGAAATTCTATAGCTATGTCCACATTATGCAATTTCATCTTCAATTTTCGTGTTATTCAACTTTCGTTTGGCATATTATTCAATAATTGAATGCGTCAAAATCCACCCGCGTTGAAAGAAAAGTATCATAGCGAGCGCTACGATTTCAACGCGCATCACGGGCATGCCTCACGTTCGTTGTTGACAGCGCTATAACGCATGCCCTTGATGAATAAAAAAAGGCCCAGTGTGGACAAAGCTTATTAGAGCTAAAACCACTAAAACTTTAATTTACCGCTATTTTATTCAAATTTTACAAATTAATTTACAAATTAATTGGTACAAAAGAGAAAGTTCTTGATTTTGTCGGGGTTCCATTGCGATTTGTTAGGTTGCATGATTGTAAAACTTTTTTCACTCGCTCGTAGCCAAGTAGCTGAAGTTTTACAAGTGAAAAATGTTGTACCGTTATGATTTAGGGGCTTCACGACTTGGCTCTAATTCAATTCTAAAAAATAAAATACCTTGGGATTTTAACGAAAAAGTATCTAATATTTCTCTAGAAAAGGTATCTTAGCAGTGGTGAAAAGTTTTAATATATTTACCAAGGCAGGATAAAATTTGGTATGATAATAAAAATGTTTTTGACTCTTCACCACAGACAACAACTTTTACCAAACGCTTATATAAAAAAGATTTTCAATAATAACTAATTAAAATAATATGCCTATCACTACCCATACAAAATTTGGTATTCTTGGATACCCACATCGCACCTAAATATAGTTTGCCCCAATCTAAAAGTTGGACATCCCTGATTGATGTGAGTACCAAAACTTTTTATCTGAAAGTTTGGATACCCCTGGCCTTCACACAGTATTTAACTATAAAAAGTAAAAACTATAGCCGATAAAAAAGTTAGTTCAAAGTTTAAAAAGAGAACAGGCTAGAAAAGTAGATGCGATAGAAAGATACAATTCAAATAAAAAACACACCATCTATCCTACGGCGTGGTGGAAGATCCCTCAACCTGTTAAAATGTCCATCGAATAAAAAATGTGCCAAAAAGAAAAAAAAATACTTTAAATTTCAGACGAAACATGAAATAGCAAATCATTTTGTGCGTTATGCAACTGATAGTATTGAAATAGAAAAGAAAGAGGAAAATATACCTTCAGCTGCTCTTGTTTGTAGTCTGGCTGGTATGGAAGAAGCATGCGTATCTTCCCCCATCTGTTGAAGAATAGTGCGATGGCACCAACCCACACCATCAGCACCATCACCACTATTCCGATCTCCACACCCCTTATCTGTGAAAAAAAATTAGGAAAGGTAAAATATAGTTTGGGGTCATTCAAGTCGAATTTCGTACCTACCCTAAAAAACTTATAATGTATAGGCGGCTTGAACAAAAGGAATACAAAGTTATACTAGGAATTTTTTATCCAATATTCAGTGTCTATGGTATTTTTCTAAATATATAATTATCTTTTGTAATATTATTCCTACCTTGAAGTATTTTTTAACGATAAATGTGTACGGCAAACTGCGAAGATCCTATTAAAGTGTTTTAAATTATAAAACAAAATTTTAAATTCAATCACAATAGCTGTTTATTGTTTTCGTTTTAACAGCTGCAGTGCTTACTGCTTCTTTAGCTCTAAATTAAAAATAAACAATCTTGAATATGAAAACGTTATTGTTTTATAATTTGCTTTATATTTTAGTATCCTTTGCTACGAATAATAAAAACAATGATTTTTATTATTCGTAGATCCTTTATAATATTGTTTTGAACAAATTGTTCATAATTAAGATATACAGGGTGAAATTAAACCTTCCTGCCAAATTTTTTCCAGGGCTTAGGTATCATTAGGAGAGTCCATTTATCAAAAAAAAAATGAGTGTTATTTTTTTTTCAATGACATATTTTATCCCATTTAAAATCGTTGCAGAACGGTCACTCGCGGCGCGGGGTAATGAGAGGGGGTAAAGCGGGGGGAATCGCGCGCGGGGGCACGTTTCGCGCGGCTGACGCATCGTGACCATTAATTGCAATGTTTTTAGGATAACTTTCGGAAGCTATTTCTCAATATTTTAGTTCTGAGTGATTATAAAAGAAAAAATACGTGTATTTTTATTTTTAACAAGGATCAATATATCAAAATTTGGCAGGAAGGTTTAATTGCACCCTGTATGTTATGATACAAATGCATAAAAAATGCTAAGTATAGTAAGTATAATATAAATATTCACCTGTATATTATACAGGTGAATATTTATCACGTTTTGAGAGTTTGCAGGATAAACACTGTTTTCTACAATACTAGCCGAGTGTGCTGAGGCTCTTTGTTATAAATTAACTGTTTTTTTTTGTTCAAGTGGGAAAGTTTTTTCGGAAACAGTGTACTTATTTTCAACGTCTCAAAACGAAATTAATATTCAACTGGGAATGCTATGTTTGAGTACTAGGAAATGTTGAAACTATTCTTCCGTATATACCAGACACCGGAGAGTTTATAATAATACTTACCCCCCTTTATGGTACATTGACCTAAGTATCGTACTTACGGTGGGGGCACCGTACTTACCGTGGGGAATGTGGGCTGCGGCTCGGGGGGTGTGGCGGAGGAGTGGGGAGGGCTCAGCCCCCCGTCCTGCTGGGGCGAAGTCCGAGGGGGCTCTGAAACAACCCGCATCGTCAGTGAGACATGAAGAATTGTCTTCAATAATTGTATTGAAGATAGTAGTTATTGCTTAAGGCATAAAGAGTTAAGATAAGATAAGAGGCGTTAAGACGATTGGGAATCTGTCAGTCAAATGCGTTCGATAGTTTTGTAAGTTGAAGAACATAATATTCGTCTTTATTTGCCCATGTTCGACATTGTTTGTGCAATTTGCATGCTGTAGATTCTTGGTGGTTTGTCCATCACGGCCCGACGTGCAGGGATTTTTAAAAACAGTGAGAATCTTTGCAAAAGCCGTTTCTCCTTCGCAGCTTCGTTACAACAATGCTAATGAACACCATCATTATAAAATGATGCTGTTTTTATTGATGAAATAGTTTTTAAATAAATATTTTTTCCTGTGTTCCATGAAAATAGTAAGAAGTTAAATATAATATTATACTTAATGTTCAAATTTACAAATTCAAAGTTTGCCTTTTCAATTCACAAAAAACCTCCCTATTTTTTGTATGTTCATAGTTTTTGCAGATTCATTCGTTTGATCTTCTTACCCTAACCAAACATTCTTCCTACCCTTATCCACACACAACGTGACAAAAAACCTACTTCTATTTTCGTATTCACAATATATTTTCGGTGTGTGTTTGAAAACCGAAAATTCCTGTTTATTTTGAGTCCATTGTATTTGCGCGGGCGAGTGGCAGGTGGAAAATATAAACTGATAACGGATTTCATTTTTGTCATAAATCATCATCATTTTATTTATTATTTTAAAATATAAATGGCAAAGCCAATTGACTCATAGATCAATGCATAGGCTAATAGTTTTCAGCTTGGTGCTTGAAATTTACCACACGTGTTCTTCTTATAATGTAAGCTACCATGGATTAACCGAAACAAAAATATGTTACTTGAAATTAAGAGACTTTCTGGATGCCAAGCGACTGTCTTAGGCTGTGTTTCTACCAGATATGTGTTGCTTGCGAGGAATGTGTTTTTAAGACCCAGAATTCAAGAATCGCTGCGCTGAGCGAGGTCACGTCAATGAAGCGATTCTATTGGTTCTCAAAAACACATTCCTCGTAACACGTCTCTGGTGGAAACGCAGCCTCACAATTACCACTATACAATTTAGCGTTGTTAGTTCTGATTTTGGCTACCGTGATATAGGTTAAACCTGGTAGGTCAGGCTGGTAAACGGTGATTTTACTCAGCAATGGAACAATAATAATAATAATAATATCTATGGACGCTTCACACCACGTCAATCTAGCCCATGCTACGAGTAAGTACCTGAAGGACTTGTGTTACGGGTACCAGACAACGGAAATATATAGGTATTTAATACTTTTATACTATACATATATTTAAGATTTTTATTATAATATCATACACATATTTAACACACATCCAAGACCCAGGAACATTGAAAAACCTTTTTGTTCCGTCGCGTCGCGTCGGCGGGATTCGAACCCGCGACCCCCGGCTTGAGCTGCCACACACTCTACCCATTGAGCCACAGAGGTCGTCGAACAACAGTAAAGAGGATTTAAATATTATATTAATTTCCACAAATATGGCGGGCAATATATCGCGTCCTGGAATATAATCCAATTAGGGGAGGGAAATGTTCACCCTTTTTTGCTTGACAATGTCATATTATAAATAAGATTACAGTGTAGGTTGGGCATAAATAACGGTTAGCGTCGAGCAAACTGCAAATTACTGCGTTAAACATGATTTACAGCGCCAGTACTGGCTTGTTGCCTTTTTATAGTATATAAAAATCCTATATAGTATATATAATCCTAGTAATTAGTAATATATAATATATATATTACTAATTACTAGGAATACTAATATTTATAATGCTTGCTGTTGTGTTCGGCAATTTCAGTCATTGGAAATAGTAAATTTTTTGGGATACTTCGCCCTCAGGACATGCCAAATTTCGCCAAAATCAGTTCAATAGTTTAAGTGACAGATAGAGACATACTTTCGCAATAAAATAACATATTAGTATGACTCTTAATTTGTTAAATTCAGGTTTAAATGAACAATTAGCGGATCACAAATAAATATAATATGTTCGACAGCCAAAATATTATACTATGCCTCCCAAGCAGCAACCAAGCGTAACGAACACCTAAAAAGCAGCCAATAAGCACTTACGCTGTTTTACAGCTGTATAAGAACGTTGAAAAGACATTGTAGTGTTATAATGTCGGTTTAGGAGTAATTATTCAGCTCTAGCTGTATTAAGTCTGTATTAAGGAGTCAAAGTACGCTTAAAGTTCTAAATTAGTGTATCATAACAGCTGTCATGTACAGCTTTAAGTTTCCTGTAACGCTTTAATCCTCAATTTAGTATTAAGGCAGGGATTAATCTCAATCCAAAACGATAACCTTGCACACAACCAAAGACCAAGCGTATACGCATCGTAATAAGATTCATTTTAGCTTAGCATAAAACTGTAGTTACTAGGGGCGGATCTTCTCTATTTTTCATGCTTTTTTTAAATATCTTTGGAAATAAATATTAAGAAACAAAATTGTTCGGTTAAGGATATTTTAATATAGATTTACTAACAATTTATTCAAATAAAATGTATAATTATCCTAGTTAATACTTATATTTCGATGAATTAGATTTTTTTCGGGGGTGAGTTTGTAAATTAATTACAGCCAAAGTATTACGTTTTATAAAAATGTTTATGGTTTAAAGTCTTTTCAATATTGTGCTTTATATCTCATATTTTTTTTACATTTCGTTATTATATTGGAGCTAGGTAAACCGGGAGTCACGGAATAACAAATTGGGGTTTATGCCCGCCTTAAAGCTGCATTTTGCATACCGTCACTTACTTAATACAGTTTAGAGCTGTATTATGGTGGTCCTCAAATCTTATTTCTGTATTATGAAGTAGGCAAACTCTCTTCTACAGCTTCTTTTTATGGCGTATCTGTATACCCTTTTACAGACTATAGCTGTCTAATTTCTCTCTTTGAGAGTAATAAACAGCAATAAAGGTAAATGACGCCTATAGTACAGCCTTAATTATGTATCCCTAAAAAGAGTTACAGGATATGTTCAAAACACTGCTATGCAGCGTTAATAGTAAATTTATTCGTTTATACAGCCCATCAACCGCTAAAAGCTGAATACTAGTATCAAAATAGAATTTAAGCTGCTTAGCAAATTGTCGCCATTTTAACCGACTTCCAAAAAACGAGGAGGTTATATGTTCGGCTGTGGATATATTTTTTTTATTTTTTTGAATGTTCAACGATTACTCCGCCGTTTGAGAACCGATTTTCAAAATTTTTGTTTTGTTGTATTAGGTTTCACTCCAATTTGGTACCATGTTCACAAAAGTGGTGACCTGATGATGGGATCCAGGAGTAATCGAGGGAACTCCTCGAAATTTATATAGAAACATATGGTGATTTTGGTTTTATGTGAAGTGTACTAAGAATATGCTACCAAAAAGTCAAATATTGGGTCAAGGTATACCATGGTTTCGAAGATGCTGAGAGAACTCCGACTCCTTATAGATACACGTTTGGGAGTTTCGGCGTTGTTTTAAGAACAGAAAGCATATGCTACCATGCAATTCAAATTCATCATCATCATCGTCGTCATCATCATCATTACCACGTCGTGTTTAGGTCACCAATGTCTCATGGCACAAAATAGATAATTGTACAAGGCATAGGTATGGATACAATAATAATAATTATGTACATAACAACACCAATTATTATTATAGGCTGTTTATACACGGCGGTCGGCGCCGCAGAGGCAACGGCATCGCCGCGCGCCGCGCGGCGCCTGCTTAAACATCGTATTCAAGTTCTAACCGGAATGTCAGGACATGCCGCGCTGCGAGCATTTTGAGTGTCATATGATTTTATAAACTTTATCTTCATTCATGTAATACAATATAGTATCGCTTGAGAAAGGTGCAGGTGGCCGCGAGACTTTCCAAGTTTCTCAAGCGATAGCAATATTATATATTCTGTGGCTATAGTACTATGTATTACAATAATGAAGATAAAGATTAATATCATAATATTATTATGACACTGAAAATATGCTCGCCGCGCCGCTGGGTGTGATTCGGCTCATCCTTCGATCGCGGATTCTTGGAAATCCATTGTTCTGGCGGCCACATATTGTGGCCGCTTGGGAGTTGAAGCGTTAAATTGTTAAATTACCTAGCACGCATAGGGTTGTGTTCACTTAGATTTTTTGAAATGTATTGTTTAAATTTATCTACCTGATATTTGGGCCTTGGGGTATGACTCTTAACAAATTGTAATATGATACGTAGAATAAACGCAGTAATTCTCCGCGTAGGGTGGTATGGTCACTACCACCGAGTACCGACGACTACTTATAAACTCGCGGACTATAACGGAGGTCATCTTGGAGGGTTAATTAATATTTTTAATAACAATACGAGATCAATAAATACCACTCAAAATGTTGTCAATTCAAATTTCAATGCTCAATGCTGACTGCTCAATCCAAACTCACACATTACACACGACAAAAATCTGTTACAACTATATAAAACTCCTACGTACAAGCGATAGTGCGATTCAGGAGCACCTCAGCGCCAACAATTGAATACATCGTGTAACTAAAACTATATTCAGAACAACATTCGGAGTTTGGACAAGCGATAGCGCCGACACAGGAGCGCCTCAGTGACATCTAGTGAAGACAATATGAATCAATTTTTTTATACAATTTAAATTGCCACTAACAGTTTACCTACTAGGTTACTAAAATGAGTGAAATTATTATTTTTAACAAAAAATTAAAACCGACTTCCAAGGTAAAAACAATAATAACATCCTTATAATATGAACTAAAAGTATTAAATAATTTTTCCTCTCTAAATGTGCCTTTTTCCGAATTCGGCTAAACCTCAACTATTTCTGTACTCAATCTTCATAATTTTGAAGTCGGTGCCAGTTCCAAAAGTTTCAAATTTTCTGTCAAAGAAATAAAGATTCAGCTATATCTGGCACCGACTTCAAAATGATGAAGATTGAGTACAGAAATAGTTGAGGTTTAGCCGAATTCGGAAAAAGGCACATTTCGAGAGGAAAAATTATTTAATACTTTTTAGTTCATATTATAAGGATGTTATTATTGTTTTTACCTTGGAAGTCGGTTTTAATTTTTTGTTATATCAATTACAAATCGAAGATTACGAACATGAGTACATTAAAATTAGACTAATGTTTTTATATTTATCAATATTTTCAGTTTGTCCAACAACCTACTATGCACCAACGAGGCTCTACGTCCATTAATTCAAACATTTTTAAATTCTAACCTATAAAACTCATATTTAGTAACCTTATTTAATATCTCTTCCTTGATTATTTTGCTGGCGCTTTTATTTTTTATCACAAAACATAATTATATATGACCACAATAAATTTATTTTTGCACGATAATGCACTGTATCCTGCGCCTATCGAATCTCCAAATCTAATTTAAACATAACGTTTATATGTCACTTTGGTCAACAGTTATTATAAACGCCATAATTAAAATATATCTAATTCTGTTTCGTTTTAATTCTTTTGTAACTCTGTTCAACAGAATTTTTACAGCATAAAGCTTAACAAGTGAGTTACAATGTAGTCATTGGAGTGTACTGGTTTCTTTGTAAACCATAGTACAGCCGCAAAACAGCTATTTTACAGCCTTTTTTGCTTATACAGCTACTGTACAGCTGATATAACGCATAACACTGTATAATTTGTGCCCATTTCAGGGGTATAAGGGCTGTATAAGCGCTTATACAGCCTATATGCGACCTGGAAATACAGCATTAAGAGTATAAACGAACTTTAATAGAGCTGTTATACAGCTTGTGATGCTGCTTGTGTTTGGACATTATTTACAACTTTAGATACTTTTATATGTTTCAAAAGTCGATAGATTTAGTATTTTTTTAAGAAATTGGTTATAAAAACGAAAGCAAGAAATTAGATTTTTATCCTTTGTGGTTATGACAAAAGTAATAAATTTTTTTATGAGTCAGCAGTTTTGCCAGCAGCACTGGAGATTTATACATCGTAAACTCTCCGTTAAAACTTAACAGCTTTCAATCGTAATCTAATATGGGTCCTTACTCCATACTCGAATACGTCGATCTAGTTTTCGGCACTCTGGCATCAACACTAGAGCACAATAGTGTGGTGGCTCAAATCGGGAAATTACAGATTTGGTCAACGCGATGTCGATTTTGATTAGAGTTTGCTCGGGCGTAGTGTCACGATGGTATCGGAATCTATTGGACGTCATTGTTCTAGGGGAGGAGGGGGGAGTCCCTGAGGGAGCCCTAGAACAATTTTAATTACTAACAAGCAAATTTTTTGTGAGTAGCTTCATTTTGATAAGACAAACAACATTTTTATTTCTTCGCAACAGTGTCGCGGGTGTCATTTAGTATTTTACATTAATGAAATTGATAAAATATAGAATAGAATTCTATCATAATATAATATTAACACTTTTCCATTATTTTCGAAATGAAAATTGTATTTAAAGCAATTTTCATTTGGTTGTATAATATTAAAAATACAAAAGGATAAATTGCACAATTTCCATTAACTGCATTTCAGTTTAACGTTATTGAAAATAAAAGACCGTGAATTTTAAATTGGTTCTATAATAGCTATTAAAATATTTTTATTACGTATTAACTACTGAATCATAATTATTATAACTAATTTATTGTGATTATTTTGAAACTTAATAGCAAAAAAAAATAAGTTTTACGTCACAAGAATAAGGTGCTAGTGCCATTTTGTAAAGTAAACGTTTACTTTTCAAAATGGCACTGTCTGACAGCAAGACATATCCAGGATGGCACAAGTGGGCCAAAATGGTGGACACACGAGCTGACTTCTCATTGAAGCATTTAGGGCGAAGCCAAATGAGCGTAATCTGTGAGTTGAGAGTCCCAGAATTTAGGTTCGGCAGAATTCTGCTGCTGAATGCAGCGGAATTCTGCCGAACCTAAATTAAAATCAAACAGTACTTTTCATACAAAAGTACTGTTTGATTCACACGAGCGTAATTTTGTGAGTCATGATTTGTATGAAAAGATTTTTTCGCGGGAGAAATTCTGTTGCATTCAGTTTCATACAAAAGTACTGTTTGATTCACACGGGCGTATTTTGT
Source organism: Polyommatus iphigenia (assembly GCA_963422495.1). Classification (NCBI taxonomy): domain Eukaryota; kingdom Metazoa; phylum Arthropoda; class Insecta; order Lepidoptera; family Lycaenidae; genus Polyommatus; species Polyommatus iphigenia. The sequence continues at coordinate 41,909,648 of OY730180.1, read as the reverse complement.
GAGTTATGATTTGTATGAAAAATAATTAACGCGACCGAAATTCTGCGACTCACGGCTCACAAAATTACGCTCATTTGGCTTCACCCTTATTTGAAACTAGCCTTCTTAGCAAAAACTTGCATTAAAAATTATTTCTGTTGTCGATTAATCTACGATCTTATTTACTTAGAAGCTTCTTTCTCTTATCCAAGAAACTATAGTTATTTCTTCTCTACGAAGATCGAAAACAAATCTTAATCGCCATGCTAGCCCAGCAGATGACGCCCGCAATTCCGTTGCGCCAAAACTCGTTTATCACGCGGGAACCGTACATATTTCCGGGATAAAAGTATCTTATGTCCTTTCTCGAGACTCAAAGTATCACCACACCAAACTTCAGCAAAATAAGTTCAGCAGTTTGGGCGTGAAGAGGTAACAGATAAACAGATAGACAGACACACTTTCGCATTTATAAAACGTAATAATATTACTATGGAATATGGATACATCTTTTAAGAAGGCGAACATTTTAAATTGTGGCGCTAAAGATAAGTCTCTTTATTCTGGTCACGAATTCAGAGGTTAGAAATTTAAATGCTTCTTTGATTTTTGTAGGCAAAGGTTTTCCTTATTTGAATTACAAATATGAATTTCTTAGCGCTTCGAAAATTTTCTTCGTTCATAAAACGCGCACATGTAAATATTAAGTTTTTTGATTGTGTATGTAGTCATAAATAATAAATTAGTAACTTACATAAATTGAATACTTATTTTAATTAATATCAAAATGTTAAATTCCTGTTTAATAATTTTGCAAAGCAAAGTTTCCCAACCATTTATATTTTGGTGCCAGCTTTTCTATTTATCTTTAGATTATAAATACAACTTTCATACTTTTTCCAACTAAGTAGGAAAAAAAAAAGACGGGTTGCACTCCGGGAGTGCCGGCAGAAGTGAAAACTTGATTATTAACGTTGTGCATTATTTTTTTTAACCCATTTTTTATTAAAATCGATTTAAAAATAAATAAATAAATAAAATAAAATTAAAATTAATAAAAAAAATAAAAATAATAATATATAAAAAAAACATCGTTTTAATTAATTAATCGAAACCCTTACAATCGATAAAAAAATATCGACAATCGAAAAAAAACAATAGATTGTTCGATTAATCGATTTCGATGTTACAACACTACTCTCCAACCGTCCTACGTTTTTTCCTTGGTTTTTCGATCAGCATGAGAATCTGACGCGAGTTTCACAGTTTTTACCCATCCCACAAAAGTGCTCAACGCCGCTAAAGAAGTTTTCACTTCAAAAACGCGAATTTAATTGATTCTATACATCATACGAGTACTAATAAAGACGTGAGTGGAAGAATCGAACAAGTAACATTTCGTAACATACGGAAAATAACTCATTTTTTTCCTTATTATTTTAATAAAACTTGTAACTTATCTACTTCATAACCTAGCTAATATATCTGGCTACACATATAATCCATAGTTTTTCTATTTCATATAATTTTTCCGGCTCTAAAGCCTCCATTTAAGCAAAAAAACGGGAAGTTTTTTCATGTTGCTTACCTTATTCATCCACTTACGTCTTGAATTATTAAAGACGTGAGTAGATAAACTGGATAACTAACATATTTTAATTGAAGAGCAATTACTCATTTTTCCCTTTTAATTTCAACCAACATTGTAACTTACCTACATCATCATCTAGCTATACAATATAGAATCCACATTTTTTTCATTTAAAATAATTGTCCCGGTTCTATGACCTCCATTTATGCAAAAAAAAAACGATAATTTTCAAATTGTTCCGACCTAATCCACTCATGTTTTCAATTATTATTTAAACACAAATCGGAACTTTATGATCTAATAACGTAAACAACATTTCCTGATCGATAAGTGATGGGTGTATCGCGTTGACCCAAATAATGACAAATAAAAACCCATCACGATATTACCGGTAGTGTCACTGTGCATTGGCGTCTTGCCAGACACCAGAGATGCTCTTTTAATCGAAACCCAGACTTATAGGGTGACTAATGAGTAATGACTAATAAGCGAGACATAAGTCGTACTGGTCGCTGCTTATGTGACGATGTACACAGGTACATCGGTTTCGGTGGCGGTAGTTGGTTTCATTGAAAAAGATGTAGGAAATTTTTTGGGCTTATAATATTATATTACGTATGCACATATTTTTGTAGCCTTCGGTGGATAAGTGGTTTGGGAGAGTATTGTACAGAATTCATCATCTGATAATGAAGAAAATTATAAAATATATTATGGTACATTGCTGAACGACGTTTCTCTACACAAATTATCAAGAAACAATTAGATGTAACACCTGCCGGGCTAGCACGATCACCAGTAGAAATGCGAAAGTATAGACAAACTGTGGACATAAACTTAAGGTGTCGTTCCAATCTTTACCGCGGCTAATCGCGAGACAGAAATTCAATTAAAATGCCACTTTATGACAGACTATAGTATAATATGTCATAAAGTAGGATATTATTTGAATTTTTAGGACTATAGTCTGTAATAAAGTGGCATTTTAATTGAATTTTTTGGAACGAAAAAAGATCGGAACTTCACCTTAAGGTTATGTCCACAGTTTGTCTATACTTTCATATTTCTATTGGTGGCCGTGCTAGCCCGGCTGATAGTAAGCGATTGACACCGCTGATCTACACTCGTCGTAAGAGAATTTAGAAACTTGTAAATTATTTGTTTTTCTCCAAAGAAGATCAAAATATATTCTAAACTAGCAGACCCGACAGCGTTGTCCTGTCATAACGATGATTATTTAATTCCATATGGTATAATTAAGTAAACAATAGATTAAAATTAGTATCTCCATGCCAAATTTCATCAAAATAGATTAAATAGTATAAGCGAAAATCATAAAAGTTTATTGTGCAGGAACCGTACATTTTCCGGAGCAAAAAGTTTCCCTTGTACTTTCCCGAGACTCAAAGTATCTCCATACCAAATTTCATCAAAATAGATTGAATAGTTTAGGCGAAAATCATAAAAGTTTATTGTGCGGGAACCGTACATTTTCCGGGACAAAAAGTATCCCTTGTCCTTTTCCGAGACTCAAAGTATCTCCATACCAAAATTAATTAAAATCGATTGAATAGCTTAGGCGAAAATCATAAAAGTTTATTGTGCGGGAACCGTACATTTTCCGGGACAAAAAGTATCCCTTGTCCTTTTCCGAGACTCAAAGTATCTCCATACCAAAATTCATTAAAATCGATTGAATAGCTAAGGCGAAAATCATAAAAGTTTATTGTGCGGGAACCGTATCAATTGTCCTTTCCCGAGACTACGGAAAAATTGTTGTAGGAGAGTGTGGAGATACTTTCTCCGTACCAAAATTCATTAAAATCGATTGAATATTTTACGCGCAAATCATAAAAGTTTATTGTGCAGTAACCGTACATTTTTCCGGGACAACTTTGGTCTTCGGGACTAAAGTATCTCTATGCCAAATTTCAGCGAAATCGGTCCAGCCGTTCAGGCGTGATGCCGTGACCACGCGAATATGGATTCATTTTTAATCCCCGACCAAAAAGAGGGCTGTTATAAGTTTGACGTGTCTGTTTGTCTGTCTGTCTGTCTGTCTGTCTGTGGAATCGTAGCATCCAAACGGGTGGACCGATTGTGATCTAAAAAGTTATTTATAGAGATTATTTTAGACGTTGTATTTTACATTTCCCTTTCTGTCCGTAAGCATGCTATGGAACAGTACTATATAATATGTCATCTAGTGAAGTATTTATGGTTTTGTCACTTTGCGCGACTGTACAGTTAACAGCAAATAAACGCTGAAACAAATAGCAACGAAGCCCAGTTCTCGGACGGAAATAGCAATAAGGAAACGGTTTTAACCTCTGCCATTTTCTGACTAGACGGTGTCTGACTTGTTTATTTGTGGGCGTGAGTTATGTAAGAATTACTATGTCCATCTGTTTTGTTAGTTATGCAAAATGTAATTAATTTTCATCGTGAAAATAATACAAGATTAAGCGTCTAGCAAAAATATATATAGGTTTATTCATGAAGCCTACAAACAAATTATTATAGAAACCGTCGATATTATTAAAGTTAAATGTTAATCCTAGAATTTTATTCAAGACTCTGTCGCACGCAGAGAACAATTTGAATTACTGAACTGTTATTAAATAAAGAGGTTGACAGATAAATAATAGAGCTTCATTAAATTGCAACAATTAATTTAATTTTTTTTTATAATAATAATTTAAATTAAATTATTGAATACTAGCGGCTCGTCTCGGCTTCGCATGGGTGGACAATGGACATGTATATTATTTCTAATAGTTGGACAAACAGTATCGCGAAGTTTTTTCATAGATATTGATATTATGTCCTTTAATATTGTACAACATATTTTGTTGAAAATGCGCAACTTTAAGCTCGTTAGACTACCCTTTTCAAACCCAACGAGCCTTAATAAAGTAAACTTTTCTATTCTTCAGGTAAACCTCTTAAAGTAACTCTCTATTCTTCTTACGCTCAGACACCCTTTAAGTGATTAAATAGAGGTAACACAATAAGGGTACGGACCAGAGCCATCGCCTGTAAAACATTTTATATTTCAGCTAAAAGCTTCCATTGTCTTGAAGTTTGAGTAAAACCATAGACTGAAGGAAGCATAGATATGCCAAAAAGTTACAAGGTCAAAAGCCAAACTAAGAAATATTACAATATCAAAGTTACAAAACATCAATATTAAGAAGGTGGATTCCCACGGCCTGCTAGGCGACAGGCCTCGCCAGGCGTTGTCCCGCCTGTGTAGGCCTGTCACGGCTTGTAGGTACTGAGCGTTTCCCACGGCAGATGTCGGCCTGTTGACTGACATTCCAACATGAGTAGATACGGAGGATCATAGAATCATTTATTTTGTTTTTCAACTTTCTGTAGGTAGACATTAAATTTTCTTTTTTAACTCCGTCCGTCCGTGATAGTGATAGTGTCAGTCCGTGATAGGGTCCGTCTATCTGATAAATTAGCTTTTATGCGTAACCACGCATCATAGACATCATTCTTATTTTTATGTTGAGGCGACGAACTATTCCAAAGCGCTGGTTCATTTTCACAAAGAGAGAGAAACTCGAATATCCGCTCGTTCACCACTCCATCATGTGCGTGTACGCTCAGGCGCGGCCACAGGTGAATTAATGAACGATTACAACCGACGCAGACGCGCCCGTACAGGCCGCGACAGGCACCGCTGCTCCGACAGGCCGCGCCGCGCCTTTGAACTTACCGACGAACCGATGGATCAAACGGGCGACATCAGGCCACCGCAGGCCACATCGGATGCGACGGTTCCCATGACCTGTCGGTCTGTCGTGGCGCGGCCTGACCTGTGAGAAATCAGGCCGTGGGAAGCCAGCTTTACTGTTATGTGCATTACGACTCAGCGCTTATACTTCACTTGCAATTGAGTTTTGAGGTATGGACTGTAGATACCCAGGGAAAATTTGACAAGAAAATACAGTTTCAGTGTGAATTTAAGCGAATCTTAAAAAAAATATGATACGTAGTTTTTTTTTTATATTAGAAAATAGTGTTCTTGTAATGGCAATATACTCGTACTACTCGATGACTATGAAGGCAAGCCGCGGGTAGTTTAACAAGACCACACCTATTGTGTTGTGAAGCAAATGATATTAATCTAGCTAGCAATAAAGATAGTAATCTAATAACTTATGAACAAGAGATCTGACATTTATGATAGCCTAGGTTGTTACATCGAGCACATATCCCGTAAAGTTTACATAGCTATCTGAAAAAAAATCCACAGCTGAACATCATAAAGTTAGTATACCTAGCGGAATAGAGAAACAAAGGCTTGAGCAAGCGTGATACCTCATGTCACCACAGTAACACTGCGTGGTAAAAAGAGACGTGTGATACATGACAGCAGAACTCTTTTTTGACGTCCAGTCGGCACTTATCGGCACGTTGACAATTTAATCTCATATAAAGATACTTGTGTAATACGTACACATATTTTTACACACAGATATAAATCAATGTCGGTTTCGTTTGACAGCTCGAGATTGATGCTGTATTCCGCTAGGTATATTAACTTTATGCTGAACAAATAACCTCCGGTTAAAAATAATGGTTCAGTTTTCAGTATGAGATAGGCACAATAGCCTTTTCACCAGTGTGAACTCTTAGGGCCTGTTTCACCACTTCCTGATAAGTGCCGTATAGGCTATCCACAACTTAACTTGACAGAGTATGGAGCATCTGTCAAATAAGTTGTGAATAGCACTATCCGGCACCTTATCAGGAAGTGATGAAACAGGCCCTTAAGACGCTAACAACTGCCAATGACCTTGATCTTGCATCACTCTCGCACCACTGTCAATTTTCATGCCAGAGAGACAGAGATGTGAAGTGTTCACTCGGTAGCTTGTTTATTTTTTCCTCTAACAAACGAAAAATGTATCCACATTTTTCGTTTGTAAGAGGAAAAAATAAGTATTATGGGAAATCTAGATGTCAGAACCGAAAATTAAATCGAGCAAACTTTGGATTTTTGTAAAAGGTATCAAATAAACAAATTTTTAAAGCATAGATTGTATTATTACTTTAGTTAGAACTGTCTAAAGTTCCTGAAAGATGTGACTTTGGTTTTTTTTTTTCATCCAGTAGGAGTACATTATTTTATTATTTAAATTAGACAAGCTTTTCCAAATATAATCAAAAATCACATATATATTTTTTGTGCCAATCAATGAAATACATACGTCTAGAAAACTGCACAAAGATGTCGAATTGGCAGCTGTCTTCGCCTTAAGGTCCCAATTATAGTTGTTTTTTTTTCTAAGATAAAAAATAGCTTAATCACAGACATAGATCAATATTGATCTATGTCTGTAAAGGTCATTGACCAACAGAGCTATTTTCAAAGGATCATTACTTATTATAATAATCATTGTCATATATCCTTATTATAATAATTATTGCCATATCTGTTAGATTCTATAGCATATGCGTCTCCCACACAACTTGTATGAGGATTGACACTTCTTAAATTTCCTCTTCGATTTATTTTCGATTTCGCAAAGGCATTTGATACGGTCCCTTTTGCCAAACTTCTGAAGACCCTGGAGAGGCTTGGTATACGGGCAATCAACTCTCACTTATAGCTGACTACCTTAAAAACCGCACACAGTGTACTAAGATTGGTAGCACTATGAGCTCTGAGTTGCCAGTAACATGCGAAATCCCACAAGGAAGTGTATTGGGATCTACCTTGTTTCTCTGCTACATAAATGGTCTGTGTAAATTAAGAATACCAAATTGTATGATCACATGCTAATGCTGATGATACTGCATTGACTTTCTATGGTAAAACATGGAATGATGTGTACAATATGGCACAGTTCGGTTTAAACATGGTTGGAAGATGGCTTGCAAATCACTACTTAACACTTAACTCATCAAAAACTAAATACATTACATTTGGTATTAAAAAATCTTCGCTTTCACTAGAACAAAATTATAAAAAGCTTATAGTCCATAAATGTGCTCCTCAATCTTTTTCATCGTGTGACTGCAGCCAAATCGATGGAACACAAAGTATAAGATACTTAGGTGTGATTATAGATCACAAACTTAACTTTGCTGAGCACATAAATGAATTTACTAACAAAATCCGTCATCTTACTTATATATTTAAACGTCTTCGTTATGTAGCCGATAATAGTTTGCTAAGATATGTGTATACGAGTCTCTGCCAATCTATAATAACATATGGTATCATCGCATGGGGTGGTGCACCAGAGGGTCTCATGATGAATATTGAAAGGGCGCAAAGGCTAATACTGAAAATTTCATTTTTCAAACCAATGTTAACTCCCACAAAAGAACCGTATGAGTTCTGTGATGTCCTTACAGTTCGGAAACTTTTTGTGCTTTCTTCCATCATGTGTACACATAAAAATACTCCTTATGACCAGCACAATCCTGTACTCTCTGAAAGAAGGCATTATCGAGTTTGTCTTGTCCCATCAACTAATACTTACTTTGCACGAAGATTTTCCTCTTTTAAATAGGTAGAAAACTTTATAATATAGTAAATAAGAGATATAATATATATCCTTTATCTTGTAACAAAGTTAAATACATATTAGTTAAGTGGCTAAAGTCGTTAAATTATGACGAGACCGAAAGTCTCCTGGAAAGAATGGAGTAGGACTATTAGTTGTTATATTTAACTATATTATTCCCTGCTATCTTTGCACCCTAGCAGTACTGTAAGCTGTAACTGATCCCAAGACTTCTGGCGTTGGGCTAGGGTGTTGTAACTATTAATTAAGTACATCATTAATTTTTGTCACATTTTTTATATTAGGCACAATCAGTGCACCCTAGCAGTATTTCAACTGATCCCAAGACAATAGTCGTAGGGCTAGGGTGTTGCAGCCATAAATAAAAATAATTTTTACGTATCATCTTAATACACACTTTCTTAGCAATATAATAATCACAGACACAAATACACACCCACACACACACACACACACACACACACACACACACACAAACACACACACACACACACACTCACACACACACTCACACTCACACACGTGTAAAATACTCTCACTAACCTTGACTTACCTCTAAAATATGATGTTAAGCACTTAATGTTTTGAGGGTGACCCCTTAACACAGGGCAACCTAGTTAGGGCACCAGTCTCCTGCGATTATTTGTTACATCTTGATAATAATTGTACTACTTCCTTTTGTATTGTGGGAGAAGTTAATAAAGATTTTTGATTTTTGACTCTTTAAATATTTAAGAACGTCGGAGCTGGTTTGATTTTGCCGAAATAAGCGGAGCATTTAGGATTACGACTCTAAGGACAACGTTTGCAGAACATTGTTAATATAAGCAAATAATCTGGTTTCTTAGAAAACTTATATTATAGTTAACTAACAATGAATTAATTCGAATTTCGATCTGTCACAAAAGTTGTATCCTCAAAAATAATATATTTTAATAAGTTCAAGAATTATTTCTTGTGTTTTGTCGGGAATGTGAAAGAGTTTTTTTTTTTTTGTATTCTTCTCATAAAACTGTGTTAACTGGGTTTATAATGTGTAATATTGGTAGAATATGAATCGTTCGATATTTGTTATCATGCACATTATATTGTGTTGGCAAGTAATAGAACTTCCAGAAACGTACCATTTTGTGTTCCCTACAAAACTCCTTCGAAAGTTTCAGTAAAGCGTCTGCCACTTTCAACTGAATCCATCGGCTTGACTCCTTGAATGCATTGACTTTTACTTGGACTTTGACTAGACTTTTTCAAGAACATTGTTTCCTTGCCTGGATATACTTGACTTAACACTAGTCTTGATTATAATATAGCCGAATTACCATAGTAAGAAAAAAATATTTATGTATTTTTATCTTGCTGGATATATAAGCAAAGATGATATTGTCACTCGGTATATAGAATCATCATATTATTTTATGATTCTTCCTTATTAACATTTCCTCTTTATCACAATATAATCTAGTAATAAATGAAAATATTCACTGAAATAAACAGAGCTCTGTGAACATTTGGCATCATAATCATTTATTACCCAACAAAATCCCGATTGCGCGCCCACTTTGTATTCGTAATCCTTACTATTCCCGACACGCACATCCCTTATTTAGCCGGATTATACATAAAGCTGACTCGCTCCAATTTATTGAAATAGAAAGGGTTGAAACCTTTTTTCTGACTTTGGCTTACAGAGGAATAATACTAAGTTTTTGAATACATATTTTACTTTATGGAAATGTTTGGGTATAAAATATAAGCTTTAGTCTTTACCCACAGAAATGATGTAATGCCTAGATATAATATAACAACAATTAAAATTATGTAAGTTAAAATAATGTAAAAATCTAAACGGTTTTAAAGTAGTAATAACGCAAATTATTTAGTAGCTTTTCTATTTCAGCAAAAAATACATAAACTTTTTACCATATTAATTAAGGGAAAAGACCTAATGCTAGACACTGAACTAATAGATGACACTCATGACAAAAATACCATAAAAATAAGAATTACTCTAATTATTTCTCACCACTGTAAATTTTATAAGCTTCTCAAGCTATCTGTTGAATTGAAAAAATATATTAGAGACGCCTTCGGGAACAAAATTTTAAAATGGGATCAGTTTTCGTAAATAATGTGACCGCGTCAACACGCGCTCGGCAATTTCTTAGCAAATAGGTTAAGGAAGGCGAAATTTTGCACGTAAGTTTTGAATACATTTATTTGATTTTTTGTAATTTCTATTGATTTCATTGGATTAATGGTCATGTTGTATACACTAATTAATATTTATTTAAGATTTTTCATCCATTTTCCCTAACAATATAAAGGGTGTCTACTATTAGTTCTTGCAAATGTAAAAAACCTAATAGATGACATGGATCTCATCTTTGAGTTTTGCAATACATACTAAAGTTATTTTGTACTTTATTCTACTGCAAAAATCATCACTATTCTCTGAAAATATAATTCTATTAACAATCTAAGAACTTAGAACTACTGCACCTCCTAAAAATGGACATGGTGTCTAATATTAGACCTTGTACTGGTCTAAAAATCGATTGCTTTAGTTTTTTAGCAGTAAAAAGAAGAAAAAGGAGAGCTGAGAAAAGAAAGAAGAAAAAAGAAGAGGTAAAAGAAGCATGGAGACTAAAGACTGAAAATAAATTTGCTAGGAAAAAAATATGAAAAATAAAAATAAAAGGAACTTAGATAGTTTTAGCATGGAAGAAGAATAAATAGAATCTGTAGCGCTAGCACGGCGACCAGCGGAAATGCGAAAGTATGGACAAACTGTGGAAATAAACCTAAGGTGCCGTTCCGATCTTTTTTCGTGCCGAAAAATTCAATTAAAATGGCATTTTATGACAGACTATAGTTACAAACTGTGGAGATAAACTTAAGGTGCCGTTCCGATCTTTTTTAGTTCGTTTTTTTAGTTTTTTAGTTTACAAAAAGACCAATAATATATTTTTAATTGATTTGTCAGAGAAGAATTATAATAGTTTTATTTTGTAAGAGTTACTGAAGACATGGAAGAAGTTATCAATCCTTTATTTTCATAAATATATATTTTATAACATTCAAATGTTTCATGTTTCCTTAAAGTGTCTGCCATTAGGTCTTTTCCCTTAAATAGGAAATAAAAATAAATAGTAAGTACTTATGTTTTTTTGCATCGTTGAATCAAGAAAGAATAAAATTAAAGAATGGCTATTTTTTACCCGACTGCCAGGAAAGGTTTTTAAAACTCAAACTCAAACTCAAAATTTTTTATTTAGAATAAATTTTTGCAAACATTTTCTGAAAGTCTACATGATGCCTACCACCGGTTCGGGAACTATATTTTAGCGCGTATTTTGTATGTATGTAATATTTTTTATTTCATTACTCTCTTTTCTTCAAATATTTTGAGACATAGTGCAAAGGCACAGTTTAAAAACTGATGGAACAAGAACTTTGTCGATACTGTATCACATATTTTTAGCGTGAACATGCGTCAGGATAATAATTTCGTATAGTAACCCGTCCCAAAACGGGACCCCAAAGAGGTCAATGCCATACCGAAATTTATTTTTAGCTGTATCCAAGCCTTGCTAATTAAATATTTCGTAGGTATAAAATCCTTTACAATTCCTTACTTACACTGTCCACATAATATATTTTTTCACCTTTTTTCCACTTAATCATTATTCATTCGTAACTACAACAAAATTTTTCAAAATGTTGTTGTTTGTTGTTGTTCATCCATACTAATATTATAAATGCGAAAGTGTGTCTGTCTGTCTGTCTGTCTGTTACATCTTCACGCTCAAACCACTGAACCGATTTAGCTGAAATTTGGCATGAAGATACTTTGAATCCCGGGAAAGGACATAAGATAATTTATGTCCCGGAAAAATGTACGGTTCCCGCGCGATAAACGAGTTTTGGCGCAACGAAGTTGCGGGCGTCATCTAGTTTAATATAATGGTTACCATCAAACTCCTAAGTCCTAACGTTTTAATAATATAGTGTGTAATGTGTATCAAGTGGTCTTTTAGGGTCCTCAATATTTTAAGAGAAATAATATGATTGCACCTATGTTTTGAGATGATGTCACCTAAAGCTAATTTAACATCAACTACGCGAAATAATATCAAAGCAGACCTCTACGATTACGCGAGCTATTAAAGAACGATTATTTATGTAGTAAAAAATTCATGCTGTCGCCATAAGACTTACAAATTCAGCCTTTAGACTAACCTTAGCTGAGCTATAGAGAAATATTTTTTAAAATTCGCTTACGTACTTGTGACTAGATAATATGACTACGGAACCCTAGACTATGTGTAAAGCTTGGCCGGTTATTTATATAGGCGTTCCCATAGTAAACAAATAAAAGTATGTCTAACTGCCAGCCGCATTACGACTGTTATCAGCCCTTTGAGACACACGCAGGGCAGGACACGCAAGTACAAATGTTAATTACTCTATGTTTACTTGCCCATAAAACATGTAAAGTACATGCCCATAACATAATTCTTTCATACTGCTACTGCGACATCGTAAAGGAGGTTGGCAAGTCCACATATATTTACTGCCCCAACACACCCATACACGTTGAATGATAAAATAATTTGGATTAAATAAGAGAACATTTTAATTTCTGTTTATTTGTCCATAAAATATAAGTGCCTATAATAATTATTTATTCATGCTAGATGTTACTGCGACAAAAGAAGGGTGGAAAGATGGTGCCTATTACACGTAGCATTTGGTGACAAACCACAAGGCGTGCACATGTACACTAGATAAGACGGCAAACTCTACAATATTTCTCTCTTACCATCAAAACGAAACCGTGAAAACTTGTTCGTTGATAAACTTTTATTCGCCGACGATGCCGCTTTTATTGCCATATCACCTCACGAACTCCAAGCTATTATGGATCAATTTTCTCGTGCGTGTAGGCTCTTCTCCATGAGCATCAACGCCATAAAAACTGTACTACTTACACAGGGGTCATTAGAAAAACCAGTTATATCATTAGACGGATCCCCTTTAGAAGTTGTTGACAAGTTTTGCTACCTTGGTTCGACGGTCACGAGCAATCTTTCACTTGATGCAGAAATTGAGATACGCATTGGTAAAGCAGCGACCTTGTTTGGAAAGCTTCGTGCAAGAGTATGGGACAATAATAACCTCACGGTCCGAACGAAAATATTAGTATATCAGGCCTGTATTCTCAGTGTACTCTTGTACGGAGCTGAAACATGGACTACGTGTGCAAAACAGGAGCGACGACTTAACACATTTCACATGCGTTGCGTACGTGGCATTCTTGGAATTAAGTGGGAGGATAGAGTCACGAATGAGGACGTCCTTGCTAAGGCACAGTTAGCAAGTGTAGCGGCTATACTCAAACAGCGAAGATTGCGTTGGCTTGGACATGTGCATCGCATGCCGACTTACAGGCTGCCGAGACGGGTCATGTTGGGGGTGGTAGCGGATGCAAAGAGGGGAATTGGGCGTCCGAAACTGCGATTCAAAGACTGTATTAAACGTGACCTTGCCTCCTTCAACATCAAGCAGAATGCGTGGGACGAGCTCGCCGAAGACAGAAACCGGTGGAGACAAAGTATAGCTCTGGGAGTCCGTTACCATGATCGAAAATGGTTCGACAGGTTGGCTGAAAGGCGTGTCAAAGCTAGCTCTATCAATAATTCACAACTTCATCCATTAAACAATGCTCTCTTGTGCACAAATTGCGAACGATCTTGTCGATCGAGAATTGGACTCTAAAGTCATCAAAATAAGTGTCTGAAACAGAAGCTTGCAGTCTGCACCCATATGACCCCTACCTAAATCATCAGTAATTGATGAAGAGGCCAATGATGATGATGATGATGAGTTACTAGCTGTTGTTCGCGACTTCGCCCGCGTTAACATAGTATAATAACAAAGATGGATAGTTTTCCCCTTTTTGTGGTTCCTTATTACAAAGGGTAAAAACGGGACCCTATTTAAGAGCAAACGTCAATAAACTTTCATGTTTCTAACTCAAGAAATGACGGACTTTCATTGAAACTTTCTACCCCAATTTCACCCCCTTGGGGGTAGAATTACCAGAAACGCTTGAATATGTATTCATTCATTTTTAATCAGAAGCACAAAAATAAAGTTTCATGTTTCTAACTCAAGAAATGACGGACTTTCATTCAAACTTTCAATCCCAATTTCACGCCCTTGGGGGTAGATTTTCCAAAAACGCTTAAACACGTATCCAATCATTTTTTAATCAGTAGCCCAAACATAAAATTTCATGTTTCTAACTCAAGAAATAACGGACTTTCATTCAAACTTTCAACCCCAATTTCACCCCCTTAGGGGTAGAATTTCCAAAAATGCTTAAATACGTATCCATTCATTTTTAATCAGTAACCCAAAAATAAAGTTTTATGTTTCTAACTCATGAAATGACGGACTTTCATTCAAACTTTCAACCCCTATTTCACCCCCTTCGGGGTTAAATTTTCAAAATTCCTTCCTTAGTGGGTGTCTACTTAATAAAACAACCCTACTCACCAAATTTCGTGGCTGTAACTTTAACAGTTTTTGCTCAGCGATGATGAATCAGTCAGTCAGTCAGTCAGGAAGTAAGAATATATTCCGTGATTCATAACTTTCAATTCCAACTGCTATAATTATATTATGAATCTTCATAATCTTCATACAATATATTAATGAATTCACTTATTAGCAAGGTCATGTTGCTGTTTAATTTCAAACACTTAAACATAATTAATTCCCAATACGCGAAATGTACATTAAAATAATAAAAATTATTTCATTATATTTTTAACATGTAAATGTTTCTATTGCATGAAGCAGTATAAAATTTTAGTATAAGTAGGTACTAAGTGAAAATGCAGCTCTGAACAATACGATGCTGCATACAAAGCTACTTCAAAAAGGTATACTTAACACTAAATTACTATTATATTATTACTAGCTGTCCCGGCAAACGTTGCTTTGCCATAATATTATAAAGTATTTCGCCCGTATTATTTTATTGAAGTGACTAAATAAGTATGTCGCCATGGCAACGTCGATCGCTATCTCGTCGCACAAACAATGGTCGCCGTCAGTCTCAGGTTATAATAATTTACTATTATTTATTCAATCAATATATAAAGTACCCAGTAGCCGATTCTCAGACCTACTGAATATGCATATAAAATTTGGTAAAACTCAGTAAAGCCGTTTCGGAGGAGTTAGCTGACTAACATTGTGACACGTGAATTTTATATTTAAGATAAATAGATGTTACCTGAAGTTTAGTTCGCGTAGAAATTCGCTTAATTCGAGATAAATACCGCTACAAATATTTTGCTGAAATATTGTAATTCTCAATAAATGTTGTTAGGTATATGGTAAATTTCACATCAATCGTTTCTATTGCGTACCTTTTTAACATTTTGTTAATAAATAATAGTACTCTTTTACTTGTAGTAAAATGCACCATAATATCTTAAAATCAAAAACTTTTAATAAAAGTACCAAGTATCAAAACTTTTCAGAAAATATTCTCACAACAATACCTCACATCTTCAAGTAGTATGTCAAGGCTGGTCGGTCGCATTATAATAGATACTTTTGTGAAGCCGCGCCGTCCTACTGATAGTGCATTATACAAATGAGAATGAGAAATTTATAGTCCAATGCTCAAAGAACTTCCCTCGCTTATATTTAGCTTAATTTTCATGCAAAATATTATTTATTGTAGGTAAATTATTATTATATAAAGTACTGTATGATTTAATTATACGGATGGTAAACATCGTTGCAGTCTCGTCGCCAAAAAAAAAGTATCAATTAATCCTTCGATCGGAGATTCTTGGAAATGCTATTGTACTTATTCTATTGTTGTCGCGATCACCGGTGCTTGTATGGGGCTTGAAGGGTAAAAAAAAATGTAGACTTTAGAGGTATTAGAAGCTTCTTAATATGACCCAAAATATGAGGCCAGTAACAAAACTTCATAATACGAGTACATAATGATTATATTATTTACCCGACTATTTTCTTGGTTCGGACTTCGGACGCAACGACAGAAAAATTGCAGTATGTCAACTAGTTTCGCAGAACATAACTAGACGAGTCAATTCCTATACAACACAAAAAGATTTGAAAATCGGACTACAAACGGCTAAGTAATCGTTGAACATACATAAAAAAAAGATACATACAGCCGAACGTATTACCTCCTCCTTTTTGGAAGTCGGTCAAAAATGTAAGAAATATCCATCCAACCGTGTATAGTCTCAAACTTTCACTTTAAAAATTACAGTACAGTATACAATATATATTTTTAACTTCTGTTAAATATAATAATATCATTAGTCATAACAAAGATGCTACATAACAATGGTTAATGATAATGAAAACTACTAAAGTTGAAAAAGGCAAAAGGTAACAAACGTTAAATTATCATGTATTTACTTGTATACATTTAAATAATTTATATGAAGCTGCTATAAGCGAAGTTGCATTGAAATTAAATCCGTTTTCACCCCCCACGGGGTCAAAACATTTTAAAACTTAAAAAGCTTTCTCTAGTTTGTTCGCAAAGTTTTTGAATAATATTTCTTTGTTACTTTTCGGTCTCATGGGTATATAATAAATATAAAAATAATAATTAGTCCCTTGTCTTCCATAAAGAGGTTATTTTTAAATAACTTAAAAAAAAAGAATAATATTTCTGGAGCTGCCCAGTTTTTGTTTATTATTATCTAAGTGTATGTAATATTATGTATGTTTATGTTCGCATATCTCCGGAACTACAGGTCCGATATTTTAACGAATTCTTTTTTGATGTACTAGGTTTTGCTTAACTTAGGGAATATTACAAGTTTCATCAAAATCGGTTTAGTAGTTTTTGAGATTTGTCTCAATATTTTGAAGTCACTTTTTTGTTAAATATATAATATCATTTTGATATTTCGTTGCCCGAAAAAGTCTAAATAGTGTTATTTGTGAAAATAAACTTGGTTTAACCCTCCGTGTACGAGGTGGGGTATGACATACCCCAGCGCTAAAAAAATTGATAGCATTTTTAAACGAAAAAAGTATGCGAGTTAGTTTCCTCAATAGCCGCAAATAAGACGTTGCTGCTTTAATTTCTACCAAATATTCAGTCCTATGTCTATCACCAATTCTGCTACATGTGCTTAAAGTGCGTCTGGGTATCACATACCCCACCTAGTACAGCACGTAGCTAAAAAAGTAAGTGTAACTTCTTTTGTTTTTTTTATTTATATGTTTAATTTGGTATTTAACTTGATGAAATATTATTTTCTGGTAAAAGTTTAGCTAAAAATGTGTCGGTTATCGAAATAAAAATATTTTACGAGCACTGACTGAAGAAGATGATGATTGTGACACTGAGCTAATGAATTCCGAACAAGAATCGGCTGGTAATGGAGATCTAATCAGTGATACCGGATATGGCCTATACTAATATATAGGAATACTGGGCACATTTGCAAAAAATATAATATGCCCATTATTATGTATTTTCCATACTAATTTTTGTGTCTAAATAACTGTCAATATTACGAAAACTTTAAGTGACCAAGATCTATTTTATATTGTTTATTTTAAATTAATATTATAAATAGGTTAAAACTATATATACTATAGTCTTAGAAATTGAGAAGAATTTGATTGTAATAGGTGCCATTTGATTTTTGTACTGAAGAAAAGATTTCACAGTTTATAATTTGAAGAAAAAATCATGTTTTTGTACTTTTGCTTATAAAATGTATTTTATAATGTAAAATTGAATTTATCTCACTTTAACCAATTCATTATTAGATATTTAAATATATTACTTATTATTTTACAATCACAAGGATCATTTTTTCAGATTTAACTGCCTTTTATTGTTGGGGTACGTCATACCCCACCTAGTACAGCATGGTGAGATTAGTCACCTAGTACACGGAGGGTTAAAGGAACTTGGTGTCCGTTCGATTGATTCGTTCGGTTTTCCGCTACAAGACCAAGTTCACCGCAACAAATGGAGAAGCATTTTGTGGCAGCCGAAACCCATTTAATATGAAACTATTCGATAGAATCAAACCTATGCATGAATAGGAACTAAAATATTGATTTTAGTTCCTATTCGTGAATAGGTAGTCTAGATTTCAAACATTATAGATTGAAAATATTAAACGCAAAATGTTTAATCAATAAAATAGTTTGTGTTGTATAGAATTCATTCTAAATAATATTATAATATTCTTGGAAGCTTATGAGAATAATTTACTAAGTTTTTTTTATAAAAGCTCCGATGCATAGTACTATTAGGTGACATGACTAACTGCCGCTCTCAAATACATTTAATCTTACAGTCACTTTAATGAACAGTTTGATAGAAAATATATTAAACATGTTCATTAAATTAAAGTTAAGCAATCGTTAATTGTCCTGAGAAGCAACTAGGATCGAAAACCTAATTTACAAAGTTAAATAGTGCAGCCAGTAGGACCATAGCTATCCTACCGACTGCACCAATATAGGCTGCCTTCACACTAGCGTTTGTCCAGCGTAGGCGTTCGATGAACGTATGCGCAGCGCAGACGCCCGCGCCGCGACAACGCGGCGCGAGCGTCGTAGCTTTTCCTCTGCAGAACTAATTAAACGCTGCGCTAGCGCGGCGCAGACGTTACACAATTTCTTCAGGAACAATCAGTACGCGGCGCTACCTACGTGGTACCTACTGATTGTTCCAGTAGAGAAGCGGCGACAACGCAACGCACACGCCGCGCTGTCGCGGCGTCTGCGCTGCGCATACGTTCATCGAACGCCTACGCTGGACAAACGCTAGTGTGAAGGCAGCCTAAGCCCAAGAAGCCATTTTCAAGTAGTACTCACCCAGGGTGCGGAAGACAATTGGCCTGCTTCTATACTTGTGGCCGCCCCACAGCGCGGCGACGGTCACCTGGTACTGAGTGTCAGCCTCCAGCCCGCTGAGGATCACAGCGTCGGAGTTGCCCGCCACCTCCAGGACCACTCTGTAACTGTTCGCGATGAGTCAATTTCGTTGTTTTGTACCAGCAAGCGGGAGGGGGATGGGAAGAGAAGAAAGATGAATTGAGATAAAAAGCTCAATTTACACCTCCGCGGAATGGAATGGAAGCGACTTTTTGCAACGAAACTGTACATAGCACAATGAACTTTATATTAACAGTATAATACACAATACGTGCCAAAAAATTGGACGCGCGTCTTCCGCAGAATTCTTGAGGCGAAATTGACGCTTCCATTCCGATCCATTCTGCGGTCGTGTAAATTGAGCTTAAGGTAGACACTAGAATCTGGATAGTGAAATGACATTTCAGAGCTCTGATGTGATTGGGTGCGATGTTGTGTGATGATAATATTTTTACATAATTAGAATAGTGAATGAATTAATAGAAGAAAGAAACCATATATGAGTTGAAATAAGTAATTAATCAAGTATAGAGATGATTCCCAAAGTAAATAAAATAATTATGTTAAAGACTATAATTCGTATACATTTCAAATATAGCTCGTTTCCGGCGGAAATTATGGGAGCTGTCACTTTCCATCAGGCAACATCGGGCCATTTGCCTAAAACATTTCCCGTTTCGTTAACGAAACAAAGGAATCGCTAAAACAATAAATCAGTGAAAATAATGGTTATGTTGTTTTTTTTTTTCGGTAAAGGACGACTCCTTTGTCATAATAATTATACATATTATTATGACAAAGGAGTCATCTTGCGTGGTAACGTTTTCGGTCACACCGCACACGAAATTGAATGAAAAGTGTAATACAGGTCTATTTAGATTTTAGGCATTCAAACACTTTTGGGATACCTTCAATCGTACCTAAAAGGGTCAATTCAGACCGCAACGCGACGCGTAGATGCATTCTAAGTTTGTATGGATATTTTGACAGACTTCAATTGCGTGAGACGTTGTGCAAGTCTGTCAATTCAATGTCTGAATTAACCCTATTATAGTGTGTATATTGTGTAATGAAAAAGCTGTCTACTCTGGAAAAAGTGTGGTTTTCTGTCTAAGTATTCGTATTTATATACTTATGTGTCTGTAACTTGTTCACGATTTTATCGCCTAATTGATTTGATGGTATGATAGTAATTTTGACCAAGCCACTTTTGGGAGAGGTTATAGAATAGTTTTTATCCCAAAGATATTCTACATATACAGATCTGTTACGTTCATACTATTTTCCGGCTTAAATCTCTTCCGAACAATTTTCAAATTCAAAATTGCAAACATTGACAAATTTGACAGATAAGTGAAACCAAAGATACGAAATGCCATTTATATAAAAGAGACAGTTCTATTTTTAAACGTCGAACTGCAAAGTTTCTTGTGCGTAGAGAGTAATGATAAGACTAAGTAAAAGACGACCCAATTGGGCCGTTTTTTAATCTTCACAACGCGCGCGGTAGTAACATATCTGCTTTGAGTTTTCATATAATATCATTGTTTTATCCCATGAAAATCGTCAGTTTGCACATGACACGCGAATTAAGGTGCAGCGAATTTGCGGGCAACTTGAAAATGATAGCACAAATAAAAAAATATAACGAATCATATTTGCGGCAAAACAGATTCGCAGTAATCACGCGTCCATGCAAATCTTGCCACAAGTCTGACAATCGAATTACGCGTAATTGACTTGACGTGCTAATTACATTCGCCAGGTGTTTGACATTGACATGACAATATGTTTGATTGGATTATGTGGAGTTTCCGGTAATTATTACACGGATATACAAAACTGTCGACAGTTTCAAGAATAAGTGATGTTACAAATATAATTTTTACCGACTTCAAAACAGGAGCAGGTTTCCCAATTCGACCGTATATCAGTGGCGAAGCCTCCATAGAACACGATTCCTACCGGCTTACCTTGGCCAATTTTAATATATACATTTTTTATTATTAATAATTATAGCTTACCCCGCTTCCTACAATTTCATAAAAATAATTCGCCATGTATTTAAAATCACGCAAACGCACACATACCCGTTTTTACGATCGCACTCAGAACGCGTACGTACTGCCGGGGAACTCGCACAAAACATCGGGAATCCAAACATTTGAAATGTATGAAATTCACGCACACATACACATTACTACTACATGCAAACGACTCGTCGATATTGTCGAACAACAAGCCGATCCCACATAGCCTACCTAGTCTTTATTTGTCATGTGTTAAGGTTTAGTTTCGCATGTTCCGCTTTAAAAGATTTCGTCCAATCACAACAGAGCTAATTGCACCGGCCGACCGGCGCGTGCTGTCATTTTAATTCACATAAACAATTATATTACGCGCTAATTTGCACTCATTTTGTACTGTTATTATTGTAATATGCAAAATTTTGTTTATTAAGTTAGTGGGCTAGCTTGATTGTAATATTATATAGTTTAAAAGAATCGAAAGTAGTGAAATTTTACTTGCCAAGTGTTGTGTTGTGTTTTTGTTTGTTACATCGTAAAGGTTGGTTTGTTTTACTTACTTTGTAATTTGTCGTGACACGGTTAGGTGAGAAATGGCAGCATTAGTACAAATTGACTGTTGTCTTACGGATTACCTATTATATTTTATAATAATATTAAATAACGACGACAGACGACAAATAACAAAATTAAACATTTAGGTACGTATTTCTGCTGATATTTCTTTGCTACTAGCTTTTGCCCGCGATTTCGTCTGCGTGGACTTCAGACAGGTAGCCTATGTTCCTTTCCATGTTTGACATGGGATGCATGCAAAATTTCATCTAAATCCAGTTTTTGCATGATTGAGTAACAAACATCTACACTGGCAAGTCAGGATTCACTTATTTTTGGTGTGTGATTGTGAGTGACGTGTGCTTAAAACGGCTTTTTTTAAAGCCACTTTTATCATACTCGACATGCACTGTTCATATAATACCAGTGATGTCATGTATGGTGAAGGTGGTGAATACTAACAACACTAACACTGCATGCAACGCACACAATGCAAGCAAAGCACCCTAGTAGTTATGGAAAAGGTAAACTAACACACTTAATACAGGTATGTAATTTATTGCACGTTTTTTTTACAAGAATTGAAATTTTGCTTATTCACGAGTTAGCCGTTTTTTGGTCCGGCTTTACCTTTATTTTTTTTCACCCCACGCCACTGCCGTATATAATATATAATTATATAAATATATATTACTTTTTATGTTTGTTCCCAGATAACTTCTCCGTTTGTGTGACATACAAACGGCGAAGTTATCCGGTTCATATTATGTACATATTTTAATATCACAGATAATATAAGTTATACCAAAATTAAGGTCTTGGGAGGCGCCAAAATTACTATTGTTAAAATATTATTATTATATTAAAAGACTAACGATAATTATAAAATATTATACATTTATAATAATTTTGTTTTTTACATACATGAAAACAAAATATTATGTTTACCATGAACAGAATTCAATTTCAGCCGTTCACTGTTCCTTTGTCCATAAATTGGTTTAGAAACTTGTTTTTCAACTACAGAACGCACTCCGCTGAATAAAAACCTTTTTCAGGTATCGACAAAACTTTTTTTAAACTGTTGTATACAAAAAAAAAACAAATACAACAATTTTTGCGAGAAAATAGTCCAAAAAAACCTATGCAATATTTTATGTACAATATTATTATGCTAAATCTGCCGGGGCTAGTCGGGTGATTTTCAAAGAAAAGATACTATTTTTGAAAGGAAGAAATAATCATTTAACAATTTTATAATTATTGTTGTGTTTTTCACTTATAATTATTTTCTACTCGTAAGTCTGTAGTACAAAAGATTATTGAAATCTTCTCAATTATCGCAGTTTTTAACTTTTGATAATTACAATGTAGGCAGATGAGAATATTTTCTAACAAAATGCCAGGTTAACATTATTAGGGTTAAAACTTTTATTCATTCTGAAAACAGTTTTCTAAAAGTCGAAAATTTATATGCCCGAAGCAGTCTGACAAAGTTACAGAATTATGAATAGCTCAAAGCGTTTTACCGACAACAAAAACATTTCAATTTAATATCACACAGTTCGAATCTATTTCTTTAAGTTTTATTGGATTTCGTTCTAAGAAAATATTTTTATGACTGTTGAGTTTTTATAACTCTCTTGGGACTAATTTTAAGGTCCATCTTCGATAGATCCCGAAATGTAAGATCTTAGATCCAAGCGCTACAGAATAAGTTAGAAAAGCCGGATTTTTTGTAGTTATAATGTTTGGCTTTTGGCAATCTGACTGGGCTTGAAACTCGACCTATTACGTGCGCGATCTGCCTATAATAAATATATTTCTAAGTGATTGCGAAGCTTTTATCGCGATCTTTGAGCGCGACGACCGAATCAAGAAATTCCGTAACGAATCTACGACGAGCGTCGTAAAAACTACGTCACGACATCGTAACGTGCCACGGTACACGGCACGATGTCGCGTCGTAGAAAACTACGACACGACATCGTACGACCCGGCCCTAACGTCGTTTTAGTTTGGCAGACTTCGGCACGGTGTGTGCGTGCGACTATACATAATATGGGAATTATAATAATTGCATTGCATAAGTTGATAAAAAATGTTATGCAATAGCTTTACCGCGGCAGTTCCCGAGTGCCACATGTAATTTATTTTAATAATATTATGTAGCTATTTAACGGTGCTAATTCTTTCACATCAAGATGGTATTTATTGTGTTAAAAAAAATATATATAAAAAAACACCTACATAAATTAAGTATATTTACTTAAGGGCCTTCAATACGGAGAATCCGTAATTTACCGTATTTAGAGCCTTATAAACTCATAATTTGAAAGCTACAGAGTTATAATAAAAATACAGCAATAATCTTCAGTATCTCAACAATCCTTTTCACGTTTTAAATTTTCTATTTTCGTTTATTATACTCATGATATCAGCTTCCAAAGTAAAACCAATTTATTAAAATTCAAGCATACATTCAGCATCTCCTTAGTATTTACAAATTACTTTTATTTGAATTGATAAGTTAAAAAAAAAGGTTTTGGTGCGATCTCGGCAACGCGGCATATGGCCAAGGTCGTTTGCTCGGGGAACGGCCTTAAACCTAACTTTATCAAAATATTCTAGAATCTAGATAATGCAAAGGTATTCCTAAAGAGAAACTAACAGGCACAAGATAGCTAAACATAAGAGATGATCAAAACTTTGTACCCGCCTAAGGCTTGAAATATCTGGTAAAGACAATCTAGTTTAAGTTTAATCATCTGTTCCTCAATTGAAGGATCTCAGAGTTTATTTACAATACGTACGTTGTTAATCTGATACTAACGACATAATATATAACAGTAGAATAACTCAGTTGAGTCCTTGAAATATATTATTATCATTAGGGTGAAGACAAACGAGCGTAATTTTGTGAGTCGTAAGTCACAGAATTTCGGTCGCGTAAATTATTTTTCATACAAATCATGACTCACCAATTTACGCTCGTGTGAATCAAACAGGACTTTTGTATGAAACTGAATGCAGCAGAATTTCTGCCAGCCGAAATTCTGCGACTATCACAACTCACAAATTACGCTGGTTTGGCTTTACCCTTTTGTTCAAACCACACAATATTAACATGATATGATACAACTCATACAAGATACAACATCGTTTCGCTTTCAATATTTCATTATTACCTGAATTCACGCTTCTGTGTATGTGTGAATTTTAGACATTCAATCCATACTTACATTAAAAATACGAAAGTGTGTCTGTCTGCCCGTCTATCTGTCTCTTACCTCTTCACGCTTAAACCACTGAACCGATATTGCTGAAATCGAACGGTTCCCGCGCGATAAACGAATTTCTGCGAAACAGAGTTGTGGACGTCTTCTATACTGTACTCGACGAAACATGGCGGTAGCGGTCATTGACTCCCTGTCAAAAACTTGACATTTTCTATACAAAGCTGCGATTGACAACATCTGACACTTCATTTTCAATCGCGGTTTATATAGAAAATGACTAGTTTTTGACAGGGAGCCAATGACCGCTACTGCCATGTTACGCCGAGTACTGTATAGTAAGAAAATGATCTACTGTATATATTTGTACTGTACACAGACTTTACTTAAATGTGTCTAGAAACTTGTTGGGTGCTACAAACTTTGTATTTTACGATGTATATTTTACTGTTGTAATGTAGAACAATAAATACGTCTCTCACCTACGAATACGAGTAGATATTATGATAACTGTTTTGATCTTTTAAGCTTTAAAATATAAAGTGGTTTAACATAGGGATTAAAGATAATTCTTGAAAGTATGTTACTTATACGTAATACTTTCTTTACTTATAAGTTATAACTCTAGTTCTTACGATTTTCTGTACTTCAAAAATATTTTTTTAGTAAAACGACGCTTAATTCTGTCATTTTAATATTCGACTTTGGTTACCAAAAATGTGATCATTATAATAATATAATCTACCTGGGTAGAAAAAAATTTTATATGTTTAAAATAAAGTTCTAAATATTTTCTTTCATAACCATCAATTCATTTTAGATTTTTACAAAACCTACGTAGCATTCTAACCTATAGTCAGTTAGTGTCGCTAAAACTCGAGAACGACTGAACCGATTTGGCTATCTTGAAATATTCGTGGAAGTCCAGGGAAGGTTTATATTAGGAAGGAAGTGATACGAAGTTCACTGGGTCAACTTCATTGTCAATCGCGGCTTCGTATAGAAAATGAGAAGATTTTGATAGGGAGCGATGACCGCTACCGCCATGTTTCGCCGAGTACAGTATAATTACCTACTATTTATTTTATATGTCACTATTTATTTCATCTTTGGAATTTAATCTCTTCCAATGACTTCGTTCGACATGTGGATCGAGCAAAGTCAAATGCACTTTTAGCCACTCGCATCTATCTTCACTGGTTCAGCAGTAAAGATCAAAATAAAAATAAAATTTACGGCTCGTTTGCCACTTGCCAACCCGTGTGAACAAGCTGTGGAAAGCTTTGGCTTAATGACTGTACCTTTTTGCCTCATGTTTGAATTTTGAATTTTGAATATTGTGCTACAAGATTTTCAAAGCGAAATTTTCGCTGAAGTATAAATACTTAGTATAACAGGTTCCCTAGGAAGTTTTTTTGGAAGGTTAAAAAATTATATTAAACCGCATACGTAATAGAAAATTACTAAGAGCGCTTTTCCTGTCATGCGTGTCATCGCCCGCGCATGGTTCTGCGGCCATGAAAGTTGCCATCTTCTGTGTCAAAGTTCTGCCAGACAGACACCTGAGACATTTCTTATTTTCCTGTCCTGGCCTAGGTGCGTAATGTACTATTACTCTTTTCACACTCAATTTTCTTCTTCACCACTGTTTCAACTATCAATGACTATATTTTCAAGCTTATATTACGTCTGTAAGCTGTAAGTTTTCCATAAAAGCAAACATTCCGGATATTGGTTTTTCAATCCAACAGAAAGCTATGTTCAAAGTGAGTGGCAAAATGCAGTTAGCAATGCTCAAAGTTTTTCCAATCAAACTGTCGCTACGCTCGAGAGTATTCGATGTTAATCGAATACTGTTCGCTCTCTTGTTATTATAATATTATTTTGAGTCCATACTAATATTACTAGCTAATTACATTTAAAATATAAAATGACATTTTATGAAAATGATTCCTAGCTAGATCGATTTATCGCCCCCGAAACCCCCTATATACTAAATTTCATGAAAATCGTTGGAGCCGATTCCGAGATTCCAATTATATATTTACAAGAATTGCTCGTTTAAAGATATAAGATTATAAATGCGAAAGTGTCTCTGTCTGTTACCTCCTCGCGCTCAAACCTCTGAACCGATTTGGCTGAGATTTGGTATGGACATACAAGTCCCGGGAAAGGACATAGGATACGTTTTATCCCGAAGAAATGTACGGTTCCTGCGAGGTAAACGAATTTTATCTATAATTTACTAAATAATATCAATAACTACAATATCAATGTTCACTAAACATTCGCGTTCATAATCTCTCATAATGCAACTAAATAACTATACATAAATTAACATCAATCAAGAAGATATTTAGCTATAACGCCGCAAAATTAAGTTGTCAAGCCTGTCATTTGCAAAGCGTCGGTTTAAATAGCATCTGTAATTAGCAGCATTATTCAGCTCTGACTATGAATACTTCAGTTTGGGAGATAACAGGGAAACGATCTTACTGGAATGTATAATAGGTCAGAAATTATTTATTAGCGGTTAGGAATAATTTTATGATTTCGACATTTAATTCATGAAGCCCCAAGCGGCCACATCCGGCCGCGATAACAATGAAAAAGCTATTGTGTCTCGTTTTGCCACGACTGATGGGTTAAAAAGCAAAATATGAGACACCGAATCGCCGTTCGTCGGTTTGGGGAGGCGGAATACTTTTTAGAATCTGTAAATAGATATAAAAATTGTATTTGGCTACTAACTTATATAAAAATACTAAATAATATAGCTTGAGTCAAGTGCTCCAATCACATAAAAATACATTATTGGACTTCGGAGGTATTTTTACGATCTGAGGAACGAATTCATAGACAAATAGCGGACTTAGGTACGTCATATTTTTAACCGACTTCCAAAAAACGAGGAGGTTATATGTTCGGCTGTGGATATATATTTTTTTTGTATGTTTAACGATTACTCCGCCGTTTGTGAACCGATTTTCGAAATGGTTGTTTTGTTGTATTAGGTTTCACTTCAATTTGATACCATGTTCACAAAAGTGGTGACCTGATGATCGGATCCATGAGTAATTGAGGGAACTCCTCGAAATTTATATGGAAAGATATGGTGATTTTGGTTTTATGAGAAGCATCCTAAGCATATGCTACCAAAACGCAAGATTTTGCACCGAGGTATACTATGGTCCCGAAGATACTAAGAGAACTCCGGATTCCTTATAGATACAAGTTTGGGGGTTTAGGCGCTGTTTTAAGAACTGAAAGCATATGCTACTATGCAAATTACATTCATCATCATCATCATCACCATTACCACATCAGGGTCCGGATTCCTTATAGATACAAGTTTGGGGGTTTAGGCGCTGTTTTATGGTCGGATTATGTCAAGCCCAGCCTTATTCGGAACGTGCACGTCAGTAGTGACATATTTCAAACGAAGTATTGTGGGCATGTGTCAAAAAATAAACAACAAGAGTTTGTTTCTTTTGTAAATATTTATATATAAGCAAATTAAGTATATTTAGAACAATAATTAATAGTATTTGGGTTATATTTAGTTAAAAACTACTTGTGGAAAATTAATATAATCATAAAAACCTGGTTTTGAGAGTGTAAAACACTCAATAAGTTTTAAGGCCCAATCTATGCTAAAAGGAAATAAATTGATGTTAGCAGGATACGTAAGGGATGTAGAAGAGCTAAGAACTAATGGCAATGTTATTTAATACAAGCCAATCGGTGACTTTAGCACCCTATAAAAAAAGTTCAAACGTAAGTACTCAACCAACCAAAAAACGTAACTAAACATTTGGATAAAGCAAGTCTAAACATTTTTATTCATTCTTACAGATAGATAATAATGATCGGGTTGTTGCTGGAGTAAAATGCAGCTGCGTTTATAACCAGAGCGGCAAGTGCAAACATAGGTATTGCTGCTTTAATCAGTAACAAAAATACGAGCAATACTTTATACTTGAAAAAAATAAATGTAATGTTATTAAAAGTCTTGTTTTTATTTATTTTTTACAACATTAATACTCTTGAAGAAAATCGGAGTCTATAAATTTACTAAAACACTGCAAACATTCTTGATGTTTCTGAGTCTTTGCATTAATACACTTTCAATCAATGAGTTCCTAAAATAGTAACATAGAATATCATTGCTTTCAATATGGATTCTTACTCGAGCAATATCATAAGTCCTTTCGGTTTCCTCTTGAGAGTACTCGTTTTGTTTTGCTCAAAATGGGGGCATAATAGTTTTAACTTTTTTACCCCTTTCATCTAAAACTTGCTTACTTGAAAAACCTTTTTGATTAAAAACTTTATCTCCAGATTCTAAAAGATCAGTTAAACCAGTGTGTAGTATCTGGTTTATCGTCATATTTTGTGAGTCACTATTTCTTCCACCTAATACTTTGGATTTAAATTAAATATTCTATGAAACTATCAATGCAAGTTTTGTCGTCGGGTTTTGGAGACCATGGTGATCCATCATTCATCAACACTAAAATAATAGTTAGGTACTCAATTAATATCTTTATAAAATGCAACTCAAATAAAATTGACTTGACTGATAATGCAATTTTAGGCTATATCGATTCACATACTTTTTCATTTTTACAGCAGCTATCCATTTATATCTGATCTAATTTCCTAGTGGATTTAGGAAAAACATTGAATTTGTATACTGACTACCTATTTCTGTTATATTTGCAGTCTACGATACAAAAACAATTAAGACCAATTTCTAAAAATTTTGAAACAAGATTGTCAAGTTTGTTTGACTATTAGCTGAGCCTCTTTTTTTCATATTTTTGCCGCGGCAAGCGCGGCAATCGCTTTCTTTACCCCCTCCACCCACTTCGCACGCTCCGAATAGGCTGTTAAATAATCCGACCAAAATCCGACATAATATTGCACACGTCATATCAGAATATTGACAGAAACGTTGTCAAATGTCGAGCCAAACTTTTTGTTTACTGTCTATGCTGGTGTTGCTGGTGTAGCGTGAAAACTATTGCAGTAATATAATATCCTATTAGATGACGCCCGCAACTCCGTTGTACATTTAAAATTCGTTTATCGCGGCACCTTTTTCCATCCTATTTCTTTTACCACGTCTCAAAGTATCTCCATACCTTTCATTAAAATCGGCTCAGCGGTTTGGCCGCGAAGAGGTAACAAACAGACAGACATACTTTCGCATTTAGAATAATATTAGTATAATATGTATTAATAACATCCCTATCCAGTTTAGCTAGATCCTTGTAACATCACGTGTTATGTGTAACACCCGTCACATCTTACTCAGTGTATCTAAATTTGTAATTTACTTTCGGCTGTATGGAACGTTGGTTATGCGATTAATCATTTCATATAGTACATTATTGTTTGCGTTTGATTACTGTGAATACTTTATTGTTGTTATATATACACGTGGTGTGTACGTGTTCCTTGTAAAGAGTTCACTGTGAAAGTAGCAGCTCTGAAAGACGATTTTTTTTTCACTTTTGTATGGGCAAGGTCCCGAGCGTCACGAGTTTCCCCATACAAAAGAGAAAAAAAATTTTGGTCTTTCATCGCTGCTACTTTCACAGTGAACTCACTACAAGGAACACGTACGCACCCTAAAGTATTATCACTTATTTTTGTTACACCCTGTATGATGTAATCTATACATATAATAAATATGTAGAAATGTCAATTCTGTACATTAAAGATATTCAAAAAATAATAAGCGGAGGGTGTAACAATATCGCTATAGAAGCCGAAAAGTTAGTTAGTTTTTTTGTCTGTCTGTCTGTCTGTCTGTCTGTCTGTCTGTCTGTCTGTGTGTTTGTTCCAGCATCACACCAAAACTACTGATCCGATTTGAATGCGGTTTTCGCAGATATATTTGTCTTCTTCCAACTTAACATCTGGTGTATAAAAAAAATTCTCCCCACCCCTCTAAAGGGACGAAAGAGGGGGTCAGATTTTGTATAAGACTTTTGCTTTAACACGAAAACTACTGATCCGATTTGCATACGGTTTTCACAGATATATTTGTCTTCTTCCGACTCAACATTTGGTGACTAAAAATCCCCCCACCCCACCCCTCTAAGGGAACCAAAGAGGGGGTCAGATTTTGTATCAAACTTTTTTCTTTAATGGACTTACTTCATATTGTATTAACTGTTTTTCCAACTTAACATCTGGTGTATAAAATTTTTCCCCCCACCCCTCTTAGGGGACAAAAGAGGGGGTAAGATTTTGTGTCAACTAATGAAGTAGAAATACTTTAAATGGCAAAACAACGTTTGCCGGGACAGCTAGTATATTAATATATTTTTAATTTTATACTAGAGGGCCCAACAGATCCCGTCATCACAAAACTAAGTGATTAAATAACTTTTGGGTGTGTATGTATTCTTTAATGTAAGTAAGTCTTCACTGTGAAAGTATCAGCAATGAAAGAGCTATTTTTTGTGATTTGTATAGGTAAGCGCCCGAGCATCAAAAATTTTCCCATACAAAAGTAAAAAAAAGTTAAATTTCAGTGCTGATACTTTAACGGTGAAAACTATATAGGGGACACACACCCAAAACTATTATTATCACTTAATTTCGGTACATCCGGTATTCTATGAAGTTAAAATTGTCAAGAGCGTAAAGGTAAAATATTGTTTTTTCTAATTATCTACTTAATATTATTTCTTTCAATTTTTCTCCCCGTTAGAACCATCCCCGTATTTTAAAAAACATTCTAAAGAGAAATTTGCGTTATCGGTTCAGCTGTTCAGTGTTCTCGAGATCAACCATTACCAACACATTAATATTATTAATTTATTATATTAGCGATTCAATTTTATATTGTAGTTAACATAATCTGTAATGTTGGACCGTAAAGCACACACTCTTTTTGTATCTACTTGCACGAATTAAAAGTACAGTTTGTACTTTAAAAACCTGTGTGTAACATTTTAAGTATTCAGTTCTCGAGACATTTACGTTAGAACCGGTAAATAATTGAACATAATCCTAAAAGATCTGAAATACGAGAACAAACATTTCATGTTTCATTTTGAGTTACGCCAAAAAAATTAACAACATTAACAATTTAGGTACTCGTAGAATTCTACTAATGTACGTTACTTCAGGTAATGAAACTATTACAACATAAGTTATAACATAAAGTTTAGTAAGCCAGCCAACCTTCCTGAAACTAATTTAAAGTACAATTCATGAACAATAGAGCTCACCTTTCTCCCGAACCCTGTTTGTTGAGGACCGCCGTCCGCGACTTACTTCATACATTATTCCTGCGGCCTGCCCCGCTCGGGCGAACTTCACATTACTTAATGAATTAAGGTAAGCCCAGATTTTGAGATGGCTTTTGAAAGGAAGTGTAAGTTTAAAATGTTTTTTTTTTACTTTAAAATTGTCGCTAGGAATAAGAGAAAAACCACAACAGTTTTACAAACTAAACGATTGATAGATGCAAAGCATCATGTTACTTACATCGCAATACTTTACGTCTTTATTTTTATTTGTTGCAATTTTATTATTTACAGTTTTTCTAAACTAAAAATGAAAATGTAATAAGAATTTAGAACTTGGTTACAATAATTAATAATACTACTACAACGTGCTCACCTGAAACTTTTACCAAATTGTTTTTATTTGCACCTGGTATAACTAAATACCACGAATAATGCGACAAAATATTAGGGTAGCTTTTTGCAAAAGCGGTTACGCGATAAAAGAATTCCGGTCTATTGGACTTGCAGACTTTAATAAAACCAGCCAAAAGTAAATATTTTAAACCAGATACAGAAGGCATGTCATATAAAACTTCTACGTCAGAATATCTCACCTGGCGTCAGAGGGTTTGTAGGTGACGTCATACTTCTCCACCAGCTCGGCGGTGGTGGACCAGGACACGCGCACAGTGGTCGGGTTGAGGAATGTCACAGTTATGTTCTCAGGCACACCGGGGCCCATTGAACCTGAAAAAAAAAGTCAAAAGTGAAGTGTCATTATGTTTTCAATTAAGAAAAATAACTTACAATTCAAATTCATATTAGGAATCAGAGAATTGAACTGTCACTGGAAGTCGCGGCTCAATTTACTCCGCCGCGAAATTGAATGGAAGCTCTTTGCAACAAAACGGAAAACCGTATCAACAATTAAAACACATAAATTAAATACAAACCAAAAATCGGACGCGCGTTTTACGCGGAAGTCTCGTGAATTCTCTGTTACAGATTCCCGCGTCATGAAGCGAAATTGACGCTTTCATTTCATTCCATTCCGTGGCGATATAAATTGAGTCTTATAGCCTTTTTTTAAATAGATCCCAAATTTTCCAGCACTGAACGGTCCGACAATGATGAATTATAGGCTAAGAACACTCTTGATTATGTCAGCTTTCAAACTCGATCAGTTTGGATGCTACGGTGCCACGGGCAAACAGACAAACACGTCAAACTTATAACATCCCTCTATAATTTGTCGGGATTAAAAATGCGATTTGACAGCTTTATGATAGAATTCCATTATTAAACGCAGTTTTGCTTTTGCATAATTTATTTACTAAAAGAATTATTATGTTTTTCACTCTGATTTTTTGCTCTATATCTCTTTATTTTTTTAAACAATTTCAAATACAAATGTTAATACCCATAGGAAAATCGTACTTACGAGTAAATTATCATGAGAGCGAAAACGCGTATGTCTGTCAAAATCATAAATATACCTAGCGGAATAGAGAAACAAAGGCCTGAGCAAGCAAGATGTCATATTAATCTGTATCACGTCCAGTCGGCACTTATCGTCACATTGACAATTTAATCTCTTAGAAATATCCTTGTGTAAGTGTTAATAATTTTTTACACATAGATGTAAATCAATTTCGGTTTTACGTTTGACAGCTCGAGATTGTTGCTCTATTCCGCTAGGTATATTACCTTGATGGTCAAAATAAAGCTGCCTTCCAACATTGAAATCGCTGAATCAACTTAGATGAAATTGGGAATGGCATTTATCGGGAAAATAGGTTTAAAAAAAAAATAAACGATTAAGTTGCCAGCAACATATTATAAGCTAGTCAATAAATACTTGTCTAAATCTAGTCCGTAAATCGATACTGAAAAGTATTACCATGATAATACATCTTCGAAAGCAATTACAGTACGGGTTCCCTTTTTCCACTTTTTAATTTAAACGGATAGTGAATGGAAACTGTTATTTGATCTTCCAGGAAAACTTGGATTACACAAAGAACCCTACGGCCTTAAAGAGTGTAATTTTACTCCTACCATCCTTGAGGAAGTTAATTTTACAACATCAGATTTAAACTTTGGAAAACAAAATTGCGTTGTATCTTTTAAGGCTGCTTTGGGCCATGATGGAAACAAACGATTAGAAAGTTCATATCCGTCTGTGATTGCCCATGACAGCTCTGTGAAGTATCAATGATGAAAATCATGGTTATACGTGATAGCTTGACGTGTGCTTTAAACATATTTATTATTACTCAAACTACTGTTTCCCGTAACAACTTCGCGCGTGAAATTCGTTTTTAACACAAAATCGTATCGTTCGAAATTATTCAGTGTGGTCAAAATAGCAAGAGACAGACGGACCAAAATCAAAATATTATAATAAATTAGAATTATTTTTTTTTTATAACCACACTAGATGTCCCGCGCGGATTCGCCCGCGTTAATTAGGAATTTTACGGAAACCGTACATTTTCCCGCAAAAAAATAGCTTATTATTGTGTAGAGTAGACCCTTCACGTGTATATCTGTGCCACTATAATTATGATGACGAT
The DNA here is from genome assembly GCA_963422495.1 of Polyommatus iphigenia. Lineage (NCBI taxonomy): Eukaryota > Metazoa > Arthropoda > Insecta > Lepidoptera > Lycaenidae > Polyommatus > Polyommatus iphigenia. The sequence continues at coordinate 41,874,909 of OY730180.1, read as the reverse complement.
GATGAATGTCATTTGCATAGTAGCATATGCTTTCCATTCCTAAAAAGACGCCAAAACTCCCAAACTTGTATCTATAAAGAATCAGGAGTTCTGTCAGCACCTTCCAAACCATGGTATACTTTGGTGCAAAATCTTACTTGTTGGTATGCTTAGAACTTCTCACGAAACCGAAGTCACCACATGTCTCCATATAAATTTTGAGGAGTTCCCTCGATTACTTATGGATCCCTTCATCAGGTCACCAATTTTGTGAATATAATATGTAATACCAAATTGGGATAATACTCTATATACACCAAAAGAAAAACTTTGAAAATCTGTTCACAAACGGCGGAGTAATCGTTGAACATAAAAAAAAAACGAACATAACACCTCCTCCATTTTGAAAGTCGGTTAAAATTGTAGCCTATATTGTGTTATTCTGATGTATAAGCTATATTATTGTAAAGTTCCATTAAAATCCATTCAGTAGTTTTTGCGTGAAAGAGTAACAAACATCCATACATCCAAACAAACTTTCGCCTTTATAATATTAGTAGGACTTAATAGACCTGCCTTTTATTTCTAATATCTAAATCTGGTTTTAGCGAATGCTCTATTTTAAATAGCTTCACAAATTGTGGTCAGAGTAATTTTAGTTCCATTTAATCTTGATATAGGTGACCTACAAATGACCACCCCTACACATGCCCTACTGAAATATTTTTAGTAAGGGCCATTAATTTAATTAACAACCCAAATTAATAATTTTAAAAGCTTCATGTTGTAAGCATTTTCCCTGTGTCCATATCGGTACGACACAACAACGACCATGTCTTTCGGCAAGAAAATACGGCTGAGCCGATAATGATAAAATTTTATTGTCTCGCACATGTCTGAGAATTAGTCAACATATTTTTCACGTATGAAATAACGTACATTTACTGAAACAAAGGTTTAATTGTTTAAATTCATCCTATGTTCAGGTTATTATTTTTGGAACTTCATCATTATGAAAACAACATAGTTACTAATTAATTATTTTACGAGTAATAAATGCGCCAATACTTATTGCACAACATTCTAAAGAGAATTACCATCGCTCTAACGGCGAATGACGATATATATCAAAATTCCGACGCACCCCAAAATCAGAATTAGCATTTAAATTGTGTACGAAATATAAAGATTAAACTGTTCTATCATAATTTAATTGAAATTGATAACCTTTTTATTCATGAATAAATCAGTAGTTAAAATAGATTCTAGTCAAATTATTTCAGTACGTCACTGCTACTGGTGCCTACCACCAACGATGTAAACCTACCACCGGTGCGGGAACTAACCCGGCGAGAAAAACCGGCGTAAGAAACTCGCAGAACCGGCGTAAGATACTCGCGAGAATCGGCTTGTAACCGGTTAATTTTAGATGGTGGTAGAGGTAGATGGATAAAGTAAATTTTCAAAAACTTAAAGATATGCAGCAACTAAGCTTATCGCTAAGCTGTTACCTTTTGCTGCATTTCCACCGAAACGCCGTTGCGTGGAATAGGTAAAGCGGATTTGGCAAATGAATCTTTTCTATCAGTGGCGTAACGATACCATCTGGGGCCCGTGGCAAATTGATGGAGCCCTATCAGTAAAAGTCGTCCCGTTAATAATAAAACCGGTAATAATCAACGTTTAAAAAATTCTGACCTCACGGCCTCTTGGGCCGGGGCCCTTTTGGGTCGGGGCCCGTGGCATTTTGCCAGCCCTGCCACCCTATAGTTACGCTACTGTTTTCGAAATGCGAAGCAACGATCCGGAATGACACATTTAGTTCGTAAATTTTCCACTTTTTTTGCTAAAAAGTGGCCCCGTGCGAGTTTCTTACGCCGATTCTTCTCGCCGGGTTAGTTCCCGAACCGGTGGAAGGCAACACGTAATCCGTCATTGTGAAAATATTTGGTTTTTTATCCATACTAATATTACGAATGCGAAAGTATGTCTGTCTGTCTGTTACCTCTTCACGTTCAAACCACTGAACCGATTTTGCTGTAATTTGGCATGAAGATACTTTGAGTCCCGGGAAAGGACATAGGATAGTTTTTATCCTGGAAAAATGTACGGTTTCTGTGTGATAAACGAACTTTGATGCAACGGAGTTGCGGGCGTCATGTAGTTCAGAAATAAAACAATTTTTATTTTTATTTTTATTCTGGCCACATGCATAACGTTTTTATTTTTAAAATGGCAGATTCAGTTCTGATTCCAACGATCCTATCTACGAGAGAAAACATCCTTCTTGTGTATTATATCTAACTAATCTACTGCAAGGATTTAGGCTCATTTGTCATGATAAACCTCCTTGTTTTTAAAACAAACACCAAAGTAATTAATCATGACTTTGTGACGCGTCATAGAAGGATTATAAAAGGTTATGATAAAAGATACAGAATACAAGCTAAAAGAAACCCTAAAAGGGTCAGGCCCTTTTAGGTTCGGGCCCTATCAGAGGGCCAGGAACTTCATAAAATGAAAGGGTCCCAAGAACAGTTAACGACTATGGACCTTTTATTTTAAATTGCTGGTAATAATGCTAAGATTTTGCGTTTATCTCCTGAGCAAAAATGAGATTGTTTACTTTGTTTTATTACTTATGTCTTAAGGTTTACTTTGTTCTGCTTTTCAAGAAAATAGGATAACATTTTTGGAAAGGTTTTGTAAAAATTGAAAGAATATAGATGTCTGTTTATCCTGAGCCACGTAAGTTCCTAAAAAATAAACGATGTAGTGAAAGGATTACTGATAAAACGTATGTCATAAGTTTTATCTGATTTTTCACTTTTTGCCTTAGACTTTTCTACAGTCTATCGAGTAAGTTCTTATCTACTTTCGAATGTGAAACATTGTAACAAAGATATACGTACATTTTAGGATTGACGATATGTTTGAATACATCGGAAACTAGAAAGCAAAGAGTTATCCTCTAGGGGTGGGAACTCCATTAGTTGTCTAAAAGCACATTTGTTTATATTACATCGACGTAATGTGGATGACTTGATCAATAATTCACCCGAACGGGAAACGGGACAGGTATTGGACGGTTAAGTGAACCTTATACCTTCGTCTTTGTTCGTTGGCGGAAGTAGAAACAATTAAAACCGGCGACAAAAAGAACTTTAAACTTTTTTTTCGTAACTTTTCGACTGTATTTTTTCTTGTGATACAAGGAATGGTCCAAATTAACATACACATTACAATCAATAAGAACGAAATGGTTGGTCCTTAAATTACTGAGGAGGCAGAGAGTTAATGGTTGTAAAATATACACTTTCTTGTCTTAAATACCAAGTGTAAAACTTGGTGCATCAGAGGTTTAACCCATCAAGCCCCATAAGGACACCGGTGACCGCAACAACAATAGAATTACATTAGAACAACATTAATAGAATTACAATAGATTTCCAAGAATCCGCGATCGAAGGATTAAAAGGCCTGAGTTCACACACACGACAAAGCATTAAACGAATTCAGTCAAGTCTGGGTGCGATCACTTCGACGGGAATCCGCATAGATCACCTTCTCTATACGTCAAGGTGTAACAAAACTAAGTGATAATACTTTAGGGTGTGGTTGTAATATAGAGTTCGTTGTGAAAGTAGCAGCGCTAAAAGAGTAACTTTTCTTAAACCTTGTATAGAAAAATTCATGACGCGCGGTAGCTTGCCCATATAAATCACAAATTGTTGCTGTTTCAGCGTTGCTACTTTCACAGTGAATTCTATACAGGGAGCTCAGACAAACTCTAAAGTATTATCACTTAGTTTTGTTACACCTTGTATAAGGGGCAAAATGGGCCTAATCTTTTCAAATTCTTCCAGAACTTAGGTCCCTTCAGTACCCTGAGGACTGAGGTATACTCACCAGCATCAGTGAAGCGCAACAGTAGAGAGAGCATGAAGACAGCAGCGGAATGCGCGAGCGGCGCTCGCCGCATGTCGCGCGCACGCCACCGCTCATGCCATGCCGCTACTGGAACAAACATCAGTATTGTCAGAACATGGCAGTAATGTCATAACTCATAAGTTGTTCCTCCACCAGACCTATATTAAATAGAGCAAAGTCTATCTAATACACTCTGACATTGGCAACCCACGAAACTGCCAATAAAGAAGAAGAAGAAGTGTCTGGCAGTGGGAGACGAGATTCCTGCCATTATATGTCATTGTTGGCATTGTCAGATTGTAACATGGCAGCAACTGTCATGAGTATCCGGGGGTGGGGGACGAGATTCCTGCAGTTATACGTCATTGTTGGCTTTGTCAGAATGTAACACGGCAGCCACTGTCATAAAGTCCGGCAGTTGGAGGCGGAATAGGTGAATTTTGGATAACCTCCGGACCCGGAGTTATTAGTTTGGGTCGCGGTTACTTTAGGAGTCATCAATCTCGTAACAGCGACCCAAACTCTACATAATACATATTATTATAATACCTGCTTGTCTTTCTTGTCTCTTTATGGGACATGGACAGAAAAACTTTCAGTATTAATAAAATTAAGTCTGGCTACAACTGGCTCTTACTCTATAATGTATTTTGGTGAATTTATTATTTAAGCTAAAGGAGAATGGGCAGAATGTACCCGTGACCTGCAATAACTGTGAGATGTATGTCGTTAGAAAACTGCAACAAAAAAGAGCAAATGATAGCCAAGAAAAGAGCTTTCTAACGAGATACCTCTGACAGATATTATTAGTAGGTCTTTCCATACATTTCTGCCCATTTTTTTGAAATATATATATTTTTTAATTTAAATTACAATTTAAAATAAAAGAATTGACACACTCTATGCTTAATGAATATAAAAAATAAAACCACAATAATAATAGTTTCAAGAAAATAGGTCAGAAACGAATGTTTTGTAATGCTGCGTGAAACAGAAGCAATTGCTTTTGGATCGCTTTGTAACAGAACCAAAATAGAGGAGTGGCGATGACAGCCGTGTTGTGTTGCTGTTATGGACAGAGCGGCCGTGTTGCACAATAGCAATAAATACAAATTGCTATGGTCTTTGTGTTACATGTGGAATAAAAGTTGCATTATTTTTCTGTAGTTTTCACAGGTCAAAGTTTTTTATTCGAATCACCAGAAGCTTGTTTTGTGTGTCCCAAAATTCTAATCTAACAATCTAGCAAAAGTAAAGGAAAAGAGATTATCTTATATATAAAATTCTCGTGTCACAATGTTAGTCCGCGAACTCCTCCGAAACGGCTTTAATGATTTTTACCAAATTTTATATGCATATTCAGTAGGTCTGAGAATCGGCTACTGGGTACTTTATATATTGACTAGCTGTCCCGTTGTTTTGCCATTTAAAACGTTGTTTTGCCATTTAAAATATTTCTACTTCATCAGTTGATACAAATTCTTACCCCCTCTTTTGTCCCCTAAGAGGGGTGGGGCGAAAAATTGTATACACCAGATGTTAAGTTGGAAAAAACAGTTAATAATATGTCAAAGTAAGTCCATTAAAGAAAAATCTGACCCCCTCTTTGGTTCCCTTAGAGGTGTGGGGTGGGGGGATTTTTAGTCACCAAATGTTGAGTCGGAAGAAGACAAATATATCTGTGAAAACCGTATGCAAATCGGATCAGTAGTTTTCGTGTTAAAGCAAATGTCTTATACAAAATCTGACCCCCTCTTTCGTCCCTTTAGAGGTGTGGGGGGAAAATTTTTATACACCAGATGTTAAGTTGAAAGAAGGCAAATATATCTGCGAAAACCGCATTCAAATCGGATCAGTAGTTTTCGTGTGATAGTGGAACAAACATACAGACAGACAGACAAAAAACTAACTACATTTTTGGCTTCTATAGCGATGTATTGACACCCCCCCGCTTATTATTTTTTGAATATCTTTAATGTACATGTTGGAGATGGACGCCGGTGCCAGTGCTGCCGCACGCGGTCGGCCGGAGAACTGCTTCGTATTACTGGGATACGTCAAGTGGAGTAACTTGGGTGTAGTCGATGCGAAGCTGGTTTATGGGTTTTCCCAATTCGCTCATCCGATTTCCTTTTAAAAATGCTTACCAATCGCCCGTAGCAACGTAACTACTCTATCCTGACATAACGTCATCCTTTCAAATTAATGTTTGTTTCTTTATAAGTTGCCAGCTCCGCATCGACTACACCCAAGTTACTCCACTTGACGTATCCCAGTAATACGAAGCACTTCTCCGGCCGACCGCGTGCGGCAGCACTGGCACCGGCGTCCATCTCCGACATACAGAATTTTCATTTCTACAGTTTTATTATAAAGTATAGACAGCGGTCGGCCGCGGCTCCGCCCGCGTGGATGTCGGTTACCGCTGCAAAAAGCCTACCCAGGAAAGACACGGTCAGCAAAATGATTCCCAGGTCAATTCACAGAAACATCGACGACGTAGTCATTTTCCGCAGACTGCACAGATTGTCTTTCTGTGGATGTTAAAGTTGTTAATGATGAGAATATTTAAATGTAATTAATAACAAGTTTTCACTTCTGACGGTAGTCCCGGAGTGCAACCCGTTGTTTTAGGATAGATAACTAAAGCGATTATTGTAGAGCTTTTCTATAAACAACATTGACGTTAAGTTATTTTCAGGTAACAAAATAAACTGATGGTTGGGATCCCCGACTCGTGATAGAGCAAAACATTATTTTCATAAATCCATTCCTACTAATTTGAATGTTTGGCCCTGGGATTTACATAATATTTATCGTTAGTGTAAAATAATTTTTTACAGGAAATTGGAGCCTTTTGAAGGGTATAGGCAAATCAGTAGGGATCATTGGTACTCCTGGTTACATATGAGCCAATTCACCAGCTGCAAGGCCGGTCATAATCTTCGCTACTGTGCACCCCCGCCTTGGTAGCGCCCATTTTGAAACGGGCGAAAATCGCAATTTTTAATTTCGCCATAACTTCTAAACCAAACGTCCAATTTTAATCATTCACAGACCAAATATTATCTACATAAACTGTTATTAGTGATGAAATAATTTATTTTGATAAAGATTAATAGCATGAGTAAAATAAATGCGTTTAAATGTAGTCAAAAAAAAAATCAAGATTTTTAAATAAGATAATGGTTGTTGTACCTCACTTGACATAGATAGGTATAGTGTGTCGCGGTTTTTTGTAGATATTTAAAAGATCTACATTTACTTAGAACATTGTATGGTTCTATCTTTTATAGTTTAGGCAGCGTACGCAAAATAAGTAAATTTTCTGGTTGATTTTTTTCACCTTGTGTCAGAAAAACCCAAATATCTTACGGAACCCTACATTTTCCGAAATAAAATGTAGCCTATGTTACTCGTAAATAATGTAGCTTTCGAATGGTGAAAGAATATTATAAATCGGTCTAGTAGTTTTTGAGCCTATTCATTACAATTAAACAAACAAACAAAGTTTACCTCTTTATAATATTAGTATAGATAAGTGCATTTGTTGAATAAATAATAGTAAATTATTACAACCTGAGACTGACGGCGACCATTGTTTGTGCGACGAGATAGCGATCGACGTTGCCATGGCGACATATTTATTTAGTCACTTCAATAAAATAATATGGGCGGAATACTTTATATTATGGCAAAGCAACGTTTGCAGTGACAGCTAGTAATTTTATAAAGACATGCCTAACAATAGCTTTGTCCACATTGTGCCTTTTTTCTGTTCAACAAGGGCATGCCTTATAGCGCTGTCAACAGTGAACGCGTGGCATGCCCGTGACGCGCGTCAAAATCCACCCGCGTTGGAAGAAAAGTGTCATAGCGCGCGCTACGATTTCAACGCGCGTTACGGGCATGCCTCATGTTTGACGTTGATAGCGCTATAAAGGCATCCCCTTGATGAACAGAAAAAGGCACAATGTGGACAAAGCTAATGAATCGTAATAGTTCAGGCAAGGTTCAAACGGTGTAAATTTTTGGAGATATTCAATAATAATCCATACTAATATTTTAAAGCGGAAGAGTTTGTTAGTTTGTTTGTTTGAACGCGCTAATCTCAGGAACTACTGATCCGATTTGAAAAAATCTTTCAGTGTTAGATAGTCCATTTATCGAGAAAGGCTATAGGCTATATTTTATTACGCTAAGACTAATAGGAGCGAAAAAATAGAGGAAAATGTGGAAAAAAACGGAGGAAATTATTTGAAATTGCTTATTATCTTAAGAAACTACTGGAGCAATTTTAATGTTATTTGGCACGCGTGAAGAATAGACCACGTGAAAGGACATAGGTTTCTTTTTCTGCGGGAAAATGTACGGTTTCCGTGACATTCCTAAATTACGCGGACGAAGCTGCGCGAAACATCTAGTTATTTAATAAACTAAAATGTTAGGTCCGTACAATTTTGTAACTTAAAGGTTATAAAGTATTTAATGCTAGAATCTGACTATGATGCTAGACTCAGTGAACTTCGCATCACTTTCTTCCCAATGAAAACCTTACCAGGACTTCCACGAGACTAAAATGAGCCAAATTGGTTCAGTCCTTCTCGAGTTTTAGCGAGACTAACAAAGTTAAAAATTCATTTTTATTTTTATAGAAGTTGCTAGACACTTAGTTATAGTATATATATATATATATATATATATATATATATATATATATATATATATATATATATATAAACAACAAGAATATTTTCCACCAGGCAGTGCTCAGTTCAAAACAATTTCATTTTGGATCACAATTATCTTGGTTGAGAGTTGGCAAATAGAGATTAGTTTCCCTTTGAACAGCTACTGCGTAATAAACTAGATCCATCATTTTCACCTTGAAAAACACCGAAGCATTTTTTTCTTATTTAATTTATATGGACCTTAATTCACAACTAGATGACGCTCGCAACTCCGCTGCGCCAAAATGCGTTTATCGCGCGGGAACCGCATATTTATCGGGAACAAAAATTAATATAATATGTCCTTTCGCGGAACTCAAAGTATCTTACGTATTTCAGCAAAATGAGATCAGCGGTTTGGGCGTGAAGAGGTAACCGACAGACAGACAGATAGACACATTTTCTCATTTATAATAATATAATAATATAGTATGGATCCAATAATAATTATTATAGTATCGGTCGACCTGTTCGGTATGAACGGTGACGGTCTTACAGAGAATTAGCGTGTGGCTTTTTCATCTTTCTCTCTTGGTAGAAATTACTAATATGCTTTAACTGGAAATAAGAATGTTAGGTGTGACTTAGCCAGCTAGTTATACATTTTCATAATACTATAAATGTATTATAAGGATTCTTAACAGCTAGCCCCAAAACCACAACGCGGGATAAAATAATAAATCCATAAAATATAATATTACTAGCTGTCCCGGTGAACTTCATGTCACTTTAAAACCTTACCTGGACTTCTACGAATATTTGAAGACTAAAATCAGCCCAATCCGTTCAGCCGTTTCATAGCGACTAACACATTTGAAAATCTATTTTTATATATATGTGAGTGGTTGACCAAAAAGGAACCTGAAGGTAAATAATTTGATTTTGAGTAAAATGCGTTTGAAGTTTCGTGTTTCGACTCGTGTGCGGTTCACACAAAAATTCATAAAAAAAAACTACGGCACCTTAAATATTCTGGTTAGACCAAAAGAAAGCTAAAAGACCACAGATTGAAAAATAAAAAAATAAAAGAAGGTAAGTAAATAATTTGATTTTGAGTAAATCGCGTTTGAAGTTTCGTATAGAAACAAGTTACGACTCGTGCGCGGTTCACAAAAAAAATCATAAAAAAACTACGGCACCTTAAAATATTCTGGTTAGACCAAAACAAAGCTAAAAGACCACAGATTAAAAAAAAACCGTTTCCAATCCTTCAGGTCCCTTTTTGTTCAACCACTCACATATATAGATTTCCAAAATAAAATATGAGCCACCTTTACAGGTACATGTTTTATTAAATTACCCTTTAAATAGAACTTAAATGTCTAGAAAAACACCATTTACCTTTGGTTTGTCGCAAAAGAAAAACAGCGTTTGTGTAGCTTAGATAATGGGTGTGTAGAGCTGCTCTCAAAAGCTGTTTGCGTTGCAACGTTAACAGTCCACGACGCTTATAAAAGCTTCTGAAGCTCCATATCGCTTTGAGCTTTCAGTGAACTTCCAGTGATTATGTGATCGGGTGTTGTATGATGAAATTTTATGTTCTATTGAAGAAATTGTGAACATTTTTCTGTTATATTTAAGATGGTCTATTTTTTTTTAGCAGCCCGCCAAACTGCATAGCGGTTTGTCGGCGGGGTATACCGTATAATATCTAAGGCAACCAATTTACTAGAAATACTTACCGTTGAATATTGCGTTTTGTTGTCTTTGTATTTTTAAAATAGTTTGCTACTGTCTAGTAGTACGTAGTTTATGAATTTTAAAATTTTCTTTTATTTCACGAAAAAATATTTCATGCAGGTATATTGTGAATGCACAGCAAAATAAAACCTAACCTTAATCTTTCCCTCCATTATGTGTTAAAATATTTAAAAGCAATTCATATTTGAAAGCCTTGTTTTTATTCCACGATGAATTTTTAATTTTCAATTTTGTACAAAAACGTTAGGTAAAAATTTTCTTTGAACGTTTTTCCTCTTAATAAATATGTTTTATAAGCGCCGGAAATTTGGGATTATCGAACACATTCGTGGGAAGGCCATTCTTCGGATAAATACTACGGCCATAGAGAAAATTGTTTGTGAAAAGTCTTTGGCCATATTGTAAGGTCATAGGCCATGCAAACGAAAAATACGAAAAAAAAATTGGGTAAGAGCTCTTACACGTTTATTCGTTAGGGCCATCGAATTTATCTCTCGAGCTAAAGTGTTTTCGATAAAGATCGAAAATACTTTGTCTATGTTATAGAGTCTATAATACAGGGTGTAATAAAACTAATTGATAATACTTTACGGTCTTTTAAAGAGCTGACTGTAAAAGTAGCAGTTTTGAAAGAGTAACTTTTTTTAAACTTTTGTTTGGGATAACTCATGAAGCTCGGATAATTTGCCCATACAATAAAAAAAATTGCTCTTTCAGCGATGCTACTTTCACAGTGAACTCTATATAAGTGACACGTACACACCGTAAAGTATTATCACTGAGTTTTGTTACACCTGTATTATAATATCGCTAAAAATGTTACTAACGAAAACGTTCTCACCCTCAGTGATTTTCAATAAAATATTTTATTCACCGTGAACCCATTTACATGTAAACCTTTAATGAATATTGGACGAAGGCTTCCGAGGCCGCGTTATCGATAATGTGTGATAAGAGCCTTTTGTATTACGTCCAATTAATTAACAATATCGTTCAACCGATAAAAATAATATTTATTGTTTACTTTACGCGTTGCTCGTGAGTATTTTACCTTTATTATTATAGTGTTACATGACGCCGTCAACTCCGTTACGTCAAAATTCGTTTAACTCATGAGAACCGTACATTTTTTCGGGATAAAAGTATCCAATGTCCTTTCCCGGGACTCATAGTATCTCCATACCATTTCAGCGAAGTCGGGTCAGCGGTTTGGATGTAACGAGGTAACAGACAGACAAATTTTTGCATTTATAATATTAGTATGCCTTCTAGGTAAAAGTTAATGAATACTGTTGATTTATAATTAATGGCCGAGCGATCAATTTTGGTCGAAATCGATACATTTTAATTACGCCGCAATTTCAGGGAGAATTTACCTGACAATTTACAAAATGGCGGTTTTTTTTTCGAATCTTTCGCAGATATAATTGATTTTGAAAGAGAATGTTTATTATTATTACCTTGGAAATTGAAATTTTATTTAGCTTTTCTGATTTGTAATTTTCAGGTCTTCTTTGAAATTCATAAAAGGTAACAAAATTTCATGTAATATTGTATACTTCAGTTTATACAAATGAATATGTTAGGAACATAGTAGGGGTATTAAAACATAATATTAACATGAACATCTTTTAAATTCAGCCAAGCCCAGAACAAACTAAATACTTATGTTTATAAATTACTCTATTAAAACATTTAATTGCACATTATTTCGTTGCGTGTTAATGTAAGTTACAAATTATATTACAAGCTGTATAAAACTACTAAATGTTAACAATGTATACCTAAAATAAGATTGTATAGGAAGTTTCATGTTACAAATAAAATTACTAATAAGGATTCGTATAACTTTCAATTCTCAACTCATACTTACGTTTCTTTAAAAATGTCTCTCTTTCATAAAAATATATAGCAAAAGGTTGAAAGATATGCCTCTTGACCTAAAAACCCTCAAACTTTTCACCCGATAATAAGGAGCCTGTCAATTCACGTCAGGGTTACCGCTAACAGGAAATGTCTCGAGCCAATCTTTTATCGAGAAAAAGGACCATAATTGGCAACCCTAATCAAATGTCAAGACGTTTTGGACCCAATCGAGCAGCGGCCAAATGATTGGAAATATAAAGGAATGTTGTATCCAACATTAAAAGGCGTATATTGGAATGACTTTACCATTAATTTTCCATTTTTTTAGTAAAAGATGGCCCCGTGCGAGTTTCTTACGCCGGTTCTTCTCGCCGGGTTAGTTCCCGAACCAGCGGTAGGCATCGTAGTTTCTACGTTCTTTCTATGACGTTCAAAAAGTGTATTCATGATACTATTTTGAATAAAAAGATATTTTATTTAAGTATAATTTGTTATCTATACTAATATTATAAAGAGGTAAACTTTGTTTGTTTGTTTGTTTAATTGTAATGAATAGGCTCAAAAACTACTGGACCGATTTTAAAAATTCTTTCACCATTCGAAAGCTACATTATTTACGAGTAACATAGGCTACTTTTTATTTTGGAAAATGTAGGGTTCCGTAAGACATTTGGGTTTTTCTGACACAAGGTGAAAAAAATCATCTAGAAAAGATACTTATTTTGCATACGCTGCCTAAACTATAAAAGATAGAACCATACAATGTTTTAAGTAAATGTAGATCTTATAAACATCTACAAAAATGTCCGCGACACACTATACCTAGCTATGTCAAGTGAGGCACAACAACCATTTTTTTTATTTAAAAATCTTGATTTTTTTGGACTACATTTAAACGCATTTATTTTACTCATGCTGATAATCCTTATCAAAATAAATTATTTCATCACTAAGTACAGTTTATTAAGATAATATTTGGTCTTTGAATGATTAAAATTGGACGTTTGGTTTAGGAGTTATGGCGAAATTAAAAATTGCGATTTACGCCCGTTCCGAAGTGGGCGCTAGGCGCTACCAAGGCGGGGTGCGCAGTAGCGAAGATTATGACCGGCACTGCAGCTGGTGAATTAGCTTGATCCCTACTGATTTGCCTATACTCTTCAGAAGGCTCCAATTTCCTGTAAAAATTTCTTTTGGGGGTTAAGATTTTGTATCGGCTAATGAAGTAGAAATACTTTAAATGGCAAAACGACGTTTGCCGGGACAGCTATTTTATTAATAATAAATAATCTAGACTGCTTATACCCAACCAGATCTTAGGTCCGATTTATACAGGCTGCAATCAAACCTTCCTGCCAAATTTTGATATATTGATCCTTGTTAAAAATAAAAATATACGTATTTTTTCTTTTATAGTCACTCAGTACTAAAATGTTGAGAAATAGCTTCCGAAAGTCATCCTAAAAAATACTACAATTATTAATGGACACGATGCGTCGGCCGCGCGTGACGTGCCCCCGCGCGCAAGCCTCATCCCGCGTCACCCCCTCTGATTCCCCCGCGCCGCGAGAGACCATTCTACAACGATTTTAAATGGGATAAAATATGTCATTGAAAAAAAATAACACCCAATTTTTTTTTTAAATGGACTCTCCTAATGATACCTAAGCCCTGGAAAAAATTTGGCAGGAAGGTTTAATTGCACCCTGTATTATGTTTCCGCTCGAACGCGCGGTTTGGCGGTTGCACCACGAGCTCACAATCATAGTATGCAAGTGACAGCGCGATCGCGCCGCTATATAAGATGGCGACTAACGCAAAAAATCAAACATCGTCCTCTCTTCAGTCTCACGCCCGTCTTTCATATGCCAGGTGAAAAAGGACGACGCGGATTCATCGCCAAATTAGTTTTTTCTCAATAACTCAATAAATATACAATATTTTAAAAATTCGCTTGGTCAGATTCTCAATGATAGAATTTTATACAATGTGTTGAAATATTAACTTAGTTTAATTCACGGTTATGGCAATATATGAAAAATTCGTGAAAACTAGATGCATTATATATAGCGTATATTTTTCTATCGAGAAAATTTTAAGATATCGTGTTTTCGCTAGGTCGGATCCTCGGAAATATAATGTGGTAGGTAGATATCTATGTTTAGAAAATGAAACAATTCGGGGCTTATTTTCAAGTATAAAAATGAATTATAAAATTGACAATTTAGGGCCAACCCACACGTACCATGGTGCCGCTGCAGCTTTTTGTAGTTGCGTTGGGATACCGACAAAATGCCGACGTGGTCGTGCAATGTCGTTGCATCGACGCAACGTTGTTGTTGCGATGTGGTTGCGACGTGGTTGCGATGTGGTTGCGATGTGGTCGGCCGTGGTTGCGTCTGACAAGTTATCTGACAAGTGGTCGACAACGACTGCAAAATGTGGTACGTGTGAATGGTCCAGTTCATTTACAATACGAAATATACCCCCGACCACGTGGTGTGGTTGTGGTGTGGTTGTGGTTGTCGTGTGGTTGTCGTACGTGTGGGTTTGCCCTTAGGGTTAGTCACCTACTTAAATAAAACGTTACATACTATTGCCACAGTGTAATAAATTATATTCTGTTTACTACACTGTGCTATTGCTTGTGATCTCGCGGTGTCGCGGCCAAACCTCTCGTTTGCACAGACCCATAATTAATTCCAGCTTTACTAACAACGATAATCGAATTATAGCTACGCTCGATCATAAACCTACGTACCTAAATAATATACATATACATAATATTACTCGAAAAACATAACTCTAATATCGCAATCAGTTCAAAAGCTCACTATTTTATAGTACAAGAAAATGACGTTCAAATTGTTATACCACAGATGAAAACTGAAGTTAATAGCCTTTACAAAAGCATCATGATCCCAGAAATAAAAGTGTACCCCCAATTTGGGGCACTTTGATGACTTTTGTGAGTTACTCAGTCCGTCGTCACCGTTCTAATTAATTATACGTCGAGAACACTCATCAGGGGTTAGGGTCAATTCAGACCGCAACGCAGACGCGTAGATGCATTTCTAAATTTGTATGGATTTGACAAATTTCGTGAGCGTGAGACGTCTTGCAAAACTGTCAATTCAATACAAAATATTTAGAAATGCATAGAAAGTTGCGGTCTGAATTGACCCTAAGGCTCAATTCAGAGCAACGCGATGAGACGAGGCGAGGCGCAGCGCGGCATAAATTTGTATGGATTTGACTGATTTCTATTGCGTGAGACGTCTTGCGAATCTGTCAAATCCATATAAAAGAAATACATATCTACTCGTCGCGTTGCGGTCTGAATTGACCCTTAGGCTGTTTGTCTACCGTCAACGTCACCGGGACGTCACCGTTAAAAATTCAAATAAAATGCCACTCTATTACCTATAGGGCCTAAGCTATAGGTTTCATTTTCTACCGTAATTGGTCTAACGATTCACGCCGCCGCTGCTTTGTAGTGGCGTAGAGAAAACTGAAACCTATTGGCTTCGTCATAAAGTTGCATTTTATTTGAATTTTTGTCGGTGACGTGACGGCAGTGATGGACAAGCGGCCTTACTCTGTAATCTCAGCCTCACGCAGTGGAATCTCACCTGTCAAAGTCGTTAATTTCCGGAAGAACACTGATGAGATAATTCGACGAGTCAATTTGTCAGATTTTGATAAAGGTATTTTTATACTGAACTTTGTGGGTATTTTAATGAATATGACTAAAACAGTCTCGAGCGTTATGCTAAGTACTCACATACGGTTTTGCTCGATAGTTTTACTCCAAATCGAGTAATAATTACTGTTTGGACCGCAAAACTCAAAGCTCGAAGGCTCGCATCGAGCCGGGTCGATGGAATTAAATATATCGATTTAGAATAAAACTCTCGAGCAATGCTGAATGTGTGGACGAAAGCCCGAGCCGCGGGTTTTGCTCGACGTTATTGCTCGATCGAGCAAAACCGTATGTGAGTACTTAGCAGATAAGTTGTCGTTGACAAATTAAAACTAACCGTTGTCACTGCGTATAATAAACATCTAATTTTTATACAAAAACCTTTTCGTCCATATTCTTTTTGTCTCTTTTATAAATTTTTATAAATTACAAAACACTGATAAGATAAGAAAAACCTAGGACATAAGTATAACCCAGAACAATGTGATTTTTAAATAATAATTAATGTATTATATACCTTAATAATTGTGTATACTTAAAAAAACGAATATTTGCATTCGAAGAGAATAATGTTTCCAAATTCAGTATACATATTGGGAGATTATTAAGTTTTTACGAATCACGTGCCTGTGATACCACACAATGCCACGTAGGTAATATGCGCCATATTATTTATTTTTATAACCTCCATTGTAAAGTTGACACATGGTTGACACTGAATTTTAGCTTCTCCTCCTTTGTCTTGGTATATATTTTTTTTAAGTTATAATATTATGTTAAAATATGTATTAAGATCTTTTCAAATTATTAGTAGTTACTTAAGGCACGTATGCATGTTGATTAGAATAAGATTTAAAGAAAATGTTTTGAACTAGACAATATTTCCACGCCAATGAGGCAGAAATTTTGATACCTTACATAAAATATATTAAGAACCATTGTTAAACAAATTTCCTGGAAATAAAGACTATTCCCTAGGGGTCTAGGGGACTAGGGGTGCCAGGTGGTGCAGTTGCACCCTTTGGGAATCTCGAGATCAACAGGAATTATTGAAATAAAAAGCCGTCTGTAACCCTATTACAATGCCGTACAAAGATATATGGTAATGTTTCGGCACAAAATTATTTTGTTGACTTAAATAGACAGTCACTGTTGTTCATAAAAAGTAAAACAGAAAAAAATGAAAACTAAAATCTGCACCCCTTGGAAATTGTTTCTGCCGGCGCCCATGATTATTTATATTATTAAAAACAAAAGACTTTAAGAGTTGTCGTTATCGGTGCGCCGCTAGGATTGCACGTGCGCGTATTTATCGTCTACGTGTTTATTTAGTGAGTACCTATCGAGCGAACTGCGCCCGCGCTCGCGCGAGGCTGTGTGAGTGTTGTTGACAATATACCCTTTTGTCATCTCTGACTACAGGGACGATGGAATCTCAACCGAGCTACTCGTCTGTTACCCAAACTGTTGCTTTCCCCACCAAAGAACAAGCCGCTATCATAGATGCAGTTGACGACACCCCGATTAAAGAATACGCGTATGCGTTTGCAAAAATAATTGATTCCACCCAAATAAGATTCCTGAGTCGAATGTCAAAGAACAGAATCTGCGCTTATGTGTCTTCCAAAGACATTGCCGATGAGTTAGTAGACAAACATCAGTGCATTACAATAAATAATAAGAAGTTACCTATTCGGCCCGTAGTTACTAGGAACAAACGTATAATCTTCTCCAACGTCTGTCCAATTATTCCACACACCATACTGGAGAATAAATTGGCCGAGTTGGATATAAAATTAGTGTCTCCAGTAAGTTTTATCAAGGCTGGCTTAAGTGATCCCGGCTTTAGTCATATTTTAAGTTTTCGACGCCAAACGTACATATCCGCAGAGGACCTGAAAAAAATACCTGATCGTTTTCAAATAGACTTCGATGGCAGCACATACTGGATATACACCTCTTCGGATTCCATGACCTGTTTTTAAAAGATTGTAAAGATTTATAAAAAAAAATTAAAAAAATTCCAGATTTGTAAAAAAGAGGGACATGTAGCAAGCAAATGTCCTGAAAATGTAAACACCACAAATAAAATTGTACCTACGGAAATACGCGACGATAATATTGTTACCGCAGATTTTCAACCACTGGACTCCTTCAAAAGACCACACCCACCCACATCTGAGTCGTCCCTCACTGTTGATAACCCGCAACTCCAATTTACTGAAACTTTAGATTCGGAACAAATTTCAATGAGCGATACAGATTCAGAGAATATGTCTGAGGACACTACCTACTTAAGTGACACCCTGTCATCAAAAGATTTGGCCAAAAATTCCCGTAAAAAGAAAAGAACCTCCTCATCTACTAATGACTTAGTGTTAGCTGATTGGGAAAAGATAAATACAATTATCTCTTCGTCGTCTCATAACTACCCGATGGATCAACTACATTTCAAGAGCTTTCTAGAAAACACCCGTGGAGTTCAAGACATAAGTGTTATTTGTGATCAGTACTCCAAAGACCCTTCTACTATATTTAATATGTTAACGGATCTGTATCCTCTTTTCACTAATAGGAGTATTAAAAGTCGTATAACTCGTCTACAACGAAAACTTAAATTATTATATAAAAACAAAAATGTCTAGGTTAGATATACTACAATGGAACGTCAACGACTTTTATCAACGTAAACAAAGATTAAAAATTTTACTATCCGAATGGAACCCTAGTTGTATTAGCCTACAAGAATCTAACTTTAAAAATAATTATTGTCATCAAATTTCTGGATATACTGCTATATTTAAAAATAGAAATAATATTTCCCATGCAAGTGGTGGTGTAGTGTCTTATATTAGGTCTAATATTTTTATATCAGAAATCAATCTTAATACGAATTTAGAAGCCGTTGCTTGTATTATAAATTTTCCTACCAAAATAACTGTATGTAATATTTGTTTACCGAATAGTACTGCTTTAATTGAGCAAGATTTGGTTGATTTAATTAATCAACTTCCGAAGCCATTTCTTTTGATTGGTGATTTTTATAGCCATAGTTTATCATGGGGGAGTTATAAAACGGACTCCCGTGGCTAAATTGTCCTTAATATTTTAGGTACACACAATGACTTAACTATATTAAATGAAAATCGTCCCACTCATTTAAATGTTGCTAATGCTACAACTAGCGCCATTGATTTAGCGTTATCTTCGTGTGCGATCACTCCATTATTTCAGTGGAATGTGTTAGATAACCCCCATGATAGTGACCACTATCCGTTTATATTAAGTCATTCGTCTTCTTCGGTAATAAATAATTCTAACGTTCCCAAAATATGGATTTTTCAAAAAGCAAATTGGGATTTGTATGAATCGCTTATAGATAAGGGAATTGGAGAATTATAATATGATATTAATTTAATTAATGAAACTACAATTGATTTATGTTTATCTAGATTTAGTAATTTAATAATTGATTCCGCAAATCAAGCCCTTCCAAAGTCACGTGGTCGTAAAAATCATCCAAAAAAATTGCCTTGGCTTACTAATGATTGTATAACCGCGATAAAAGATTACAAAAGGGCACATAGAAAATATTTAAAATTTAAGACAGTCGAATATTTGATTAATTATAAAAAAACAAGATCTTTTGCTAGAAGACTCTTGAAAGATACTGAACTTAAATCCTGGCATGCTTACACTTCTTCAATAACTCCTCAAACTCCGTCTTCAGAAATCTGGAATAAAATAAACAAGTTAAAAAATTGTAATAAAAACACACTTTCCCCTTTCTTACTTGATGATGATTTGAATAAAATTACAAACAGTGTTGATAAATGTAACGTTTTAGCAAAAAACTTTGCAAAAAATTCGTCAAACTCTTATTATAGTAATGAATTCACCTTACATTCCTCAAATATTCGCGTAGATTTATCTACTAATATAGCTAATAGCACGATTTTAGAAGGGGATAATACAATAAACAGTTTACTTACCATTGAGGAGCTTCATTTTGTTTTAGGGAATTGTAAAAATTCTTCCCCTGGCCCAGACGGTATACCCAATTGCTTAATTAAACATCTGTCAAAAAGTGGTATTTCATATCTCTTAAAGTTGTACAATAAAATTTGGCAAAATAATTTATTTCCTGAGATATGGCGTACGTTATTGTCCCAATTCCAAAACCGGGCAAGGATCATACCCTTCCTAAAAATTACAGGCCCATTGCTTTGACTTGTAATCTTTGCAAAATTTTGGAAAAAAATGTTGCTAATCGCATTCGTTGGAAATCAGAACATGAACAACTTATATCACCATTCCAAAGTGGCTTTCGTAAATTTCGTTCGACAAATGACCATTTAGTATTACTAGATTCAGCTATTTGTGATGCCTTAGCTCTAAAAGGTCACATATTAGCAGTATCAATGGACATTGAGAAGGCTTACGAAATGGTTTCAAAAAAGGTGGTGCTTCATGCCTTAAAAAGCCTAAAATTTACAAGAAATATTATTATGTTTGTAAATAATTTTCTGTCCAATAGAAAAATTAAAGTAAAAATAAATAATACATGTTTTGATCCTATTGAAATCGATAATGGACTTCCTCAGGGTTCTGTAGTCAGTGTAATCCTATTTATTTTAGCTATTAATGATGTCCTTACTGTCATAAAGTCTCCAGTCAAGGGTTTGCTTTTCGCTGATGATTTGACTGTGTATTGCGTTGGTAAAAATATTGATACATCTGTACAAATGGTTCAAAATGCTCTCAATTCAATACAGAAATGGTCCCACGAAAATGGCTTTAAGTTTTCTAAATCTAAGACAGAGTTCATTATATTTTTCAGACAAAATAATCCTTTCAATAATGTAACACTATCTCTCGATGGCCATCCGCTTACGAGAACTTACTGTATTAAAATACTTGGTATGTTATTTGACAGTAAACATACGTGGAAAGCCCAGTTTGAAGCATTTAAATATTATTAAAGTTTTGTCGTCTATTACGTGGGGTTCTAATAAAGATTGTTGAATGTTTATCATGCTATAATAAGATCTAAGCTTGATTATGGTTCAATAATTTATGATTCATCTAATAAAAATTTACTAAACAGTTTAAATTCTATTGAAAATACCGCCATAAGGTTATGTTTAGGGGCATTCAGAACTAGTCCCTCTCACAGCTTAATTGTAGAATCAGGTGAACTTCCTTTGTGGCTTAGAAGAATCAAGCTTTGTCTTTCTTATACGTAAAATGTTACATCAACTCCGTTAAATCCTGTTAATGATATTATTTGGGTCGATCATCTATATAATATATTCCAGACAGAAGTGAGACTGTCGGTTCCACTAAGATTACGTCTAAAAAAATACTTGGAAACTTTAAATATTTCCCTTCCTAGATTATTTGCTCGACATAATCATCCTATTCCCCCATGGATAAAAAACAATATTAGTGTGGATTTATCCCTCTGCGATTATAGTAAAGAATCTACTGATGCTTTGGTTTACCGTAAACTTTATTTAGAACTACTTGAAAATTACCGTGACTATAAATTAATATACACAGACGGATCTGTAACTGATAACGGAACCGGCTGCTCCATTATTCTCGATTCTGATTACACCGCAATCAGTTTACCTAAACAATATTCTATATTTATCTGTGAAGCCTATGCAATTTACTGTGCCGTAAAAATGATTTTAACAAACCCTGTAAGCTCAAAATACGCCATTTTTACTGATTCGAAGTCTTCCCTTTTAGCTGCTCAAAACTGCTTTTCTGAAAACCCTCTTATACAATTGATACACTCTGTCGTTTTTCAGTTGAAAGAACTATCAGTTGATGTACTAATTATATGGTTACCCCCTCACCAGGGAATAGACGGCAATGAAAAAGCCGACAAAGTGGCTAGGGAAGCTAGTTCGATGCCCTACAGTAGTAACGAAATACCTATCATACTTTTCGACGCCAAACGAAACCTATACAATGTAATAAATCTTACGTGGAACCAAAATTGGAATGCTGAATCTTCTAAATTACACTATTTCAGGCGAGATGTTTTGAAAGGTGAAACCAAATATACTTTAAAACATAATAGAAAAGACCAATGTATATAAACACGTCTGAGAATAGGCCATACCAACGCATCTCATGTACATTATATCACGAAAAGCACTCCTAAGACTTGCCTTAGATGTAGCTCACCATTCTCAGTCAAACATGTTTTATTCGATTGTGTAAATTATATTTCTGAACGACAAATGTTTAACCTTTGTAGTGATAGTTATCTTATATTAAGTGATCCTGATATGTGTTGTAATGTTCTGCAATTCCTCAAATTCTGTAATCTTTATAGTTTGTGTTGAGGACAGCGGCCTCGCTCCCGAAAAACGTATAGTGAGTGCACATAAACTAATTAAAGTGAAATGTGAGAAATAGACTCAGTGCAAATCAGTGTTTTTACAAACAGACTTTAAAAGTGAATTACGTTAAATCTGTGGCTCCCTAAGAGATAAAATATAGTTAATTTAATAAGTTAATAAGTTATCTAATAAATACAGGAAAAATTAGTTGTGTAACATATGTAGTTTGGGAAATATTAGGAAAATTGTGTGTAAAAATGTGTAAATTCTATTAACTTTTATGTTTACTTAGCTATAATTACGTTAAAATATAAGTGGTGATACTTAGATTAAGGTACATATTGTGGAACGATGAATAAATAATCTCCCGAAACGCGTTTTAATTACCTGGCTCACGGAAAATGGCGAAAATAGGGGAAAAGTAGCCGTCTCCGATAGCAAAAGTGAGACAGAAAACTTGCGAATCGGAGCGGCTTACTATATGGCATTCGCCCGAGCCAGGTAAGCGAGGTGCGTTTCGGGAGCAATGTTCTCCTCGACTCTCGTGTGTTTTATTTACGCCCCCGCTCTGCAAGATTACCGGTGTAGCCTCGGTCTTCGAGTCCGATCTGAGCCAGCGGCGAAAACCTATGGGCGAATACAGTCTCGAATAGTGAATTTGGTCCTTGCGATCCGGATTTGAAGTTTGTCTTTTGCGATCCGGATTTGAAGGCGACACTTAGAAGAATTTCAAGAGCCAAGACGACACTTAGAAAAATTTCAAGAGCAAGCTGGACTTAGAAAATTTGGGAAGACCGGACCCGAAGAAGACTGGACTCGGAGACGACTGGACTCGAAGATACAGGTCTACACCACCAAGGGGAAGCAAGGATTCGTAGATTTTTGTCACAAAACCTACTGAAGTTCCTTGAAGATTGAACATTGAACATAGAAGATTGAAGATTGAACATAGAAGATTGAACATTGAACATAGAAGATTGAACATTGAACATAGAAGATTGAACATTGAACATAGAAGATTGAACATTGAACATACAAGATTGAACATTCAATAGAAGATTGAAGATTCAATATAGAAGATTGAAGATTCAATATAGAAGATTGAAGATTCAATATAGAAGATGGTCATCACGAGGAGTCAGAGCGGGGCCGAGGAGAACCAGCAACCGAAAATATTTTCGGATCCGCCCAGGTCGCCGTCTGCAGCCGCAACCAGCCAGCCACCGACCGAGGGGAGGGCGGATCTGCTTCAAACTGTGTTGAAACCGAGGCCGGGCACTAGCAAGACACCCGCGCCATCGGGAGTACCTGTAGCCAGGGAGAAGGCTATTTCAATTGGGTCGCGTCGATCGACAGCAAGTGTCGTCGCGCGCCTGCGATACGAGGCGGAAGAGAAACTTGCCGCACTCCGTAAGAAGGAACTGCAGATCGAAGCAGAACTCATCAAGAAGAAGCTCATCGCTGATGTCGCCACCGCCGAGGAAACCAGCAACCCCGACGAAGACGAACCTTCAGAACAGGTGGAGCAACGGGTCCGAGCCTGGCTAAGCGAACATGGTCCTGACAACGAAGAGACGACCGAGGAACGGGTCGTGCCAGAGGAGGAAGGGGACGCGCCGAAGCCAGAAGACATGCCACCTGCGGGAAAGAGACGCGAGCCGCAGAGATCGAGGTTCGAGCGGCCTGCAGCCGGGATCAACGGGGTGGAACAGCTTGCCGACACCCTAGACAAGCTGTTGAACCAACGACAGCCGCGCCATCAGACGGAGTTGCCCATATTCACGGGCTCTCCTTTGGAATGGCTGCCGTTCAAAGCAGCCATGGAAGATACCACCGCATTTTACAAGCTCAAGCCAATCGAGAACCTGGCGCGCCTGAGAAGCTGTCTACGGGGGGAGGCTCGAGAAGCAGTGGCGCCGTTGCTGAGCATCGCAACACCACCCGAACAGATCATGAAGACTCTGGAGCAATGCTTCGGCCGGCCCGAGGTGATGGTCGACCGCATGATGGAAGATTTGAAGAAGCTTCCGAGGCTCGGAGGCACGGCGGCAGAGCTCAACCAATTCGCGGTGAAGATTCAGAACATGGTGGCCATCCTGAAGAAGTTAAAGCACGGGTATCTCTTCAATCCGTTGCTTGTGAGAGACATCCTGGAGAAGCTCAGCCCATTCGAGAAGAGCAAATGGTACGACTACGCAGAAGAGACATCGCGCTACCGGAACGAGCCCGATGTCGTCCTTCTCTCTGAATTCCTAATGAGAGAAGCGGACAGAGCGCTGCGCTACGGATTCACCACGGCTCCGGCTGCAAGAAAGGAAACATCGCGTCCACCTCCCAACAAGAACGAAGTTAGAACGAGAAGACCAGTCTTCGCGATAGCAGAAGAGGGCCGAGGCACACCGAGCCCCAGCCCGCCGAAGAGAATGCGCGAAGAACCAACGAAGTGTCCGATGTGCACCGACCGCCACGCTCTGTTTCGCTGCGCTGCTTTCAAGAAACTGAGTGTGCAGAAGAGATGGGACACAGTCAAGCAAGAAGGGCTGTGTTTCCTGTGCCTATCGAGCCGACACAGAAGATACAACTGCAGAGCGAAGCAGTGTGGTATCCAGGGATGCAAGCGGCCTCACCACCCACTACTACACGAGGAGAGGTCCGACGGCGCTCCACCGATCGAGGACGCCGTAATCACCGCATCGGTTGCCTCCGACCGCGCGGTGAAACTGAAGATGAGAAGAATTCAAGTCGTTGGGCCACGGGGCGAAGCTGACATCTTCGCGCTGTTCGACGAGGGCTCGACGGTGACTCTGCTGGATGAAGACGTCGCTGAGGCTATCGGCGCAGATGGTCCACCGAAGATGCTGCGCATGCACGGGATCAACGCCGAGAGAAGGGAAGAGAGAAGCCGCCTCGTACAACTGGGCGTACGAGGTCGCGACGGTACCAGACACGACATCACCGCGAGGACTGTGAACGGGTTGAATCTCTTAACTCAATCCGTTCCGGAATCCCTTCTGCAGCTCGCTCACCTGCGCGATCTCAAGAACGAAGAGATGTGCTACGAGAACGAGAAACCCCAACTTCTCATCGGCACGGACAATTGGCAGCTCATCGTGTCTCGGGAGCTGAGAATCGGGAAGAGGAACCAGCCCGCAGCCTCTAAGACGAAGCTTGGATGGGTGATACATGGCAGCATCCCCAAGCGCATCATAAGGCAGGACGAGAACGAAAATATCCTGCATATATCCACGGTGGAAACCAGAAACGATCGTCTGGAAGAAATGGTGAAGAAACACTTCGACATAGACGCTTTGGGAATAGCGGCTAAGGCGAAGCTGAGCAACGAGGAACAGCGAGCCATCGACCTGTTTGGCAGAACGGCCAAGAGAACGGAAGACGGTCGATTCGAAGTGGGACTCCTGTGGCGCAAGGATGGCGTCAAACTGCCCCTCAGCTACAATAACGCGCTGAGGAGGCTCAAGAACTTAGAACGCAAGCTCGACAGAAACCCCCTAGATGCGGCGCAGTATCATGGGCAGATGGAAAACCTCATACGAAAAGGATATGCAGAGAAATGCGACGGGACGGAGGCCGGAAGCGAGAACACATGGTACCTGCCGCACTTCCCGGTCAAGAACCCAAACAAGCCGGGCAAGCTGCGCTTGGTCTTCGACGCGGCGGCCAAAACGAACGGCGTGAGCCTCAACGATCACTTATTGGAGGGGCCCGATCTACTGACATCCCTGCCGAGGATATTGTTCCGGTTCAGGGAGGAAGCCGTGGCAGTGAAAGCAGACATAGAAGAGATGTTCCTACGCGTGAAGATCAGAAAAGAGGACCAGCCGGCGCAGATGTTCCTGTGGAGAGAGGGCCGAGAGGAGCCGCCCTCTAAGTATAAGATGATGGTCATGATATTTGGGGCATCGTGTTCACCGTACCTGGCACATTCAGTACGGAATCGAAATGCAGAAGAACACGCAGAATCGTGCCCAGAAGCCTATCGCGCCATCACCGAAGCCCACTACATGGACGATTATGTGGACAGCTATCCAGACCATGAGAAGGCCAAGCAGGTCGTGGAACAAGTGGACCGGGTGCACAAGATGGGCGGATTCCACTTGCGGGGATGGACGAGCAACGACCGACGAGCGCTGACGGGGCTACCAGTGGACCGCCTAGCTGATGATGTGGCGCAGCCTGTCACCAAGGATGAACAGAAGACCCTGGGGATACTGTGGGACTCTCGAGGGGACACGCTAAAATTTAACACATCTCTATCAAGAGTCCCTAAAGAGGTCCGAGAGCTGCAGCGCGCACCTACCAAGAGAGAGGCCCTTAGCACGGTGATGAGCATCTACGATCCGCTGGGGCTACTGAGCTGCTACACCATCACCGCCAAAGTCATCCTGCAAGGTCTGTGGCGTCAGAAGCTGGACTGGGATGAGCCGCTGCCGGCGGAGTCAGCTGAAGACTTCACTCGATGGCTGAGAGACATGGAGCACATCAGCCACCTCGCGCTACCCCGAAGCTACAACGGGGGGAGCCCCACAAGAAACCGGCAGCTGCACGTTTTCTGTGATGCGAGCAAAGACGCGTACGCGGCGGCCGTCTACTGGAGGCTGGAGCAAGAAGATGGAGAAATTCGAGTGATGCTGGCCGCAGCCAAGGCTAAGGTGGCACCACTGAAGACACAGACGATACCACGATTAGAGCTGCAAGCCGCTCTGGTGGGAGCGAGGCTCGGGAACGCCGTCGCAGCGGAACACAGATGGAAGACAGATGCGATTTTCTACTGGACCGACGCTCAGGTGGTTCTGTGGTGGATACAGAACGGGAGCAGGAAATATACACCATACGTCGCCCACCGATTGGGAGAGATCGCCGAGCTGACATCCGTACACCAATGGAGGTGGGTGAGCACGAAGAATAATATCGCCGACATGGCCACCCGAACGGGCTATGTCACCAAGAGCGAAGAAGATCCGTGGTTCAATGGACCAGACTTCCTGCGCAGGCCTGTGAACGAGTGGCCCGCGGAGAGTCCCGTTCAAGCCGAGGACCAAAAGGAGCACGTCGCCTTCCAGACCACGGAGGCGAGCGACATGGACTGTCTGCCAGAGGTGAGTCGCTTTTCAAAGTACGAGCGCCTCGTGAGATGTACGGCGATGGTTCTACTATTCATCGAGAAGTGTCGCGATCGCCGGGCCAGTCTCGACGTGCGACACCTGGAGAAGGCGGAGATATTGTGGTACCGAAAATCACAACACGATAGCTTCGCACGGGAAATAGAGAAGATGAAAAATGGAGGGACGGCGCCAAGATGGAGCTCCTTGTACCGGCTCAACCCGGTGTACAGGGACGGCCTGCTCACGCTGGACGGGAGGATCAGAGCAGCGCAGGTGCCGGATGAAATGAAGAACCCAATTATCCTGGACGGAAGACACCCCTTCACGAGACTGCTGGTGGCCAGGGAGCATGCCAGAGCCGGGCATGGGAGCCGCGAGAGAGTTGTGAACGATCTAAGACAGAAATTCTGGATCCTGAAGCTACGGCCGACGGTGCGGAGCATCATCCACAACTGCGCCTTCTGTCGGATGAGGAGGGCGCGCCCGAGAATCCCGCAACCTGGAGACCTGCCACCGGAGCGCCTGGGGGTGTTCCAGAGACCATTTTCCTACTGTGGTCTCGATTGTTTCGGCCCAATGATCGTTACCATCGGCCGACGTCATGAGAAGAGATGGGGAGCGCTGTTCACCTGTTTGACGACGCGAGCGGTTCACCTGGAACTGGTGGCCTCGCTGTCGACCGATTCAGCATTGATGGCAATGAGAAGAATGGCCGCACGGCGGGGATGGCCGGCGGTCATGTACAGTGACAATGGGACGAACTTCAGAGGCGCGGACGTCGAGCTGCGACAGGCGTACGCCGAGTGGATGCCGGCTATGACCGAGCTGGGCCTCACACACCGCATGAAATGGAAGTTCACTCCGCCAGGGGCGCCGAGCCAAGGGGGCGCCTGGGAGAGACTGGTGAGGTCAGTGAAAACCGCCCTACTCGCCACACTGAACGAGAAATCACCGAAGGAAGAGGTGCTCCAGACCCTGATGACCGAGGCGGAGTACTCCGTGAACGCTCGACCGCTCGTTCACGTTTCCGTGGGCCCCGACGACCCAGAGGCGATCACACCTAACCATTTTCTCATAGGGTCATCCACGGGACAACCATACGTCGGGCCGTGCGTGCAGGCCGACAAGAAGACGTGGAGGGTCGCGCAGGCCTTGGCGGACGAGTTCTGGAGGCGATGGGTGAGGGAATACCTGCCGACGCTCACGCCCCGTTGCGGGGCACCGAGGAGCGGCCGCAATCTGGCCCCGGGGGACTTAGTGATCGTCGTGGACCCCGCGCTGCCGCGTAATACATGGCCGCGCGGAGTCGTACACCGTGTCTACCCGGGCCCGGACGGACGAGTGCGTTGCGCGGACGTGCGTACGCGCAGCGGAGTGTTCCGCAGGCCAACATCAAAGCTGGCGGTGATAGAAGAATCGCCGCCGGAGCAGCAGACGGCGCCAGGAGAAGAGCAGACGGCGCCCGGAGAAGAGCCGGCGGGCCGAGACAGCCCGCAGTCGCCGGAACGAGTCGCAACGGGCTCAACCAGCTCGTGCTCAGCAGGGCAGTCAGCGGCGGGCCGAGACAGCCCGCAGACGCCGGAACGAGTCGCGACGAGCTCAGCCAGCTCGTGCTCAGCGAGGCAGCCAACAGCGAGACCGGCGAGCCCGCAGTCACCAGAGAAGGCTACGTAGACCCTGGCTACTGCGCCGGGGGGAGGATGTTGAGGACAGCGGCCTCGCTCCCGAAAAACGTATAGTGAGTGCACATAAACTAATTAAAGTGAAATGTGAGAAATAGACTCAGTGCAAATCAGTGTTTTTACAAACAGACTTTAAAAGTGAATTACGTTAAATCTGTGGCTCCCTAAGAGATAAAATATAGTTAATTTAATAAGTTAATAAGTTATCTAATAAATACAGGAAAAATTAGTTGTGTAACATATGTAGTTTGGGAAATATTAGGAAAATTGTGTGTAAAAATGTGTAAATTCTATTAACTTTTATGTTTACTTAGCTATAATTACGTTAAAATATAAGTGGTGATACTTAGATTAAGGTACATATTGTGGAACGATGAATAAATAATCTCCCGAAACGCGTTTTAATTACCTGGCTCACGGAAAATGGCGAAAATAGGGGAAAAGTAGCCGTCTCCGATAGCAAAAGTGAGACAGAAAACTTGCGAATCGGAGCGGCTTACTATATGGCATTCGCCCGAGCCAGGTAAGCGAGGTGCGTTTCGGGAGCAATGTTCTCCTCGACTCTCGTGTGTTTTATTTACGCCCCCGCTCTGCAAGATTACCGGTGTAGCCTCGGTCTTCGAGTCCGATCTGAGCCAGCGGCGAAAACCTATGGGCGAATACAGTCTCGAATAGTTTGATATAAATTATTGTAATTGTGCTTGTGGTCGCTGATAACCTTTGTTGTTCTAAGCGACCTTAAATAAATGTATTAAAAAAAAAAAAGACTTTAAATTCGTCAATCTCGTTTTAGTGAATTTTAACACTATTTATTCGTAAAAATTAGTTTACGAATAAATAGTGAATAAATTAAAAGTTAAAATGCTGTCAGAATAATAAACACTGTGGCTATGTAAATAAAAGAAAACGCCTCCTGTTGAAACGCTAATTAGTAAGTTGTAGACATAAAGTAGCAGTGTGTTCGCACTACGCGACATGGAATGCGATAGGATGAATAAATTCTACTCCTATCCATACTAATAGCGTAAATGTGAAAGTGTGTCTGTCTGTCTGTTCTTCACGCCCAAACCACTGAACCGTTTTTATATACATACCTAATACTAGATGGCACTCTGATGGCACCCTCAAACCTTTATATAATAAAATACCGCGCGTTAAACTAATTTTGCGGGTGCCATATCGCGGTGTTCGGTGCTAAATTGCTCCAAAATGGCTCTACCAATTTTCGTGAATTTTTTTCGCTATCCTGTAGGTGGGGAAAAGGGTCAACATCTATTTTTAGGGTTCCGTACCCAAAGGGTAAAAACGGGACCCTATTACTGAGACTTCGATGTCTGTCCGTCTGTCTGTCTGTCTCCAGGCTGTAACTCAGGAAGGGTAATAGCTAGAGAGTTGAAATTTTCACAGATTATGCATATCTGTTGCCGCTATAACAACAAATACTAAAAACAATATAAAATTAATTTTTAAGGGGGGCTCCCATACAGCAAAAGTGATTTTTTTGGCCTTTTTTACTCTATATCAATAATGGCAACAGGTCGGTACTTAAATTTTTCTGAAAGTCCTTACTTATTTTTGTACTTCAATATTTAATAATAATATTAAAATAAAATAAAAAATTAAGGGGGGCTCCCATATAAAAAACACAATTTTTGTCCTAATTTTGCTCTATAATGGTACGGAACCCTTCGTGCGGGAGTCCGACTCGCACTTGGCCGATTATTTATACCCGAAATCACATGATGAACATGATTATACCTGTTGTTAAGATATCATTTTAAACTTTCGCGTTGCATTATAATTAAAACTTATTAAGCGGGTCTTAACGCGACTTATTCTAGTAGTAATGCTCGTCCCCTCGTGACCACGGCCGAAACGTCGAGAAAAAGTATCTAATCGTAGTAGCATTACTACTAGAATAAGTCGCGTTAAGTCCCGATTAATAAGTTTTAATGATTATAACTGAGTGCGCAAAATTGTAATATAGTTC
Organism: Polyommatus iphigenia; assembly: GCA_963422495.1. Taxonomy (NCBI): domain Eukaryota; kingdom Metazoa; phylum Arthropoda; class Insecta; order Lepidoptera; family Lycaenidae; genus Polyommatus; species Polyommatus iphigenia. The sequence goes on along the minus strand of OY730180.1, from coordinate 41,843,846 downwards.
CTGAACCACTTTAAAATGCTGGCAGTAACTTACAATTAATATGTAAATTGTAAAATAGTTGTCGCGTAGTACGAACAAGGCTTTAAAAGCATTAGAAGTGGCTCGTAACTGAAGCAGTTTTATGTTAACGAAGCCTTTATAATAAAGTGTGTCGTTCAGGTTTTTCTCTTGGGTTTATTTTTGCTTTTTTGTTGAGTTGTGTAATCTTTTTTGGTCAATTAAAATGTAGTGGTCGTATTAATTAGAGCCTTATTCATGAATTAATCGACCGTACCGTAAATTTATTACACATACTTACATACTGTTTTCATAGACACCTCTGCAGATTTCATAAACACCTGTACGTAATGATTTCTTAAGTTTTCGCGAGTATCACTCATGATATTATAAGTTCGGGTACCACGCAAACAGAGCAGCAACCGAGTGAATCCGGCAACAGTAGAAAGATTACCTGCATTGTTACCATTTATAAAGGGAGTCACTGATAAAGTGAGCTACATTCTAAGGAAAGCTTCAATAAAAACATACTTTAAGCCGCCCAAAAAGATCAGCCAATGTTTACCATCAGTGAAATGCAACTTACCCCTTCAAGATGCAGGAATCTACAAACTCGACTGTGATTGTGGCCTCTCTTATAGGGAAAACCAAAAGGGCCATCAAAACCCGTATCAAGGAACACATTGCAGATGTCAAACACCGTAGGAACACCAAGTCCGCAATTTGTGAACACACACTAGACCAACCTCGCCATTACATAAGATTTGATAAGCCACAAGTACTGGCAAAAGAAGCACGATACCGCCCAAGAATGATACGCGAGGCCATAAAAATTGAAAAACACCCTAATTTTAACCGCGAAGATGGTTGGGTGCTGCCATCTAGTTGGGATCCAGTGATAAACAAACTAAAGCACAAATTAGTGACACCTCGGCTTCAAGACACTGTGAGTTCGTTCTGCGTAGATCGGAACGCAAACAAAAATTGATGAATCGTCGGGTAGTTGAATAACTTCAAGAAATTGGACACCTGTCACCTCAGTCCGCCCGTGACCACGGCCGCTGTAAGGCAGCCGAAACGTCGGGATTAATGGTGCTCCCACACCGCAGTTACAAAATGTTTATTAACGTTAATAAACATTTGTTAGCAAACATTTAATCACAAATGTTAAAAATGTTTTCATGTTAGAAAATGTTTAGTAAACGTAAGTTAACAAATTATAGCAAAACAAATTAAAACAAAATAAAACATATTGTGTTACCTTTTGTTTCTAAACATTTATTAAAGGACGACGGGGTATGCGGTGAGCTAATAAAAGAAGAGCTAAAGAGATATAAAATGTTAGTAAACATTAGTAAACATTTTCTATAGTGTAGGAGCACTTATAACATGTAACAGTTCCTAACAAAATGTAACAATTGATAACATTTGTTAGTAAATGTTTTTAAGTTAGAAAATGTTTACAAACATTTTCTAACGGCGGTGTGGGAGCACCATAATATAAGTGCTCCGCGACAAAATCCGTTAAGTGTTTAAACTTATAATATCAACACCTGTACGGTTTTCATAGACAGGTGTCCGGTTTTTGTAGACAACTCTACATTTTTCGTTGACACCTCTACAGTTTTCGTAGACACCTCTATAGTTTTCGTAGACACCTCTATAGTTTTCGTAGACACATGTACAATGTACAGTTTTCGTAGACACCTGTACCCTGTACAATGCACCTCTACAGCAGAGTAGAATATCTATTGTGTCTACAGCTTTCGTAGACACAACTACAGTTTTCGTAAACACCTGTACGATATTCGTAGACACCTGTACGGCTTTTATAGACAACTGTACGATTTTCATAGACATCTGTACAGTTTTCGTAACCACCGCTCCAGTTTTTGTAGACTAATGCATGGTTTTCCTAGATAGTAGTAAACTTTCAACTTAAGTAATGAAAATATAATATTTTAGATGTTTCTTTTGTTATATTAATTTATTATTAATATTATATTTTATACTTATTATATCTAAGTTCTAATTCAAGCCTTTAAATATAATAGCAGAATTCATGGATTTATGCTTTGTTTCAATCTAGCTTCATCGTCTTTGCAGAGTCAATAAATTATGCAAATATTAATTTCTTCGTCTACGTTTACACAGTGTCTGCCAAGTTTTTTTTAAATAAAATAGAATAAACATTAAATAAAGTTAAAATATTACAGAAATGTCTAGATTTCATCATTGTCTGATTAAAATTTTAGTTGTAGAAATAGTCATCAATAATAATAATATAAAAACAACGGATCGCAATCCTGGGGTACTGGCAAAAGGGAAAACGAAACATTTGTTTCCTCTCCTACGCCGCGCCAGTGCAGTCAACACTCCCTTCGTGATTATACTAATGTAAATGAGCATCCATTCTTCCATACTAATATTATAAATGCGAAAGTGTGTCTGTCTGTCTGTCTGTTACATCTTCACGCCCAAGCCGCTGAATGGGTTTTGCTGAAATTCGGCATGGAGATAATTTGAGTCCCGAGAAAGGACGGATACCTTTTGTTCCGGAAAAATGTATGGTTCCCACGCGCTAGAGTTGCGGGCGTCATCTAGTTCATAATAATTGAGTAATCAAGAACACTTGCAAAACGTTTTTTTTTTTAATATATAAAATTTGATTATTAATCTTTACAATACCTATTACTTTTTTATTACTTCCTCTTCCATTATACAAGTGAATATCAAAACCTGGGCTTACCTTAATTCATTAAGTAATGTGAAGTTAGTCCGAGCGGGTCAGGAATAATGTACGAAGTAAGCCGCGGACGGCGGTCCTCAATAAACACGGTTCGGGAGAAATGTGAGCTCTATTGTTTATGAATTGTACTTTAAATTAGTTTTAGGAAGACCAGCTGGTCTGCACCCAATTATTTTATAATCCTTGAAACGTGTAATCACCATATAATAATAAATTTGAAAGTCTGAAAGTCAAACTTGTTACCTCTTCATTTTTGAACCGCTTAACCGCGAACCGAAAGAAAAGCATGAAGATACTTTGAGTCCTAGGCTTTCCCGGAAAATTGCAAAGAGTAACACTGGAAATCGAAAATAGTAGTTCCTGCGAAATAAAATACTTTACTTGTTGAGTATATAAAAACATGTCACGTTGGTTGTGCTGTTAATTTTTATAATATGATTTCTTATTTCGATTTTATGAGACCACTTAGCAACTAAAAATATTTTATTGGCAAGCTATCGGTGTTCTAAAACAAAAGTATTTAGATCGCTACGAGTTCCGGTGACTAACTATTATTTCCGTCGCCAAAAAGAGAGTAACGCCTTAGCCAAGTTTCGTTAGGTAATTAGAATTGCTGTAATCATTGCGACTTGTCCGTGGCCTAGTGGGTAGACCTTTAGCTAGGTCCACACTAGGCGCTTTAGTCTTAAATTTTTGTCATCTTCTTTCATTCAACTTTCGTTTTGGCGCATTCAATAATTAAATACGTCAACGAACGCAACGCCAACATTGTCATTTTTGTTTTTACGCAAAGATCGGAGCAGAGGGGGCTACTGGCACATACAGTAAATAATCGACCAAAATTCGACAATTGTTGCACGCGTCATATTATAACGGAAACGTTGTCAAACGTCGAACAAAACTTTTTGTTAACTGTCTATGCTGTTTTGACGCTAGAATGCAGACGTAGCGTCAACTCATTTGTAACACAATGCTCTTTTGATTGAATCAGAACTGACGCCAGTACCAAGTGCTGATTCTAAACATCTTTGAAATAATGTGATGCTTTTGTCATTTTTCTTCAAAACCATCAAAATATATCGATGGCCCCAACGAATAAACGTGCAAGAGCTCTTACCCAAAAAATTTTTTTATTGATTTTTCGTTTGCATGGACTATGATACACCTATGTAATTTTTTTGACTGAAAATAACGATTTTATAGCAATGTAAACCTTTATTGTACGGAAAAAATAATAACATATATCACATTAATAATAATACATGCGCTTAATGCAGATTATTTGTTTATTTTAGTTCACCAGAATAAACGTGTTAAAACAATCTGGCGCTCGTGTCTATCTTTTCCTTTGGGTTATAACTCTTGCACGGTTATTCGTGTAAAAATGCAAGCGACTTCTATAATCTAATGCCTCATTGCAGATGGTGAAACTTTGAATATAATAATCACAGCTATTCTATTATCTTTTACTAACTTCTCTTGTCTTTTCTGCTTTTGTAAAGGTTATTCGAAGAGCTATTGTAAAGTTTATCACAAGAGCTGCTGGTGAGTTGCCGGTCTTTTTAAGAGGGAATACGCTCTCTCCTTGAAGGTTTGCAGGTCATATAGGTCCGGAAATACTGCTGGTGACAGTTCATTCAAAATTTTACAGTGCGTGGCAGAAAGTTACGCGAAAAAAACACGGTGGAAGACTGCCACTCATCAAGGTTATGAGGATGGTATATTTTTAACTTGGAATGATGGCGAAAAGTTGCAGGAGGTATGATTCCGAACAATTCCTTAGAGCACTCTCCGTGATACAACCGATTAAGGATGCAGACTGAAGCTAATTACATCTCGGCGTAATTCCAAGGGGTCCAGCCTGTTTGAAACACTATGGCAGTCAACAATTCGAGCGGCCCTTCGTTGGATACGATCAAAAGGGATTTGTTGGTACTTTGGGGTCCCTGCCCAGATATGAGAACAATATTACATATGAGGCCGAACCTGCACCTTGTAGAGTTGCAGGCATTGGTCCAGACTGAAATACTGTCTCATCCTGTTAAGAATAGAATCAGAAAAGTATCGTCTACACCATTCAGAGACTTTCTCCTGTGAATTCTCTATTTTAGACATAAGTTTGTTTCTACTCTCGATGATATTTAGTTTAGCCGAGAAATATGGTGGAAGCCGGTAGATGAAGCCGGTAGATGGCCTGTACTATCATCCGCATAGCAATAAATGCCATTGGAATGTAACATGTCATTGATCTGCCAAAAAACTTGTGACCTATTTGCATTAATTCTCGGGAAGCCCATATTATGATGGAAGCTTTGATAGTAGCGCTTTGAGCCAAACCCGATCAAAGCCTTCGCAATGTCCAAACTAACAGCCAATGCCTCTCCTCTCCACACAATCACCTGAGCCCAACGATGAGTTTGGTACGCCAAGAGATAACCAGCCAAGCGACCCGTACTGTTTGGCGTGTTTGTCGCTTTGTAATGTCTGGCCGCCCAAGTATCGAAAGATCTGATAATGGATTCCATTATCTTCGAGATGACGGAGGTTTTAGCAATTGGTCTGTAGTTGGAAGGATTTGAGCGGTCACCATTTTTTGGGAATGGGATAGAGTACACTAAGGCTGTCTTCTAAGAAGCCGGGACAGTGTCAGAAGAGTAGGAGAACCAAAAACGACGCGTTAAGAGCTCCAACTCTGGAGCACACTTTTTCAACACAATAGGAGGGGTTCCGTCAGGTCCACTCGACTTTTGGATATCAAGGGCACGCAGGGCTATTCACACTGAGCGGTGATGTAACCTAATATCTGACATGATGCCCCTGCATCCGTGGTATGGTCGGCGGTTTTTATCCCAAGGTCATCAAGGGTCGAGTTTGTCGCAAGGAGCTTACCCAGAAGATCGTCTTTGTATTTTGCGTCGTGGGCCAACGATCCATTTCCTACTTATAGGGATGGTAGGATGGCTTTCAAAAATACCCTTCAATACCTTAGGCCAGAGACCAGAATTCACGGGTTCCCAAAGGAAGGCACTCGAGTCTCTCACCTCTCTATTGACGTGCTGTTTCTTTGCCCGATTGATATCTCTCTTGAAGGATCTATAGGCAAGGTTGTACACCATTTTATATGTATGTGCGCGAGGTAGGTCAATATTTATCAATAACAAGAATAGGTCAACAATATTTTTTACTGAACCGTCAACAAGAAAATATTAGCTAACTAGACGTTCCACGCGGCCTCGCCCGCATAAATGAGAAATTTTACCAAAACCGTACATTTTCCCGCAATAAATAGCCTATGTTCTTTCACATCATGGTCTACTCTACATCTGTGCCAAATAACTTAAAAATTCATCCAGTAGTTCACGAGATAAACGCCTTCAAATAATTGTCCTGGTTTTTTCTACATTTTCCTATGTTTTTTCGCTTCTATCCGTCTTAGAGTGATAACTTATAGTTTATAGCCTTACTCGATAAATGAACCATTTAACAACGAAAGAATTTTTCAAATCGGACCAGTAGTTCCTGAGATTAGCGCGTTCAAACAAACAAACTCTTCTACTTTATAATATTAGTATAGATTTACATTTTATACCACACACTAATAAGGCCGTATTACATAAATAATGAATCAATTTCTTAACACTAATATTAGGGCTTTTATCTTTACAAGCATTTAAAAGCAACAAAATATACAAGAATAAGCGTGTAAATGACCAGAGCATGGCTCAGGAGGAAAAAAATATACGTGGAATAAACGTGCAACATTTCACTGCACTTGTTACAACTTCATTTATGACACGAATAAACGTGCATTGATACAATAGTGTTAACAAGTCACATATTATTCACTAGAATAATAATTTTATATAGTTTTTCTTAAATATGTAGTATACCGCTAATATTTGATTTTTAATAAATATATGAGCTGAAAGATATTATTTTTATCTTTAATTTGATTACACATTATATTTGTCTATTTATTATGTAGTCAAAGTTATGTGGTTCCAAACGTTTTTTTGTCTTCCTGAAAAGTTGTCTTTTTTCGATTGCACGTTTATTCGTTGGGGCCATCGATATTATGTTTAAATAAACGTTATTTATTAACATAGCCTTCATACGCCACTCATGATTGACCAATAAAAGTGATTATGAATATTATGTAATATGATAAGAGGAGAATAATAATATGCACGGCATAGGCAGCTTCCCAATCATGCTGATTATGGTTTCCATCATATCCCAACAAATAAACAGATTATTTACATGAATATTATTATTATGTAACACAACCCTATCATTATCAATTTGAAGCGTTGCTAACAAGTATATCAAACTTCTCCGAATTCTTGCGGCTTCTAAACGTTTCATAAAGGCATTACGCTAAATTACACAAAACTTCACCTGTGAAACTTAGATTCAACTTCGAAGCTCTACTTACGAACTACGCAGTTTATACTATCAGGCTCTTTGTTATTACGCAGTGTCTTAATAACAATGTCGTCAGCGTATTTAATAACCGCACTCAAGGTGATTTTATGTTTATAATCATAATCATAATATTTATTTGCAATTATAATATTAACTTAATTGGAATTCAATAAAGATAATATGGCCACGAACAATATACATTTTCTGTCAAACATTACATTGATTAAATCTAATTAATTATTAATTAATGTATTTAGGTATTGTCATTAGTTTTTTATTTATTGATCCAAGCCACCAAGAAAATGAAACTCATTAAATTTCATAATTGAGCTCTTTTTTACGTGAAAACTTCCGGTGTTACATTTTGGGGTGGGCGAAAAAAATTTTCTCGCCTCCGGGCGGAAAACGTCAACTTTCTTCCCGCTGCGCTTACCGATATTGCCGTTTTCCACCTCCGTCGATGAGAAAAAAAGTATACGCACCATGGGCAGTAAATAAGAAAGCCTCACATTACATGTGATCTGAGACATTTCTTATTTTCCTGCCCTAGGTGCGTAATGTACTATAATTACTCTCATCAGCGGGGCTAAAATGGTCGCTTTGGAGAATCATAATATTTAAAAAAACGCAAAATTGTAACTCTGTTTGAAATTCATTTCTAAATTCGTACTAATTTGACATTTGTGAGTTAGACAGTTTTGACAATTCATTTTGTGATTTGATTGGAAGGAATTGCTAAATTTTACCATTTTAGCCTCGCAGGACACACGAAAATTCTTAAAACAGATGGGGAGTGTAGACTGCCGGCGGGAAGAGAAGAATCTCGACCCCTACCTGCCCTGCTGTTTCGTTTTCACTTCAGTCGGCACACGCAATATGTAAAGTTTTATTATTGTAACTAGCTGACCCAGCAAACGTTGTTTTGCCTTATAAATTACTAGATGACGCCCGCAACTCCACTGCGCCAAAACTCGTTTATCGCGCGGGAACCGTACATTTTTCCGAGATAAAAAGTATCCTATGTCCTTTCCCGGGACTCAAAGTATATCCATTCCAAATTTCAGCAAAATTGGTTTAGCTGTTTAGGTAACAGACAGACAGACAGACACACTTTCGCATTTATAATATTAGAATGAAAGTATGGATATTACGTCCTCCAGTAGGACTCCATATAAAATAAACGGTAAGTATATTTTTAGATAAAAAACATGTTGAAACCATCTTGTGTAAAGGAGCGAAGTAATTTATTGTTCTACTCCCTCGTATTACTGAAACCCCTAACTCCTAAAACCCGAAACACGCGAGTTTTGGTCACGGACGGCTACACACCTTTTATTTAACGAAAATAGATTTTTCTCGCTTTTTTCATATACTTTGACCTATAAAGTAATCACTATGATAGTATAATGATACAACAAACTTATATTATTATTACTGATACAGGAGATTATAAATTATTAAACAGATAAAATAGTAGTAAAATTATTACAATTGAAGTTTTATAAAAAGAAACCATAGAATTATAACCTTTAGAAGAGGCATTCGATGACACATTTTCGCGCTGACGATTGTATAATCGTCAGCGCGAAAATGTGTCACCCTCGAAATGAGTGAGCTCCATAGGTTCGCGTAGTGTAAATATTCTTTGCCATAGGTGAGCTCACTCATCTGAGAGTAGTGTGCCATAGGACGCGGTGACAGTCGGACGTGTTCAATGCATTGATTACGTAAAATATGCATTGAAAGCGTAAAACGAGTGAAAGAGAAAGTAGTATATGCTATTACTGTAAGACAAAAAAGGACGACAATATTTTCTGGATACACATTTTGCATGCAAAAACATTGCCACAGTTTTGATGGCGTATGCCATATCCCAGTATTGACATCGTTGAAAGAAACTACATTCTACAAATTAGAATTAACTATTATATTACCACAGTTCACAATCTAGATGCCATGTATTCAAGTATTTTTAATTATATAAGCAATTGCGAATGAAAAATTACTGTAGAATGTTGTCCTTAGTATGCACCATTTTAAAATCTAATACTTTAGGGGTGTCTGGCAGTAAAAAGTAACTATCAAAAATGTTGGCTACCCAGTTAGCCCGAAGAAAATAATAGTCTATTGAAATGTTACATTTGCTTAGCACTTATTAGAGGACGCAATTTTATTTTTGGAATATGTTGGGCGGGTCAATAGAAGCTTAACCTCAGGTTTGTGGGGTCGCCACTCTTGTCCCCCGGCCGCCATCTTGAAAAAAAGGGTGACAACACTTTTTTCGTGATATCTCGGAAATTATACGTCTTACAAAAAATTTATGAGAACGTAATTTGTTGCAAATTATTTTGCTTATGTTCATATAACTTTTTTTTTAACATAAATTAAAAATTTAAAAAGTTATGAGCAAAAAAGTGAGAAATTTTTTGAAAAGGTTTATTATCACTCTTTAACTTTGTTTAATACATTTTACAAAAAAAATACCTTAGACCAACCTTGTAGATGATCTTTTGAGAAAAAGATACCCCGATCCCATTAAAATAATTTTCTTCAAATACAAAGGAAACTGTGGAACCGTGTGTGGCTGCAGAAAAGCAGGCCTGAATTTTTTTATAGTATAGTAGGCATGTGCAGACTAGTATAGTAGGCATACTATAATATAGTTTGCATATATTTATGTAGTGTAGTAGGCATACGGTAGACTGTGGCTGCAGAAAAGTAGGCCTGAAATGCTTTAAAGAATAGTAGGCACTAGGCATACTGTAGAGCATCTTATGCCTGCTTTTCTGCAGCCACACATGCTTTTACAGTTTCCTTTGCATCTGCAGAAAATTAATTTCATGAGATCGGGGAGGGATTGGGGGATCTTTTTCAAGTAGGCACAAATTTTTGCTCTATAACGGTACTCAACCCTTCGTGCGCGAGTCCGACTCGCACTTGGCCGATTTTTTCAAGATGGCGGCCGGGGGACAAGAGTGGCGACCCCACAAACTTGAGGTTAAGCTTCTATTGACCCCCCCAACATATTCCAAAAATAAAATTGCGTCCTCTAATAAATGCAATATTCGGTCCTAAAATTGTAACATTTCAATGGACTATAAGAGCAGTTGAGCTGTATATTATATCGAACGTTAGGTAAACCAACAGAACTGGATACGATACGTAAATAGCATTTTATATTTTATCACTAACCTTAGTTCCGGGTTATTGGTGTTGTATTTCCGTAAAACACTTCAGAAAATTATAGTTAATAGGTCAATTTATAAAATTGGCTTAATGGTTGTAATATTGTAGTGACATCATTTATTCAAACATGGAAACGTGAAAAGTGCTATCAGAGACCAGTGTCTTTACTCCATGGTGCTATATAAGACTAGATGACAAAATTTGATAATTTCTATCAAAATTCCGGGGTACAAAGTATCATATTATACCCTTTAGCGGAAGCCAAAATATAATGTCCATACTAAATTTCAGCAAAATTGGTTCAGCAATTTGGGCGTAAAGAGACAACAGACAGACAAACAATCTGTCTGTCTGCCTGTTAGTTTATTTTATAAGTATAAAGAAGCTAACCCAAAGTATGTTGTTATGTCGCATCTTGTCACCGCAATTTTTTCTGAAAATTTTTACTGAAAATAATTTTGCATGAATTAAATAATGAAAACATTTTAATATTCTGACTTGTTGGTTCATTTATGTATCACGTATTCGTGTTAGTTTGTTTGTTTTGAATAGGTTCTAAACTATAAGAGCTTGCATTTATTGTGAATAATATGAAGAGGGTTGACCGGCAACTACTATTATTTCAACTGACAAGAACTTGAAGTAAGCTTAGGCGCAATGTGGTTTAACGTTTCGAGCTTATAATAATATTATAAACTACTAGCTGTCCCGGCAAACGTTGTTTTGTCATATAAAGTATTTCGCCAATATTATTTTGTTGAAGTGACTAAATAAGTATGTCACCATGGTAACGTCCATCGCTATCCCGTCGCACAAACAATGATCGCCGTCACTCTCGAGTTGTAATAATTTACTATTATCTGCTATTATTTATTCAACAAATGCACTTATCAATATAAAAAGTAGACAGTAGCCTTTTCTCGGACCTACTGAATATGCATAATTGCATATACAGTAAAGTCGTTTCGGAGGAGTACGGTAACTAACATTGTGACACGGGAATTTGTAACCGACTTCCAAAAACGAGGAGATTATAATTTCAGCTGTGGATATGTTTTTTTTTTAATGTATGTTCAACGATTACTCCGCCGTTTGTGAACCGATTTTCAAAATGTTTGTTTTGTTGTATAGGGTATTATTACTCCAATTTGGTACTATGTTCAGAAAAGTGGTGACGTGATGATGGGATCCATGAGTAATCGAGGGAACTCCTCAAAATTCAAATGGAAACATATGGTTTTTTTGGTTTCATAATATGAAGTATTCCAGGCATATGTTACCAAAAAGTAAGATTTTGCACCAGGATATACATGGTTCGAAGGTGGTGAACAGAACTCCTTACTCCTTATAGATACATATTTCGCCCATGACTTTTAACAATGTCGGATGTGAAAAACAGCAACTTTACAGGAGAGCGATTTGAAATCTAAATTGTGAATAACTTTTTACTTATTTCAAGTAGAATCATGAAATTTCAGGGTTGTGCTCTATAAGTTATTCGCGTTTAGTATATTATTAGGAGTATCCCGTATTTTATGAATAAACTAGCTTTTACCCGCGACTTCGTTCGCGTGTATGTAGTTTTCGTCATTAGAAGTGCGTTTCATTACATAGTTTCTTTGCCATTATGTTGGCATTCCTGCCTGTTAATAACGGTAGTTACACGGTTAACACGCTCTGCGAGTATTCATAAGTTTTACTGTATTTAAGGGTGATTAAACTGATGCTGGTATTTCACTAAGCTGCAATGGCGGCAACCCGAGCTTGTACACATCTTAATGGAATTATTGGGGCCATGTTACGTTTTTCACGTTCACAAATCTCTTTCACTCTTAGCACCATCATTCTTTCACCATTCTTTAATGTTTTCGGCATGATTTTCTCACGAACTCACAGTAAAACTTATGAATACTCGCAGAGCGTGTCTACCGTGTTAGCGTTATTGACAGACAGGAATGCCAAAATGACGGCAAAAGAACTATTCGATGAAACGCACTCTACCAACATGGTAGCGTAGCAAGCTATGAACTACCAACATGATAGCGTAGCAAGCTATGAACTACCAACATGATAGCGTAGCAAGTTACGAACTACCAACATTATAGCGTAGCAAGCTACGAACTACCAACATGATAGCGTAGCAAGCTACGAACTACCAACATGATAGCGTAGCAAGCTACGAACTACCAACATGATAGCGTAGCAAGCTACGAACTACCAACATGATAGCGTAGCAAGCTACGAAATTACTGCGTAGCGATGCTTGTACGCATACGTAAATAAATCATTTATTTCGATGACTTAATTTAATAAAATAATATTATTAAACTCATTGTTTTTAATAGAATCAGCATAATTGACAGCTATTTTTGCTGATGTGATTCAACAGACAATTATTTTAACTGATTGTGATATTTAGATTTTCATATTATTATATTCTATAATACCCATATTATGTTGCCTAGTCTCAAAAGTACGTTAAGGTGACGCCGGGTTAAAGTAAAAACCGGCCAAGTGCGTGTCGGGCCACGTGCAATATAGGGTTCCATAGTGTCGCTAGTTTTTGAATATTTTTGTACGGTCAATGAATGGTCATTTATAACATGTTTTACACTACTAACAACATCATCTTAGGTTACTTTCAAAGGAATTTGAACGAAAAGTTCCTTTATACTTCGCCGCATACATTTTTTTTAGTTGATCGACTATTACTCAATAACTTATAGTTTTACTTTTAAATTCAACATATTTCCTACTCCCGTGAATTTTTTCACATTTCCAGAAGCAACCGTTTAGCTGGTAGAAGGGGGGGACACTGGACTCTAACGATTTTTTCCATTTTAAAACTTAATATTTGACAAATGGATCCCTAAATCGGAAAATGATCTATGACTACTCATAATATTTTTAAAAAACCTATCCAACGACACCCCACACGATGGGGTGAGCGCGAAAAAAAAATTCAACCTCGCTTGATGTGTAGGGGAGGCACCTCATAAAAAATATTTTTTTAATACTTTATGTACCATTTTGTCGGCATCATTAATTTATGTATATTCATGCTAAATTATTACAGCTTTGTAGGTATTAACCCTTTCGGACCTGTTGGTATGTATATGTCCTATACTTCAGATGACTGGTGGGACATAACATCCCATGGATATGTAACTGAGGACTGAGGCTTTAAATTTACTTTATAAATGGGATTATACATCCCATATCGTAAATGGATCTTCTGTGATAATTTATAAAGGACACGGAAAAGACGTTACACTTTTGATAAAAGATTTAAATTGTTGTATGGTTATTTTCAGGTAAGTTTTTATATCTATTACGTTCTGTGAGCCAATTAATTTGTGTTAACGATATTTTCTTTGCAAAACATTGGGATTTTGATACACAATTTTGATTTTGGGACACTGGATCCCATCAGTCTTTTTTAAACTTACTTAACCTTAGATTGAAGGAGATTTCATTGCTATATGCGGATTTACAATTTCTATGGAAATACTGCTTTTGCTGCTTTTGCATGATTGTGTACTTGTTTCGGGATGTTTCAAAACCCAAAATTATAAAAAAATCGCTGAGAGGAGATGAGAGAAGATAGTTTTTTTATGTAAAAACTGTTTTGCATCATTTCATCTTTCCTGATGCCCATATATTCTCTCAGTATTTTGCCCTCTGCTCCCGTTTTTTTTAATTCATATAATTTTTTATTATCCTAAAATACTAAGCAGACATAATGTTTTATAATTACATTCAATAAATGGTAAATATAACATTATTGTTTCATTTATAAAATTAAATTTAAAATATTTCCAAAAAGTATATGGAAAACCTACTCAAATACAATTGGTTTCAAGACTGATGGGACATATTGTCCCATGGTTAAAAGTATAGATTTCAGCCATTAGAAAAAGTCAAGATAGTTTTTATATGGTTTTTATAGTAATCTTATTTCAATACTAGCTGTTGCCCGCGACTTCGTACGCGTTAACATAGTATAATAACAAAGATGGATAGCTTTCCCCTTTTTGTGGTTCCTTATACAAAGGGTAAAAACGGGACCCTATTTAAGCAAACGTCAAACGCAAACGTCAAAAAACTTTCATGTTTCTAACTCAAGAAATGATGGACTTTCATTAAATATTTCTACCCCAATTTCACCCCCTTGGGGGTAGAATTACCAGAAACGCTTAAATACGTATCCATTCATTTTTAATCAGTAGCACTAAAATAAAGTTTCATGTTTCTGACTTAAGAAATAACGGAATTTCATTCAAACTTTCAACCACAATTTCACCCCTTTGGGGGTAGAATTTCCAAAAATGCTTCAATACGTATCCATTCATTTTTAATCAGTAACCCAAAAATAGAGTTTCATGTTTCTAACTCAAGAAATGACGGACTTTCATTCAAACTTTCAACCTCGATTTCACCCCCTTAGGGGTAGAATTTCCAAAAACGCTTAAATATCTATCCATTTATTTTTAATCAGCAGTCCAAAAATAAACTTTCATGTTCCTAACTTAAGAAATGACGGACTTTCATTTAAACTTTCAACCCCTATTTCACCCCCTTGGAGGTAGAATTTCCAAAAACGCTTAAGCACGCATCCAATCATTTTTAATCAGTAGCCCAAACATAAAATTTCAAGTTTCTAACTTAAGAAATAACGGCATTTCATTCAAACTTTCAACCCCAATTTCACCCCCTTGGGGGTAGAATTTCCAAAAACGCTTAAATACGTATCCATTCATTTTTAATCAGTAACCCAAAAATAAAGTTTCATGTTTCAAACTTTCAACCCCTATTTCACCCCCTTCGGGGTAAAATTTTCGAAATTCCTTCCTTAGTGGGTGTCTACTTAATAAAACAAGCCTACTCACCAAATTTCGTGGCTGTAACTTTAACAGTTTTTGCTCAGCGATGATGAATCAGTCAGTCAGTCAGTCAGTCAGTCGGGACATGTAATTTTATAAGTATAGATATGAGAAAAGTCACTTCTGACCTTTTTAACGGAGTACGAGTAATGCTGATTTGTCGGAAGTGCCAGAACCGACATTGTTGCTTGTACAAAATCAATGATTGCTTATCGGAAGTGGCACTTACGCCATTGTTAAGTGATAACTTTTAACTTAAAATATGTCGCACGTAGAAATTACCAACAAAAAATGACAACAATTTAAAGAAAATATATCTTTTTTATGGGCTTCTGTCAAATAAAACGTAAAAACAATGTATGTATGACAATACAAAATATTTCTTATGACGTAAATAATTCGGAAAATCAAATTTTCGTCCGAAATGTAAATTAACCTAAAACATTGAAGTTAGAAATTATTGCCATCACTATTTTGTTAACTTTTTGATACCATAACTTAAATTAGCTAAACAAAATTAATATTTTTTTTATATCAATCATAAAGAGGAAAAGTTTTTTTCGTGTTTGGAAAAGTCTTTATATCTTTGTTTGTATTGAATAGGTTCAATAATTACTGAACTAATTTTAAAAATTATTTTACCCTTGGTAAGCTACATTGTTTGGAAAGAATGTAGGTAGTGTATTATTCAGAAAAATATTAGGGATCACACCGAAAATCGCAAAAATGTAACCCAAAGTTGTAAAAATTTGCAATAAATTACGTTATTTCGCTTGCGATGCGAAAAATATAGCTAATTCATAGAAATAATATAACAAATATTATAGTATTCGTCATTATCTTCAAAAAAGTTCAGGACGGCATATATGTATCTTTTATGGTTAACGAATAACCATTTCCTTCATTAAAAAATTAACTTCAAATCATCTCCTAGTAGCGTGGCTTTTTTTTGCATATTAACAATTGATCCTTACCTAAATAAATATCAAAATATTAATTGTGATTCTGTAAAGAATAGAATTGTCTTTTAAATTATTACCATGGTGCAAATATTTTAGAAGTTAGGGCAGTTTGATTAAAGCTCAAAACAAGGCGCCGACGCTGCAACGGTGGTGGCTACCATGAATTTGTAATGCAAAATATTATATCGCCCATGACTATTAACAATGTCGGATGTGCAAAATCGTCATTTTTATTTTATTTCATAAAACATGTCCTTATAACCAAGGCTATCATTAGCTAAAAATATAAAATCTATATTATGCATAGTTTCTGAAATAGCTACATTAAAAATGTCGTATATTACTAAGATAGTCCGCTAAAAATGTCGGATAGTCACTACCTACGTTGTTAACGGGACGCGGGGGCGAGTGAGAGCGTTCGATGTGCCACTTCCGACTATGTTAACGGAGGAAATGGACCTCGCGCTGTCACTTGTTTTTTTGAAACATTAGTTATATTTTTTTAATTTCCGACGCCATTTTTAATGTCTACAAGATCAGCACGGCTAATCAAACAAGGTACTCAATGAAATTAAGAAAAATATAATAATAGGGAAAAAATGCTAATGGAAATATTATAATCGAAGCTAATACTGGTACGGAAAATGGTATTTACTATTCTTTATTATATTCTTTAAAGATTTTGAACAGTATAGCTTATGTTTTATTGATTTAGATTTGATTATAAGAAAAACATTAACCTTCATTAACATTTTATCGTGGGTCATTTAAAATTGTAGGATGTGCCATATCCAACGTTCTTAACCGGTTTTTCAAATGTGTAAAATGTCGGTTGTACCGCATTCGACATTTTTAATCGGTTTTATAAATGGTTAAATTGTCGGTAGTACCACTTCCGACATTGTTATGGGGATTAATAACCAATTTATTAACCAAAATGTCGGTAGTATTACATCATAATCATTTCACTTATTTTTCTAATTGGTTTATTGCCACTTGGAGTTTGTTTCATATCTGTCGTTGCTTACCGACTTTAAACAATTTTCAGAAGGCTTCAAAATAGGTCATTTTTGTACGAAAATTAAGTTTTTGTTGGCACACATACACAATGAATGAATATAATTTTTTAATTAAATAATCGTGTTTTGGCAATCTGGTATCTAATAGCTGATTTTCTCGGCATTTTTTAAATACATAATAGTAATAAAACATAAGCTACACTGTTAAAAATCGTAAAAAAGGACCTTTTTTCACAATAGGCTTAATTTCGGTCACAATATTTCCATGAGCATTTTTTTCCTATACTATTATTATAATTTTCTCAAATTCGTTGAGTAGCTGGTTTGATTAGCCTTATTGATCTTGTAGATATTGTAAATGCAGAGCTTGCAATATGTCTTAGCAAACATATAGATTTACTCAGATTATGTAAAAGTGAAATTATTCTCAAAAAATACCATAGAATAAATAGAGAATCTCGGATGAAGAAGACTGCTTTTGATTAATTAATCTATTAAATATTCATCTAAGATGTTCTTGAAAATGAAGGCTGTGGTAGTACGTAAGTGCCCTAAAAATGTGGAGATTTTTAAGAACTACCTAATTCCGCAAACTTCGTTTCGCTGACAAATTAATAGACCTGCAAAACAGTCAGTCCTTCTTCAGTATTTTCTGTATTTCCCACATATTTGGGCAAATTGTTGTTGACGACCTCTGTGGCTCAATTGGTTGAGTGTGTGGCAGCTCAAGCCGGGGGTCGCGGGTTCGAATCCCGCCGACGGAACAAAAAGTTTTCAATGTTCCCGGGTCTGGATTTGTATTAAATATGTGTAAGATATAATAAAAATCCTAAATATATGTATAGTATAAAAGTATTAAATATATTTCCGTTGTCTGGTACCCGTAACACAAGTCCTTCAGGTACTTAGCACGGGGCCAGACTGACGTGGTGTGAAGCGTCCATAGATATTATTATTAATTCATCTCTCCAGCGTATTTGGCAGATGTCGATAAGATCCATAGCAAATTGTAAAATCTTGTCTTAAATGTTTTTCTTATAATCAAATATAAAGCAATAAAACAGCCTTACTGTTCAAAATCTTTAGAGAATATAATAAAGAATAGTAAATACCATTTTCCGCACTAGTAGTAGCTTCGATTATAATAATATTTTCATCAGCATTTTTTCCCTATTACTATATTTTTCTTAATTTCGTTGAGTACCTAGTTTAATTAGCCGTGCTGATCTTGTAGACATTAAAAATGGCGTCGAAAAAAAAATTAACTAAGGTTGCAAAAAAACAAGTGACAGCGCGAGGTCCATTTTCTCCGTTAACATAGTCGGAAGTGCCACATCGAGCGCTCTCACTCGCCCCCGCGTCCCGTTAACAACGTAGGTAGTGACTATCCGACATTGCTAGCGGACTATCTTAGTAATATACGACATTTTTAATGTAGCTATTTAAAGAAACTATGCTTATTATGGATTTTATCTTTTCGGCTAATGATAGCCTTGGTTATAAGGACATGTTTTATGAAATAAAATAAAAATTTCGATTTTGCACATACGACATTGTTAATAGTCATGGGCGATTTGGGGGTTTCAGCGTTGTCTTAAGAACTGAAAGCATATACTACTATGCAAATTTCATTAATCATCATCATCATCACCACCATTCCACCATACATCCATGAGTAATCGAGGGAATTCCTCAAAATTTATATGGAAACATAATATAGTGATTTCAATAATATGAGAAGTATCCTAAGCATATGCTACCAAAAAGCAAGATTTTGCAACTAGATATACCATGGTTCCGAAGGTGGTAAAAGAACTCCGGATTCCTTATAAAAAAAAGATTGGGGGTTTCGGAGTTGGTTTAAGAACTGAAAGCATATGCCACTATACAAGTTACATTCATCATCATCATCATCACTACCACCAGTCGCCACACCATGAATCATCTAATTACAACCCTATTATGGTACTTTTCATCGTCTTTAAGAACGAAACCCGAATTTGCCGAACGATTTAAAAAATTATAATGTTATTTCAATGTAATAATTCGACCTTGGTGTTTAAGTTACCAAGTTAGCAATTTGATCATAAGATCTATGAGGTAGGTGTTATTCTCCTGAAAATTTATAAGGACGATTATAGGTAAATTTGAGGATAATATTATAATTATTATGTTGAGCTGATGAGTTTCCATGAGTGTAATGATAGAAAGAAAGTCACTGAACAGAACTTTAGAGCCTTTAAAGACAGGCGTATGAATATAATTTTATCATTGCTTGATTAAGAGTCCGTATACGAAATTTTGCCGATTTTGCCGAAATTGCAAAGGTTCGCTACAGAAATATAATTAGGTTTTTTCCCCTTATTAGACTTAAAAAAATATATATATTAATTATTAGATTTAAAATATATTTAAGCGCGGAAAGCCGACTCGAACTTGCGGCGAGAAATATAATGTGAGATTTAGGTTGTTTTGAATCGTGTTTTTTTGGCACAATTTTTTTTTTTTTTCTTTTTTCTCGAATTCGATAGAATTTTATCTATAGATTATTTTTGTCGTTTTCTTTTTATGATATACAGCTCCAAGTTGCCGAAATTAACAGCAATTCTTTGCCCATTTTCTCTAAAATTTTGCCGAGTTACATATTTTTTTACTCAACTATTTCATATTAAAGTGGTAAAAAGTAATTCCAACATTTTATAGACGACTTTCTCAACAGTACATTGTATTTTTTTCATACCGTTAAGACGTCAATACAATCCATAAACAGGTGATATTCTAAACCTTTTACAGCAAAAATCACAAAACTGTCGCAGGTTTGAGTTGGATTATTTAAAAATACTCAAAAAAATAAAAAATCTAGCTCCAACATTAGATTATAATTGAAATGATCTTACATGTTATGCATTAAAACTTATAGAAATACTGTATTTTAACTGTTAAATCACGTCTGTAAAATCAGCGAAATCGGCAAATTTCATATACGGACTCTTAACGCCAAGCATATAGGTACAGTGGTATGTGCTTGGAGTTGCTTAAGCAATTCTGAAGTAGTGATATCAGACAATGAGTTCTCATAATATCATGAAAGTGTATCCTGGATCCAAAGTCACCAAGCGTGACACATTACTCTGTACAGAAAACCAGCTTATAAATGACTAAAAAGAGTGAAATTATTATTTTTAACAAAAATTAAAACCGACTTCCAGGGTAAAAACAATATTGATAATTTATAATGAACAAAAAAGTGTTAAATAATTCTTACTCTTTATAGTGCCTTATGCATAATTCTCCTAAACCTCAACTATTTCTGTACATAATCTTCATTATTTTGAAGTCGGTACCAGTCTTAAATATTAAAAATATTTTGTCATAGAACTCAGCATTCTTAGCTTCGTCTTCAAAATAATGAAGATTGTGTACAGAAATAGTTGAGGTTTAGGAGAATTATTTTGAGGTTTTTATTTTTTGAGGTTTAGCATAAGGCACTGTAAAGAGTAAGAATTATTTAACACTTTTTTGTTCATTATAAATTATTAATATTGTTTTTACCCTGGAAGGCGGTTTTAATTTTTTGTTAAAAATTATAATATATATAAGATATAAGATTATGGCGCTTCTCTCCTTGTTCCATAACACTAGAAAGACCGGAGCGGTCAAATGACCGCATTTTCGTTTTTAATTTGTGATATTTTTGCTACCGTTGCTTGAAATTAGTTTTCCTCTCGTGACATTTAATAATTTTCAATTGTTTAAATTGTAATAACGTGTTTTTAATGATGACTCAATAATTATAGGTTTTAAATAACAACCTACCTAGAAAGACCGCAGCGGTCAATTGACCACTTGAATAACATTTCTAAAGAAATTGGGGTTTTCTTGCAAGTTTCATTTTTCTTTAAAATGTTTTATTATTATTATGTTTTGTTTGTGTATTGTATATGAAATTTGATTTCAAATTTACAAAAAACTCGATTGAAATACATTTGTCAATGGCTCATAGGACAAAAGTGGGATAAATACTTTTATTTACGTAAGTGATCTAAAATTTCATATTTTTATATGTAAAAATAATGGGAATATATTTACAAATATAGTATGTGCATTGTGCACAAATAAAACCTTTTGCCTTGCCTGTTTTGATATTGTAACGTATTTGAAGTTTTTTGCCAAATGAAACCCTGTTTTTTGAAAATCATCAACGTTACTACAAAAATCTGTGCCAATTTTCATAGCATTGTTGCCTGAGTTGACCTAACACAGCCAGAGTTTATTAGTAGTTCTAATTTCAACAAAAAATCTATGCTGAGTTCATTTTATTTTTTGTTTTACTTACACAAATAAAGCAAATAACAAACTAAAGGTTACGAATTGTACTTCTATAAAAATATGATAAAAATTATTATATTTATGCTAATTTTAAGTATATTTCATTTCTATAGCATATTTTTTATTGTTTTTTAGCTTTAGTGACAAAAGATTTTTATGATGTGACCAAAAATACGACACGAAAAAATAATATTTTTGACCTCCAATAGGGTATTTTCATCAAGATGTTCATGGCTTCTTGATATGAATTACTGTACATACAAGTAACTTTACCATTCTATTGCTAAAGTGAGAAAATGTAAAATGTAAAAAGACGGTGTTTTATGCTCAAATACAGGAACAAGTCCAATAAATCTTGTGGAGTCATTATAATGTCCATTATATCAGTAGTAGGTCAATAGAATGATTTTTTAAATAATTTGCTTAAATATTTGTTCACTAATTTAATTACATTCATAAATATTTACATGATCAATAAAATGCAAAAGCTAAATAGTAAGACACAAATAAATGTATAACATACGGCGGGTCATTTGACCGCTCTTGGTCTTTCTAGGAAGTTCAGAATTCCGGTCTTTCTAGTGATTATACAATAAATAATTAAAGATATGAGTGGTTAAAGTGGGTAACTAAATTTTTATGACTTAAGAGCAATTACTTATTTTTTCCCATTTAATTTGAACAAACCTTGACAACCTTAGAGTCCACATTTTTGATATAAAAATAAAATAAAAACTGTTAAATTCTGAAGAGATTTGTATGTGTATTAAATATGTGTATGATATAATAAAAATCTTAAATATATATGTATTATATAAATATAAAAGTACTAAATATATTTCCGTTGTCTGGTAACACAAGTTCTTCAGGTACTTAGCCCGGGGCCAAACTGATGTGGTGTGAAGCGTCCATAGATATTATTATTATTATTAATTACGTAAACGTTAATTTACCTCCTGCCTGGACTTGAAGCCATTACTTTGGCCACGTTCTTTTCTCCACATACCATGTCCGTGTCTCCAAATTTTGTGTTATAGTTTTAACAAAAGTAAACAGTAAGCTTTTATGTTCAAAATACAATAATAATATTATATTTTATTCGTTTCTTACGAAAAGTAGTTCAAAGTAAGAATCTTCATTCAATGTATATTTTCTTGCATTTCCGCTTACTTTCAACCATGGTTTTTCTAAGACTTGTGTTTGGACGAAACGAGAGCTTCTTAGTAATTATGTCTCTACTCTCCCATTTCAAAGCATTCAGCTGTTTAGTGAAAGACGAGACGCAACTTAAGAAACGTCCTCACGCTTTTGAGTTTATTTTCACCTTTATTTTAGCGAAAAATATTTAAAACAAGTAGTACGTTGCACTGAAATTCATTAAATCAAGGTAAATTTTAAATACGTGGCTTGCTTATTTTCATACTACGTAATTCATTTTGACCTAAAGACAAACAAAAACACGACCTAAGTAGAATCATAAATGCTAGACAAATTTTCTAAATTTTAAAAATTTTCTGCAAGATAACCGACTGCGTTGATAAATGAAAACATTATTATTTCATCCTTATTATTTCATCGATACCTACCGACCTGTTATTTCGCAAAAACAACACTAACAAAATAACACCAACATAAACTCAACACATGAAAAACATGTTTATTTTGAAAAGATACACAATTTCATACGAGCTGTATACTCGTACGAAAGTTGGTTCGTCGTACGAAAGTTTAAAATAAGTTGCTTGTTTTCATGGAATTCGAAACTCACACTTATTTATTAGAAAAAGTATTGCGACGCCTCCGTGGTCCAGTGGTTTATATGGCTGTTGACTGGGAGGTCGTGAGTTCGATTTCCACGTTGGAAAATATTATACGTTGTTTTCAATTTAAGCTATGTCAAGAAACAATATTGTAAATTTCCTACTAGAGTGTTACATAATATGGATTTTCCTTGACTCTCTTACTATTAAACAAACTCTCTTACTATTAAAGGTATTAGATCTATGTTCTATTCTAGGCTCGCTGTCTTTGCATTCCATATGACCTTTCCAATATGCCAGATAAAGGCAAATAGACCTTTCTATTCGCTGATTAAATATATTTTGTTTTACTTGTCTCTGGCACTAACAATAGTACCCTAACACTGGTTTTGGTGACGGTTGCCGGTTTTCAATAATGTGAATGGCAATGCAGTGTGATGAGCAGGTGAATGCTTATTTAATAAAATAATTAATTAATTGTACTAGAAGATATTTTAGTTGTAGGTTACTTAATTTTCCATTGTAGCGTTACTTATAATTTATATCCCGTGAAGCTGTGTTAGCACAAGCCCAATATGGGCTTTTTAACACTGATATTTGTTAACTATTTATTCATTAAAAAAAAAAGTCGACCGACACGACAGGCAAGAGACAGGCGCAGGATCGACTTTTTACATGCCAATCCAACACATGCATAATCTCACTAGCCAATCAGGTGATCAGCCTGCAAAAATCAAATTTGGAAACAGTATGTTTCCAACGCGTAATCGAATCCACGACCTCCGAGTCAAGAGCCGCACTCTAAACCACTGATCCACGGAGGTGTCCCTAGCAAAATACAATAACAATACCTATGAGTATTCCTGAACATTGTCAGAATTCAGCTAGATTTTCCTACACGAATCTCTCAACACGAGTTATTGGGTTATCCCTCGTGTATGACTATCGGAGTAACAATTTACCGAATATTCATTGACTGTATGAAGAGGGTAACACAATAAACGTAACACGCAAACGTTTCTATTTGAGGTAACACTCGACTTGTCATCTAGTTAAGAAATAAGGTAACATGAAATAGGATTTATCATTTTGAGCTCAAAAGGATAAAATCATTTAGTACATAATTATATTTCATACTAATAACGCCTTAAATACTAACGCCTCCGTAGTCCAGTGGTCTAGAACGTCGCTCTTGACTCGGAGGTCGTGGGTTCGATTCCCGCGTTGGAAACATGCTATTTCCAAGTTTGGTTAGGACAATGCAGGCTGATCACCTGATTGTCTGACAAGTAAGATGATCCATGTGTCGGATGGGCATGTAAAAAGTCGGTCCTGCGCCTGGTCTCTCGCCAGTCGTGTCGGTCGTCCGTCCCACTGGGTTATGAGAGTAAAGAAATAGAGAGTGCTCTTGTGTACTGCGCACACACTTGGGCACTATAAAAAATTACTCCTGCGTAGCTGGCCTGGTTTCAATGTGGGGAGTACATTATTATATTATACTAGCTGTCCCGGCAAACGTTTATTTGCCATATTATTATATAAAGTAAATCGCCCGTATTTTTTTATTGAATTAGTGACTAAATAAGTATGTCACCATGGCAACGTCCATCGCTATCCCGTAACCCGCGTCGCATAAACAATGGTCGCTCTTTATAGACAAATAATTTTCAATAAAATAGAATTGCCACTATAATTAAAGATCTAAGCTATCCTATCTCTCAAGTTGGAAAAAAGCACACATTAAAAAAAAACATTAAAATCGGTTAAGTAGTTTAGGAATTCATCGCGGACAAAGATCGTGACAGGAGATTTATATATATTAGATTACATACTCAGTTCGATCTTCATCCTAACTAAGTGCAATAGGGTTATTCATATTAGAAGTATCAGACTTTTCACTTTACATACATACAGAGTTTTCACGATCGGGAATCGAAGGCAACCAATTAAGAGGTCTAGTGAGGCGATATAACGACTTCGGTATCTGAAATGTATCGATGCTAAAAAATCTGAAATGTATAAAACTCTTCTTATTTACATGCTGACGATACTAAACTCTTCTTATTTACGTGCTGGGTTTTGTGAGTATCTATTTAGAATTTTAAATGAAAATAAATTATAGCACGGCAGTGTAAGTGAATATGCGATTGTGTAAACTGTTAGTTGTTGTAATAGGGGAGTTGACAACTTTTTAAAAATAGTTTTAAGCGCTTCAGTTGTTTACAATAGTAGGTACCTGTAAATTAATATTTTATTCATTATTATGCCCTAGAATGAGTTAAAAAATATTTTAAATACTGAATTCAAAGTATGTCACAAAAACGCGGCATTACGGTCACGTGATCACGTGTGACGTCATCGTTCATGAAACAAAACAAGCGTAGACAGAGCAAAAGTGAGTAAGTGTTTAACATAACAATTATTAATTTTGTTTGACACTGAACGATGACGTCACTGCTTCAGATTGGCGTTTCCAATCACGTGACTTACAGTAAATAAATCCAATTTTTTCAATGTAAAATAAAATAAATCAATAATTATTTTTTCGTTATTTGTATTGTTTTAAAGTTTTTATCAATAAATCTATAAAATTTAATAATTCTTTTAAAATTTTATACATACTGTCAACTCCCCTATTGCAGTCATACATATTTTGGGGATAATCCCCTCCCATGCTGCACCGGCAGTCCACTTCCGTCGAATTTTCACCTCATTTATCCTTAACGACTGTAAAATCTTGTTTCTCTCTTACCTTGTGATTTAGACCACAACTATGTCAGACTTTCTATATTTTTTCCAAAAAATTCACGCGGATTTTAACCTCATATTTTGTCCTTAACGACTATAAAATCTTATTTCTCTCTTGACTTGGTTTCTCTCTCTTTTTGGATAACAACTATAGCAGACTTTCTATATAATATTTTTCCAAACAAATTGGTGTTCTAGGTACATACTTTCGTGTATCGTGAGCGTTGATTTTAGAGGACCTTTGTTTTAACAGCATAAGGTTTACATTTATAGCACTCAGAGGTAAAATAATTGTAAACTGACCTGTCGAATTTAATATTCGTATACGGATGAGATGCCAATACTGAATAATTTAGGTACGGTCGTCGAGCATTGTGAATATTGACTGACCATGTCTGCCCGTACTTCGGCCGTAATAGTATTTGAATATGACAGGATATGGAATATTCTATAAAGTATTATGCGATTGTGAATATTGACTGACCATGTCTACCCGTACTTCGGCCGTAATAGTATTTGAATATGACAGGATATGGAATATTCTATAAAGTATTATGCGATTGTGAATATTGACTGACCATGTCTGCCCGTACTTCGGCCGTAATAGTATTTGAATATGACAGGATATGGAATATTCTATAAAGTATTATGCGATTGTGAATATTGACTGACCATGTCTGCCCGTACTTCGGCCGTAATAGTATTTGAATATGACAGGATATGGAATATTCTATAAAGTATTATGCGATTGTGAATATTGACTGACCATGTCTACCCGTACTTCGGCCGTAATAGTATTTGAATATGACAGGATATGGAATATTCTATAAAGTATTATGCGATTGTGAATATTGACTGACCATGTCTACCCGTACTTCGGCCGTAATAGTATTTGAATATGACAGGATATGGAATATTCTATAAAGTATTATGCGATTGTGAATATTGACTGACCATGTCTACCCGTACTTCGGCCGTAATAGTATTTGAATATGACAGGATATGGAATATTCTATAAAGTATTATGCGATTGTGAATATTGACTGACCATGTCTACCCGTACTTCGGCCGTAATAGTATTTGAATATGACAGGATATGGAATATTCTATAAAGTATTATGCGATTGTGAATATTGACTGACCATGTCTGCCCGTACTTCGGCCGTAATAGTATTTGAATATGACAGGATATGGAATATTCTATAAAGTATTATGCGATTGTGAATATTGACTGACCATGTCTGCCTGTACTTCGGCCGTAATAGTATTTGAATATGATAGGATATGGAATATTCTATAAAGTATTATGCGATGAAATGTCTATCTTATTTGTAAAGAAGTCTCTCCCTTTTCCTTAAAGGTGTAAATAAACTAAGCGATTATACTTTAGGGCGTGTACTATTATACTGTACTCGGCGAAACATGGCGGTAGTGGTCATTGACTCCCTGTCAAAAACTTGTAATTTTCTATACAAAGCCGCGATTGACAACATCTGACACTTCACTGTCAATTGCGGTTTATATATTATAGAAAATGACAAGTTTTTGACAAGGCATCAATGACCGCTATCGCCATGTTTCGCCGAGTACAGTATAGTGTTCTTTATATAGTTTACTGTAAATTAAGTACCGCTTAGACGTTAATTTTTTCTTGACGCTGATGATCGTGATGTTTCTATGGTATTGTCTTTTACTATGATTCCCCCTATGTTATATTTCTTGCTTTATAATTGCATACATTTCATGAGTAATATACACCTTAGCATAAATAATGAATTCTATATTCATAGTAGACTATTAATGCCGTTGAATAGAACGATGTACACTTATGCGTGGTTCCAGATACATTCCTTTAAAGTTTAGATTAAGGCAGGATCATGTAAAGCGCGCATAAAACTTATCTCTATGTTGCAGTTTGATCTCAAGAACACGACTAAGTTACACTACTGTATATATATAATATTATACAGTACAAATATTTGTATTGTGTATAAAGTTTATCTAATATCTATACTCTATAGTTTGTGTTTCCGAAAACTCTCTGAACGCTCGAAGGAAAGTTCATATTTATCTTTGTTTCACCTCAATATAAGTTGTGGTTGTTGGAAGCTCTGTTTTGAGCTTTCGAAAGCAATTTGAGCTTCTAATTAGACTTTTTGAAAGCTGATTCACTGAATGGAAAAACTGTATTTGGATAACTTACAAAGTAGTAAAGTACCTACTATAAGTATTAAGTACCTACGTATAAATTTCGATTAAAAATAGTCTGATTTTCATGTGACTTACTTTATGTAAACTTTACTGTGAAAGTAGCAGTTGAAAGAGTTTTTTAATGATTGGGATAATTCATGACGTTAGGGCAATAGTCATTCGAAAATAGAAGTAAATAGATACGCTGTTATTTTTACTGTGGACTCTCTATTATAAGGGACACATACACATTACACACCCTTAACCCGTGTATATAATATGAGCCAAACATCAAAAAAATCGGCCCAGCCATTCAAGCGTGATACCTTCACCAACGAAAATAGATTAATTTTTATATTATATTATATTTATATTCTTTTATTGGTCCAAAATGTATCCTTCCACATGTTATTCGTGACTTTAATAACATGCGATGCCTATAAATTTTGTGACATGTTTGTCTTGTATTCTATTTTCGTATGAAAGCGGCGCCATTATTTATTGAAACCAGCCACGTCGAGTGGAGTCAACTGATGATCGCTTAATGCAGTGAAAAATGTATCATTTTTTTGTGGATATCATCCACATAATGCAAAACTTTGCAACTTTGTGAAAATGATAAATGATAAAGATATTCGAAAGTTTGAACACATGCTACGAGCGTTAAAGGCCACATACCGAGTACACACAGTATAGTTACAGTGCACGGTGGAAAGCTACGTGAAAAACGCACGGTGGGTGCCACTCATCAAGGTGATGAGGATGGCATATTTTTTGCGTTGAACTATGGTGAAAAGTTGCAGGTGGTATGATTCCGAACAATTCCTCAGAGCACTCCTCTTGATACAACCGATAGAGGATGCAGAGTGAAGCCACATCTTAGCGTAATTCCAAGGTGTCCACTGTCCAGCTTGTTTGAAATACTATCAACCAGCGTTTTTCAACCAATTCTGGATTACTTTTAGTAAACGAGAAGTGGAATGCAATTTTGCAAAACAAGCGCTGGATTGGATAACTGGATTGTAATAATATAAAACGGCCTAAGAGTGAGACGTAATATAACCAACACATAAGGAAAGCCGATATAACCGACGAATTAGGTCAATAGTTTCTTCTATTTCAAGCGAAATCAATACTGAACTAAATAGTGAACTGGTTTTAAATAAAGTATCGGTATCTAATGCTAATAGTCGAAAAGTGTGTCTGTCTGCATGTCACTTGTTGGCGCTACAAGTTACAACTGAAATTATATATTATATTTGTCCTGTTTGCGCCTTTTCTGGTTATCATTATATTATCCTTTCACGGGATACTTTGTATCCAAGGAAAGAATATCATGAGAAATGCCCATGTAGTATACGAATTTCAGCGCTTGTGTGTACCTACCTAAGTGGTGTAAATACCCGTATAATTCAGTTAAAAAGCAGCTTTAAATGTTAGTAATTTGGCTTATTAGCGACAAACCATCAATTACTTACCACTGTTCTATAATTAAAATTAATAAAACTTTAAACAAACCCCAGGAAGCCTCTTAAGCTGCCGAAAATAGTTTTTAATTACAATGTGAGAAATAATTGGTCGGTGTTAAATTTTTATTAATGTCAAAAGGTTGCGTGCTATGAAGAAATATTTGCCATGGTGACATTATTCAGGCCTCCAGAGACCGCGGTAATGAACGACTTATGCATGTTGATAGTGTGCGTTGGCCTTTATATGCTTAGTACTCAGGGTTGGCAAAAAGAAAAAAAAAAGTTAAAAAAAAAGATAAAAGTTGATTTATGGGATGAGCTATTTGTGTCGGTCGGGTTGTATCAAGTCGATGTTTGTCGTAATAATCCGTCAGCTGGACTTTACATAACCCGATCAAAATAATGTACGTTCCCCAACTACCTTTAAAGAACAACGAACCTTATTGGCATACCATGTTGTATTTTGGTGACACACCTATGAAACATACGCCAATCGATAGAGAAGATATTTCCAAACAATAAATATTATATGACAAAATATCGCAAATTATATACTTTCTGAGTTATTTCAGTTTGAAAATGTAAAATAAATAACATTTTAGATATTATATACAACATGAAATATTTCAAAAATTATATCATTTACGACATTTTGTCAAAGAGTATTTGTTGTTTGTAATTATTTTCTTTGTCGATTGACGTATGTTTCATAGGTGTACACGAAAATATGTCATTTTAAGTACTTGAAACTAATAAGGTATGCCACGCTCCATACAAAAAGGTTCGAACTCTTTTATTTCTCTTATAGCACAATCCAAAAGCCATATTTTGTCATTTTCCTAAGGAAGTTTTACGCCAAGACTTATGTTTTTTTGTTTTATTACAAAAGGGTGACATTTTTATAATTAATTGATAATTTCTATAAGTATCATTAACTTCTTCTCTGTTGTACAGCTACGATATCATAAAAAAAATATTGTTAAAACCGAATTATACATCAATTACACAAAATCTTATGTTAACAATATGTAATTATGTCACCGAAAAGTTTTTAACAAGAGCGGATTTCCGGAGTTAAAGTTGGAACTTGCAAGTCCGGCTTTTGTAAGCTTATTTTAACTTTCAGAATAGCTTCCGTAAGTTAATTACACAATAGCCTAATGAAATACGAATTGAATTGTGAACAAAATAATTTTCAACTTTTCAACAGACTTCTGAGGCCGGCTTATGGAAAGATGGCGCGACGAGCTGGGGACATACCAGCCAGAGTGACCAGCGCGGCGGTGGCGCAGAAGAGTACATGGAAGGCTTTGGGGGAAGCTCTTGCCCAGCAGTGGGACAGTTTGGGCTTATAATATTAATAGTTTTCCAAAAACGATGAGGTTCAACGTGTGTATGTAGCTATTTTTATACTATCCTTTCGAAGTAATTTTTCTTCTCTCTATTCTCAAATCGCTGAATTCTGTCCGTAGCGGTCATTGACCCTGTCAAAAAATTGTCATATTTCATCGTTTTCTATAGAAACCGCGATTGACAATAAAGTGGCAGCTGATGTCTCTAGTCTAAAGGCGTATATACAGGGTGCAATTAAACCTTCCTGCCAATTTTTTATAATATATTGATCTTTGTTCAAAATTAAAATACACGTATTTTTTCTTTTAATTTGGCAAGTAGGTTTAATTACACCCTGTATATGCATATTCGATGTGAACTGAGTATGAAGTATATCACTCCGAACTCATAAATAGTTGAAGATTATCATTCTAAGAGTTATCAAGAGGTTTTCCGATGAATCTATAATAGTCTGTGTCTTTATAAGTGTTCAATTATTTTCTTAAGTTAACAGAATACAGAGCGAGCATTTTTCATATAGCTCCTAGACTAAAAAGGTCAATGACCGCTGGTGCAGTACACCACTTTTCAATATTTTAACCGTAGACCTCAATATACAAATTCAACTAAGTATAGATCGAAAACTGTACATTTCTTGAAATTATTAGAGACAGAAACAGACATCGTATCAAATTAATTATGTCTTTGTCTTCGTTCCTCATTTTGACTCTGGGAAACCATATAATTTATTTTAACCTGGAAAAGTTTAAGGCGATATAAATGAATTTCCGTGCGACGAAGTTACAAGTTACGGGTAGTAAAATAACTGTATTTTATTAATAATATAATAACTGTATTTTAAAAAGATAAAACCGACTTCAAAATTGTACGTAATTGAGAATTAAAACTCCCTATCTCCAAAACTACTGAACCGATTTTGATGAATCTTGCACTGTTCCCTAAGTTGAACAATACCTATACCCAACAAAAAAATAATTACTGAAATCGGACTTGTAGTTCTGGAGATATGCGAACATAAACATAAAAACATACATACATACATACATACACTTTTGAAATTTGGCACATTTGTTCAGATGCTGATAAAGAATAATATACGAAAATTGGGCAGTTCTGGAAATATTACATACTGTATACGCGTCGAATTGATAACCTCCTTTTTTGTTTGAAGTCGGTTAGTAATTTTATAACATTCGAGTAAATTTGCCTTAAATTTGATCAAGTATCAAACACAAATCAAGTTTAAAATGTTCAGAAACCACAGCATCAAACGGTCTGCGGACTTTACAGAAAGTTAATAAAGCTGAGCGCTATTCCTCTCTTAGTTTAGTTACAAAGGCTTTAAATATTACTATTGCTTTTAACGACTTATGTTTAGTTTCTGAATATTGTCTACTTCAGTGCTAGATCTAATCTGAAAATATATTTTGTTTAAAATTTATTTACTAACAAAACATTTTTTATAATTTATTTTTAAGCTATAGCTTTTATCGCGGGCTTTGAGCGCGGCCACTGAATGAAGAAATTCCGTAACGAAAAAAACCTAACCGACCGGCACGGCTGTGCCAGTCAGTGCGGCGTTGTCAGACTTCGACTAGACGTATGCGAATTACAATTGCATAAGTTGTACTGCAGTCGCCAGAGGTTTTAACTTCCGAAAATTGTAATAGTGAATGGATTTTTGTTTTTGAGGTGTCATTTTCTTTTTTACACTATAACTTGCAAAGTTTACCAAAAATTTTTTTGTGCTTTTAATTTTTTAGTTACTTAATTAAAAATTAATATTTCACCATATAAAACCGGTCCCGTAAAAAATTTTTTTTCTTGTTCCTGTTATTTAATGACTCTTAACCGATTGCTTACGTTGAAAATTAACCAAATACACCATTTTTAAAAAAGAAAGTTTGCTTTGCGAAGCTATAAGCAACTATAAGATTTTTGCAAAGTTTTTAGAGATTAACGCTCGTCGTAACCAAGATAAAAGGGTTTGGGTAGATTTAAGGGTTGTAACGAAAAGTGTGTTAAAGTTACTTGTTGTGTGTATTTAATTTTTAGACAAATGATAACTTTTAAGTACTTAAAAACGTTTAAATATCTCCAAAAATGTGTTAAATAGACCGAAAATATTTTTCTATATTTATTGAGAATTTATTTAAGTGAGAGCTAAAACATTAAATGCATCGACAAATTAAAGATTTTTTCTAGTCTTTGAAATATATTTAAGCTTCCTACTTAAAGCCAGAAAAAAAATTGGGTGCTACAAATCTCACGTACATACTTAAGACGCATGCTGCGACCTATGTTTGGAAAATGCTTACCTGAATGCAAAAAATATCAGTTCTTAACCTAATTTGTATTTTTTTCCTTTAAGTATCTTTTAGCAAATATAATTGATGAAAAAAAAATTATTCTGTAAAAACCAAAAGAAATAAACTACAGATTTTCTTCGAAATATCCGTGAAAAGTTTGTGCTACATTTTCAGAAAATTTAATAAAGAGCTAAAAAGTTATACACATTAAGAAATAGAAGGCTTTGTTAAGCCTAAAAAATAATTTTAAACTTCCTATTTAAAACCAAAGAAAAAACACACAACAAGCACATTTGGAGGTATGCTCATCTACATACAAAAATATTAATTTGAAATATAAATTATATATTTTTTCAACTTATTTTCTTTCTTTGGAATATAAGCAATGATACAAATCAAAAAAATAATGATATATTTTATTATTTTGCTATATATTTAAAAGAAAGGAATATGCAAATTTTCTTCAAAATTTTACAGTTTATGAGTTTACTTGAAGTGGAAGAGAATAATTTAAAAATCAAAAGCACAACTTTTTAATAGGTAAACTTTATTATTTATGTTATCAGCTACACATTCCTTTTTTTCTTTTCAATTTTCATCCACTATTGCAAAAATCGGAGGTTTGCACGATTTTTACGCTCTGGGAACTCCACTATTGATAAAAAATGATATGCTTTAGCTTTACTACGGCAGTCCCCGAGTGTCACATATTGTATTTTTTATTTTACATAAACTTCAAATCATGTTTGCGGCAATAGAAAAGCAAAATAGGGTCATAAAAAAGATAAGATAATAATATAATATTAGTGGAGAAATGACATTTCTTTCGGATTTTTTTAACAGCCCTAGCGTTAATTACATTGATAGTTGTACTGACGTCATACAAGCGGTAAATACGGTTAAACAACCACTTCTTGTTAATAACCTTCCGTGAAACTATTTGAAAGTGTAAATAGTGTGTCACCACATTGTCTGTTTGTTCACATTTTATGTCACTGTAAATGAAGACTGGTCACCTGATGGAAACGATAGCACGAACAAGGGCAGGCTTAGCATGACCACAGAAAAGAATATACGAAAGAATAAAGTCTCATGGACAGTCGCAACACTAGCATGCTAGGCATGCTAATGTCAAAAATACGAAAGAACAGAAATACTGTTTTTTACGGACTGATGGACAGATTTTCTATGACTAATGTGTTATTTTTTGGGTTCTTCCGTAAAAAAAAAAGACGTTTTTAAGGGGCATCTTTAATAATAAATTAAGTCTGCTGATTACGAATGGCTTATTTAAAAATGCACCACATCGTCACGTAGCAACTTGAACTGACAAAAAGTCTTTTAGCGTTGCCAGTTCTGGGTATGTGTCTTAAAATCTCATTTAGCCCTCACTCTGGGAAATAAAATATAAGCGTTGTTTCAGGCTGGTTTTGTGAGCCCACGGTATTGATCCGGTCAAAACCTCATTCGAATGGCTTTCCCGTATTTACAGGTATACATATAAAAAGTATTAATTCAGAAATATGTAATACTAAAGTATGACTAGACTAAATTAAAAAAATAATTAAAACATAGACCTGAAGTGTAATGTAAATTGTAAACAGTAAACCGTTTTATATTACTTCTGACGTGTTTCTGACGGGATATCGGGCGCGCGTACACATAAGTAGGTACACATAACCGTCGCGTCATTTTTAAATTCAAGACTACTTACTGTTCAGAAACTAGCCCACTAGAAAAACAAAGCAGCGCGGCGTCACAAACTCGTACGGATATTAGAATTTGGACCCCATCTTAGTAAAAAGTCGGAAAATTGCTTAAGAAGTGAGTGAAAACTTGTTTAGTGGCGTTGTCCTTACCTTTCTTGGGATAGGTAAAAAATAACCTTTTCGAAAATTCGTAGACGGAGGGAAAGACATACACTAGCGGCGTAAGAGAGGTAGTAAGAATCTTTTTTCGATCGGGCGGCGAAAATTTATATCTTTGGGCATTTGGCACTCCTGGGTTGCAAGTTTGCAACCTTCTTAAATTATTAATTTCAAGGACACAGCCGAACTCTACTATATGAAATTTACACTATGATGTTCACACTTTGACCTTCAAATATAGGTGTAGTGTAATAAAAATATTCAAGTTGTCTGTTAGCACGCGAGGGTGACGACAGTATCCCGTACATTACCATAATCAAGATTTCATGACAGCATTTAAATTCTGTTATGTTTATTAAAGCCAACGAAAACGTACATTTTGCTGCATTCAAAAATAGAGGTTCTTTTTGGTCTACAGTCTACACAATATGTATACTGTAATAATGATAGATTGTATTATAATATTCTTTCCTAATGTAATAAACAAGAAAGGTTTGCAACGAATAGGCTCTGAAACTACTGTACCAATTTAAAATTTTGATCAAACATAAAAGTTCATGAGGAAATATTATAAAAAGCCTGATAGACGTACGAACAGCACGTGGGTTTAAAGTTCGCGAACTTACTCGGCTTTCGCAAACTTACTCGGCTTGACGTCGGTGACACATGAGAATCGCTCACACTGGATTACGATCTTAATCGCCTGTGTGTCAGCAAAGAGCCGCGAGCCGCGAACCGCGAGCCGCGAGCCTGGGGATGCCCCCATCGAGCCATAAGTCCGCGTACTTACTCGCACGTCTGTCACCCCTTTAAATAGTCTAGTTCTTGCTACGGTTAAGGCGACGCCTTGATAATTTGGCTGTAGCGATGCCGATTTTTCTCAGCAATGACTAAAGCTAAGAAATTGAAGTTCATTGTCAGTATTCATCATGTCTTTGTCTTTGAATTGCCCGTAGTATAACACGATTGGACAACTTTTATAGCACAGAATAATCAATCGAAAAGACCTCTGTAAAAAAAGGATTCCTATTTTTCCAACAGAGGAGAGTGATTTAAGGTTCCAAAATTTGTACATAAATTGGTTCAAGCATGCACTTTAATTTGTGCATAGCTTATATGAAATGTATTTATGGTTTTTAAATTATGCGACAAAAACCATTTTGTCGCTTACGCCCTTTCCATTTTTTGCTTGTTTTCTATGAGAGGCCGGGCCGGCCTCTCATAGAAAACAAGCAATCTAAAACATATCCAACACGGTTTCTTACTTTAACGCTGCGTCACCTTAAGTTAACATTTTGCAAGTTGATCTTGAAAATGTCAGGTTTCTTACGATAAACGAACTTTGGCACAACTAAGTAAACGGGATAATATTATCATAATTATACATTTGTAAGAAAAAATATTATATTCAACTTATGTTTTCACACTTATAATTCCATGAAAATGACATAAAAACCCTCCAGGCTATAAAGCCTCCAAACGTGCTTGCAATTCCCAATCACTTTCGAATTGCCGAATATGATTGAGGACGTAAAATAAATATTATGTTTACGACTGAGTGTTTTCATAAGCACGTCTTTCTGTCGACGTTTTAAGTGTACGGAAGGAAATTTATGAAAAAATATATGTTATTAGATGACGCTTGCAAATTCTTTGCTCCAAAACTCGTTAACAGACAGACAGACACACTTTCGCTTTTATAATATTAGTAAAGTATGGACATAGGGCCGGGACACAAAAACACGACACGTCACGGCCCTTACTCATAGCTTTCCAAAGGCTCTTAATTGGGACACCATGGCAGCGCCACTAAACAGCGATAGTAACGAAATGCATATAGCTCTGTAGAGTTGCTCGCCTGGGCCCTGATTCACACTGCGTAATTCGACTTGGTATCTGAAAGTTCATCGCGCGACATCCAATTAACGTTTGCCGCGCTAGGCATTGACCAATAACCGCACGGTAAAGTTTCCGAATCCTGGTATCCGTTACGGTGCTTTCAGACGTGCGCGTTTTTCACGCGTTTTCTGCGTTTTTTCTGCTGTAGCGCTTAGGAAAACATTGCGAGCTGAATCCACACGTGCAGAAAACACGCACGTCTTAACGCGCTCTTATGGTTGCGCTGTGTCTCTATACATTTGGGTCCGCCATCATCTCCATTATAATGATTGTTCCCTTACCGTTTTATTAATTTCGCATGTCGAAATATCGTTCCGCTGTTTACATGCTTCTGTCAAATACGTTATTAAATGACATGAGGGCATCCACCCTTAAATATGGATTTTTAGAAAATGTTGTACAATATAAAATTCATGAGGTATTAATTAAAAAATATCACAAGTTGAGCTCCGGGGTGCCTGCAGAAGTGGAAACAGCAGTAGCATGTCATACGTGCCAACGCCTCCGTGGTCCAGTGGCAGAGCGTGGCTCTTGACTAAGAGGTCGTGGGTTCGATTCCCGCGTTGGAAACTGAATATTTCCAAGTTTGGTTAGGACAATGCAGGCTGATCACCTGATTGTCTGACAAGTAAGATGATCCATGCGTCGGATGGGCATGTAAAAAGTCGGTCCTGCGCCTGATCTCTCGCCAGTCGTGTCGGTCTTCCGTCCCACTGGGAAGGAATAGAGAGTGCTCTTGTGAACTGCGCACACACTTGGGCACTATAAAATTACTCCTGCGTAACTGGCCTGGTTTCAATGAAACCGGCCACCGTCACCGAAACCAGTGTGGGAGTTATTATTATGTCATACGTTTTCACCATGCGGAAGACCATGATCATCAGCGGTCTACTCTCCCTCCATCTTAAGAATTTTCGATCGCTCGTTATATTACATTTGCTAGTTTCGAAAGCAAAAAACTACATTTCGTCGCTTAGGAAACAATGCCGCGTAAGTCAAGTTTAAAAAGTCTTCAGAAGAGACAAAAAACTTTGTATAATATTATTATCGATTAAAGTAATAATATTTAAAAATTGTATAGAGTTTGACATAATCGCATCGAAAGCACCGTAGCACCACAATAGATATAACTTCTCTACTAGGTGCGATTTTCGGCGGTTTTAGAAAAAAAATGCACTACGCCGCACTGCCAAAAGGAGTTATCACTTCAAAAACATCTAAAGCATAAATCAATAAATGTAATAAACTAGCATCAACTCCAACTATAAAAGGAAATTAGTACTAATTTACGCTCATAGTTTTACGACGACCAAGTTTATGGTGCATGATAGTACCAGGTAATGACGGTCATTTGAATACCCCACTAATTATAACCGTAAACTAAATGGGTCGAAATGGTGGTAATAAATTATGATATTATTTCTAAAATGCACCCTTTACTCCATGAGGTTAATAACTAGAGAAAATAATACTATTGCCATTCCCAGTATTTTCAAATGAAAAAACTAAGGTGCTAATTAATAATGGCATGTCTGCTAACAATGGGGCCACACAAGGCAACATGCTCTTTTCAGGTTTATTTAACTTAAAAAAGAATAGATTAAAATAACAAACTACAGGCATAACATAATAATATTTTAACTGCGCATTAAAAATAAATATATCTCCCATTGCTTCCTATCTAACGATGTGCCGCCGCGCCGGTGTTTGGAATGACATAATGACATGAATTTGGATTTTGGAGTGGAATAATTGACATTACACAAGTCGAATGTCAACTTCATATTATCGAA
Source organism: Polyommatus iphigenia (assembly GCA_963422495.1). Classification (NCBI taxonomy): domain Eukaryota; kingdom Metazoa; phylum Arthropoda; class Insecta; order Lepidoptera; family Lycaenidae; genus Polyommatus; species Polyommatus iphigenia. Next base: position 41,804,907 of record OY730180.1, on the reverse strand, counting down.
CGCTTATGTCAATTCCATACATTTTAATCGACAATAATTCTTTATTCATCCCCAAAAGAAAAGTGCATAACGTCGCTAAAGAAGTTTTTTACTGCAAAAATACATTCGGATTTTCACTACTCGTGCAATTAACTTGGCAATTCGTTCTGTTTTTGTTCCCCGATTATCGATTGATTTTGGTATCTGCGTTTTGGTTGATCCTTAGTATTTGACTTTAACCTCCTACGCTGCAGATTTGCTAGAAGGCTACATGTAACTTATTAACTTACAAGTCTTCTTTCATCACGCACAGTGGTCGATACTTATGGTATGGTACTTATGGTGGTATTATTTATATTGTGCGTGTTCAGTAAATTAATAAAATTTTAGTAAATATTACTATTATTGTAACGACGAGACAAGCCACAAAATTTTATAAAAATGATAAACATTTTATGAACTTAAGTATCTCGTCTCACAGTTTAATTAACTGTACAATCTAGAGGTACATAACGGCTTATTAGAATATAAAACTCAGGATCTGTGACACTACAGTCATGGCAGTAAAAAAATATTATGTGTTGTGTATAATTATAGTGCTCAATATTACTAAGCCTGGATTTAATATGCACCCGCCCAAAAGCGAGATGACAAGCAATCGTATGTAAATAACAGCCTTTCCACGCTGCTATTTAAATAAATCGTTAATTGCCTGTGATCTCACGGTGTAGCGGCCAAACCGCGCGTTTGCGTCGCCGCATAATTATAAATCCAGCCCAATTGATACCAGAGCTTGTGTTGTTTGTTTCCGAACAACACAGTTTACCACCCGAATTATTCTTGCGTGCCACAAAACTGATCTATATCGAGTCTTTCCTAAAATAAATCAAATTCACCGAAATAATTCATCAATATCGAATTAGACTGTCAAATCGACGATTTCGAATCGATTATTGACATTTCTTCGAGTTGTTAGCTTTGAGGCAATTCGCTGATCAATCATCGATGGAGTAATCGCGAACATAAACAGAGATAGGAATCAGGAGACAAACACTATTCATGAGGAAACAGGCTTATAATTAGTTGGAAATGTCAAACATTTAATGTAATCTATAGGCCGTGCAAAGCTTCAAGATCGTTTGGCGAAACTAGAAAGTATTCAGCGCATATTTTAAATAATAATATCTATGGACGCTTCACACCACGTCAGTCTGGCCCCGTGGTAAGTACCTGAAGGACTTGTGTTACGGGTACCAGACAACGGAAATATATTTAATACTTTCATACTATACATATATTTAAGATTTTTATTATATTATACACATATTTAATACACACCCATGACCCAGGAACTTTGAAAACTTTTTGTTCCGTCGGCGGGATTCGAACCCGCGACCCCCGGCTTGAGCTGCCGACAGCCCACCCACTGAGCCACAGAGGTCGTCAATATATCAGTATAAAATAGGCATAGGCATATCGAGTATAAAATCTATTAAAAATTCGTAATAACTGCTTGTAAGTTGTAACACATCTGATTGCGATCTACCAATAACAAACAGTCTGAGCACTGATCTACTAGTAGCGAGACCACTTGCGTCCCACTAAACTTTAAAGACACCTACAAATCGAGCATTAAGAATTAAATAGCGATCTTTAGTTTTCCGCGGATTTTAATTCATAGGCAGTTTACGGACCTACGTCATTTGGTTGGATTATGTCAATTCAATGAGACGTGACTCGTGAATCGTGATTAATATCTTGTCGGGTGGGATTGACATAGCTCAACCAAACTACGAAGGTCCGCCATCTGCCTTAGGGTGTGTTGCCACTGAAGCGGAGCGGAGCTTAGCTGTGCCCCGAATTGACCAATCGTACTATTCCAGCGGAATGACAGCGAAGCGGAGCGAAGATTTCGAGCATGGTGATTGGTCAATTCGGCACCGCTAAGCTCCGCTCCGCGTCAGTGGAAAGACGGCCTTATATGAATCAACTTCTCTGATAGTACAATTTACATACGTCATATCCATAGATATTTAAGGATATTGGCAGCGATGTTAGAAATCAAAAAAGTATGGGAGTTTTCGCTGTGTGGCAATATGGCGCTTGCAATGTAGTTAAATTCCACACTTTATTTTAGCAATCAATCGAAACAAATCAAACTCAACTAAAGATCTAGTGTAGCTAGGACAAAAAGTATTACTAAACGAACCCGAATGATGGAGGAGACAAGTGTGGCTGTGTTTCCACTGAAGCGGAGCGGAGCTTAGCGGTGCCGAATTGACCAATCACCATGCTCGAAATCTTCGCTCCGCTTCGCTGTCATTCCGCTGGAATAGCACGATTGGTCAATTCGGGCACCGATAAGCTCCGCTCCGCTTCAGTATCAGTGGAAACGCAGCCTTAGAGTGGAGACCACGCTTAGGCAAACGTAGTGTAGGACGTCCCGCAGCACGGTGGACCGACGATTTAAAGAAAGTGGCTGGCAGCGGATGGATGAGGACTGCCCAAGATCGGGATGGTTGGCGCTCGTTGGGGGAGGCCTACGTTCAGCAGTGGACGGCAATAGGCTGATGATGATGATGATGAAACGAATCTAGTTTGGTAAATGTTGACTCATAGTGTGTATCGCCACAGGTATAAAATGATTTAATCACCGTGAGAGCTGATAGCTGAAAACCTAATAACGTATTGCCTAGCAACGTATAGTCGGAGCGCTGACGATAACGATTTAAATTTCGAATAATAGATGTCACTATATTATATGAGAATTTAAGTTATTTTTACTAATATTATAATATTAAATTATTATAATCTCATAAAATATGAGGTTCGTATTGAAAGAATAGTAGCTTACCTACTTATTTCAAAATACACCCTCTTGCTAGTTTCTTAAATTTTATTAATTCATGAGGCAAAGATATAAAATTGAAAACTGAAAAAACGGTTTCTGTAAGATGCGGGCAAGATCAAGTTGTTAACATTTTAAAATTTCATATAATTATCATGGTTTATGTTTCCATTTTACTTTTAATGCTCAAGCAATAACTTATTAGGTAAGTTTTTGATATTTGGTTAAGAGACTCGATAACTACTCAAAATTTCAGCCAGCTCTCGTACTATGTTCATTATGAGCAAAATGGATTTATAATATTGATTGATTTGTGTTATTACCGAACAAATTAAACATAGCCCTATGTTTAGGGCTGCCATCTGTCTGGATTTCCCCAGATTTGTCATAGTTTAAGGGCGTCCGGGATTTTGGAAAATGTCCGATTGAAATCCAGACACTTTTGTTGTGAGAAATCCAACTTTTTAGTCATGCAGCAATAAACCTAAGCTAAGCAAACGCACAGTTTCTTCTCTGATCAAAATCAAGTACGATTTCAAGGACTTTACAAGTTCTAGTTGGAAAAGAAAGATGTTTTAGCAAAAATTGACAAAACGTAATCATAAATACTTTTTAAGAGGCGTCCGGGGAAATAACCACATTTCGGCCAATATTCCGGGATTTTTGGTGTTATGGACGGCAATAGGTGATGACAGCCCTATTTTGAAACATAGTTTTATACACTTGAGCATTTTAACACTGCACAGTGCACAGTAAACAAGGTGTATGTATGTTCGCAACATCTAACCTACGTAGCACTTAAAATAGGTAGTTAACTAATTCAAGTTGTTACTTTGCAATTTGCATTTATGGTGGGCTATTGGTAGCTCAAGCCGGGGTTCGCGGGTTCGAATCCCGCCGACGGAACAAATTTTCAAAGTTCCTGGGTCATGGATGTGTATTAAATATGTGTATTATATAATAAAAAACTAAAATATTATATGTATAGTATAAAAGTATTAAATATATTTCCGTTGTCTGGTACCCGTAACACAAGTCCTTCAGGTACTTATCACGGGGCCAGACTGACGTGGTGTGAAGCGTCCATAGATATTATCTTATATATAAAATTCTCGTGTCACAATGTTACTCCGCGTACTCCTCCGAAGCGGCTTTACTGATTTTAACCAAATTTTATATGCATATTCAATGGGTCTGAGAATAGGCTACTGGGTACTTTATATATTGATAAGTGCATTTGTTGAATAAATAATAGTAAATTATTACAACTCGAGACTGACGCGGACGGCGACCATTGTTTACATGCTACGGAATAGCGATGGACGTTGCCATGGTGACATACTTATTTAGTCACTTCAATAAAATAATATGCGCGAAATACATCTCAATGGCGAAATAGGTAAGTTTATATTATGGCAAAGCAACGTTTGCCGGGACAGCTAGTTATATTATAATATATTCAACGCTGCATGAAACTACTGGATCGATTTTGAATAAAGACACTGTTAGGAGACAGAGGAAAGAAAAATATACTTTTCATTCTGCATAATTACTAGTGTGCTACATTACGTTTCCGTGGATTAAATTATATTCTACTTACAAGAGCACAGAAAAACCCAAAAAGAAAAAACAGAAAGAAGAAAAAGCAAAAAAATATTTTTCCAATACCGTACTACATCCTCGTTAATAACGGATTAAGCGAATACATACGTTTCATAGAAGAGACTTTTTATTTTTAGGGTTCCGTACCCGAAGGGTAAAAACGGGACCCTATTATTAGTAATAGGGTCCCGTTTTTATCCTTCGGGATAAAAACGGGACTTTTTGTTCTTCGTTGTCTGTCCGTCTGTCTGTCTCCAGGCTGTATCTCAAGAACTGTTGGACTTCACAGATTGCAGTTGTATATCTGTTGCCGTTTAAACAACAAATGCTAAAAACAAAATAAAATTAATACTTAATGGGGGCTCCCAACTCCCATACCACAGAGGTAGGCACTTGAATTTTTCACACATTCTTTTGTTATAATATGTGTAGTAAATTTGATATTTAATAATAATATTAAAGTAAATTAAAAATTTAAGGGGGGCCATAATCCCCATACAAAAAAAAACCACAATTTTTTGTCTATTTTTGCCATAGAACGGTACGGTACGGGAAACTGTTAATTTGATCGTATTATACATTTATATGTATTTTTTCATATAATATTATTAAATAACAATCATATAAAGACCCTTAAGCATCCCAACGTAAAGAATATTCTAATGAGATTCTAGTTAGTTTATTATGGTGATGAACACCCTAGTCTGTATTTTAGTCTGACCTCTATAATACCAGTCCATATCCATTATCCCTACTAATATTATAAATCTCTACCTGTTTGTCTGTCTATACCTCTTGACGCCCAAACCACTGGACCGATTTTGCTGAAATTTGGTATGGAGATACTTTCGAGTCCCGGGAAAAGACATATAGGATACTTTTTATCCCGGAAAAATGAACGGTACTGCGCGATAGACTAAATTTAGGGCAACGTATTTGCGGGCGTTATCTAGTACTTAATATCTGAATCAGTTAAAGCGTGAACAGACAGGCACTTTCATATTATCAGTATAGATATCAAGGCTAACAACATAAATGGACAAAGCTATATTAGAAATGGTATTTGCTGATAATATGACGTCAGTCCTGCTTAGGGTCAATTGAGACCGCAATGCGACGAGGCGAGGCGAGGCGCGGCGGGGCTTAAAGTATGCATTTGACAGATTTAAATTGCGTGAGACGTCTTACGAATTTGTCAAATCCATATAAATTTAGAAATGCACCTACGCGTCGCGTTGCGGTCTGAATCAACCCTTATTGACCCGTCGTAACCGCACTGTCATAGCGGAGCGACGCGACGCGACGACGCTACTTGTTAAGACGACGCCTTGATAATTTGGCTGTAGCGATGCCGATTTTTCTCAGCAATGACTAAAGCTAAGAAATTGAAGTTCATTGTCAGTATTCATCATGTCTTTGTCTTTGAATTGCCCATAGCATAACACGATTGGACAACTTTTATAGCACAGAATAATCAATCGAAAAGACCTCTGTAAAAAAAGGGATTCCTATTTTTCCAACGGAGGAGAGTGATTTAGGGTTCCAAAATTTGTACATAAATTGGTTCAAGCATGCACTTTAATTTGTGCATAGCTTATATGAAATGTATTTATGGTTTTTAAATTAAGCGACAAAAACCATTTTGTCGCTCACGCCCTTTCCATTTTTTGCTGTTCCATTGCTTGTTTTCTATGAGAGGCCGGGCCGGCCTCTCATAGAAAACAAGCAATCTAAAACACATCCAAAACGGTTTCTTACTTTAACGCTGCGTCACCTTAAACTAATATGTATTCTGTGACGCTAGGTGATGCATCACACGCAAATTAAATCAGTCAATTCCATACAAAATGCCGCGCCGCGCCTCGCCTCGCCTCGTCAGTCGTAGCGTTGCGGTCTAAATTGACCCTAATTCAACCCACATCGTGACGCGTAGATGAATTACTACACACATTTGCATTACGTCTCACTTCAATTGCGTGAGACGTAATGCAAATCTGTCAATTCAACACAAATTTAGAAATGCATCTAGTGTCGCGTTGCGGTCTGAATTGGCACTGTGCGGTCTCACCTTTAATATCACGTTTCAGTTCATGACATGAAACCCGTAGTGCGTGTACCAAATACAATTATAGAGCTCCGAGTTACGACATATCACATACTGAAAATAGATCCTACGCGCTTGCATAAAAATATAATATTAATACCCTGATACGGCAAACGTTGTAACTTGTATTGCTAAAATATAAAGTACTATCACAGTTATTTACACTGTGGTACTATAAATTTAGTTAAAGGGGGTAACTAAGTGATAATACTTTAGGGTGGAAAACTTTAGGTGTGAAAGTAGCAGCGCTGAAAGACCAATTTTTTTTCACTTTTGTATGGGGAAACTCGTAACGCTGGGGCGCTTGCCAATACAAAAGTGAAAAAAAAAATTGGTCTTTCAGCGCTACTTTCAGAGAGAACTTTCTACAAGGTACACACCCTAAAGTATTATCACATAGTTTTATTACACCCTGTAATAAGTACTAGATGATGGACGCAATTTTGTTGCGCCGAAATTCGTTTATCGAGCAGGAACAGTACATTTTCCGGGATAAAAAATATCCTTTTTCTTTCGCGGGACTCAAAAGATGTCCATACCCTGCAAGATTCGTTCAGCGGTTTTGGGTTCGACGCTATAACGATATAAAGAAGCGTTTAACTTAATTCTCATTTCAATTCTTCGAGAAAAATCCAGAAGTTAGTTCTTAGTTTAAACGAATAACGTCTTTAAAACAATCACTACAGTCGCCTTGGTAGCACTAAATCTTTACTTTCCTTTCGATTTTGCACAGAATTTTCTTTTTCCGAGTGATAATAATTATTCAAACACCAATGTTTTAAAGACTTTCTATTTCTTGACTGCTCTATTGAGGCCTATTTTCAACAATCCGTGTTAACCCTTAAATTAAGTTTGAGTTAAGGGTAGATTTCCGGGAAAGAGACCACCTGGTAGACCAAGAAGAAAATGGATAGATGACGTAAAGGAATGGACCAGATGTTACCCTGCTACTACCCACAATTAAAGAAATTAGCCCAGGACCGGAAGAAATTCAACCAGCTGATCGCCGAACTTCGATATGAAGAGGGCACTAATTAATGATGATGATGAGTTAAGTTAAGTTAAGTTAAGTTAAGTTCAATTAAGTTGAGTTAAGTTAAGTTAAGTTAAATTAAGTTAAGTCCCCAAGCGGCAGCCGGCTGCCGCATAACAATTGAAAATATATTGTGTCTGCGATACTCACGATGGAGGTGCTACAATTGCGTTATTAGTAATAATTATTGATATGTTAACATTTTTTTCTTTGAAAATTTCAGGAATGAGGAAAGTTTACGAATCCAGTGTTAACTTTGACAAATACTGGCGTTGGCCATAGAGGTTAAATTAAGTAAAAAATTAACATATTCGCACAGTAGGTATTTCTACGTTTTTAGTAACTATATAAAAACAACAATAAAATATTATACAGGGTGTAACAAAAATAAGTGATAATACTTTAGGGTGTGTACGTGTTCCTTGTAGAGAGTTCACTGTTTTTTTTTTCACTTTTGTATGGGCAAGGGCCCGAGCGTCACGAGTTTCCCCATACAAAAGTGAAAAAAAAATTTTGGTCTTCAGCGCTGCTACTTTCACAGTGAACTCTCTACAAGGAACACGTACACACCTTAAAGTATTATCACTTATTTTTGTTACACCCTGTATAGAAAACATACACAACATACAAGTTAATTAGAGCTCTTAAACAACAAAAGAACATCCCAACATTCCAGTACAGAGTAATTAAGAGATCCCACAAATCTAATTAACCCTCAGGAACACACAAATAATTTACTTTCGGTCACGCGCTCAAAACTTCTTTACTCAAACCCCAAGTCCCAACCACTGATTATGAACATGTAACAAGCTAGATACGCACTTTTTCTACAATATATTTTAATCAAGATGACGCCCGCAACTCCGTTGCGCCAAAATTCGTTTTTCACGCTGGAGCCGTACATACTTTCGGAATAAAAAGTATCCTTTGTATTTTTACGGGACTCAAAGTGTTTCCATAGCAAACAGCAAAATCGGGCGTTTGGGCGTGAAGAGGTAACAGACAAACAAACAGACAAATAAACACTCTTTTGCATTTATAATATTAGTAGGGAATAGAAAAACTGCTGTTTTAGTTATCATCATAATCGAGCTTGTTCTCCTTTCAAGTTTCACAAAAATCGGCCAAGTTTCGGAGTTTAATCGATGCAAACATACATATTTTGTCAAAATCAGTTCTGAAAACGGATTCATTGCAACTTCAGTTGAATTGACGATTCCTCAATTCCTTGTATTGCTCGCTCTGAAGATCGTCCTTTGATGCTTTGAAGCACATTCGTACAAACGTATAAGGCAAAATAACGTTTGCCAAGTCACATAGATAAGCACAGTGATGGTCCAATCTAACCCGCCATCAAAATGGCGCTCATTTTATGTAAACAAGTAAAAAGCGGTGGCCTTAATATGGCTTTCATTAATTAGACATGGCGCTAAGCGCATTTAAAATTAACGGCAATCGATATGGTAATGGAACGTTATTTTAAACTTACATAGTAATGCGCTCCGCTCACGTAAATACCTGCTATTTGTGTTTATTTTACGTGTATATCCATTTTAGGGTTAGGCTTTCATCCCTACTAATATTTATGCAGTAACTATATTTAGTGATCTGTGCCACATTATAAACGCAAAAGTGTGGCTGTCTTTTATTTAGCTGAACCGATTTTGTTGAAACTCAGTTCGGAGATACTAAGTCCGGTCCTACAAAGGATAGTTTAGTCTCAGAAAAATGTACGGTTTTCCGATACTAAGCTATGCGAAAAACGACTTTTCTGGTAACAAAATTCGGCCGGGTCTATTATAATTATTACTAATATTACAGAGACGAAGGTTTGTTAGTATGTTACTTCTTCATGCAAAAACCACCTACTTGACGGAGTTTAGGCTCTAGATAGGCCACTTTTTATCCCGAAAAAGCGTCCCTAGGGAAATCCTTACTACCTGATTGTTATTTAAGTTTTCTTCTTACGAAGCCAGAAAGAGTTCAGAAAAGAAATAAACTAACGCGAGAACTTTTTTATTATGCAATTTACAGCAAACCAGTATAATAAATATTCTTGCATGAGCAATCAAGCCGAAGCATATTACTATGTACTAAAATTATGTTTAAAGTTATAATAATAATAAGAAACATTTACAAGTTGTACTTATGAGTTTGTGTTTGTAGAAAAATATATGAAACGTAATTTTTAAAATGAAAACTTCAATTTTTTTTTGTAGGGGCTGGCATGCCATGTTTGGCAAAAGCCCTTTATTAAGGGCCTGTATTTCCAGAAACGGACGATTTTCAAGATTTTAAAGTGACAGGAGACATAAAAATATAGTAATTTAAATTCTGAAAAAAATATGTTGTGCTAGGTAAGGATCTAACACAGTGGAGTTCATGTTCGATTACACAGTATAATGAACTTCACTCAATAGAAAAAAATCCCAAAGTTATCCCTTCTTTTCACGAAATTGCTATAATATGTCCAAATTATTTGGAATTTTCAGAAAATTTTTGCACTCGAGTTTTACAATCGAGTCAAGGGAATTTTATATATATATATATATATATATATATATATATATATATATATATATATATATATATATATATATATATATATATATATATATATATATATATATATATATATATATATATATATATATATATATATTACAATTTAAATTATTATATTTTTATGTCTCCTTTAAAATCTTGAAAATCGTCCGTTTCTGGAAATACAGGGTCTTAAATAAATATATTTTAAAAAATGGCTGAAAATGTGAAAATCGCGCCAGGACATGTGAGCTGATCGAAAAATCGTAAGACGGCGGGTAAGTAGGCCGCCAATACGGTGTAGGAGAGGAAGTATTCGGCTTTTCTTGAAAATGTATGCCTGCTCAGCTGTTTCATTGAACGCTTTTTAAGATTATGCTTGCGAATTTAATTTCAACTTGCCGAGTAACTTTACTCGGTATGGGCCAGTAGTAGGTACCTTCCGAGGCTATGTCCACGTCATCATGCTTTTGTAGTATTATAAGGTTAGGGTCAATTCAGACCACAACGCAACTCGTAGATGCATTTCTAAAGTACTGAATTGACAGATTTCAATTGCGTGAGACGTCTTGCAAATCTGACGAATCCTAATGCAACGCAACAATTCACTCAGCAGAGGCCAGTAGAACCTACAGTCTATCTATATACTTTTGTAGTACCTATTAGTCATTGGCACGGTTGACTCCTCACGCATTTTCGAGCGCGTCGTAGTAGGCGATCGTTTAACGATCAATACCAATCAGCGAGACGACCTACATCATCCGACTCGTATTAATAATCAAATATATTGTTTTTACCACCATCGTAGTCGGTGTTTTATTTGTTTATTTATTTATTTAAACACTTCATGCAAATATTTACATAGGAGCCGGCTTAATTCCTAATATAAGCAAAATAAGAGTTTGTTGTGTGCGCGGCGCGTGCCTTTATATTATATCGAACTGACCCTAAATCTATCTAAAGTCTCTGAAAACCCCAAGATGTCAATGTCAATTCCAAGATTTTTATAAGATATACTTTATTTTAATACTAAACTGATTGGCGCTTAGCTTATTTAGCACCTATGAAGTTCATGATAACAACAACATTATGAAATTCATGTCAGAACTATGATGTATAGCAAGCTAACGTCTCAAATATTTGTATACTACGACCTGTTTGCACTCCAGTTTCTGTGTTTATACAGAGAAACGAGAAACTATATTGACATTTAGAATACTGAATACTGACCAATATTTAGATCAAAGAAATTCTTTGATACCAACTAGATGTTTCACGTTTTGATAAAAGGCTGAAATAGACAAGATGTAGATTGTAGACTATATTTACTGAAAAATATTGTTAGTAAGTTTATGTATAATATGTATTAATATGTATCTTCCAAAGTGTATATGGCCCACGATAGACCAATACGAAGTAACACAAAAATGTAGGGTACACGTCTATGTTTGTCCATGTTCCACAAAAAGTCCAACGTGTATAAAACCAGCCACTTAAAATTTCCTTAAAATTATGATTCATTATCCGTAACATTTTTACAGTCTTCAAACGTCGCTTATCCATCCTGTCATTAAGTCTAGAACAGCGGCAAAATTGTAGGCATTTAGCCATCGTATTGTCGGAGGCAATGACACGTCCTTAATTTTTTATGACCAATGTAATATGTATCGATCGACGGGGTCAAAGTTTACAAATAGTGCCCAATTAAATATGTAAATGTATTGATTTCCTTTGGCTCCCGTTTTTTCTGAGGCAAGGCCGTGTGTTCACACGCCTAATTCTCCTTTATTATTGGGAAAATAAGGAAAATATGTCGCTAAAACTATGCGGCACTGCTGTCTGCAATAACATAGAATTAAGAATACCTAAGACTATTTAAGTACTAGAACCTAGGTCATCTAAACAAGCTGTTTATTTTTAACGAGAATTTTACAGAAAGCTTGGAAAATCAACGAAAAATGACTATTGACGATTGCTTGTATATGTATAAAAACTTTGTGAAATAAAAGCGCTTATAACTCGTGAATCGTGATTATATAAAACTGTAGCTTAATACATAATGTTTTACCACACCTTCTCACCTTCAGAGGTGGCAACGAAACCCACATTATGCGGCGAATAAAAAATGTTTTATGCAGACCGAGGCTTTTATTTTCAAAAGATAATGTTGTGTTTTTGTTGTTGACAATAAAGATAAAGTTGTTGTCATTTATCAAATGCATACAAACTGACACACAAAGTCTCCTGGTGGCTAAAACGGTTACATAAAAATATAGCAATTTAAACTTTTTAAGTATAATTTTAATTTTAAATATAATACATTTAAAATTAAAATTATACTTAAAAAGTTGTAGTAGCAAAAGAATGTACTTTTTATTATTAATCTCAAAGATTTTTATTTAATCAATGTGGTCCATAATCATTTTAGTACCACTTAAAACCTAAGCCCCTAAGGACAGAAAAAACCAAAATACCTATGAATTTTCGTATTTGGTTATTCATAACATGAAAACGACCGATTTAAAGAAACTCTATGTGAGCTAATTGAAGTTAATTTCTGAGCAATCCTAAAATAACATCACAGTTAAAAATGACGAAACTTTTTGTACAAACAATACGCAATCGTGACAGACTAAATACGATTTAAATTTCGTAATCCGTAATAAGATATAAGATGTTAACCTAAATATTTTTGTAACCTTAATCCACGGAAGCCGGAAAAAACAAAATAATTTGTGTAATGAGGAAACTGACAGCTGTACATTTCGCTTTAACTTTTTCATCCGCCATTTTCAGACGCGACGAAACGGAGACGCAGTAAATATATTTTTAGCAAATACTTTCAGAGCGTCCTACGTGTTGACTGTTGACCTAACACCGGTTCGGGAACTAGCCCGGCGACATATTCATATATGACAGTCAGACTTTTTGACGTGATAACGTCTTATAATTCGATATGGGGTGCGCGCCCGAAAAACATGACAGTTCATGCGGCGTTACCTCGCTGACAGCTCTGAGGCGTTCCATTTACACTCTCAAGTCTCTCAACACCCGTAAGGCCCACCTGGGCCGCGCTCTTTGTTTCGATTATATTACGTATTTCAAAAAAAGTTTGGTTAGTTATGACCTTTGATACATTGACCACACTCTGAATGAAAAATAAATAAACAATCTGTGAGCTATTAGTATTATTTCGGCTATTCAAAATTGTGCTCTATTTCCTACGTGTCAAGGTATGACTTATTAAATGAAGAATAAAGTATTCGTTTATTTCTTCTGAACAAGTCACTAATTATAGTTTCGAAAGTTTATAATTGAGAAACTAATATCACATCGGACTAAATACTATATAATGATGGCTTGATAGATAGAAAATTTAACATATATTATAATGTAGTTCACACAAACATAAAATATGGATTGTATGTAAGGATATTACATTAATTTTACAAAGAGGGTAGGCCGGGCGCCATTTTTTTTGCACATTGACCTGCCAACTTTTTTGCATAGATTTTTCCCGGAACTGAGGGGTTAAGGCTATGACGTTGTCACGTTCAACTATCGTCAGTAAACCGACTTTACAGACAACCGACTTTTTTCTTTTATCCTTGACTGATGCGGTAGAAAAGCGACAGGACAGTTACCACTTATCACATAAGGACAAAAGGAGAGGATCTTTTTAACAGCAAGTTAGTATTATATAAGTTTAGCATGAGAGGGACTTTGAAGCCTTTAATTTTTCCACGTACCTTCAAAAGTCCAAGTTGATGAGGTTTTTAGAACTAAAAGATAATATTTTGCACAGCTAGTTAATAGTTTTAGTTGTTATTATTTTTAGTCTTGAAATAATCGGAGAAGTGTGGTTCATATCAGGGGTTTATATCAGGAGGAAAGTAATACCAGGTGTACAGGTCATAAGTGTACAACATAATCTAACGAACTTTACAATTACACGATGCCAGAATCCAGATACATCAACCTTCTCGATTGACTAATGATATTTTCTTTGAATTCCATTCATGTTTCGAGTGAACTTCGTACGAGTTGCAAATTCTAATCAAACCAATCAAATCTCAATCGAATCGATACGAAGATACTTCAGAAATTGTATGAATAATTCTGAATAGAATTCATTTATAATATACGCTTTTCAATTTAATGCTTTCATTTTATTAAATTGTAAAGTTTCCTTATTACAACTGACGTTATTATACTTATGCGTTTATTGCCAAACAGCTCAACCGATTTTATTTCTTAAAGGTAAAACGATTATAACTTGATTCTCCATATTATGGGAAACAGAATATTATAATTATATTCCATAATATTATGGGAAACATATGTTTTATTTCTAATTATAATTGGTGGCTTTTGCACGACTATTTTACGTAGTATCTCATTATACAGTGAAAATTTGACTTGCGTTCTTTGAACTACATTCCCCTTCCCTTCCCCTCCCCCTTTCTCTTCAACATTTTCGTCGTCAATGTTTTCTCTCTAACGCCACTTCGTAAACCCTCGAAACGTGACTTCCCATCAAGATGAGTCTCATTATTCTCAGCAATTAAGGTATCTTTGTGTAAACATCCACTAAGAATTTTCCACGGAAAACCAGAAAATCTTTGACGAATCGACGGAAACGTTATTAGAATATCTTACTTGTATACTAGATAGATAAACAGGGTGTAACAAAACTTATACTTTAGGGTGTGTACGTGTTCCTTGTAGAGAGTTCACTGTGAAAGTAGCAGCGCTGAAAGGCCAATTATTTTTTTCACTTTTGTATGGACAAGCGCCGCAGCGTCACGAGTGTCTCCTTACAAAAGTGAGAAAAAAATATTTGGTCTTTCAGCGCTGCTACTTTCACAGTGAACTCTCTACGAGGAATACGTACATACCCTAAAGTATTACTACTTAGTTTTGTTACACTCACTAATATTTATTTATTATATTGTATAAGTCACTGTAATACTATAAATAGTCAGATGAATAACTAGCGAAATAACTTTACGTCTTATTCATATTTCGAGTACGGAAAGTTTCCCGGGAAAGTAAGGTTAGGAAAAATATAGAAAACAGGTATCAACTTTCCCTGGACTGTAATAATCACTATAAGTACTTAATATTCACGAAATTCAGTTCAGCAACATAATATGCGTAAAAAGTTTAGAGATGTCGACGGTGGAAATTTCAAATGTCGTAAGGGACATTTTGTCGTAAGTACACTTTATATACCATCTGATAGCATTTTTTCTCCTCTATCGATCTGTATATTAAAAATTTTGATATCTCTTCAAATATAGGAGATATAGCATAATTCACTTTGTCGTAACATACAGAAAAAATTAACAATTATGTCATAAGGGTCATGACCTTGATAATACTATTTTTTGGCGTCGTAAGTCTTTGTAATTGTGAGAGATATGTGTTGTAACAGCCAATCTAAACTAATATAGCCCCTTACGACATATTTTAAAAGGTTTTTTTTTTCTTACTATTAATCATGAAGTCCTTTACGACACGTTCAGAAAATAAATCTTAAACATCAGCTGATGAACTTTGTCGTAAGTAACGACCTAGGCTATAATAATTAATGCAACATGTTACTTACGACAGCCGATAGACACTTGAAATATTCACAAAATTTTTAATTATATATATTTTTTTCATAATTTATGATAAAAGTAACATAAAATAAATATTTAAAAGGGGTTTCCACACAAAAAACTAAATTTTTGCCTATATTTGCTCGGCCCTACTCGCACTTGACCGATTTTTTTAAATTATTCCTAAGATTACACACAATTAATGAAGTGAATTCCTTCCTTCTAAATTTCTATCCTTCATAAATTTCAACCTTCTAGGTCATCTAGAAGTGGGTTAGAATTTTAATCTATAGATTAATCAGTCAGTAGCTAAATTTGTCACGTTTATGTGAAATAGTTTCTGAATTATGAGGGGGTCAAAAGTGACTGTAAATGGTTCGTATAATATTAAACACGGTGCTGCTCGCCAGTACTGTTTTACTTGAACTTGGCTTGGCACGCTACCGCTGTCTAGATGTCAAATATTAAATAATAGAAAAATCTACTCCCTAATAATATAATTAAAGGAAAAGGGAAGGGGAAGGGAAGAGAAGAGGAAAGAAAAATGACGTGAGTTCACAAGAGCATGCTCAATATCCGGATAGTGTAGTAGTTCCTATGAAACCTCTGTACGAAATAAAACTACTAATTTCAACTACAAAATATACAGATTTAAAACTATTGTTATACTCAAACGGTACGATTCAAAAAAGGTTTCATGCTGAATACCTTAACCTTCGTCATTTGACTGAATTCCCAGACACGTAGACCCTTATTTGATTCCTATTTAAGCGAACGTCTTCATAATAGTTTAGCTTCAATGTTTAATTTCAGTTTAATCAGTCGAAAATCTAAGATTCATACAAACTTTCATCCCCTGTTCTATCTCCGTAGGGGTGGAATTTATCAAAATCCTTTATTTGGGGATGCTTACGTCATAGTAACTTTATGAATCATACATACAAAGTCTCAGCCCGATCAGTTTAAAATTATTAAAGTTTCATAAAAACTTTCATCCTCTTTTTTATCCCCTCGGGGTAGAATTGATCAATCCTTTCTTAGCGGATTAAGGAGAGCCCCCCTTAATCCGCTAAGAAAGGATTTTGATACAACAAACGTGATTTTTTTTAATTTTTTTACTCGTAGGTAATCCATAATGGCAACATGTAGGCACTTGAAGTAAACACAAAAATCCTTAATTATGTTCGTTATTTTATAGTAATAAAATAAATAATTGAAGGGGGCTCTCCTACAAAAAACACTATTTTTTCGCTTTCTAACCGTACGGAATCCTTTGTGTCATTCTTGGAATACTCTTAAATCGGCTAGGTGCGAGTCAGACTCGCACTTGGCCGATTTTTAGAGTATTTCAAGAACCCAGCTCTATTACATACCAAATGAATTATAGTTAAATTAGGAAGCTCATGAAAATTTTACCCCAGCCAACTCATATTCTGTAGTTATTTTATAATTAAAATTTAGTATTTCGCAATCTCCTATGATGTAATTTAAATGTAAACAATTATGTTCTTGGAAGTTACTTCATTATCTTGATTATTAAGTATGCTTTTCAACATTAAAATGCCAGATGATTCAGATTATTCGGTGGTTACAACAAAATACTTCAAAAAGGGCCACGTGTAAGGGACGTTTGTTCTAAAATTCCCGTGTGTAAGGGACATCATCTCCTAAACTATAGCGTTTTTCTAGGATTACTTGAATTATAGCTGTAAATGATGTAATTCGAAACAAAACTGTCTAGAAATTATTTTAATAGGTTGTAAAATGAAAGAGTTATGCCAGTTTGAAAGTAAGAAAAATGTTTTTTGCTCTCCTGTAAAGTTGGGGTTTGTCCCTTACGACATTTGAAATTTCCACCGTCGATATTATAAGCGTATAAGTTTAGATACTTTCAATACTTTCACGCATTTAAAATGTATTTTATAGTTAGCACCTAGTCGAATATATGAATTCTCTAAAGTCACCAGAGTACAATAAATACTTTGTGAGTAACCTTACAGTAAGGCCAAAGCGGGCTTATTTACACGTTAAGAGTTACGATTTCGAATATCGCATTGATATCGTACTGTTAGTGTACCTTAATAAAATAAATCAAATAAAATGAATTGGTCTAAGAACGACCGGGATCTGTTTCAGAATAAAAAATAATAATTAATTAGATATAAGATAAAATTTTGTTAATACGGCGAAGTCTCGGAAACGCAACCAACGTACTGCAGTGTTATGTGTGTAGATAAAGATCTACTAGAATCTGATGGCATAAAGTGAGAAAATAAATTGACCCTAGCAATACCGGGGCAGTTGGAATAAAACATTTTGATCCTTTTTTTTTCCTTATAGCGGCTGATTCTGTGTGTGAAACATGCAAATATATAAATTTATCGAATGATCAAGGATATTTTTTGAAAATCTGCGATCAAAATTTGCCATCAGATTCTGGTAGACCTATACTAGATAGTGTACATACTACATAGATTATCGATTTCGTTGTAGAATAGAGTACAGTGTATTTTTTAATTATATATTTTTTTTTTAGTTTGCAGACATAATTTTAAAAATCAAAATAGTAAATAAGGTTTATCGGAGCTAAAAATTGTATATTTTCTGCAAAAATCTCAAATTCAAAGCTAGTTTTATTTCTGAACGTTTAGTTTTCGCAATTTTAAATTTAAACTTACCTACATTAGTGAGCATTTGCCAGAATAATGCAGTGATAGGCATGTCGGTTTATAAGAAGTGATTACTGAGGGTTCACTGTATTTAAAAAGACGCTGAAGACATAAGAACGTTACCGATTTATCGTGTCGTACAATGTGCAAACGTTTTTACAGTAAGTAGAAATTACTACGTTATTCGATGCGGTAAGCTTTCTTTAAGCGATCCCCAGTCGGGATAATGAATGTTTAGATCTCACCTTACCTCACAAGTTATTTTATTTCAGTTAATTTTATTTCAAGTCAAAGTTTATATTCATTTGAAGTTAATAAATTGTTGTTTAGGTTTACTTTTTTTGTTTAAACATAAGTAAACTAGATGACACCCGTAACTCCGTTGCGCACATTTTGGTTAAACTTAAATAAAACTAGCTTTCAAATTTAAGAAAAACAAAAGCACATTTAAATTAAAGATTTAATTTAAGTACTAAAAAATAATGAAAACTGAAATAAGCAGAATGTAAAATGACCACAATCCGGCGTTTTCTAGAAATCTAAATTATTCCCTGAATAAAAAGTTGTCGTGAGGTAAAAGCTAGTGCATTTTAAAATAGATTGTACGTGCTAGCTACATATAAATAAGGATGTAATTCTATACATAATATTATAAAACAAAGTCGCTTTTTTTCTCTCATGTCCCTTTCTTCCCTTTAATCTTTAAAAATACGCAACGGATTTTGATGATTCTTTCAGTGTTATATAGCCTATATTTTATCGAGGAAGGCTATAGGCTATATTTTATCACGCTAAGACTAATAGGAGCGAAGAAATAGAGGAAAATGTGGAAAAAACGGGGAAAATTATTTGAAAGGGCTAACTTGAACGCGCTAATCTCAGGAACTACTGGTCCGATTTGAAAAATTCTTTCAGTGTTAGATAGCCCATTTATTGAGGAAGGCTATAGTGAGTATAGGCTATATTTTATCACGCTAAGACTAATAGGAGAATGTGGAAAAAACGGGGGAAATTATTTGAAAGGGCTTATCTCGCGAACTACTGGAGCAATTTTTATGTTATTTGGCACAGACAAGAAGTAAAATACTAGACCGCGCGGTAGAATGTTCGGCGGCCTTTTCTCCCTCCGTCCGTCTTACGAATTTTCGATTTATATTTTAAGTTTTATATTTTTATTTTTTACCTATCCTGAATGGTGGATTAATATCCTTGTAAAAACTTCTTTAGCGGTGTTCCGCTAATGAAGAAGAAGGCACTCAAAATTAAATCAATTTTATGAAGACGTGTTTCGTTTTCACACAATAATAATAGTGCAGCTTAAAAGTTTATTAATTTATTAATATCTTCCCTTCTTATGCTAATTCATTAACCTGTCAACCCCCATAAGGACACCGGCAACCGCGACAACAATAGAATAACAATAGATTTCCAAGAATCCGCGATCAAAGGATCAATGGAGCTTTATTTAGTAGGTATATTATGTACGTATATCTCAACTTGTTAGCTAACTTCCTGATTATATAATAAGATGTTCCTAGAGCGCTTTTAAGTCTATTAGACAGCGCAGCTTACACATAACATCAATATGAAGGCATAAACATGAACTAGGTACTCAAAATTAATTATGTAGAAAGTAGATTAGTAACTTGAGTACTTGTTAAATACTACATTATAACATTATTAAATAGCTAGCAAGATATATGGAAGATAACGCTGAATAAAAATCAATTTATTGCATAGTACGGAGTATAAGCAAGCTGCAAGTAAACTGTTCGATTTCACGACTGTAAGCATACGAATTGCACATAGTCATGCTTGTAGTTGTGAAAGAGACATCTAAGGCTAGCCGCACACACGCAATAATATTGTGATTGCAAGATTGACTTCAATAACTGTTCAGTATTTGGTCCCGCACACTATGCAATAGTATTGTCAATATTTCGTGGTAAAACTTGACTCAGTCACTCAACAGCTTGTTTCGTGTGCATACGTTATATACAATGGATAGGAAGAAAAAGGCTGTTGCGTTGGTTATTGCATTAATTTTAAGTAACAAAAAAGGGTATTCAAAAAGGAAACGATGGATTAAAGAGTGGATGAAAAAAAAAGCCGAGTTAAACCATTTAATTCTAATTAATGAATTAAAACATACGGAAGAAAAAGACTTTAAAAATTACATGAGAATGAGAGACAGCAGCTTCGAAAAACTATTATCTTAAGTATCTTTTGACGTCTTCTTTCGTACTTTTCGGTTTAATTTTTTTGTAGATGAGAAGTAATTTATTGAGCGCAATATTCTTTTTATTTTTGTCTCTATATGCATCTATAGAGATTAGAGGTGTTCCATAATTCAGGAAGAGTTTCCCAAGTTCTAATAAACTGTAATAAGTTTTGTTTTTCGGTACCAGTACTATTATCACAACTATTTTCGTTATTATCGTCTTCTTCCATCTTGAGCAAAAACACGAGCGACCGTCTGCCTTGAAAGCGTTTCCTCAACTGGAATATTGCCGCGCGCCCGCAAACGTCAATATTATTGACAATACCCCTGCCTCCCCCCGATATTCTTCTCAGAATATCTGGAAATCCCGCAATAATATTGAACAATATCACAATACGGGTAGCACACAGTCAATATTATTGCCAATATGTGCATTATTGACAATATTATTGCGTGTGTGCGGCTAGCCTAAGATGTTTTTTGTATGAAATATGCAATATTACGCAATGGTCGAAGCAGAGGGCGCTTCTAGAACATACAGTAAATAATCCAATATTTTGCGCACGTCATATCAGAATATTGACAGAAACGTTGTCAAACGTCGGACAACATTTTTTGCTTACTGTATGTGCTGGTGCTGCACTTTAGCATTAAAATATTGCATTACTATATCCTATTGTAACTATATTTTTTACTCTGTGGTCACCCTGTTGCTTTTGGCCGCGAGCCAAGTCTTAACAGAGATAAATTTTGATAGGTCATTAGATAAAATAAAATGGGTTAAACACTACTTAGCTCTGACTTAATCTTAAGCTGCTCTAAACAATCCTTTGCCCTCTCTTTGTTTCGATAAACGGATTAGCAGATTCTCTATCAGCTTTGTTCTTTGGTCTATAAATAATGTCAAGGGGGTAAAGATATAACACTGACTGGCGCACTCAGAGACATAATAATGATGATCTTCAATTTAATCCGTCGTCCTTCAATTTAATTCCATCGGAATTTCTCGGAATTGCCATTGTATTCTATTGTTGTCGCGATCACCGGTGCTCGCGCGGGGCTTGATGGGTTAATGAAGAGTTTGAAAGATAATGTGTGGTGGTCCAAGAGCCAGTGAGAGACTTTATAATAATAATAATAATAATAATAAGCCCACAGGGCAGCTTGTGGTGAGCTGTTGGGGAGTAGCTGCTCATAGGGAAGCCCCTGTTCTCCATCTCCGGCTTGCCTTCACCGGCCGGCCGGAGTGAACACTGACGGAGAATCAGGCCCTACCTCTGCCTTGCCTTAACCGGCCAATCAGAGTGGAGTCGCAAGAGCTTCGGCTCGGAGGGAGGATGTGAAGCGAAGTGGCGAGTGGGCGACGTGATGGGACCCTCTGAGGGTGCAAGTGATCGGCGTTTAAAGTCCAGCGACACCTCTCCTGCCTCAAGCCGCTCTGTCAATATTGCCGCCTCGATGCACCGTGCGTGCGACCATTTTGAGGGGCTCATTCAAAGAGTTGGCGAGTCACCGTCTGCCAACTTTATGATACATGTTACAACGTTGTATCGGCAGACGTCATAGTCCTTCCATAGTCCCAGTTACCCAGTCCACTAGCACCTCACCCCCATAGCCCGATATCATTTAATTCCATTCCCTGCAATAGTGGCCGCTGGCTGTCCTTGGTCGTACTCCCATAGTGCGGACAGGGAGAGTCGCCGGCCGGTGTCACATTACATTTAGATTAAAACTGTGTAACGGCCTCTACGTGTTGGTAACGGCCTCTACGTGTTGGCTTCGGCTCCACGCATGCCTATCAAAGGTCCGGGATTTAATTGCCCGTGAGCAAGGAGTGCTTTGCACAAACATAATAATAATAAACATTTATTCAACAAATATTCACACCACACTACACTTAAATACACATATTACACAGACAGATACAAGGTACAAAAAAATACACGGAGTAAAAAAATGACATTTAAAGTAAAAAATAATAAGAACGAGACTTTTTGAAATTGATGGACTAGGTACCCTGATGCAAGTGCGATGCGAACACATTGTCGAAAATAATTCCACTTAGGCTGTGATCACGATACAGCGGGGCTAAAATGGTCGCATAGTAATTCCTCTCAATCAATTCACAAAATGAAATGCCAAAAATGTCAAACTCACGAATGTCAAATTTAGACCAATTCAATTGGTTTGACAGTTTTGACAATTCATTTTGTGAATTGATTGAGAGGAATTGCTATGTGACCATTTTAGCCCCGCAGGATACCTGTACCGTGATCCCTGGTATTCTGGTTTTTTTATTACATCCGTTTTGATAGTAGGTAGGTTTTATAGAATTTTATAATGTCATTTATGTCAAAGAAGTCGTTACTTAATAAACAGCTGTAATTAAATGAAGATTTTGACATAAGCAAAGAATATATATATATATATATATATATATATATATATATATATATATATATATATATATATATATATATATATATATATATATATATATATATATATATATATATATATATATATATATATATATATATATATATATATATATATATATATATATATATATATATATATATATATATATATATATATATATATATATATATATATATATATATATATATATTCTTTGCTTATGTCAAAATCTTCATTTAATTACAGCTGTTTATTAAGTAACGACTTCTTTGACATAAATGACATTATAAAATTCTATAAAACCTACCTACTATCAAAACGGATGTAATAAAAAAACTGTCCTTTAACCCTCCGTGTACTAGGTGACTAATCTCACCATGCTGTACTAGGTGGGGTGTGACATACCCCAACAATAAAAGGCAGTTAAATCCGAAAAATTGTTCCTAGTGATTGTAAATTATTAAGTAATATATTATAAATATCTTATAATGAATTGGTTTAGGTAAAATAATTTCAATTTTACGTTATAAAATACATTTTATAATCAAAAGTACAAAAACTTGACTTTTTCTTCAAACTATAAACTATGAAATCTTTTCTTCAGTTTAAAAATCAAATGGCAACTATTACAATCAAATTCTTCTCAATTTCTAAGAATGATCTAATTTTAACCTATATAAAATATCAATTTAAAATAAACAATATGAAATAGATCTTGGGCACTTAAGTTTCCGTAATATTGACAGTTATTTAGACACAAAAATTAGTATGTAAAATACAGAATATGGACATAATATTATATTTTTTGCAAATGTGCAAAGTATTCCTATATATTAGTATAGGTCATATCCGGTATCACTGATTTGATCTTCATTACTTTAGAGTCTTGTTCGGAATAATTCATTAGCTCAGTGTCACAATCATCATCTTATTCAGTCAGTGCTCGTAAAATATATTTTTTTCGATAACCGAGACATTTTTAGCGAAACTTATACCAGAAAATAATATATCATCAAGTTAATCACAATGTTAAACATATTAAATAAATAAAAACAAAAGAAGTTACACTTACTTTTTTAGCTACGTACAACTAATATATTATATTCTGTGGCTACGTGCTGGACTAGGTGGGGTATGTGATACCCAGACGCACTTTAAGTACATATAACAGAATTGGTGATAGACATAGGACTGAATATTTGGTAGAAATTAAAGCAGCAACGTCTTATTTGCAGCTATTGAGGAAACTAACTCGCATACTTTTTTCGTTTAAAAATGCTATCAATTTTTTTTTGCGCTGGGGTATGTCATACCCCACCTCGTACACGGAGGGTTAAGCCGACCTAGACGATCAATTGTATTGTGCAATATCACGCTTTATTTTTATTGAACAGTTTATTTGACAATTAGATTGAAGGCGCGCGAAGTTCAATACCAACCCTAGACGGTCAATAATATTGCGTAAAACGTGATGTTGACAATCAATATAATAAGTCGCTGATTATATCTTTAGTGGTCATTGCCAAGCCACTATAATAATTATAAAATAAAGAAATCGATTGATACATTTACTGAATGTTATTATACATTTACTGATTACATTTACAAAATAAGTTGAAGGCTTGGCTTGAATGTGATCTGAAAACTTTTTACGACAGAAGTATTGAATAGGTTTGCAGTATTTTGCTTGGCTCCTTTTACATTTAATGTTTTTGATAGGATTACTTTGAGGAGAAACTAAAACAGACATTTGAGTAAACTTTGATTTTAATCTACCAGGTCTACCAGAATCTGATGGCAATTTTTGACAGCAGATTTTCAAAAAATATCCTTGATCATTGGATAAATTTTTATATTTGCATTTTTATTACACAGAATCAGTCGCTATAAGAAAAAAATTAAAACCGACTTCCAAGGTAAAAACAATAAGTAATAACATCCTTATAATATGAACTAAAAAGTATTAAATAACTTTTCCTCTCTAATAGACAGTAGTGCCCACAGATCTCTATCTAGTTAGATAGGTCATGTGTATGTACTTCGCGTGCCATCGCGTTCCCAAACGATCACACATTTCAATCTTTCGAAAGTCTGTTCTTTAGTCTACGCTCCACCGTTATCGGAATCGGACGTCAATCGGAATTCTAAAAATGCCTAATTGTGCCGTATTGGGCTGTGGAAATTCGAATAGAAACGTTGGTATAAATAGTGGACACGTTTCTTATCATCGG
Organism: Polyommatus iphigenia; assembly: GCA_963422495.1. NCBI lineage: Eukaryota > Metazoa > Arthropoda > Insecta > Lepidoptera > Lycaenidae > Polyommatus > Polyommatus iphigenia. The sequence goes on along the minus strand of OY730180.1, from coordinate 41,779,649 downwards.
TAAGTAATTTTATTATTAAATCATGTGTCCTTTATTTTAAAATCAATTATTTAATGTAAATCGTGTGTGGCTGTAGTTTTTACCATGAAATCTACGTAACTGCGTGTGTACCGCATGATTCATAATACATTGCCGCTTTAGTTAGAAAATTATAGAGCCCGTTCTGTTTGTCCGCTATTGAACGCGCAATGGAAATAAAACAATCGATACTTTCACTCATCGCTTAGTTTCGAGGTACAGTCAATATTCTCATTTTTCTGTCAAATGAAGCAAATAGTGTTGTACATATTCTCGATTCTAATTAATCGATTTTCGAAACAGACATGAAACAGAGGAATGATAATGTTCGCTTTGGGATATTTTATGACTCGGTAATTATATTTCTATACATTTTCTATACATATAATAAAACTGTAGAAATAAAAATTCTGTACATTAAAGATATTAAAAAAATAATAAGCGGGGGGTGTCACTACATCGCTATAGAAGCCAAAACTGTAGTTAGTTTTTAGTCTACTGTCTGTCTGTCTGTCTGTCTGTATGTTTGTTCCACTATCACACGAAAACTACTGATCCGATTTGAATGCGGTTTTCGCAGATATATTTGTCTTCTTCCAACTTAACATCTGGTGTATAAAAAAAATCCCCCCACCCCTCTAAGGGGACCAAAGAGGGGGTCAGATTTTGTATCAAACTTTTTTCTTTAATGGACTTACCTCAATATTATTAACTGTTTTTTCCAACTTAACATCTGGTGTATAAAATTTTTCGGTGTATAAAATAAAAAAAGAGGGGGTAAGATTTTGTATCAACTGATGAAGTACAAATACTGTAAATGGAAAAACAACGTTTGCCGGGACATCTAGTTATGTAACATGTATTTATGTTCCTGTTTAGTGATTTAATTTAGAATAATATAATATATTACTAGCTGTCCTGGCAAGCACGTATCTTAAGATTTATCATTCCTCTGTCTATGAACTCGAATAATAATCGATTAAAAAATCGATATACCTATTAAAATGGCAAAAGAGGCGGGGCGCGGCGATTCCTTTGAATCGATTCCGCGCGTACGGGTATTCCCATCACTAAAGCGCTCTTGTAACGTCACAGTAGGTATGAAAAAAGTGACACGCTCGTGTTCATACAAATGGAGCGACATAGCGCTTCTATCTAGATCTTATTTCTGTGGTAGTGCCTTTTTCCGAATTCGGCTAAACCTCAACTATTTCCAGAGTAGACAGGAATTTCTGTACTCAATCTTCATCATTTTGAAGTCGGTACCAGTTATAGCTGAATCGTTATTTCTTTGACAGAAAATTTGAAACTGGCACCGACTTCAAAATTATGAAGATTGAGTACAGAAATAGTTGAGGTTTAGCCAAATTCGGAAAAAGGCACTATTAGAGAGGAAAAATTATTTAATACTTTTTAGTTCATATTATAAGGATGTTTTTATTGTTTTTACCTTGGAAGTCGGTTTTAATTTTTTGTTAAAAATAATAATTTCACTCTTTTTAGTTACCTAGTAGGTAAACGGTTAGTGCCAATTTAAATTCTATAAAAAAATAGTTTCATATTGTCTACACTAGATGTCACTGAGGCGCTACTGTGTCGCGCTATCGCTTATCCGAATGTTGTTCATATAGTTTTAGTTACACGATGTATTCAATAGATGGCGCTGAGGTGCTCCTGAATCGCACTATCGCTTGTACGTAGGAGTTTTATATAGTTGTAACAGAATTTTGTTGTGTAAAATATGTGAGCTAGTTGTGAGTAGAGAGCCCTGACTGCCATAATTAGTAATTGTACGAGTACGATTTAAGTCGTACATATGGCAGACATGGCTCTCTTCTCACAACAAGCTCACATAATTTACACAACAGAATTCTGTGACAACTATATAAAACTCCTACGTACAAGCGATAGTGCGATTCAGGAGCACCTCAGCGCCATCTATTGAATACATCGTGTAACTAAAACTATATGAGCAACATTCGGACAAGCGATTTATCCAATGATCATGGATATTTTTTGAAAATCTGCTGTCAAAAATTGCCATCAGATTCTAGTAGACCTATATTATCTTCATTAAAGTCAAAGTTTACTCAAATGTCTGTTTTAGTTTCCCCTCAAAGTAATTTGCCTACAAGTGAAAGCAATTAAGTTAATTAACAACGAAAGAAACAAGCGGGGCTTATCGTTACAACGTAATAATATTATTACCTACAAATGCTGTAAGTACCACCTACAAAGTTGCCGCCCGGCCAGGTCAAGAAAGAACCCATAGGTGTTTAAAACAAATATTATGAACAGCATTCGCGTAATACCTTAAAGGAATACAGAAAATCACTCTCTACAACGCTGTTAAATCGTGAACATAATTATACGTTCAAGTGTAATACGTAGTTGAACCATGTCTGCAATCGTTGCGGTCACTTTGTGTTAAATAAAACGCATAATATCACTGGTAAACTGGGTAAATTTTAAGACATGACACTTCCCGTGGTCAACACGGGAAGGATAGAGGCTTCTTTTTGCGGGGAAAATTATGTTCACCGTTGGATTCTCCTTTACACGAAAACAGACCCGGGAAATATGTAGTAGTAAAAAAGTTTTAAAAACTTCAATAGTGCACCGCATTTTATCTCTTCTCGGTGTGGACTGGTCCTATCATTTCAACCTCAATAATTATTACCTTCAAACGCCGTACTATTAGGTTTACAACATAACGACCAACTTGGCCACTCAACTAAGTTTACAGTTTCAAGTTTGCAAATTACTCTAATTTATTACAAGTATTAATATCGCGTAGTGAATTGAACCTAAATATAATAGAAGCTTGTGGACTTACTGTTATAATTTATCATGTATTTCGGAATAACAAGTAGTGTGTTGCGTATTATGTTTCAAAGTATTGGAACGGTGTTCCTTAACGCGCGTTGCGGGGGCTAGACAAAAAAATTTGTAACGACACTTTTTTATTAGTAGCTGCATGGTAGGGGCAAAGGGCGTTGATAGTATTCCTGTGCGCCAACTAGATGGCGTTTTTGAAAATAAACAGCGACGCGTTGTTAGTATTCCTGGGCGTCAATAGATGGCGTTTTTGTAATATATTTTTTTTAGTAAATGTATACAGATTTTTTGAACAAAAGAAATTGTCACCTCTCCAGTTTTTCTATCAATTCAGGCATCATCAGAGTTTTAGAATAATTATTGAAGTAGAAATTACATAGTAGTTAAAAACAAGAATAATTGTATAATTTTTTCTGTGATTAAAATATGTAATATTATTCTTATCCCAGGACACATAGCCAAATTTTATTAAACTCGGTTTTCACTGAGTCAAACAAAGATAGTAAGTAAAGATAGTTTACTGACACATTTATTATGTAGTTTTTTAAAACAAGAACTCTTTAATTTTTTCTGTGATTAAAAGATCTAAGTAATATTATTCTTTTCCCAGGACAAATAGCCAAATTTTATTAAACTCGGTTTTCACTGAGTCAAACAAAGATAGTCTTACTGACACATTTTTACAACTTTAGTAGCTGATGGTTATAACTTATAAGAGTCTGACAAGGTATTCAGACCACACAATAAAAGATTTCACAAATCCATGTGAACAAGGAGAAAACGTGATCCACGATAACATTATACGGTTCTAAGTATAGATTGGGTTTCCCAGATAACGCTATTAAAAAGCCGGAAACCCGAAATTTCTTTTTAATAAACAAAACCAAACTATTTTTCGATTTTCGCTGATTTTGAAATACATGTAAGAATCTGTACGTACTAATATTTTTAATGCGCAAGTCCGCCTTCTTTCTTGTACGCCTGTTAAAATTTGATATGAAAAGGATGTATATTGTGTAAGGGTAGTTTTTAGCCCACAAAAATGCGTTACTGTGTGATAAAGGATTTTTGGATAGCTGTTATTTAACCTGTCAACCCCAATAAGGCCCAAGTGGGCCGCGATAACAATAGATTTCCAAGAATCCGCGATCGAAGGATTTTTAAATTTGTAACACTCTGGCTTGTATCCTACTAAGCTTGGCTTTTTTTTTTAATCAAGCTAAATTGACCTATCACTACAATAATTTCTGAAAGCCAAGATCGACGGCGGTAACTAACCACGAAAGCTTTGATGCGCTCTCTGGAAGCCCAAGGGGCATGCTAAAACTCTATTGGGATCCGCAACAGAAATAATTAGATTAAAAGTTAGAGGAATAGGACGGACCGAACTTGGTTTTCTATTTATATCACCAAACTTTAAAGAATGATAGCATGAGTGGGAAGGAAAGAAGAAGGTTCTATATCGCCATTTGTCCGAGCCGAAGCACTCACGTCAAAGAATTTATATACGATGATTATAACCTTTACGTAGCGATACTACGGTATTTGTTACGTTGCGTGCCGTCATGCCCTCGCTAATGAGAAACGGCTACAAGTCACTTGATTCCACAGAACGCTGCTAATAAACTTGTAATAGGCACGATGTTTTTGAAATGACTTGCCATAACATCGTGGTAAAAATAGAATATGCCTAGCCTAGATACATAATATTATACCTAGACTCTAGACATTTAATGATGATTCTGAAAATTAGGCGTTACGAAGCGTATGGCTTCGCGTAGCACTGCTAGCAGGTAAGCGTATCAAATGGTTTTAAATGAGTCACAACGCTGCAATAAGGCGTAGCACTGCTTTCACTCACAATTTTACTGTCCCGCATCACTATACAACTTACGTAGCAGTGAAAAGGCTAGCATTACTTATAAACCGTAGCCCTATTACTAGAGTTGCGTAGCACTGTTCACACACATAAACACTACGTAGCAATGAAGCTACGCAACATTTAAGCGAAGCAGTGAAAGCTAAGCTAAGCTTCGCATCATGTGCGTAGCAGTGAACGTGAAACGTACTGCGTAATTCGCTACACTTCAGGGAAAGCATTAGTAAGTCATAGGCTCATAGCCCTCTACTTCGGAGTTCGGGGTTGCGTAGCACAGTCAGTGACGCATTATAGCACTGCAAGAAAACGTAGCACTGCTACTGAACAGTGCTACGCGTCTGCAGTGCTATACTCATCGTAGATTGTTTGACAAACACGTAAATTTTGACAAACAATTTGATCGTTTACAGGGCGCTTTACAGATCACAACACTTTTTATTTTCGTAGTTTTTATTTCTACTTTGGGTATCAGTGAAAGCAAGTAACGGGTACTTACTCCTTATATTATATTACTTTTGTGCGTTGTATAACACGGTGCGAGTATGGAGCAATGTAAGTGAGGACATAATAATATTAATATGTTCTTATATATAAAAATGGATTTTCAAATGTGTTAGTCGCGCTAAAACTCGAAAATGGCTGAACGGATTGGGCTGATTTTAGTCTTAAAATATTCGTAGAAGTCCAGGGAAGGTTTTAAAGTGACGCGAAGTTCACTGGAACAGCTAGTAATATCTAAATTATTAATTAATAGCGTGAAAGAAAAACGACTATAATATTTTATAGTCGTTTTTCTTTCACGATATTAATTAATAATTTCAATTTGCATGAAATGTTTGTACTAGATTTATTATCGAGAACGATTTGAGCTAGAAGCAATTAAAAGAAATAGCTAATTGCTTTCGTACTGAAATCGTTGTTTTCGCAACTTCTGTATCCCGTTCAAATAATGTTTCCCAGTTAATAAAAGGTGCGCAAAGTTTTATTAAACGCCAACATGTAAAAAAATAATTGCTATACTGTACATTTCCAGTTTTATTTGATTTTCCAAATTGAAACATGTTACATTCAGTTTTGTAAAATATGAAACATATAGTGACTGTTCTGTTATTTTTCAATCACGGTTGAAAATTTTGCGTAACGTGAAAATATTTTTTTTTTGTTTGGGTTGTATTGTTTTACAGTTTGATACATAATATAACAATAACTACCTGATCACGTTAATTTTAACAAGGATGTGCCGTGCAGCTCTGTTAAAATTAACATGATCTTTTAAATTATACTTGTCTTCATCTTCAATTACATTACCTATTAAAAATAGCATCAAAATCCATTGAGTAGTTTTAAAGATCTTAGCATATATTATTATAGAGACAGACAGCAGAGTTCTTTGTTATATTTTATTATACGTCCACTGCTACGTCCACAACACATTTGCGACAAATTTTGTCGCGCGGGAACAATAAATTCTTCCGGAAAAAAAGTATCTTATGTCTTTTCCCGGGACTGAAAGTATCTAAATAATAGCAAAATCAGTTAAGCGGTTTGGGCGTTTCGCATAAATCTAACATTAGTATGGATTATTCGTCTGACGCTACAACAGTGTTTTTACACTAATATATAAATCTTTCGGCTGTATTTTTTTGACGCTCAAACTGATCGCTTCGTAATATATTATAATTTATAGGTATGTCCATGTATTCTTCCAATATGTAAGTAGCCTCCGAATTTGCAGGACAGTGATTAGCGAACGCAGGTTTCTCTGTACGCAGGTAGGCCGGGTGTTTTTACACCCCTTGTACTCATAATAGTATTTTTTTATAAAATAAGGGGCCAAACGAGCAAACGGGTCACCTGATGAAAAGCAACCACCGTAGCCAATGGACACTCGGCGCAACATTAGAAGAGCTACCACCTCTTCTTCTAATGTTCAGCGCAACGCAACAACGCAACATCAGCTCTTCTAATGTTGCGTTGCCGGCCTTTTAAGAGGGAATACGCTCTCTTCTTGAAGGTTTGCAGGTCGTAATGGTCCGGAAATACTGCTGGTGACAGTTCATTCCAGAGTTCATATATTGTAGCCTTTAAGGCCCGTATTTTTGGTCAGTACTCAAGATGCATCTCGGTCTCAGGACACGGACAAGGCTCTGTGATTGGTTGGCTGTCAAAATTTTGACCAATCACAGAGCTGAACCTCGTTTTGAGACCGGGTCGCATCTTAAGTACTGACTATTTATACGAGCCTTAGAGAACTGTCCCAAGTATTTTTTCTAAAGCAATAAAGTCTTAGAAGGAAACAGCCGGAAACAGCTTGTCCACTGGCACTCATTTTTCATACTGATAACTCCATTGGTCACTCCATTCGTATATTTAGAAAGGCGTTACCGCTTCGTCACGTAGGAAATTGTCGCTTAAGCAATATAAACCTTATCACCACTTGATATAGACTGAATTGGCCTGGGTGGCTTTTAGTACGTTATGCTTACGGAAATTGCTTTGACGATATCTCCAAAAAGGTTACGTACTAATAACTTTTTTTACAAATTGGTTAATGTCTTCATTTTAGTACTTACGGTTTAAAAGTATTTTCTTTGGTAAGGGTATAATATAATGTAATCAATGACTTCAAAACTAAGGAATATAATACGGCGTATGGTAAAAACCTCATACTTAAGAAAATTCGCCATCATGAGTCATAAAAGTCTCAAAAGATTAATAATAATATGTCAAAATGGCCCCAAACGGTTTGGGTCTAATCAGGTGACCTCTTCGAAGGAGGTCTTGCCTCGACGAAACAATTATGTTTCGTCGAGGCAAGACCTCCTTCGAAGGGGTCACCTGATTAGACCCAAACGGTTTTAATAAAATAGTAATAAATATACTTGAGTATAAAATAATAATTATATATATATATATAGATAAGTATTAACTTATCTATATAATATATATATAATTATTATCTTATACTCAAGTATATTTATTAGTATTTTATTAAATTTCAAGAACCTTCTTCATGACTCATGTTTATACATTACAACATTATTAATTTATGATCTTAAATGAAAGTACAAGTAAACCTAATACTAAAAGCTCTTAATTTGCTCACAGATTGTAATTAAGTATCAAAGTAATTGCTACTTATCCCTGAATGAGTTACAAAGTAAGGACCATTCCTTTAACCTCTTGCTTGAGGAACCCAAAAACCATTTTTTGGGGTTTCTCAAGCAAGAGGTAAAAACCCTTATATTATTAAACTAGCGGTCACCCGCGGCTCCGCCCGCGTACTTTCCTCTTGAAGTTTTTTCTGAATTATTTTTTCTATAAACCTCACGGAGCCCGAGACCTTTCCAACGAATGCAAAACCGTGGAAATCGGTTCGTGCGTTCTGGAGTTATAGCGTCAGGAAGGAAAACCCGACTTATTTTTATATGTATACTAGCTGTGCCGGCAAACGTTGCTTTGCCATAATATAAAGTATTTCATCCATATTATTTTATTCAAGTGACTAAATAAGTATGTCGCCATGGCAACGTCGATCGCTATCCCGTCGCACAAACAATGGTCGCCATCAGTGTCAGGTTGTAATAATTTACTATTATTTATTCAACAAATGCACTTATCAATATATAAAGTACCCAGTAGCCGATTCTCAGAAGTCAGACCTACTGAATATCCATATAAAATTTGGTAAAAATCAGTAAAAGTTTCGGAGGAGTTCGCTGACTAACATTGTGACACGAGAATTTTATATATAAGATTAGATTAAGACTTCGCTGTTTTTTTTTTTGTCAATACTGTCTGACTCCGTCCGTGTTCGTCCGTCCGATTGTCTATCGTGTATCTGTTGTCTATCGTCTGTCAGCCTACGGGCTGTAACTCACGAACCCTAATTGCTAGAGTTTAAAATACAGAATAATAAGCCAAATACATTAGGTAAGTACTACAAAACATTTTTTATACGATGCTATACTTCAAATAATTATGAAATACCCACTAGTTTCATGTTCAAAGTTTCCGCTGGAAAGCTACTTAAATATTTAAAAGAAAAACATTACCTACCACCAATTTTATTACAGAATTCGTATGAATACGTCGTTGAGTATCAAAATATAATAATATGATTTCTTAAGACACCCATAGGCCAACAAAATCATAATAAAGATAAATCTAGAATTATCTTTGGGAAAAAAAAATATTTTCCCATAAACAAGCTGATATTCCTGTACAGTTTTATGTAACATTAGGTATACGGTAACTTATTTATTTCAACGTTGTTAATTCCATAAGTATTACATATCGATCATTTGTTTTTAATAACATGATAATTAGTGAACTTACCTCCTGACGAGTCTCTTAGGAGCGCCCTGAAATTCCACTTCCCTTCAAATCGAAACACCTTTAACAGTAAGTACACTTCACTCCAAGTTTTGGCCACTAACACAAAAAAAATTGTTTGATTCAAAAATGGAACGTTTTGACTCGAAATTAAAAATTTACGTGAGCAGCGAAGCGTGCGGTAACGTGCACTCTCGACGCGAGCGAACTTCAACTGAAGACTGAAAGCGGCCGCCGCCGCCGCGCCGCCCGACGGCCGGGCGGGCGTCGGGCGAACCGCGAAGCGGACCATAGAGTGTAACAACTTCAGCGTATTCTAATTTCAAAATTAATTCTTCTTTCAAAAATACCTATAGAAAATTGAGTGTATGATTTTCAGGAAAACACTTGTTTCGTATTTTACTAGGTTTTAATTTTCGGTAGGTAGTTTGAAAAATGATATTAAGTACTTAATATTAATTAATCCTTCGATCGTGGATTGTTGGAGATCTATTGTTATTTTAATGTTGTCGCGATCACCAGTGATCTTATGGGGCTTGATAGGTTAATTAATAGGGTTGCCAACCGTCCTGTTTTCCCAGGACATGTCCTGGTTTTTGTAGTGTCCTGGGACGTCCTGAATAGTTTTTAAGCAGCGTCCTGGGTTGTCCTGGGTTTTTTAATTTTAAAACTCGCGCGCGTTTGTTTTATATTTTATCTTGTTTTCAACTCGTAAAATTTTATTACTTAAAATGTTTTTATTAAAAAATGTGATTATTTTAATTACTTGAATTCCATTTCATCTGTTTTCCCTAGAATCTTGATATTTATTTAACTATTGCAACTCTATTAAGAGAGCGACTAACGCAAAAAATCAAACATCGTCCTTCTCTCTTTACACTCACGCCCGTCTTTCATATGCCAGGTGAAAAAGGATGACGCGGAATCATCGCCAACGCCAAGTTACTTTTTTCTTAAGAGTCCGTATACGAAATTTTGCCGATAAATATGAAATTGCAAAGGTTCGCTACAGAAATATTATTTGGTTTTTTCCCGTTATTAGATTTAAAAAAATATATATTAATTATTAGATTAAAAAAAATATTTAAGCGCGGACTGCCGACTCGAGCCTTGCGGCGAGTAATATAATGTGAGATTTAGGTTGTTTTGAATCGTGTTTTTTTGGCACAATTTGTTTTTTTTTTTCTTTTTTCTCGAATTGGATAGAATTTTATCTATAGATTATTTCTCTCGTTTTCTTTTTATGAATTACAGCTTCAAGTTTCCGAAATTAACAGCAATTCTTTGCCCATTTTCTCTAAAATTTTGCCGAGTTACATATTTTTTTACTCAACTATTTCATATTAAAGTGGTAAAAAGTAATTCCAACATTGTATAGACGACTTTCTCAACAGTACATTGTATTTTTTTCATACCGTTAAGACGGCAATACAATCCATAAACAGGTGATATTCTAAACCTTTTACAGCAAAAATCACAAAACTGTCGCGGGTTTGAGTTGGATTATTTAAAAATACTTTTAAAAAAATCTAGCTCCAACATTAGATTATAATTGAAATGATCTTACATGTTGTGCATTAAAACTTATAGAAATACTGTATTTTAACTGTTAAATCACGTCTGTTAAATCAGCGAAATCGGCAAATTTCGTATACGGACTCTTAATAACTCGATAAATATACAACATTTTAAAAATCCGTCAGGTAGTGTCTCGATGATAGAATTTTAAACAATGTGTTAAAATATTAACTTAGTTTAATGCACAGTTACGGCAATATAATATGAAAAATTCATGAAAATGAGATGCATCTTTGTGATTTTTTTGTATCGAGAAAATTTTTAAATATTGTATTTTCGCTCAAATCAAATTCTTGGAAATATAATGTAGTATCTATGTTTAGAAAATGAAACGATTCGGGGCTTATTTTCAAGTATGAAAATGAATTATAAAATCGTCAATTTTGGGTTAGTCGCCTGGTTTTTCCAACTTCAAATCCTGGTTTTTTTAATTTGAAGTTGGCAACCCTAGGTTAATATCATACTTAAGTATGTAATTCAGTAGGTACCGTTATTGCCCGGCTTCTGAGCTTTAGTATTTGTTGCTATAGCGGCAACAGAAATACACAATCTACGAAAATTTCACAAGTCTAGCTGCATAACGGTTATTGAGGTATAATACTGTTGACAGACAGACAGAGAGACAGATGGACAGATAGACGGACAGACATCGAAGTCTAGTAAAAAGGTCCCGTTTTTACCCTTTGGGTACGGAATGCTAAAAATGCGACCCACCCCGGTGCGCCCCGTCACAATGTGCGCGAAGCTTAACGGATCAACGGGGTTGAATAGATTTTTCATCATAAAACTCAAAAAATCGGCCCTTTTTTACTCACAAACGATTTTAATAATGAACAACCCATTTCTTCGCAGTTTGCGTATATTAATTTGGGTGTTTCTTCAAGGCTTATGAAGCCTATTAGCGTTTAATCAGTCTAATCATCGAGATTACCTCTAGCCCTCATCACCTTTGACATTCAGAGAACTAATCACGACTCGTTATTTAATCTTAGTCGAAGTTTTCCCAAGGGACCTCCAGTTTGTATAGCACTCTACTCACGTTCCGATTGCAAATTAAACTATCTATTAATTAATTAAATGCAAGTGTAGGTAAATGATATTTATTTTACTAGGCAGGTTCCACTTACAATACTAAATTCACTAAGCGGACGAGTGCAAAACATAGTGTAATTATAGTTCTCGTAAGTATTTTACTTGGTACTTCAGAATTTTGGAGCAATTAATATTCATTTTAGGTGCGTTTATTGTTTACAATCTGGGGGCACGGTAGTGCCTCAGCCAAGCTTTTTAGCAAAGGCACGGCCGTACGATACTTTTCTCGAAGCGGTTCGCAGCTATTTCACACCCCCTTTATCTTCGATGTTAACAAAGCTAGAGATTCAGAATTTCGGTTACTAGGAGCAAGTAATAAAACTAGCTTAACTTCCAAATTATATGAAATTTCGATAAATAGTTTAATAGTTACGGATGGTCAAAGTTACTACATTTTGTCACTCACTGACATATAGATCATCAAAATTCTAAGGTACTTCTAGCAGACTTAGAACCTTGAAATTTGGTACCCAGATAGGTCTTTATTTACAATGAAAGGAAAAATTATGAAACCGGCCAAGTGCGAGTCGGACTGGCGTACATAGGGTTCCGTACCGTAAATTTGTATGGGAACCCCCCTTAAATAATAAGTATATTTAATTTTTATTATTAAGTATTAAAGTTAATACACAGCTGAGTATTTTCTGAAATTTTCAAAAACCTTACTGTTACCATTATGGATATAGAGCAAAATAGGGGAAAAATCGTGTTTGTTGTATGAGGCCCCCTATTAATAATTTATTTTATTTGAATTGGACTATTAGCTTTTATAACGATACCAGAAATACATAATTTGTGAAAATTGCAACTACCTAGCTATGGCGGTTCTCGAGATCCAGCCTGGTGACATAAGGATGGACGACGGATAGACAGCGAAAACTTATTATTTATTGATAATAGGGTCCCGTTTTCATCCTTTGGGCAGGGAAACCGAAAAACTGAAAAATAATATTCATAATAATAGTATTTAGTAGTTTATTAAATAAAACAAAACGTTTTTATGTTTGTAACTTTGCAAGAACAGTATGAGTTTCGACTGCATATTTGTTAATATAATAAAATGGTATTGATTAAATAAAAAATAGTATTAACAACGTTAATAATGAAACAATAATTAAGTTCGATTAAAATATAAATGCAATCAGTACTGCGATATACACTCCTTACTCGCTCGATATATACTCGTAATATGGGAGTTTTAAGTTATCACATGAAATAAGATGTGCTCCTTTCCTGCGAGGAACGTTGACGCTTACATCAGTGCTGCTATGTATTCAAAGCTATGCTAAAAATGACCATAAATATTGCTTATTTGCGTCCAGTTAAGATTAAAGTTAAGTTAGCCCTAACTATAACCATAACTTTAACCACGCCTCTGGTGCAACCCACCCTAATGTCACAAGATACAATATTATCATCCTGCCGAATTCAATGCAATTTAGATTTATTCAGTGATTAACCAGAATCGTAAATTCGAATATAATTGAGCTTCTTTTTAGCAACATTTTTAAATAGCTCTCAGAGCTTATGCGCCAAGTATAGTGGCGGTGTCTACGAAGAAATTTAAAAAGTAGGATTAAAGACAAAGAGGTATCTAAATGCATTGGTTGTTGGTAGGAGTTAACGCTATTATTACAAGTTTCAAACGTTGCTGGTGATCACATAAATAAACTCAACACCGGGAAATAACAAGGGAGAAAATACAAGGTAAACGTCGTGAGAAAACCGGCATCAAGTGTTCGAGAGGACGGAAAATCTATTGTCATTTTCGTTTGAGTTGATAATTATTGTATAGTCAAATTAAGCTCAAAATAAATACTATAATGAAGAGTATAAGCTTTTAGGGTTTACTCAAAAAGAGTAAAAGAAGCGCTGAGTTACTTTGATTTCTATGATTCTATGATAATATTATCTCAGATAGCAGTGCTATTATGTACGCAACCCATAGTTTTTTTTTAATTTATTTAAAAGATGCCTTTACTATAAATATGTCTATGAATACAATACTTTAAAACATAGTTTATTGCGTATTGTGTTTGAAAGTTTTAAAACTGTCTTTGGGTAAGTTAGTCTTGTTAGATAGTTCAAATTGAGTTTAACGTAGATGTTTATATTCAAATTCCAGGGACGTTTCCCAAGATAACAATTACCCAAGATGTCTGAATTAACATAATTGAATTAGGGGAAACAAGATGTTTTATTTGATGCATTGTTATGTTTCTCTTTTACACCCTATGGTGTGAAGCGAGATAGTAAAGGGCTAGTTTCTTTTCTTTGATGACTCTGTATTATTCATATTGCGAAAACAAATTGAGTATTTAAGGTTTATTTTTGGCAAAATGCTTATTCTGAGATCAACTGGTGAAACAAATATTTAAAACACATTTTTCGACCTCTGTGTAGTGGCTCAGTAATTAAACGTTTGACACATCAAACGGTGGTCTCTTTTTCGAATCAAACAAAATTTTTCAACTGACTGACTTAAATTTCCGTAGCTTTCCCATGAAGAAACGTCTGAAAAAGAAAGATTACGAATTACGATGAAGTCGAGAAGCCTAAAAATTTAAATACGTCACCCTCTTGACCCACATAAGTCGTCTTGAAAGTCGGTAGGTAATTATTGAACATATTGATTTCGTCTAATAATTCATCGGACGGTGGTAACTTTATATGGGTTGGACGAGTATTTTAGTCGTCACTGCATGCGTGGAATACCCAAAAGAAATGTGGAAAACCCGTAGAAAACCTTTTTAGTGTCCTAATGACAATTTCCGTTGCCATGTCTATAACAATATATTGGCTATGCACTTTTGAGTAAGCTATTAAAATGGAGGACCAAATCAATTAAAAGCTAGGTAGGTATACAAAAAATATAATATAACACAGTGAATCGACGCATCACGTTACAATTTGTTTCTGAGGACATCTAACTTAGATTTGTCCAAATTTAAGTTAAAGTTTATGAAAATACATTAATTAACTTGCATTTTAATTATAAAAATTTGCCTATTTTATTAACCTATTATTATCTACAATAGCCACGGCATCTTGCTATTTTAAATTATAATGTAATGGAGTCTTTAAAAGAAGTCGTGTTCTTTATTCTTTATTATTTACTCCTATTATGCAAATATCTTACAAGTTAAAAAAGTTCAAGTTTAAAACATCATTATGCCAAGAATTCTATTTAAACTGAGGATTATCTGCAGGTAAGATGTTTTTGTGAAATATAATGATCTACCCTACTTTTTTCTTGTTTTTAAGCTATTGCACAGCTTTTATCGCGGGTTTTGAGCGCGGCAACCGAATCAAGAAGTTCCGTAACGAAAAGAAACCTAACACTCCCACTCCGCCTGGCACAGCGGTGTGGCGTCGAAAGCTGTACGTCGTTTCAGTTCGGCGTACTCCGGCACGGTGTTTGTGTGCGTGCGACTAGACGTATACGAATTATAATTGCATAAATTGATAAAAAATGCTATACAATATCTTTACTATGGCAGTCCCCGAGTATCCATATCCATACTATACAATAATATTATAAATGCGAAAGTGTGTCTGTCTGTCTGTCTGTCTGTCTGTTACCTCTTCACGCCCAAACCACTGAACCGATTTTGTTGGGTATGGAGATACTTTGAGTCCCGAGAAAGGACATAGGATACTTTTTATCCCGCAAAAATGTACGGTCCCCACGCGATAAACTAATTTTGGCGCAACGGAGTTGCGGGCGTCATCTAGTATAGGTACACTGTATACATATATTTTTTGCAGCGAAATAAAATTACATTTTCACATTTACGTCTAAAATTCATCGCATCCCCACATCACTTTGTCACAGTATAACAATCTTATCCCTACAGTAACGAAACGCCTTTGATGTCGCACGATGCCGCCACCGATGTAGGTATTGAGCAGATATGCCAGGGTTGCCACGAAACGGGAAATAAAATACAAAAAAAATATTGTGCTTGTAATGTTATCATTTAATCTGTTTAATTAGCGTGTTATATTTACATATTACTGCCAGATATTTACGTGAAACTTTATTTTTAGATGATTTTAGCTCTCTACTAGATGATGCCCGCAACTCCGTTGTGCCAAAACTTGTTTATCGCGCGGGAACCGTATATTTTTTCAGGACAAAAAGTGTCCTATGTCCTTTCCCGGGACTCAAAGTATCTCCATGCAAAATCGGTCCAGCGGTTTGGGCGTGAAGAGGTAACAGACAGACAAACAGACAGACACACTTTCGCATTTATAATATTAGTATGGATTTAAAAATTTAATTTACCCATCAAGCCCCATAAGCTCACCGGTGAGCAAGACACAATAGAATAATGTCTATAGATTTCCAAGAATCCACGATCGAAGGATTAAAATAATGAAGACGCATTCGAATATATAAAATATCCAACAATTAATCATATAATAATTGGTAGGTACGGTAGACCACACGTCAGGTGTAAAAGAAGTACTTCAAAACTCGCTCTTATTACGTGCGCGGTAAAAATGTTACAAGTCAAGTGTGTGGCCCTGTGTACCTAGCTAGGTAGGTACTAATTGGTATGTAACAGGGCATTTGACAGATTTTTAATTTATTCAATATTGTTTCTCTCCTTGTTACACTTCTTACAACGTAAACAATAAAACAGAGATGCAAGTAAATGCCGCCAAGGCCAACACAATATTAGTGTGAGCTATGAGCCGATATATTTTATGATAATATTTTTGTTTTTCGAATCTGATTTACATCCGTTCACTGAACACTTATATCCCATTGTTTATAAGATAAGACGTTATCGTTTTACAACACAAAACTCGTAGAAAACGCGCCAACGTCACCCCTGCGCGCAAAGTTAAGGTGACGCAGCGTTAAAGTAAGAAACCGTGTTGGATATGTTTTAGATTGCTTGTTTTCTATGAGAGGCCGGCCCGGCCTCTCATAGAAAACAAGCAATGGAACAGCAAAAAATGGAAAGGGCGTAAGCGACAAAATGGTTTTTGTCGCATAATTTAAAAACCATAAATACATTTCAAATAAGCTATGCACAAATTAAAGTGCATGCTTGAACCAATTTATATACAAATTTTGGAACCTTAAATCACTCTCCTCTGTTGGAAAAATAGGAATCCCTTTTTTTACAGAGGTCTTTTCGGTTGATTATTCTGTGCTATAAAAGTTGTCCAATCGTGTTATGCTATGGGCAATTCAAAGACAAAGACATGATGAATACTGACAATGAACTTCAATTTCTTAGCTTTAGTCATTGCTGAGAAAAATCGGCATCGCTACAGCCAAATTATCAAGGCGTCGCCGTAAGCGAACTCCGCGAGTTTGCTTACGCGGGCCCGCGCCGCCCGCTTCCCCACGGGTACCCCTCCGTTGCTCTGCGCAAGTACATTCGTTTCACTACTGTAGGGATATTGTTATTGGATATCATACTGAGACTTTGTAGTGAGAACTGGCCTTAAGTAACCGCCCAATTAGCCAAGACTTTTTCGTTATGGCTTCGTTATGAAAGCGCCTATCAAAATGTATGGAATTGACATAAGCGTTCGTGAATATGACGTTGACGTTCGACTCGTGTTATGTCAATTCCATACATATTTTGATCGGCGATTCTATAAAGAAGTGATAAAGAAAAGATTTTGACTGCCCCCCAAGGAGTAGGTGGAAAACCCATGAGAGGCAGCTATCACTAAAAATCACATGATTCATCTACACTTTTTTTAGTTTATTCATTGAAAAATATTGCAATTATTGTTATTTTTCAAAAGGTCCTTTTTAACAATGCAACGTGACTTTAAGTATGTTTAAGTGGTTAAATAAAAGCTCCGCCATTTTGTATGTTACGTGACTTACATTTTAACCTCAAAATAAAAGGTTCCATTAGACATGCGTAGTTACGCAAACATAAAATATCTTCAAAAAATAAAGCTAAGTTCTTGTAGAAACAGCGCGGGTTGCTAACTTCATTATGTCGGCTGTAGACTGTAACATGAAGACGTAATAATTCTTTAGGGTGTGTGTGACTTCTTTGTGTAGAGCTTACTACTAAAGTAGCAGCATATTATAGCAAGTAAAACAGAAAATAGTTTATAAACATACTACTAGCTGTTGCCCGTGACTAGTCCGCGTCCACGTCAACATTTTTTTCCTAAAAGTATTTTTTTAAATAAAAAGTATCATGTTACTTCTGATACCTCAAAGTCCCAAGAGTATGTGCAAAGTTTCATGATGATTTTTTGCGTGAAAGCGTAATAAACATCCACGCTTTCACGTTTATAATGTTAGTATGGATAGTATCTAGACTAGATTCTAAATCTAGACTGACATTAGGGCATTTATAAGCCTGAATTACCTACGTGTTACGACCCTGAGGGTCTAGGTCTGAACATGGGTCAGATTATGAGGGCAAAAAGCTATTACGTTTTTTTAGGATTTCATTTAGGTAAACAATATACTTAGCTTAAAATATATAAAGTATGATGGTTCGATATATTCAGTCCTATGGTCCATAGTCCATACTACGAAGAAAGTCACAAAAATTTATCCTAATTATTCTTAATAATGATACAGATGATAAAGTGATAAACTCGTTAGTCCTTCTGTTACCTCTGTGTAGATAAAACAATAATACTTTGGATCATAATATTGACTGCAGTAAAAATACGGTATTTAGTTTGAAATAAAGTGTTTTAAACCAGCCAATTTTTTTTCGTGCCGTGTGTATAGTATTTTGCTACTTCGTAATAAAGGAAAAAAATACTACAAGAACAGACTAATCACAAGTACGTATTCTTACTTTAACGACTTCAAAAAGACGTAATAAATGCTAATAAACTAAAGGTAAATAATAAATAAGACGCAATTATTTACTCAGCATGTATATTTTCATATGAAAAATCAGTCTTCAAAGATGTTCTTTCAACTCCGATATTTACAGACGGGACTGAAATAGAAAGAAATAATTAAAATATACTCCAATATTAGTTTAGCGTTAAAATAATAGACAGCTCTCTATAGTTCCAATATTCCAAGCTATCAAGCGATAGTAAGAAATAATAGTCTGAGAAAATATTATAATATTAAAGACTACATAAAACGTAAGGAATACAATGCTACAAGGATGTATTGGTATAATAAAATTAGAAAACACATCTTTTGCTAAGTCTAGTGTGACTAGAGAAGTAACTGCTTTATGCCCATTTCATATTATGCGGGCTCTACACTCGCGGCGCGAATTGCGGCCGCTATTCTCGCCGCGAACACGATTCGAACATATACGAAGCCGCGAAGCAGCCGCGAAGCAGCCGCGAAACCCTCCACACTCGCGGTTCGCGGCCTTCACGGGCTTTCGCGCCGCGAGTGTAGAGCCCGCATATTTAAGTGTCCAATAAAAAGCGTCACTTAATCGAATGGCAGCTATTAAAATAATAAAAAAATCTAAACGGTCCGTCTTAAAAATTGAATTAATTTTGTTTCCTAATAATTAAATGCAGTTGAGCTGATGTGAGTTTGAATTAGACGTCATCTTTTCGTTATCTACTAAATCAATTATTATATCTTTATTTCTATTTACTTTGATTTCTTATTTTTGATTTCAAACTTATTGGATGAGCCAAAGCTCCGTCTTAAATTTTTCAAGTGTCTCAAGGGCTCGAGCTCCCTTGAAACACGACATGTATAATTATATGTCTATCTATGTATGTTGTGACCCAAGTAAACGAGAGCCTTACATCTCTTTCTCTCTTAAAGTATTCGCACTTTACACCGACTCTACTGCAACCCAACTCACAGCATAGCATAGAAATGTAAGTTATATTATTAGGGCATAAGAGTAAAGTTGTCAACTCACGTCTCTTGGACAGCCAGTTGGCAATGTTCGCAAGTTAGTAAATTAACTTCTACGTCACACTACAAAGCCGACAATTCAGTGCCAGCTGGGTTGGCGTCGATTCGGTGGACCTTCAACTTACCCAGTGCCGGTTTTAGTACTACCAGCGCCCTAGGCAAAATTTCTTAAAAAATCGGGCGTCTGTGGTGCCCCTTTTTGTTTGGCCTTGCTGGTATTGTTATAAATGCCTTCGTCGACCTATTTATTTTATCAGGCGCCCTGGGTAGTCGCCTAGCATAAGCGCCCCCCCTCAAGCCGCTACTCAACTCACCTCAGGACCAACGTGGATGGCCAGCAGCATGTCGAACTCGCTAGCGCCGAGGTAGATGTTGGCGCGGCCGTCGTTGCCGACCGTGATGGACTTGCCCGTGCAGCTGTTGTCGCGCTTCTCCCCGGAGATCACGTCGCAGTAGGTACCGGCGGGCAGGCAGGTCTGAAATGTAAGTAAGTTGTCAATCCCAAATCGATTTAAACGGATTCTAGGAGAAACTGTGCCTGCATCACACGCCTGACTATTTATCATACCCTCATTTACGCCTTTTTTGGTACGGCCGTTTATAATGTCTCATCGCACAAACCCTATCGAAGCTTCTTCTAAGTTTAATTAAATTTCTCCTAATTAGCTCTGGCATTTTGGTGAAAAACATGACAAAACTCTTGTAACGTCTGCTGGTCTGCATAAGATCCAATAGTTAACGAACCGTCAACGCGGACGGCGATGAGTTTGATCACTTTATCCCAGCAGATGTTCAGGTCAAAACAAGGCATTTGTGTCCGTTGTGGATGATTTATACCGTATTTTTAGAGCGAAGTAACCACTCTTCAAATACTGTAGTGCCTGGAACAAGATTTTAAATGATTGCTCGTGCACATACGGCATTCTCGCAACACGGTCGGCCTAGCCGAGAGGAAAGAACTAGTCAATACGTCTGGGACCAACTATATGTGCGGGTTTCCTTACGATATTTCCTTCACCGTACGAGCGTCCGTATTATGTACTTAAGATTTGAAAATGTCTCATGGGTACACGCCTCCACCCGGGATCGAACCTGCACCCTCTCGAACCAACGATCTTCCCACTAGGCCACGCTCTTGTTCAGGTCAATATAGTCAAGAATACCCCTCCTGGGGCTCTTACATACCTGCAAGCTCGCGTTCAGATCCCAGTTGTCGTTGTTGAACGCGACGAATCCTGAGCCGCCACGGCAGAAAGCGATCTGGTTGCTGCCGTTGTCCCACCAGTCGTTCATACCGGTGTTACCAGCAGCGTTGCGGAAGGCCACCATCGAGTAGATCTGACGCCAACGGTGCTCGCAGATCCAGCCGTTGCCGCAGGTGTTGTCCTGTAAAAAAATTAGATTACATTTGGTACTGAAGCTATTGGTATGAAGTATGAACGCTGAAAAGGTTACTTTTTTTATTTTTTAAATTTGCAAAAATTTACGGCATTTCTGATAGAAACATAAAGAAGTTAACTAATATAAAAAAATAAATAGACTCTTTCAGCGTTGCTACTTTTAAAGTGAACTCTATGGGACTACTGCTATTTTCACGTCGAATTTTATACAGTGTGTAACAAAAATAAGTGATAATACTTTAGCTTTTTTTACTTTTGTATGGGAAAATTATGGCGCTCAGGCGCTCGCCCATACAAAACAAAAAAAAATGCTCCTTCAGCGCTGCTACTTTCACAGTGAACTCTCTACAAGGAACACGTACACACCCTTAAGTATTATCACTTATTTTTGTTACACCCTGTATATCACTTTGTTTTGTTAAGCCCTGTATAGCAATTATTTTGGTCAGTTCCTTTGTCGTGTCGCAATTTGGTGTGAACTGGCCTTAAAATACTTGAATGCGGCTTAGTTAATCTGAGTCTACAAACTTGTAGCTATTTTGAGAGTATTGGGTCTGCGCAATATCTGTACATTCCGTGGGATTAAGGTAATACTAGATGTTGCCCCTACTATGCACAGGAATTTTTCCATGGTAAACACGATGTCATCTCAAGACTCGGGTATCTGAGTATCTCCATGGCTAACAAAAAAATACATGTGGCACTCGAGGACTGCCGCGGTAAAGCTATTGTATAGCATTTTTATCAACTTATACATTTTTAATTCGCAAACGTCTAGTCGCACCCACACAAATGCCGTGCCGAAGTATGGCAATGCCGTTGGTGACTGGTCACCAACAGCCACAAACAATCTAGGGGCGGACAAGCCGGGGCCCATGCCCCGGGCGGCAAATTCAGGGGGCGGCCAAATTCACACTTCACGGACCAATGGACAACTCATCATTTATTTAACTTTGACCACGGAATAAATAATAGCACAAGTACAGCAATTTCATGGCCTGGATATCAACTTGACCGATACCCTGAGCGCGGAGTGAGACACGTGCTGCACGAACATTTATTATTCGCGAGGCGCGTAGGCATAGTTCAAAATACGCGCCCGGCTCCCGCTCGAATGCAGGAATTGCAGATCGGGGCAGAACGCATTAAACCCTACCCTGTTAAATATATATATATATATATATATATATATATATATATATATATATATATATATATATATATATATATATATATATATATATATATATATTTGTCAATATATAGGATATATATATATCCTATATATTGACAAATTATATGGATGATAAAGGTGAAAATAAACATAAGTAGGTAGGCGGGGCGGCATTTTTCAGTTTATGCCCCGCCTAAAAAAAATTGTAGATCCGGGGCTGGCAACGCCGCACTGCTATGGCGGTCGGAGTGGAGGGGTGTTAGATTCTTTCGTTACGGAATATCTTTATTCAGTCTTCGCGCTGAAAAGCCGCGATAAAAACAGCTATGCAATAGCTTAAAAACTCTGTTTATTTTCCCGTTATCAAAAAGCCGACCTCGTTTGGGAAAACTCTAACTCTAAGGGCCTGTTTCACCACTTTCTGATAAAGTGCCGAATAGGCTATTTACAACTTTTTTGACAGATTCTCCATAGTTCATCTGTCAAGTTAAGTGGTGGATAGCCTGTTCGGCACTTATCAGGAAGTGGTGAAACAGGCCCTAAGACTATTAAAAGTATTTTATTTATTACAGTCTACCTATATCGGTTCAGCTATTCAAGCATTAGGAGGTTACAGACAGACATAATATCTATTTACAATATTATTCCGGCTACAGTTCAGTAGGATTATGATAACATTAGGCCCTTGGCTATTAATCTGAACCGAAAATAGATTGGTAGATTGGAATTGGTTGGTGAATCATTAGTTGTTAATGGCTTTAAATATCAATATTGGTGGGCGATAAGCGACGTAACACTCTCAATGACTCCTAATGGGGGGTGAATCGCGAAACAGATTAACGACAACGACAACGGCAACGGCAACGATAATTGCAATGACAACGATAATTGCAACGACAACAACAACGACAGACACGATGATCGAAGTAATGATAATTTTAAATAATGGTTCCCACATCGGCTCGGTGACGTAGGTCGTAGACGGTTTCATTGAGAACAGAGCAACTACGCAGGAATGATTTTATAGTGCTCAAGTGTGTGCGCAGTACAGAACTACACTTTTCCTTCACTCCCATAACCCAGTAGTTCGGACAACCGACACGACTGTGAAATGCTTACATTGTTTATGTTATGAAGGCAAAGGTTACTAGGCTAATATTATGTGTTTATTATAATATCTTGCAAGAACTACTGAACTTTTAGATTTAGACAGACAGACCGAAGATTTAGATTTAGACACGGCAGTAGTTTAGGCTCTGGATCTATATAATATTGTACAAGGTGTAACAAAATTAATTGATAATACTTAAGGAATTGTATGCGTCCCTTGTATAGAGTTCACTGTTAAAGTAGCAGCACTGAAAGAGCATTTTTTTTTTTTGTATGGGCGAGCGCCTGAGCGCCATAATTTTCCCATACAAAAGTAAAAAAAGCTACTTTTTCAGCGCTGCTACTTTCACAGTGAACTCAATACAGGGGTCTTATTACTCATACATACTATTTTATTACGTATTATCACTAAATTTCGTTACACCTTGTATAATATATTAAGTACAGAGTGTCCGTGTGATACTGTAAAAACTAGGTTTCAACTCCTTCACAATATCGAAAATCACTGTAACTCCTAATGACAATTTCAAAGGGTACAATTCAATTAAAGTAAGATTGATTGTCTCCTTCGACAACCTTTTCGAAGTTCATTTAACTCGTTTTCAGGGTTCCGTACCCGCATACCTGTCTGTCACCAGGCTGTATCTCGAAAACTACGATAGCTAAAAAGGTTTTTCACAAATGATTTATTTTAGTGTGCAAATATAAGATTACTAGATGATACCGGCAACTCTGTTGTGCCTAAAATTCGTGAATCGGGAACCGTACATTTTCCAGGATAAAAAGTATCATATTATGTCCATTCTCAGGACTCAAAGCCATACCAAAATTCAGCAAAATCGGTTCAGCGGTTTAACATTGTTTGGAGGGGACCTCTGATACAACTTTTTTACCCGCATACAGTACTCTTGTTTAAGAAATGGTACGGAACCTTCATACACAAGTGCTAGTAACACTTGGCTGTTTTTTTCCAGCGTCTAGGGTCTAATTGACCCTATCTAAAAGGGACTTAACGATGTCTACATTACTTGAGGAACTGTAGGACGCATACAAGGTCGGGACTGTTGAGGGGTCATGCCCTGAGGGCATTGCCAACATCACTTTATTATGATTTATAATGTCATATTAAGGTGACGCAGCGTTAAAGTAAGAAACCGTGTTGGATATGTTTTAGATTGCTTGTTTTCTATGAGAGGCCGGCCCGGCCTCTCATAGAAAACAAGCAATGGAACAGCAAAAAATGGAAAGGGCGTAAGCGACAAAATGGTTTTTGTCGCATAATTTAAAAACCATAAATACATTTCATATAAGCTATGCACAAATTAAAGTGCATGCTTGAACCAATTTATGTACAAATTTTGGAACCTTAAATCACTCTCCTCTGTTGGAAAAATAGGAATCCCTTTATTTACAGAGGTCTTTTCGATTGATTGTTCTGTGCTATAAAAGTTGTCCAATCGTGTTATGCTATGGGCAATTCAAAGACAAAGACATGATGAATACTGACAATGAACTTCAATTTCTTAGCTTTAGTCATTGCTGAGAAAAATCGGCATCGCTACAGCCAAATTATCAAGGCGTCGCCTTAAAATGCATTGCCAGAGATTATTATGGTAATTTAGTTCGTCAA
This sequence comes from Polyommatus iphigenia, assembly GCA_963422495.1. Taxonomy (NCBI): domain Eukaryota; kingdom Metazoa; phylum Arthropoda; class Insecta; order Lepidoptera; family Lycaenidae; genus Polyommatus; species Polyommatus iphigenia. The sequence continues at coordinate 41,754,743 of OY730180.1, read as the reverse complement.
CTTAGCATGAAGTTATAAAGTTGGCGCATTTTTTATCGGCCGTTAAAAACAGAACATGATGAAAATGGAAACAAAAAGCTTTTGGCACTGTAAGAATCCGGTGGAATCATAACATAATATTATATTATACAGAAGACTATCGTCCTGGTAAGTCACCAAAATAACATTAGCGTTTTAATAACTTTAAGTGGCAACATGCAGTTCACGTTCCAAACGTAATAAATTTGTTTGGCTATTTTGCTTTTAAAGTCAAACACACGTAATTGTGTTAGTCACTTTCCTCTACTGCTTTACGAGGGTGTGTATTATATTTGCCACCAGGTGCCGCTATGATGCCTTAGGGTCCATCGTGTCAAATAGACAATATTATCGTGACACATGACAGCTATATCGTGCATATGAGAACAGTTTGATAGCGATAGGCCCTAAGGTCAATTCAGATCGCAACGCGACGAGGCGAAGCGGATAGCTACCTTGCCCTGCTCTCGTATCGAACTAAGTCAAAACTTACAGAGTTGATAGATGGCGAGACGATGTTGCCGCTGCTGTCCATCGGGGGTCCGGCTTCGGTGTTGGTGAAGTCGTAGCTGCTCATCAGCTGGGGTTCTCCGTAGGGATGCGCCAACATGAAGCCGATAGCTCCCTTGTACTGCTTAGACGTCTTGTAAGTCAGGATGTCACCGCCGGCACCGTGACCACGCTGGTTGTCGTGGTTGTCGATGAAGGTGAGAGCATCGTCGGAGGCAAGAAGACCCCATTGAGTACCCCAGTTGCTCAACCATCTGCAGAGGAAAAGGTGGAATGGTCAATGTTATGCTGATTTTACGCAAATGTGCCAGGAGGAGAGTGGCGGTTTTCAAGTATACCTACGAGTTTTGTTCTTCTAGAGCCTAAATGGTTTAAATTTTCCACCGCCAGAAAACTTTACATCCTCAAGGATACATCTTTTGTTTTAATGATCTTTCTTATTTTTCGGATTCCTGATTTTGAAGTGTACTCATCAGGGTTGATTCGCCACCTAGGTCATTGATCTCCTAATAGATGTAGAAGAAAATACGCTAGAAATAAGTACCAGCTAGCTTACCTCAGTTGATTTCCAGCGCGGAAAGCCCGACTAAGTTCCATTCCGAATCTGAACTCCGTAACCGCAGCCAGCGAAGTGTACTTACTCATCGCGGCTGATGGCTTCTACGCCCAGGTCAATGACCTCCTGGTAGATGTAGAAGTGAATACCCTAGTTATAAATACAAGCAGCTGGTAGCTGCTAGCTTACCTCAGCTGATTGCCACCGCGGAAAGCCCGACTCAGCTCCATTCCGAATCTGAATTCCGTGACCGCTGCCAAGGAAGTGTACTCATCGCGGCTGATAGCTTCGCCGCCCAGGTCAATGACCTCCTGGTAGATGTAGGGCCTAGCGCCGGAGGGGAATCCGTGGTCGGTGTTAAGGTTCTTGAGACGGCCGTAGATGACGGACAGGTCACCGGGCCACATGTGCTTGGCGGCGTCGATTCTGGGGGTAAACAAAACGTTGTAGGCTTATAATTTACCTACCTAAGTAATTTGGTCGGGTTAGGTCAAACCCATCCGACCGGTCACAGCTATCATTGAATTGACATAAGCCGACAACATGACGTAGGTCCGTCAACTGCCTAGGAATCAATTTCCTCGATTGTACTAGATGACACCCGCGCAACTCTACTGCGCCTAAATTCGTTTATAACCGTGGGAACGGTATATTTTTTCGGGATAAAAAGTATGCTTATGTCTTTTCCCGGGATTAAAAGTATCTTCATACCAAATTTCAGCAAAATCGGTTCAGCGGCTTGGGCGTGAAAAGGTAATAGACAGACACACTTTCGCATTTGTAATATTAGTAAAGTATGGATTTTCACCAGGTATGTTTTATTGTGTTGTGTTTATGCATCGCTTACAGTCAATTTAATCAAAAAATAGGCAAATACAGGCTGTATTTGCCCTATAATGCTAAAATGTATTTATTAAGAAAGGAAAAAGAATGGGATTTTAGATTGTTTGCGTTTTAAAAAGTAATTGAGGGCGCAAAATATGAACAAACAATTTTCTATTTCATGAACGTTATGATAAAGTTACTTAAATATTTATAAGCTCTTTAAGCGAAAGAAAAGTAGGCATAGTGCCATATTTAAGACCGGCTTGGGCCTATTGATTTCAGCCCAAAACTCAAGCCGACTCATTAGTGCTTAAGCACGCCTCTTAATTATCGAAGCATCAATTTAACTCTATAAGATGAATCATGACACTATAATATCAATTAGTTTTTTAGCGTACCGTGTCCAAGTTTACTGAATCGGGCTCACTCTTGACTTTTTTTTATCGACGTTTTTTAATATACTTAATCTAGACAAATTGTATGAAGAGTAAATTTTTAGTAACTTTATATTGTACACTGTATAATGTGCAAAAATACTAAAATTATTTTAGTACAATTTAATGCACAAGGGAAAGGACATTGGCTACTTTCCATCGGCAAAAAAAACGGCGATTCAATACGCGCATTCAGCAAAATATATAATATAAAAATATATATATATAAGTACCTGAATCCAGCTACACCCAAGTCGATAAGATGGTTCATGTATCCGGTGATCATCTGACGGACGTACTCCGAACCCTGGTTAAGATCTTTCAGACCGGAGAGCTCGCAGTTACGGACCTAAAAACGTCAAAATACGTTAAGCATCGCGTTACTTCACCAAGAAAATGGTGGTGCACGTTGTTGGTTGAGTACCTAACTTTGTTACTAGTCAAATTTGGGCCACCTGCTCAAACTGTCTTCAAAATTTATATCTCAGATGACGCCCGCAACTCTGTTGCGCCAAAAATCGTTAATCGCATGGAAGCCGTACATTTTTCCGGGATAAAATGTATCCTATATCCTTTCCCAGTTCAGCGGTTTGGGCGTGTTAACAGACAGACAGACGAACAGACAGACATACTTTCGCATTTATAATATTAACCCATCGTGGGAAAACGAGACACAATAGCTTTTTCATTGTTATCGCGGCCGGATGTGGCCGCTTGGGGCTTCATGAACTAAGTATGGATTTCATCCTTGCATATTGACTATTAACAAGTACAAGAGATGCGTACTGTTTATATTAAAAACATAGACTGTATTTTGTATGCTCCTATAATAATATTATGCTATAGAGTTATATCTACAAAAAAGCAAAACATTAACAAAGCTCTTGGGAAGCGACGCAAATACAACGAAATGCGTATTTCCAATTTCTCGCCCAGATTTACAAATTAATTTTCCAACGAAATTATTAACTACCAATTAAACAAATTGAATAAACCTCAACAACTCGAGAGATTATTGCTAAATTGATCGTAAAATTAAGGCTTATGATTTGAAGTAAGTATTGTATTGGCGTTGCTTTCAATTGGTTTATAAATTCTATGCACAAATCCTATTCGGTGTTTGAATGAGTTGTAATTTTCATAACGATATTTTATTCGTGCGTATTTTCTAAAAAGGATAATTTGAATAGATTGGTTTTTCAGTAAATTGTGTTACAATACAAAGAGACGCGGAATCAAATTTTTGTTGGTAACGCCTCTTTTGTCTTTTTTCTGAGAATTATAACTTTATACTCCTAAAGATCTTCAAGAATCTCTAGGCTTATGAACTAAGCTAAATCAATTTTGTTGTTTTACAAATGAATGTAATTTTCTCACCTCCGGGCGGAAAACGTCAACTTTCTTCCCGCTGTTCTTATACCGATGTTGCCGTTTTCCGCCTCCGTTGATGAGAAAAATAGTATACGCACCATGGGCAGTAAGTAAGAAAGCTTCAGATCACATGTAATTGTTGGCCGAGGCGAAGACATTTGTTTTCCTGCCCTAGGTGCCTAATGTACTATTTCACCCTAACACGTCATATAAGGCGTGTATATAAGATTTTCAAGATTAAATAGTTAGAGTTTTAGATCCAAAGCCATTTAACGACAATATTTTCGTACAATTAAGATAAACACTATTGGAATAAGGTTACTGGGGCATAATTTCGTCAATGTTAATCCATACTTCCATACTAATATTATAAATGCGAAAGTGTGTCTGTCTGTCTGTCTGTTACCTCTTCACGCCTAAACCGCTGAACCGATTTTGCTGAAATTTGGCATGGAGATACTTTGAGTCCCGGGATAGGACATAGGATAGTTTTTGTCCCGGAAAAATGTACGGCTCCCGCGCGATATATGTTTTGGCGCAACGGAGTTGCGGGCGTCATCTAGTAAGTAATAACTAATAAGTAAGTTTGACGTATTTAGAAGAATAAACTTACTCTGTCAGGGCAGCAGCCGTAGTCATTGCCTTGGATGACGCAGATTGGCCAGTTGAAGTCATTGGAGCCGTAGGGCACAGCGGGGTAGTGCCAGTTACCGAAGTTTGCGGTACTGCCACCAGTGCCCACGTTCTCGTTCCACGTGCCAGTCATGTGGTTGATGATGGCGTCAACGTAGATCCTGGTGAAGTAGATGATAATGGAGATAAGGTGGAAGATGAAATACAAATTGTACTTTAACGATGTTATTGGCGGCCGAAAAGGAAGATCTTCCGACCGAGCAAGATAGCGTGATCGGTCAGGCCGAAGCCCCCTGACGTCATTTCAGACGTTGTTACCGTTCTCCGAAACTTCGATAGCGCGATGCAGGATTGTGAGGCTAAATGTGGTACCACCACAGTACTATCAACATCAATATTGACACGAAAAAACTGCTAGATTTTGATTAAAAGTGACATACATGGTAGCAGTTTAAGTTCAAGATTAACAAAGACTATTTATTGTCTTGAAAAAGTACAATGTTCCCAAGAGATGCTGTAATAAATAGGTTTTTCACGCGGCGGAGCCTTGAGTAATTTAAACCAAAAAAAATTAAACCATAAAATGAAATAAACTGTTAAAAGGAACAAAATAAATAAAGGGACAAAATAAATGAGCAATTTATAAGAGTTTTTTGTCTACAATTATTTATTAATTATCAAATTAATAAATAATTATTTGCCCATACAAGTTAATACTTAATCAAAAGGCACATGTACTTATTTATATTATATACCCTAAAGTGTCACTTAGTTTGTTAGACCTGTATAGACACATCTATTGTAAGTTGCAGATAAACCTACCTGACTCCAGCGTTGTTGCAGCGTCTGACCATGTTAGCGAACTCCTGCTCGTTACCAGACCTGGTGATCAGGCGGTAGGAGATGGGCTGGTAGCGCTCCCACCAGGGGCGGTTCTGGGACCAGATCACCAAGTTCTCGTTGGGTGGGGAGATCTGAAATGACAAGTGATGTTAGGAAATGAACTTTTTATTAGAATGCGCCAGAAGGAGGGTTATGTTTAACCAGAATATGTATGTATATGGATGGATGTGCGAATGTAGCTAATTATGTACGTTTGTATGTTTAATTGTTTGGCTCGCACTGCAGCCTGAATGGCTTGATGGATATAGATTCGTGTTTATTTTGAGAGTGACTTTTATCAAAATGCAGTTTGCACATTTTCACGCAACGCAATGAGCTTAACGTTGCAACTTGCATGTAAAATTGTCGGCAATCTGTACAGTTTGCAGATATAAAAACAACGTAACGTTAAAGAAACAATGATAATAGTTGGGGAGGGGAAGTGGGGATTTCGGGAGTAGCTCGAGCGTGTCAGATTAAGCTTGCATAGGCTTCCGACATGTGTCTAGTTATCATGGTATAGAAACCAGATTTCTCACGTGGTGGGTAATTTTTTTTTTTTTAATATTGAAATGTCGTCGGATCTGTCAGATTAAGATAGGGGATGTTTAGTATACTTACCCCAAAGAAGCTTCCATATAAAGCACTTACGATTCAAAGGTTAGGTAAGCCTGTAGGGACATTTTAAAATATAAAAAAATAAAGCTTCATATTTTCTTAACTAAGCTTTGCAGATATTTAATTTGCTCTAAACTAAATGATTTAGTCCTTGTTGTCTAAAATATATTTATAATTTACCTAAATAAGCAATTTTCTGTATATATTTTCTTTTTCAAAACTTTTGAAATGGCTGCAGTTTCTGAACCCACCGCTAAAATAAAAAAAACGCTCTTATTATTTTTTTATCAGCTTTACCATTAGGTACATTAGTACAAAACCTACTAGGTCTCCATGACGCTCGAGTCACTACAAAAATAGCACCCTCCCCTCCTCTACTATAAAATACAATCTTTTGGAAACTATCACATTGAGCAACGATGTTTTTGTGTAATCTGGGGATTGGATACAAAATGTGTAAAGAGCGGAAGGGACTGACAATCTCAGCATCCAACCTCAAATGTTGTTATCTAAGAGACTACTTTCTTAATCCGTAAGACTTTTCATTTTAAAGAATATGACCAGCCGCTGTATTATCCCAACGGAAATAGGTACATAAGTACATTTATATTTTTATTTTAGTTAAAATTGCAGATCCATTCTTATGTAGCTTTTAGAACTGTAGACGGGTTATTTAGTTGAATAGATACACCCTTAGGTCAGGATCACACGGCACAATCATGCACGTTTCCTACGCGTTTTTTTTTTTCTGTAGCAACAAATAGTTGCGTATACAATGTATATAGAACCATCTACACGTCGATTGTACTGCACGATTTGTTGCAGTACAATCGGCGTATGAATAGGATAAAAAAATCGTCCTTAGGGTGAAGCCAAACCAGCGTAATTTGTGAGTTGTGAGTCGCAGAATTTCGGCTGGCAGAAATTCTGCTGCATTCAGTTTTACAAAAGTCCTGTTTGATTCCAACTCACAAATTACGCTCGTTTAGGTTCGCCCTTATTATTTCTAAGTGGTAAAAATTGCACACACAATGTAAGAAGATTTAGCTTCAAACATTTTTCTACTTAAGTATAACAAAATTCGAACACGAAGCTACTTATTTTTATCTACAGTTCTACACCCTACATTTTAACACAAATTTCCAAGAAGAGGCTATCCGCTATCGCGCTTCAATTTATTACAAGTATTCCCTGTACAGAAATATACTAACTTTCTAAGAATTGGCGTATATTTCTAAGTGTAAAATACTTCCCAAAATTTTTAAGTTTCCTTTGTTATTTCATTTTATTCAGGGGAAAATTGTTGCATCAGTAATTTCGAATGAATTATTTTCTGTTCAAACAAAATTATGTCTTGCTCTGAAAATATAATCTCATTATTTGGCAAGTGTAATAGGTATAGAAATAAAAATTAATTACGTTATTTAGCAGTCGCCTTAAGAAATTATTTAAAGCATTTTTTGAGGAGTCATTATTAATTTCTACGGTCGTCAAATGCGAAAGAAAACCCCTGAAAAGTTTTTTAATTACTAGAAAAATTTTAACTTACTCATTTTTTGTATGAGATCTTTAGAAAAAATTAACGTTAAAAGTATTTCTTGAAATATTTTAGAGATCCAATTATTGGAAATTTCGGTGGAGAATATTATTAATTTTGTCTACAAATCAGTCTACAACAATGGTTATTAAATGAAAACTTTGTGAAATTCGAGTACAATGTTATTATATACATAAGTATTTACTTTAAGGTCAAAAGGACTTGTTTCTCCTTAACTACTTAACTTACTTTAGGGTAGTAACTAGTTAGTAATCTATGCTTTAGGTGATACGTCTAACGACCGCTCTCAGATACATATGATGATCAAACTTCGATTTCATAAAGAGTTTGACAAATAATATTGTATGGTTCATTGTATTTAAGTAATTAATATTCGTCTCTGACTACGGCAGCTTTGTCTGTCTAATGAGATGTAATCTGAATTGTGATTTGTAAATAGCTTAATTTGTAAAAACAAAATATTAATGTGAGTCATTGTAAGTGGAACTTACGTACCTACCTAGTAAATATTTAGTAATCTGTGGTGGAGCTTAGACTTTAAACTGTTTTGGTCATAAACAAAAAAGGAAAAAAAAAACTTTTGTTGTTGTTTGTGTTTAAAAACTATTTTAATATAATGTTTTAATACAAACATGGTATTTTCTAAGTTACTAATTAAAAGGTTTTAATTGGCACGTCATCAGTCAAGCCTAATAATATTCGAAAATTATATTAATATTTTGCATCCTTTTTCAACCCTCATCATATTAATATGAATATTAAGGGCTGGTTTACACGTATTAAGTAGATAAGTAGTAACTAAATTTTAACTTAATTTGAAGTGCCTGCCCGAAATGTGTTAAGTAACAAGCCCCGCCTGCCAACTCAACAGAAAATAGTCAAAATTCTAATTTCCTTGTTTAGTACTTAACTAAATTTTAACTTGCTACTTGCTACTAAATTTTGTGTTTACATGCAATAAATAACTTAAAATTAAGTTTAAATTTAGTTAACTACTTATCAACTTAACAAGTGTAAACCAGCCATAAGTCACATTATAGACAGAGTGGAGGTTGAAAATCTAGGGGTTAAAAAAATCATCAAGAAAATATCAAAAGTAGTTACCTGAATACCGCCGAATCCTTTCGGCCCAAGGAACCTCTCACACTCAGCAGCAATGTCGTTCCACTTCCACTCAAACAGATGGACCATGGTGCTCCTGCCGGACGCATAGTACGGGTTCTTGTATGCCAGCACCGCAGTGGCGGCACATAGCAAAAGGACGAAACGGAGCATCCTGACTGTAATTCTAGAAGAAAGAAGACAATGGTTTTAATTCTACTTAAATCCCCGATTAAAAACAATCCATAGTGTAATGCGAAATTGTGTCCACTTCTTTAAACAGCTGAAGAGATTTCGATGAAAGTTATCCATACTTCCATATCCACACTAAAATTAAAATGTCTGTCTATCTGTTACCTCTTCACGCCCAAACCGCTCAACCGATTTTGCTGAAATTTTGAATGGAGATACTTTCAGTCCCGGAAAAGGATATAGGATACTTTTTATCCCGGAAAATATACGTTTCCCGCGCGATAAACGAATTTTGGTGCAACGAAGTTGCGGGCGTCATCTACTATAAGTATGTATAGGTAAATATTTTTCGCCCCAGGAAAGGGCATAAAAATAAAAATATCGTAACTATGAATTTATAAGGACAAGGTTCACCATTATTATCTGCTTGTAGGTGTGACAAACAACAATGTTTTTCAATGCAATCACGTAGGCAATCACACTGATTATGTATTTGATTGTTATCCTTGAATTACATAAGACGTAGTAATTTATCTATGGCTAATGAGTAATGACCTAATGACTAACATTGACTCAGGTATTTAGGCTTTATTTTTTAAGGCGCACAAACGGAAATCTATAACACAAAATTGCTGTAAATCAAAATTTTATGAGCAAATTCAGCCGGTTTGTATTATGAGAAGGAAAGCAAGAAAAAATATCTTCAATAGACATAAGATACAACAAATAAAATTACAAACTCGGAACAATGCTGAAAATTGTTTTTATTTGTTTGTAGTGAGGCACTACTTGTTTTCGAGTGGAGCTGGTAAAACAACTTCAAGAGAGACCAACAATCGAACACAGTACAAAAAAAGAACAAGATTCCTATTTTTATAGCCGAAGAATATCTATATAAAAATGAATTTTTAGACTTGCTAAAACTCAAAACGGCTGAACCGATTTGGTTCATTTTAGTCTTGAAATATTCGCGGATGTCCAAATCAAACCTACTCTCTGCATTGTCTAGACTAAGTCAAAATAGAACAAACTGCCACTCGAACTTTTGCTTATACCATTTTTTATTATATTTTGTAAACTTAAAATAGCTAACACTTCAAACTTATAATCAACTTGATGATTCAAAGTATTTCCATTCTCCATTCCAAACAGCAAAATCGGTTCAGCGGTTTGGGCGTGAAGAGGTTGTTACCTCAAACGAGACACTTTCGCACTTATAATATTAGTATGGATATGGAAGTATGGGTATATAAACAGCCAAAATTAAAAATTATATTTCTAATAATAATAATCTGAATAACAATTAATTTGACTTGGAGGCTGTAGCCAATCTAGAAAAGAATCTTTTAGAAATTAAAGTACAATATATTAGTATCTTCTACCCTTCGGCGTTGACTTTAGCCTAACATTTTACATTGTGGTGATAACTTCAGATCTATCCAAAAATTAAGTAGATTTTTGGATAGTTCCAAAAATCTACTTAATTTTTGGATAGATCTGAAGTAGTTTAGTTATAGATTTGGGTATGGTCAGTATCTCACTAACAATATTTTACAGTAGCTAAGTCATAAATACAATATTCGTCTTACTAATAAACAATAAAGTAATGAATTAAATAAATTATCTTACCTGCCGAAATCACAGTATTTGTGTACTATCAGGCCACCCACAGTGATACCATTTATATATGAACATGATATTAGATATATATTTAATCCTAATAAGTATAATCTGCGATAAGCACGGTCAAAGATTCGATGCGAATCTATCACGAATCAAAAATATTTTCCCTATCAACAATTATTTATTATCCTTTGTTGAGGTTTAAACATCCACAAAATTGAGCAGGTATTGATAATACCTGCTCAATTTTGTGGATGTTTGAACCTGGTTAAAATTACGCCATATTAAACGATAGTTAAATATGGCGTAATTTTAACCATCGTTAATACATTTTGTTTTATAGTAAGTTGGTGCACTCTTATGGATTTTGTCGCGGAGCACTTTTCTTACGAAAATTCGGCTGCTTTCCAGGGGCCATGGTGACGGGTTGACTGAGGTGACAGATGTCCAACTTGCTGAATTTATTTTAAACTACCCGAATATTCATCAATTATTTTTTTGAGTTCCGTTCTACGCAGAACTTACAGTGATTTGATGATGACTCTTTATAATATTAATCTTTGGATTCTGAAAGTAATTCAGGACATTCACGAAAATCTAAGAAATCATTAATAGATTAATTATTGTTATTTATCGACAACGAAAATACAAATAAGCGTGAAAAGATACCATATAGTCACACGTTTGTATTTTTATTAAAGTTTTCAGGTTAGTCCCCGTGAAACATTTGTAGGACTTTCAGAAAACATAACAATAATATTATTATGTTGAACTAAATTTAATCAGAAGTAAAACTATTTTTATGTTTTATGCTATTTATTATTACTAGCTATTTGACCGAGCTTTGCTCGCTATTCGATAAAACACGAATTAAATGACATTTTCTAAAAATGATTCCTAGCAAGATCGATTTATCGCCCCCGAAACCCCCTATATACTAAATTTCATGAAAATCGTTGGAGCCGATTCCGAGATTCCAATTATATATACTTAAACAATATACATACGAGTATATACAAGAATTGCTCGTTTAAAGATAAAGGTAAGATGTGAGAAAAGTTAGTAAGACAATAACTGTTTCATAATCTGGATAAAGATGAAAAATTGTTTATCAAAGAGTATCATCATTTTACACCGAGCGACTTTATTAATCGAATCTAATTATTTAAGTTTTTGTAATCTTGGTTGCGCATGCGCACATGCGCTCGATCTGATAAGCTACCGATTAAAAGATAATAATTGCAAGTAATTTCTAGAAAAAATAATGATTTATGGATGAAAACATCTGAAAATAATAATATCAGACTGATGCACGACTGACGACTATACTCTGGTTGTTGATAATTTTATACGTAAGTCTATTATGATAATTCTATTAATTATTATTAACTAGGTGACGCCCGCAACTCCGTTGCGCCAAAATTCGTTAATAGCGCGGGAACCGTACATTTTTCCAGGATATAAACTATCCTCTATTATTTCCGGGACTCAAAGTATCTACATAGCAAATTCTTTTATCAACTGTACATGTTAAAGGGATGAAAAATACCCTGAGTCCCTACGAATAATAAAACTAAGTCCCTTTCAGCACTAAAGATATCCGAATAAAAAATACTTATATTTAAATCGGTTTAGTGATTTAGCGTTAAGAGTTACCAGAAAGATAAACAGAAAGACTAGCAGACTCGGAATTTATATTATTAATAATATGATTAGCTAAGTATAATAATTAAAAATTTATTGACAACTTATCATAAAATCTAATCAGTAATTTAGGTGCTGCAGCAAAACGAACATACTTGCATACTTACATAATTATAATTACACAGACTGCCAAAATCATCACCCTCTTTTGTTCCGACATAGTCGATAAAAACAATTTTCGCTGGTGCATTTGAGCTGACATTTAGCCAATATTCAAGCTAATGGTGGCCGTACCCATAATATTTCAGTGCTTCCGTTGTGAACAAACTTGCAATAAAATAATATCTACGTGTATGTCTGTTTTGTTCGAACTGCGCCAGGATGATCATTTTCATTTGGGAAGACATATTTTTTTATAAAATAAGGGGGCAAACGAGCAAACTTGTCACCTGATGGAAAGCAACTACCGTCGCCCATGGACACTCGCAACATCAGAAGAGCTGCAGGTGCGTTGCCGGCCTTTTAAGATACGTTCTTTTCTTTAAGGTTTGCAGGTCGTATTGGCCTGGAAATGCTGCTGTAATATTATATTTTACTTAGTTAAATAGGGAGGAATAAAATACGTGTGGTGTCATATTATATTCTTTATTAAAGTATTTTGTTGATAGGCAGGTAAATGATATCCAATAATATCCATATTCCATTACTGGCAACGCCTCTGGGCCTTAGTATAATTTAGACTGAAAAATAAATAGAATTAATTGATTTTTCACAATATTTTCATGACACTAAAATACCGGAGCACCATCGTACTTGTAATAAAATTTCTTGTGTAAGGGTCATTAACATCGAGATGCGATTCGACGACGCATTATATTATATTAAAAAATAAATAAATAATATTATGTACTTAATAGCTAAATGAAACGCGGAGTCGCGCAGCAATGCATTTTTTTGCATTATTTTATAGCTTCATCGATTCGCGTCTCGTTTTAAAATTTATATTTTAATTTTTAACAATCTTGCGCGTGTCTAAGATATTATATTTGAAATTTGAATACTAGATAATATTGTCCTCCTAAATCACGTGGCAATTGTATTGTTAGTACTAAAATTGGGCGAACGCAATGAACGAAACGCAAGCTGAAAATGGAAGTTGACGTATGTGCTTGTAAAGCATATTTGGACACGGTCATCAAGTTTATCAAGGCATAATAAGCTATTGCATAGCAACTATTGCATCGCGGGCTCTGAGCGCGGCGACCGAATCAAGAAATAACGAAAAAAAACCTAACACCCCCCACTCCCGGCATAGCGGTGCGGCGGAATCAACTTCTCTGATAGTACAATAAGGCCTCGGTAATCCGGACTCCCGCTTGTTCGGTGATCGCTGTAATCCGGCCGGCCGGAGCTTTAAACGTTGCTTTAAAATGGGCTGAAGATAACGAATTTGATAGCCACGAAGTTTTGTTTCTCAGTCAACTTAGAGAGACTACGAAAATAATAAACAGAAGAGTATTACAAACTTTTTCAAAAGGAATTAACTAATGTTTTATTTTAACTTACTGATTTCTTACATGGTTGTAATTATTATGAACATAAACATTAATTTGTCTTTATGATATAAAATTTTAAAAATTGATTAAAGAAATTAGTTTCTTTAATTAATTTTTAAAATTAACTCATTTTCATTTCATAAGGTTAAACATGACGTGTTTTATTAACATTAAATATTGCATACTATAATCCGGACGCCTCGATAATTCGAAAAGAGTCGTGTTTTTTCCTCTCCGGATTAACGAGGCCCTACTGTACATCATAATTACAATATGTTATCAAGAAACCGCTAACAACGTCACAGATTATTTTACCAATTAACTAAGTATATGGCTTCTGTTTATGTTAAAACATATTATAGACTTAATTAACAGTCAGCCAGTGAGATCAGTTAATTATGTGCGGTATTCAGACTAAGCTCCTTACTATTATGGTAGCGCATACGAGCGATAAACTTAGTTATGGGCTATGGTAGAGCGTCGTTTACTATTTGAAAATAACTGGTGATCGCACATTTATAAGCACGCACGTGCCGAACGTGCCGCATTTAAGGCCCGTATAAATAGTCAGTACTCAAGATTCATCTCGGTCTCAAGACACAGTTCAGGCTCTGTGATTGGTTGGCTGTCAAAATTTGGACCAATCACAGAGCCGAACCGCGTCTTGAGACCTAATTATACCAGCCGAATTCGTTGTATGAAATTATGCGACACCTCGCACATTCGTCCGCACCGTACGCGCCACATTTCGTGTACCATGAAATGCGTTTGACGCGTACGGCGCGTACGGTGCTGACAAAATATGTGCGATCAGCTTTAAATGTTCGAATTTTTTCCGATATTGAATTGTGTTTTACTTGAAGCTCATGAATGCTGTTCGTAGAGCAATAATTTTGCTGCCCTAACTGTTTATATACGAATAGTTGGACCACACAAATCTATCTGGGACCTTTATTGGGTAAGCAAGCATGCAATGTGTTCTGAAAAGCAGTCAATTGCTACGACCGACTATTATGCTAGGATACCGCAATGTAACTTTTACCTCTACGACATAATTGGCTAAATCTCAAATCTCTAGCCCGTTTGCACCGACCCTAATGGGTAATTGAATAACCTATCAGGACTATCGGAATGGCCTCGGTTAATTATAATACCTATGTGATACTAAGAGGACTTATCTCTATTAAGGTGACGCAGCGTTAAAGTAAGAAACCGTGTTGGATATGTTTTAGATTGCTTGTTTTCTATGAGAGGCCGGCCCGGCCTCTCATAGAAAACAAGCAATGGAACAGCAAAAAATGGAAAGGGCGTAAGCGACAAAATGGTTTTTATCGCATAATTTAAAAACCATAAATACATTTCATATAAGCTATGCACAAATTAAAGTGCATGCTTGAACCAATTTATGTACAAATTTTGGAACCTTAAATCACTCTCCTCTGTTGGAAAAATAGGAATCCCTTTTTTTACAGAGGTCTTTTCGATTGATTATTCTGTGCTATAAAAGTTGTCCAATCGTGTTATGCTATGGGCAATTCAAAGACAAAGACATGATGAATACTGACAATGAACTTCAATTTCTTAGCTTTAGTCATTGCTGAGAAAAATCGGCATCGCTACAGCCAAATTATCAAGGCGTCGCCTTAATGACATTCCATCTACATGCATTATTACTACTACTTCTGGTTTCTACTACCATATTTCTTTCAAATAACACTTGATTAAAGAACTCATTTAAATTTCAATTATTATCAAAGTGTAGTAAAAGCAATGAAAATTAAATTTGGTCGAGTTGCTTTTTATAACATTTCATCCTTCAAGCCCCATAAGAGCACGCGTGATCGCGACAACAATAGAATACAATAGCATTTCCAAGAATCCCCGATCGAAGGAATAAATGAAAATATTATATGAACAAAGTAAACTACGACTACATAGGTAGTGAATAATTAAGACTTACTTTAGACATTGCAGTCGAGTAAACTTTATATTTTAACCCTATTAAGAGCCCGCTGCCAAAAATTTCTAGCCCCGCCTCCATACCCCGCTATCCTCCAATCGTGATATAATGATTCCAAGAATCGTGCTAACGAGCAATGTGTTTTACGCTGCAGCTAATAATGAACACTATCGCGTGACAACGGTTCCCGCATTATAGCACGAAAGTAAAGGTCGTAAGTCCCAAAACTGTTTTTGATGATTACTTAAAAATTAAATACAATACTAATATTTCCTTTTGCCATAATTTTATAAAGTGTGTGATTGTAGTAGTGCAAGTTATTTAATGACAGTAACTCAATAAGTGTAACAGAATATATTATTTGTTGAAAAGCCCAGAAAGATTCATATTTTCGAAAAATATGACTATCGAGTCAAAATAAGTGAATCGTGTTTTCCGTTTAGCAAATATCAGATAAATATACAATCATTAAATAAACCTTAATTTAATTTAAGTCAATCATCTTCCGAGATCGTAATATTATAGAAAACACGGCAAAATTTGGCAACCCGCTCTTAAATATAATGTTATAGAAAAGATACAACTTTTACCGGGAAAAAAATAGATAGTAAAGTCTTACAAAGTGTTTAATAAGAAAAGAGAGATTTAAAACATCTTTTAAAATGTTACCTCTGATCCAACGTGTATAGCAATATGCATGTCTTCAGCATCCTTCGGTATATAGAAGTGTGCGTCACTGTTCTTACTCACACTTATCGTCTTTCCAGTACATCCGCCATCTTTCTTTTCCCCGGAAATGACGTCACAATACACTCCTTGAGGTAGACTCGTCTGAAAGAAAAGAAAACTTTTCTTTATCTGATTTGGTCTCAGATTAATAGATTTTTGAATTAGAAAATCACATTTCATTGGTCTACCTTATAAAATTATGATCTTTCCACCTTCTACCTGTTCGCAACAATAAACAATAGATACTAAAAAATTCAATACGATCTGGAGGAATTAGATTTTAATTTTTTCTCATTGTGCAGTAGCATATCTATAAGTCCTTAGATAGTTTAAAACAAAATTGTTGTTGTGCGTTGGCTAAGAGCTTGTTTCTTGGCTCGGAGGATGTAGAATCAAACCCACGATCCAGGGGCGTCTTTCCCTTAGGTGCAGGGTGTGCGTTGCACACGGGCGCCACGGTCCTAGGGGCGCCGAGCGCCGCTCGCAAATCGGCGCGCGCCCGCGTTGGCCGAACTCCAGCTTGTACTCGTATACATTTTGTGAAGCATCTGAAGCTCTTCTTATATTTGTCGAATTACAGCAAACTGCAAAGCAAGGCGCGCCACGAGCGGCTCGGCTTTTGCAATATAAATATAAACTTTATTTTTCAACGTGAAATGAATCTTAAAACACATAAATGAAGATTAAATTATTTTGTGGTCAAGATTTGCGTAAAAATGAGAGCCGCGCGACTCACGTCAGGCTGGATTTATATGCGTCCGCGCGTAAGCACGGTTTCGCCGCTAAACTACAAGATCATAAGCAAATGTACTTTTGACGCCGCCCTTGCAGTCACACCGGACGCCGTGCAGCCTACGCCCTCCGTGCCTCCTTCTCATGGGATCTGCGTATTATTTTGCTCCCGTTCTCTTTATGCAGCGTCCGTTTGCAACATAACAAAAGCTACTGCCTCCCAATAAGTAGTAAGGTCAAATCCAAGGACGGCGCAAAACTCGCAGTCCGTTGCTCAACCCAAGCAGAGCATTCAATCGTCTTTCTCAGGCAGTAGTGGCACCTGAGCGATGGTTTCCTCCTGTCCATATGGTCCAGGTAATGACCGTAGGTAAGGGCGCCTCAGAATCAAGGACCAAACCCAAGCACTGTATTTCAGCGCCGATCGGCACACTCTCCTCTACATCTCTGCGATGCGCAGTGATGCTTCCACGGCCCGGTGCTTCCGGGGCCCATAGAAAAACATGGCAGTCTATTATACGTCTTTTCGACTGCGACAGCCCCAACGCTTCTATAAGCGCCACAACCTGAGACTCGTCCACTTTTTCCAGGCGTAATTGTCTTCTCAAATATGTCTCCGTGGGCCAGCATGTATGTGTTGTCTCACGTCTGGATAGCAGACCAAACGTAGCCCACGTAGATGGGCAGTTCGCAAGATGCAATGGTAGCCGATGTTCCATAGAAGAAGGCCAAGAACAGACCCCTACCAGATCAGACCCCTACCAGGCTTGAGGTGGTCTGATCTTAAAAACAGTATTTACTTTTAGGCAGTTTAAGGGTCTTACGGCTCACCTCATATTTATTCTGGTCATAGACTGCAGGTCATAGATAGCATTCATTATATTATTATCTATGCTAGAGAGTTGAAATTCTCAGATTATGTGATTCTGTTGCCTCTTTAATAAAAAATACAAAAAACAAAATAAATAAAGCATTTAAGGACACAATCCCATACAACAAATGTGATATTTTTGGCCATTAAGTATATCAATAACGGCTAACAAAAACAAAATACTTAATTGTATATTTTGTAGATACCTACTTAAGTGAACATTTAAGGGGCTCCCATAAAAAAAACATAATTTTTTGTCTATCTTTGCTTTATAATCGTACGGAACCCTTCGTGCGCGAGTCCGACTCGCACTTGGCCGATTTTTTTTTGACCGCGTGCTTGCTAGGGAGCGCTAGTGTAATATTTGCACACGGGCGCCACATGGGCTAAAAACGGCCCTGCCACGATCGAGTCAAAAGCCAAGCTCTCAGCCACTGGTTCCCAACAGCGTTTAGTAGCATTATCATACCTTCAAAGAAACATTCAAATCCACACCAAATTCGCCATTAAAGACAATGAATCCTCTATTCTCCCGCGCGAAAGCAATCTGCTTGTTCCCATTGTCCCACCAGTGGGAAACCGGAGCTGATCCCACAGCATTCCTAAACCCCACCATCTGGTAGATCTGTCGCCATCTGTGCTCGCATACCCAGCCGTTACCACATGTGCCATCCTGTGGAAGAAGAGTTAATATTCTTAACTAGATGACGCCTGCAACTCCGATGCGCCAAAATTCGTTTCCGCGCAGGAACCGTACATTTTTTCGCAATAAAAAGTATCCTATGTGCTTTCCCGGGACTCAAAGTATCTTCACACCAAATTTCAGCAAAATCGGTTCAGCGGTTTGGGCGTGACAGACAGACACACTTTCGCAATTATCTAATACACATACTCGTAGTTACTTATCATAAAACAAAGTCGCTTTTTTTCCTTCATGTCCCTTTGTTCCCTTTAATCTTTAAAACTACGCAACGGATTTTGATGATTTTTTCAGTGTTAGATAGCCCATTTATCAAGGAAGGCTATAGGCTATATTTTATCAAGCTAAGCCTAATAGGAGCGAAGAAATAGAGGAAAATGTGGAAAAAACGGGGAAAAATATTTGAAAGGGCTAACTTGAACGCGCTAATCGCAGGAACTACTGGTCCGATTTCAAAAATTCTTTCAGTGTTAGATAGCCCATTTATTGACGAAGGCTCCGATTTCAAAAATTCTTTCAGTGTTAGATAGCCCATTTATTGACGAAGGCTATAGGCTATATTTTATCACGCTAAGACTAATAGGAGAATGTGGAAAAAATGGGGGAAATTATTTGAAAGGGCTTATCTCGCGAACTACTGGAGCAATTTTTATGTTATTTGGTACAGATAAGAAGTAGACCACGTGAAGGATCATAGGGTATAGATTTTAATCATGTTTTCAATGGCTATATATTTTATACCCGTGCGACGCCGGGGTGGGTCGCTAGTAATATTAATAATTATGGATGTGCACAAATTATTATACATTTTAACACTTTATCAGGTTTTTAAAATCTTACTATCTGAATGGGTAAGAGTTGTTTTGCGATTTACTTTGTAATGTTTGCCTGAATAGATTACCTATGTTTTACAATAGGTATAGTGGCGAAACAAAGTTTTGGCTACGGCTTTGGTTTGGGTCGCAAATCGACTATCGGATACTAAGCGATAGTGGGTGAAATATGAATACCTACATAATATTATATTGCACTAAATAATTTTAATCCTTCGATCGCGGATTCTTGGAAATCTATTGTTATTCTATTGTTGTCGCGGTCGCCGGTGTTCTTAGGGGGGGGGTTGATAGGTTAAGCATATTTCTAACCAAAATTTATATAATTATATACAATAAAAAACTTTGTTTCATAATAATTTGGACTCGTAACTGCAATCAGTCAATGCAATGTTTAATCTATACTATTACTATAATAATATTATAAAGCGGAAGAGTTTGTTAGTTTGTTTGTTTGAACGCGCTAATCTCAGGAACTACTGGTCCGATTTGAAAAATTCTTTCAGTGTTAGATAGCCCATTTATCGAGGAAGGTTATAGGCTATATTTTATCATGCTAAAACTAATAGGAGCGAAGAAATAGAGGAAAATGTGGAAAAAACGGGGAAAATTATATGAAATGCTTATTTAGTAATAGTTTGAACGCGCTAATCTCAGGAACTGCTGGTCCGATTTAAAAAAATCTTTTAGTGTTAGATAGTCCATTTATCGAGGAAGGTTATAGGCTATATTTTATTACGCTACGACTTATAAGAGCGAAGAAATAGAGGAAAATGTGAAAAAAACGGGGGAAATTATGTGAAAGGGCTTATTTGAACGCGCTTATCTCAGGAACTACTGGTCAGATTTGAAAAAATTTTTCAGTGTTAGATAGCCCATTTATCAATAAAGGCTATAGGCTATATTTTATTACGCTAATACTAATAATAGCGAAGAAATAGAGAAAAGTGTGGAAAACGGGGAAAATTATTTGAAAGGGCTTATTTGAACGCGCTAATCTCAGGAACTACTGGTCCGATTTGAAAAATTATTTCATTGTTAGATAGCCCATTTATCGAGAAAGGCAACAGATTATATTTTATCACGCTAAGACTAATAGGAGCGAAGAAATAGAGGAAAATGTGGAAAAAACGGGGGGAAATTATTTGAAAGGGCTTATCTGAACGCACTAATCTCAGGAACTACTGGTCCGATTTGAAAAATTCTTTCAGTGTTAGATAGCTCATTTATCGAGAAAGGCTTTAAGCTATATTTAATACGCTAAGACTAATAGGAGCGAAGAAATGGAGGAAAATGTGGAAAAAACGGGGGAAATTATATGAAATTGCTTATTATCTTAAGAACTACTGGAGCAATATTTATGTTATTTAGCAAACATGAAGAATTGACCACGTGAAGGGACATAGGCTATTTTTTTGCGGAAAAATGTACGGTTACGTGAAATTCCTATATTACGCGGGCGAGGCCGCGCGGAACATCAAATCGTAGGAAGGTCAATTCTGTACATTGAATATTTTTGTACAATAATATTTGGGACGTGATCTACTATGCTAAAGCGGACGAAGTCGCGGACAACAGCTAGTAGTAGAAAAATAAATTGGAGCTAAAATATTTGGATTAAATTTTTCTTATAAAGAGACTTTCTTATTTTCTACAATATTTCTCGAGATTACAGTACAATATTAAGATATTTTATCCAGTTTATGGATTTTAATACTTATCAGTAATATTGTGTCTAGACATTATTATTAAGTAGTTCAAAAATATTAAATTATATTATGATAATGTAATTACTTCTAGTCTATTTTGGATTTTGCTGTTATTAATTTAGATTATAATTTTTATCATTGACAAATATTTGTATTATCTACGACAGCTGCTGTTAATCATAACAATTAAGCTGATAATACTATTATTTTTATTATTATATATTTGTACTAAAAATATAATATGGGCGTTCTACGAATA
Source organism: Polyommatus iphigenia (assembly GCA_963422495.1). NCBI lineage: Eukaryota > Metazoa > Arthropoda > Insecta > Lepidoptera > Lycaenidae > Polyommatus > Polyommatus iphigenia. Next base: position 41,733,429 of record OY730180.1, on the reverse strand, counting down.
ATAAAAAAAAACCAAGGAAGAGTAACTCCGTCAAAAAAAGTGCACCAAAAGGCTACAAAATGTGACCCGAATACATGGATATTTTATGCATGTGTTCGGTACACATTTTTCGTGTATATACAGTGTGTTTGTGTGAACACCGTTGTCCTTGAAACCATCAAATGAGCCCGTCAAAATGAACAACTTTTTCTATGACAACAATGCTGGGAACTCCAAAAAAAAATGCCGTCGTCATACCCATACAGATGCCCGGATCGGCAATTGGTACGGGTATGAAGACAGTTTTTTTTAATTCCCAGCATGGTTCTCATAGAAAAAGTTGTTCATTTTGACGGGCTCATTTGATGGTTTCAAGGACAACGGTGTTTACACTAACATCTTGTATACTCGAGCGACATTCAACCAGGTTGACATAATAATTATTGTCAAACTCATTTCACAATATTTTGTTTACTTACTTTTTACGTAGCTTTTTACATAGCATTTTGTTTTAAAATGCCTAAATGCCCTGTGAAATGTTGTAGAAGTCATACAGATACGACTATTATTGTAAAAGTTCAATACTCAAAAAATAATATAAATTTTTACAAAATCGCCATGGACAGTGTTATGCAAGATGTAACAATTTAATCATAAACGATATTTTAGGGTCTGGCTGACATATTTAGTATGAAGTATTTTATTTTGACAGATTTCCTAAGAATGCAATCCAACGAAAAAAGTGGATAACTGCCGTTCGTTTAGAAAGACACGAACCGAATTGGATGCCGAGCCAGATTACTTGTTTACGTAACATACACTTTAATTGTCATGATATTTAAGTGTATAAGTAATGACCGAAAATTAAATAGATTACGAAAATCTGCATTGTCTATTTGCACCGTAAGTTTTTTATTCCAATTCTGTAATAATTTAGCACATCGATTTTTGTTATCTGAAAACGTCTTCTCTAGGTGCTCTGGGCAGTTTTAGATTCGTCAGAGTATACAAGGTTTGTTCAAAATTATTATAATATTATATTTTTATTATAGATGACTTAAGGATCAGAGAAAAATGTTTGATTATAAAATAATAATTAATATTATAGTATGGGATCCGACCGCACGATCCTGCATGAATCGTTTTTTTCGATGAAACATATTTTAAAGTAATCTTTAGAACGTATGGAATGGATTAATGTTGGGTGGCCTTGTCAAAAGTAGCCGCAAGTACCTCTAATTAAGCTTAATGTTCATGCAATTAATACATAATTTGCATGTATATTTTTTTTCAATAAATTTAACATCATTTGAAAGAAAATGACTTGACAAAATAAGGTATAAATGGTGGCTAGCTCTAAGTCGGCCGCATCCTAGGGTGGCCATTACTTTTGTATACGACATCGCGTAGAGGTTAGGAAGCGCAAGAGAAAAATAAAAACGCCTGTTAAATAAAAATGGCAATCTTGCGGGTTCTCGACGTCCTCAAATCCTGCCAGGCATCTACATACCAATGTACAGCAAAATCGGTTCAATGGTTTGGGCTTGAAGAAGCAACAGACTTATTATACAACAGATTATAAGGACCCTGAGCCATGTAAGGCCAATCTAACGGGAAAATGCTTTTTATTCGTTTATTAACAAAATAAATTAAGGAAACAAATCATCAAGCAATGCTCTGTTTTATTAGGTATCATAATATAAAAACATTTTTAACCTAGCCTTAATAAGCACTTATTAAACTTAAGTTTTGTTAAGCTCTTCCAAATGGCCTTGCAAGCAACACGGCTCCAAACAAGGCCAATATTATACATCAGTCGTTAAACTTAAAAATAGAGTTTTAACAATACATATCGCACCCCCGGTGCGACACTGGCACTTATGCAAAAATGTAGTTTTTCAGGAGAAGCATTTAAAACTTTGACACCTCACAAAACAATGACCTAAGAATATATAGATGAGATGAACAGCTTATACTACAACGTCAACTTTTAACTTAACTTTTTGATAAATATTAATCACTTTATATCTATACATATAATAAAACTGTAGAATTGAAAATTCTGTACATTAAAGATATTCAAAAATATTAAGCGCGGGGTGTTACTACATTGCTATAGAAGCCAAAAATGTAGTTCGTTTTTTTGTCTGTCTGTCTGTCTGTCTGTCTGTTTGTTCCACTATCACACGAAAACTACTGATCCGATTTGAATGCGGTTTTCGCAGATATATTTGTCTTCTTCCAACTTAACATCTGGTCTATAAAAAAAAATCCCCCCACCCCTCTAAAGGGACGAAAGAGGGGGTCAGATTTTGTATAAGACTTTTGCTTTAACACGAAAACTACTGATCCGATTTGCATACGGTTTTCACAGATATATTTGTCTTCTTCCAACTCAAAATCTGGTGTATAAAATCCCCCCCCCCCCCCCCCTCCAAGGGGAGCAAAGAGGTGGTTAGATTTTGTATCAAACTTTTTTCTTTAATGGACTTACTTCATATTATTAGCTGCTGTTTCCAACTTAACATCTGGTGTATAAAATTTTTTCCCCACCCCTCTTAGGGGACAAAAGAGGGGGTAAGATTTTGTATCAACTGATGAAGTAGATATACTTTGAATGGCAAAACAACGTTTGCCGGGACAGCTAGTTGTAAAATATATACTATACTTTGTTTCGCCACTATACCTATTGTAAAACATAGGTAATCTATTCAAGCAAACATTACAAAGTAAATCGCAAAACAACTTTTACCCATTCAGATAGTAAGATTTTAAAAACCTGATAAAGTGTTGTTTTGTTAAGCTCTTCCAAATGGCCTTGCAAGGAACACGGCTCCAAACAAGGCCAATATTATACATCAGTCGTTAAACTTAAAAATAGAGTTTTAACAATACATATATCCGGTTTTACTAAAACTAGATAATAAGCTCTATCATTTAAGCGAAACATTCAATGCTCAATATATTTTTATCATTTATAAAGAATTCAACGAACATGACTTGAACACTATCGTATCTTATATCTTTAAACGAGCAATTCTTGTATATCTTGTATATATATATATATATATATATATATATATATATGGAATCTCGGAATCGGCTCCAACGATTTTCATGAAATTTAGTATATAGGGGGTTTCTGGGGCGATAAATCGATCTAGCTAGGAATCATTTTTAGAAAATGTCATTTTATTCGTGTTTTATCGAATACCGAGCGAAGCTCGGTCAAATAGCTAGTAACTAAGAATATAATAATGGAAATTATTTAAAAATAGTTTTAATGAGTATCATATTGACATAAAATAACTAGCCAACGTGTTTTGTAATAAAATGAAACAATATTATTTTTTTCCAAAATGGCCTTCTCAGGGGTTCGTTCCTTGCAAGGCCAAAATGTTCCTAAGAAGGCCAAACTAACAATTAAGTATCATAATACATACTTACTTATTAACTTATTGTCATACTTGTTGACTAAGTATGACTTTTCATGTTAATTACCATAAAATAATAGTTAGAAACTACAGACTACTCTAATTATTATGAAAACTAATCATGGTACATAATCAGTCTTGTGGTCAGGAATGTTTAAAATCAACTAATTAAAATTTTAACTGTGACAGACATCGGTACGTATTTATAACTAAAATATGAGTGTTCATATTATGTTCATTGTTTATAAATTTTCCTTGCAAGGCCAACGGTCAAATATTTTATTGGCCTTATAAGGAACCACTGGCTTTCCTAGGAACATTACCAATATTTTAGCTTAAATTAAAGCAAAACCATATTTTTTTTCTTAAGTATCATAAACATATCCTTATACGATAATTCACAGTAAAAAAATTTAGATAATAATAGGTTATTGACTAAAAACTTATGTTTTGCTGCACGCGCGAATAACAATTTCGACGTCGACGACCGAAGTCTATTAAGCGAGAGCTCGCACTGCCACAATAGGGGCGCGATCGACTCGCCGCCGCGTTTGTGGCCATAAGTTTGATGGATCTAAGTGTGTAGTAGAAGGAATATGTCTTTACATGACGATAACTGCGACTTTTTGATAGCTGGCCTTCAAAGGAACATGGCCTTACATGGCTCAGGGTCCTTAATACAACATACACTGCAGTAACGTGGCATATACGTCGCGCACACGCGGCGCTAGCGCAGCGTACTGATTGTTCCAGTAGAGAAGCGGCGACAACGCGACGTACGCGCCGCGTTGTCGCGGCGTCTGCGCATACGTTCATCGAACGCCTACGCTGGACAAACGCTAGTGTGAAGGCAGCCTTACGGCGCGCGCCAGCCGATATGACATCTCTTCTGAGTCAGCCTACTGGTTAGTTCTGTTTACTTTGATGGTATGTTTATCATTTAGGTACAGAGCCCTGAAGACTTACCGGATGTATGCTAGGTGACAGTATCTCCTCATTGTGACTGGGCGGTCCGGCCTCATGGTTGTCGAAGTGGTAGCTGCTCATCACGCGCGGGGTGCCGTATGGTTGCGCCAACATGAAGGCTACTGCTGCCTGTAGAAAATATTGTAAATGGTGGTCATTGTCAATCATTATTATCAAGCCGTTTAAAACCTGTTTAGCTTGCTGAAGCTTTTTACGTTGAAAAAACTATCAAAGAGCAGAGCAACAAGCAAAGCAAAAACGTTGACAGAAAGATTCTAATTGCTATGGTCACTTTTTCTCTACACATTGATCTATTAGTACGAGACCCATTTGCAAGAAAGTCTTCAAATAACGATTTTCGTTCAACTCATCTCCGCCCTACGAATTATTGGTATGTACTTATTAGGCATATTTTCCTGAACATGAAAAGTGCTGTTGTCACTTCCTAAGTGTATGGAGGGGGTAGCTATGACGTTACAAAGATGGCCGCCGGGCCTATTCTATTGTGCGGATTATTTAATATCTACTGAACCGATTTACTTAAAGAGGGTGTCAAACGAAAGGTTATTAAATAAGCAACATTTTATTATGAAAAACTATCAATGTGAATTAAGTACCAAGGGAAATATTTCGGAAAAACATAATTTAAAAAATATATTTTTTTCTTCTTATGTGTATAACTTGGTAACCGTCAGGATAATGGAAATATAGGTTATTATAAAATATATTAAGGTGAGCTGGTACTTATTTTATTTTTATTACTGGTACTTATATTATTATTACTTACGTATCATAGGTTGTATTTAAAGTTTTTTTTTAATGTGATCAACTTAATAATGGGTTATAGGTATGTGTTGTACTAAACTTACTGATAAAATTATTAAAAATAATTAAACATTTTTTTTTATTAATGTCCTTAACCTTATCTGTATCTTTTGAATAATTACACTGGTAACAAAAGTCTTTAGAAGGGACATTGCATTTGTAACCGACATGACATAATATCCATTTATCCACAACGGGATGAACGGTAACCAGCTTTACATTGACATGATATTATAAGTTCGAGATCTTTCAATGAGATTGAATTTACGGATGAAATAACTGGCAATCAAAAAATGATTGGTATCCTCTATCTTTCAGCCACAGCAGAGCCTATGTGTTCAGAAAGCGTGGGCTTTGCTACTTGGGCGTTCTGCCAACATAACGCCTGTTAGTTCGATCTAAGCGCATGGCGCATGCTGTCGAAAGGCTTGTCGTGTCGGCGGTAACTTAAATTGTTGTGTCAAGTTTTGAAGCTTGAAAAACAATTTATTTTAATAGGAAATCGGAGAAACTTTCTTTAAGTATTAGACGTTAAGGGTATCTGGCAGTGGGAAGCACCACTGGAAGACGAGATCCCTCCACTTACTGCAAAGAATATAAACTAAAAAATTGAGCTTTACTCTTTCTCGAAGGTTAGAACTGGAAACCTCCTTAAGTAACCGCGACCGAAACTCCATAGCTCTGCTGGTCGTTTTTACCTCTTTTAAGGTCACAAACAGACAAACTTTCAGCTTCTCTAAAAGGAGGAAAGTCTGGCCATCGCAGGCTCTTGGTCCAAAAGTGTTTCATGTCATTTGTTACTCAAAAGAAATTACTATTTAAGCATCAAAACTTGACACAACACAGGAACTTTTATTTTCAGGTGGATATTCGGACGAAGAACATAATAGTTCTAATATATTTACAAAGAAACGTGGATCATTTGAGAAGTACTCAAGAAGAAGCTGGTACCCGTTTCATACTACATATATACAGCCCGAATATTTACAATCAATCACGATTGTAAATATTCGGGCTTTGTACGGTTAACAGTAAATTGTCGCGACAATGTTGTACTACTACTCGTTATGCACTTCTCTGAGAAACTACCAAGGGTTGTGTGGATGAAATCTGGCACTACCAAAAAACAAACAAAGAGTGTGATAAGCCAGCAATAAGCGGAAATTATTGCTGGCTTATCACACTCTAACTGGGTGTGCCACTACGTTGTCAGGTCACACAAAAAAATCAAGCTGGCCGATTTTTCAACGACATTATCAACTCCTTTCAAATTTTGGTGTTAGCTCAGCTTACAGAAGAACGATTTTGTAACGCTGAAAGATTTGTCACTCTTATGTATACAAACAAGACCGCGGACTCAAAGAACTACCTAGACAACATAAGAGCAGCAATGTTCCAGAACATCAAAGAAGGTACCTACCTAAGGTACTAAGTAACCTACTGCCAGACACCCTTAACGTCTAATACTTTAAGAAAGTTTCTCCGATTTCCTATCAAAAGAAATTGTTTTTCAAGCTTCAAAACTTGACACAACTTTATAAGTTACCGCTGACACGACAAGCCTTTCGAAAGCATGCGCTGAGATCGAACTACCAGACGTTACGTTAGAATATCATGTCAGTGTAAAGCTGCTTCCCGTTCATCCCGTTGTGGATGTGTCATGTCGGTTACAATATATGTTATAATCGGTATTCAGAAGATCAGATTCAGGACATTAATTAGAAACAATTTTTTTGAATATTTTTTAATAATTTTATCAGTAACTTTAGTACAACACATACCTACCCATAACTTATTATTATGCTGGTCACATAAAAAAAACAGTAAATACAACATATGAATAAGTACTAGCATACTTATATATTACCAACTTACATGCTTTTTATTCAAAATTCTATTATCATTCTATAGAAAACCAGCCCAGTAGCTTAGCTACCGCTATGGGTTCAGCGCTACCGAGGCTCATTCAAACGGCTGCAGTTCCGTTGTTTATTGCTTTATTGTAATGATTTAAAATTTGTTAGAAAGCTGATAAAAGTAGCTAAATATTTTATAATAACATATATTTCCATTATCCTAACGGTTACCAAGTTATATACATAAGAAGAATTTTTTTTTAGAAATTACATTTTTTGGAAATATTTCCCTTGGAACTTAATTTATATGGATGGTTCTGAAGAATAAAATGTTGTTTATTTAATAACCTTTCGTTTGACACCTTATTTAAGTAAATCGGTTCAGTAGATATTTCAATAATCCGTACAATATAATAGGCCCGGCGGCCAACTTTGTGACGTCATAGGTACCACCTCCATACACTTAGGAAGTGATAACAGCACTTTTCGTGTTCAGGAAAATATGCCCAATAAGCACATTCCAATAATTCGTAGGACGGAGATGAGTTGAACGGGAGTAGGGTAAGAACGGTATTGGGGACCGTACTATATGTATAGCTCCGAACGCATATTTCTTTTCCTTGTCCCTTTTCCCGATAGAGACAAAATGACAAGCTTATGTTTGAGACGCCTGTTATGGAATTCGATGCGTTGACAAGTGTATTCTTAGACCGTGGCTGCACTCTGCAACTTTATGCTATTGTTGCATCGCTGGGTGATAGCCCCTATAGGCCGGGAGATAGTGACACAAAATTCTTGGTCATTTGTACCAGTCCGGCGGTTCGTTTGGCGAAAAAAAAAATTACACCTTTGCAGTGGTATGGCGGCCATTGGGACCTGTCGGAAAAGTATGGCAAGATGATTTTCGTGAATGGCTACTCGACGATGATTAGCTATGCAAAAATTAGCCTGGTACAAATGGTTCAATTATTTTATCAAAATTAACGTATTCGCGTCGGTATGGCAGGCTGTAAGCCGCACCCGAGAAGTATGGCATTACGCTACCGCCTACTTATTTTTTTTCGACTATCCGAAAATACAAGCATTTTTGTGGAACAAATCGTTCGACACTCGTTATTTATCCGACACGATTGATTAACGCCCACGCGTTTGGGCTGCCAGTGCGAGCGCTATGACCATCATTTTCCTTTTTGCCTTTACGTAATTATACCCCTGTAGAACCGCCAGCCTGGTACAAATGATCAAGAATTTTGTGTCACCATCTCCAGGCCTACTACTCCTCTCCCCATTTCAGCAACCACTTCATAGCGTTATGACCACTAAAGACGAATATGTGGTATGGATAATCACCTTATAGGCTTTCGGCTCCTTATAAGTAAGTACATCACTAGTCCGCTGTGTGTCGTGGTTGTCGATAAACGCTAGTGCTGTACCGCTGGGCGACAGCCCCCACTCCTCCCCCCAGTTCCGCAACCACTTCATAGCGTTGTGACCGCGGAAGACGTTCTTTAGCTCGTTGCCAACCTGGACATTTTAGAAGTTAGAGCTTAAACATAATATTTAAAACACCTTCACGCGTAAACTCTAAACCGATTAAGATGAAATTTAGCATGGATTGAATCGTGGAAATGGTAGTTTTCATTGCTTCTCAAAGAGGCTTCGGGATACTTCTAGTATTTGATAGTTTTCATGCAAATATGAATTTAAATGCAAAAGTGTGCTGCATCTAAGTATTACTCCATGAAGCTTAACGAACCTCTGAACCGTTATAGATTCAATTTAATAAGGAGATATTAAGGATTTGAGGACACAGCATCAAACTTGGATGTGCCCCCACTAAATCTTTTTTTTTCTATTACACTGTAGACAACGTCTAATTAAGCGGTTTCTATAATTAATTACACATATTTTACTATTACCATTTTTAAAAACCAACTCACCCGAAACTCAGTGACGTCACCCAGGGGCGTATACTCATCAGGCCGGATGGGCTCCCCGCCGTAATATATCACCTCCTGGTAGACGTACGGACGACGGGGTCCGGTCCCCAAATCCGTGATATTGTCCAGACGGGTGTAAATCTCGCGAAGGTCGCGAGGATCCATGTGCTTGGACGCGTCCACTCTGAAAGGTTGTTTGTTTGTTGTTTGTTTTTTTTTATTTCTTACGATGTTCTTTTTAATTATTTTCATACACTGACAGGTAAAATGTTTAGTCCTTTTCTCGATTTTGTTATTAATTTACTGCTAAACAGTTGACAGCTTAAACTGTTTTATAACTGGAATGAACAAGGAACGGTATTGATAAAGTAAAACTTATTTAGGGATGATAATATCATTTAAGCGTGACATGCATCAAAATTTGATATATTGGCCCATCGACATTCTTATTTTGAATTTTATAACCGTTTTGTCCATTTGCTCGGGGGGTAACTGGTAAGTAGTAAATACTATCAGAGAAGTTGATTCATAGACAAATGGCGGACATAAATACTTATTTTTGGTCGCATTTTGTCAATCCCAGATGTCAGATGCTGACTAACACTGAATTGACATAGTTCGACCAAATGATAGTGGTAGGGTCATGGTAGGATAAACTGCCTATGAATCAATGATGATATTTTTTTACTTTGATGGTACATTTTGTAAAGTGCTTACTGCTTGAAAAAAAAAATACCTGAAGCCAGCAACACCTAACTTGATTAGATGGTTAAGATACTGTACGATGTGGTTTCGCACTACTTCTTGGCTTTGATTCAAATCTTTTAAAGAGACCAGCTGACATTTCCTAACCTGCAAAAAATAAGCAAGGAAAATATAATGACGAATAAAAAATTATTTTAAGCCACTTTAGGTAGTAATGGAAATTCAATATTGGAACGAAGTTCCTTATCCCGCGTTCTGCGTAAATCTGAAGGCTAGACAGAACAATATTTGACCTTGATTTGACCTCGACCCAGATGGCGTTAATAGTAAGTATTCCTGTGCGTCAACTAGATGGCGTTTTTTTTAATAAGCAGCGACGCGTTGTTATTATTCCTGGGCGTCAATAGATGGTGTTTTTTTAAATATTTTTGTGTATATGCATACAGGTTTTTGAACATAAAGAAATAACTTCGTTCCATTCGGGTGTCCCTTGACACCTCACAAGTTTTTTTCTTACAAAAAACCTGAAGGATTTCCTAAAAAATCCTTAATGGGTAAGTCTAGATACCTTTATAAATTAACAGGTAACGAAAACTAACAACTTCGTACGTAAACCTAAGGTAAGCTTGAGCTTAATATTTACCCAGTCAAGAGAGCTTATACCGAACTTAGTTACTGCTACATTATACTGAATATACTTATTCTATACTATATAATATTATAAAGCGGAAGAGTTTGTTAGTTTTAGTTTTTTGTTTATTTGTTTGTTTGAACGCGCTAATCTCAGGAACTCGGAGTAGTTTAAAAAAAATATTTCAGTGTTAGATAGCTCATTTATCGAGGAAGGCTATCGGCTATATTGTATCACGCTAAGACTAATAGGAGCGAAGAAATAGAGAAAAATCGGGGAAAATTATTTGAAAAGGCTTATTTGAACGCGCTAATCTCAGGAACTACTGGTCCGATTTGAAAAATTCTTTCAGCGTTAGATAGCCCATTTATCGAGGAAGGCTACATTATGCTATATTTTATTACGCTATTAGACTAACAGGAGCAAAGAAATAGAGAAAAATGTGGAAAAAACGGGGAAAATTATTTAAAAGGGCTTATCTCACGAACTACTGGAGGAATATTTCTGTTATTGGCACAGATAAGAAGTAGACCACGTGAAGGATCCTAGGCTATTTTTTGTGGACTAATTTGGTTGTTAATTATCTAATTTACGCGGGCGAAGCCGCGCGGAACGTCTAGTAATATATAATACTGCTACAGAAACAAAACTGTATTGCAGTCGTGTCAACTGCATTCAAACTGCAATCCAACTGCAATTTGCAGTTGCATTGCAGTTGAAATGCAGTCCGTCTGTGTAGACTGTAAGACTCAACTCACATTGGCACAACGCAAAGCGACGCGACGCATCATATTATTCGACTACAGCACATTCATAATTCAGCTCTATTGTTCAAATTATTAAGTACAAACTGCTATGAAACATGAAAACCGGCGTCGACGTGCATTGATGTGCGCATTCGCTCTTCTTTTTCATTTTCATAGCAGAAATAACCGATTTTGAAAGGACCTACCTCAGAAACATTCCGATAATCGTTGATATCACAATGTGGTGAATGGAAGTTGTCGGCGACGTACGGTACCGCGGGGTAATGGTAATGGTCGAAGTCGGCGGCGCTGCCACCTGTCCCCACACTGCCGGCGGCAGCATTACCAGTCATGTGGTTGATCACTACGTCAGCGTAGATCCTAAAAGAGTCAAAATTGAAGATTACAATCGGTCACGGAAATTATACACGCTGATGAAATTATTATTGTGTAACAAGAAAAACGATCCATACATCGGACGGGCCGCAAAAATCCTGTGCATGATCTTATCGACAACAGAAAGAGTGTGTATTAGATTGAAAATTCTTTTAGACACTTTAAATAATTTCTGCGTTGCTAGCTTGTTTTCAACGAATCTGTCAAAAACATTTTTCGGTGTGGAAGCTGTAGAAGATAGCTGACTCATACAAAGTCTTAACTTGACAGAACTTATATTGCAACACAATATTTACCGAGTCGACTTGACCTAGGTCTTTCGGCTAGTCAATCAATCAATTACCTGACCCCCACTTTGTTGCACCTCCTGGTCATGTCCAGGAGCTCCTCCTCACTCCCCGACCTGGTCACCAGCTGGTACGACATCACCTGGTACCGTTCGTACCAGGGCCTGTTGCCATTATTCCGTATGATTAGGTTCTCTGATGGTGGTGATATCTTGGGAAGAAGAAAAGTTAATACTTGGACCATGATTCAAATACACAGGTTTGCTTTTTTGTGGGTACAAAAATGCATCTCCGTATTGAGCAGACGGATCGACTTATAATAAACCAGATGTTGCCAGCAACTTCCTTTATTCGTTTATCGCATTAGAACTCATTAGAACTATATCATATCCTTTCCCGCAAACCAAAGTACCTACCACCATACCAAAAATCAAAATTAGCTGTGTAGTTTAAGCATAAAGAGATATCAGACAGACAGATTTTCGCGTTTATAAAATTCACTCGGCGAAAATGCTCTTGCATTATCTTTCAGTCTGATCCAAACAACTTGGCCTATTCGAGCAAAATGACTCTCCCGTGATTAAAATTTAACCCAATCATACCGAACTATGGTACAAATCATGCCACAGGTAGTCTAAAACTCGTAGCTAATAATTTCAGCAGTATTTACCTGTACAGCACCATAGCCCTTTGGAGCGAGGAACCTCTCGCACTCCTTCGCCACATCCTTCCACTTCCACTCGAACAGGTGGACTATAGTGGACCGGTTTGGCCATTGATTGGTCTTACTGTGGTCACAGGTGACCAGGCCAAATAAGAATAGCGCTAGGGTGAATCGTATCATTTCCTGAAAATATATTTGTATTTTATAATTTAAAACAGTGATTATAATGTTTATGATCTAAATATTATAATCATTTACGTCAGACCGGGTCATTTATTTACGGCTTTATTAGAATACCAGCCTCTCCTTCATAAATAATTAATATGAGGAAAGAAAGATTTCCAAGTTAATTTTTACCGAGTAACTTTTAACATCTTTTAAGGAAAGAATTATAGAGGTAAAATATTTATTTAATACTGATTACAGAATACAGAAAAGGCTTGATAATATCGTTGCTATTTATAGGGCTTATCCCTGATAGACATTTACAATAGAGCAACAAGTGCGTTCAAACATTCCGAAAATGATTTTAATTTCGATACATTACTACGAAAATTTCGATACATTTACGAAAAATGTGAAAATGTACATACAATGGACAAAAAAAAAACAAAATTATAATTTCATACTAGCATAAAGAATGCCATTAAAAATTGATAACATTACGTTCCCTCGATTAAATTTCAGTCGTCAAAGAAAAATGCACAGCATTTCTTTAATACTAGAGTTCCTCCGCTAGTTATTTTCATACATGCAAAAATTTAACGTGAAATTTTCTACAACATTTTTCCGATTTTATTTAAAATTCAAAGAAGCTCTTTAGGTAATACGTTAGATTTTAGAAGATGGTTTACAACATAAAATGTTTTATAAGTAGTATATTTATAAACTGCGTTTTAATCTTCATGTAGACAAAAACCCTGCAATAAGTGTTGTTACAGGCCAATTATGGCCATAATTGGCCTGTAACACCAATTTAATCATTAGATAACAATAAATTTATTGTTAGCATAATTTACGTTAAATTAATTGATACAATTAAATATATGATATTGAATGTAAGTACCGTAACTTCTTGGTGGAAATTCATGTTTCACAGTAATAAATAATAATATTATACACATTTCATGCACTTTTTTCACTTTTGTTAATTTATTTTATCACAATTATGTTTCACACGACCGGTTTCGATAAAATTACATCTGATGATGATTTTATCGAAACCGACCGTGTGAAACATACTTAATTGTAATAAAATAAATAAATATTATTATTTTTAACAAAAAATTAAAACCGACTTCCAAGGTACAAAAAAATAATAATATTACATAACTAAAAAGTATTAAATAATTCTTACTCTTTAATAGTGCCTCTATCAGAATTCGTCTAAATCTCAACTATTTCTGTACATACTATATTATAGTCACAGATCTCTATCTAGTTAGATAGACCATGTGTATGTACTTCGCGTGCCATCGCGTTCCCAAACGATCACACATTTCAATCTTTCGAAAGTCTGTTCTTTAGTCTGCGCTCCACCGTTATCGGAATCGGATCAATCGGAATCGGAGTCAATCGGAATTCTAAAAATGCTTATTGTGCCGTATTGGGCTGTGGAAAAACGAATAGAAACGTTGGTATAAACAGTGGACACGTTTCTTATCATCGGTAAGTAATTTTATTATTAAATCATGTGTCCTTTATTTTAAAATCAATTACTTAATGTAAATCGTGTGTGGCTGTAGTTTTTACCATGAAATCTACGTAAGTGCGTGTGTACCGCATGATTCATAATACATTGCCGCTTTAGTTAGAAAATTATAGAGCCCGTTCTCTTTGTCCGCTATTGAGCGCGCAATGGAAATAAAACAATCGATACTTTCACTCATCGCTTAGTTTCAAGGTACAGTCAATATTCTCATTTTTCTGTCAAATTAAGCAAATAGTGTTGTACATATTCTCGATTCTAATTAATCGATTTTTGAAACAGACATGAAACAGAGGAACGATAATGTTCGCTTTGGGATATTTTGTGACTCGGTAATTATATTTCTATACATTTTCTATACATATAATAAAACTGTAGAAATAAAAATTTTGTACATTAAAGGTATTAAAAAAATAATAAGCGGGGGGTGTCACTACATCGCTATAGAAGCCAAAACTGTAGTTAGTTTTTTGTCTACTGTCTGTCTGTCTGTCTGTATGTTTGTTCCACTATCACACGAAAACTACTGATCCGATTTGAATGCGGTTTTCGCAGATATATTTGTTTTCTTCCAAGTTAACATCTGGTGTATAAAAAAATTTCCCCCCACCCCTCTAAGGGGACCAAAGAGGGGGTCAGATTTTGTATCAAACTTTTTTCTTTAATGGACTCACCTCATATTATTAACTGTTTTTTCCAACTTAACATTAATGGACTTACCTCATATTATTAACTGTTTTTTCCAACTTAACATCTGGTGTATAAAATTTTTCCCCCCACCCCTCTTAGGGGACAAAAGAGGGGGTAAGATTTTGTATCAACTGATGAAGAACAAATACTTTAAATGGCAAAGCAACGTTTGCCGGGATAGCTAGTTATGTAATATGTATTTATGTTCCTGTTTAGTGATTTAATTTAGAATAATATAATATATTACTAGCTGTCCTGGCAAGCACGTATCTTAAGATTTATCATTCCTCTGTCTATGAACTCGAATAATAATCGATTAAAAAATCGATATACCTATTAAAATTGCAAAAGAGGCGGGGCGCGGCGATTCCTTTGAATCGATTCCGCGCATACGGGTATTCCCATCACTAAAGCGCTCATGTGACGTCACAGTAGGTATGAAAAAAGTGTTCATACAAATGGAGCGACATAGCGCTTCTATCTAGATCTTATTTCTGTGATTACAGTCTTCACTATTTTGAAGTTGGTACCAGTCCCAAAAGTTTCATACATTCTGACATTGACTGATTAACTCACGATTAAATTAGCTGGTACCGACTTCAAAATAATGAAGACTATAGTATGTACAGAAATAGTTGAGATTTAGACGAATTCTGAAAGAGGCACTATTAAAGAGTAAGGATTATTTAATACTTTTTAGTTCATATTATTATTGTTTTTACCTTGGAAGTCGGTTTTAATTTTTTGTTAAAAATAATAATTTCACTCTTTTTAGTTATTTACCGGTAAACATATTATAAGCTTAAAGCTGTCACTTGTAGATATATAGGATTTAGGTATGAAACTATCACAACTCCTATACTCAGGTAGTTTTCAAAAAAGTTTTATTCTAGGTATGTATCAAAAGCCATGAGCCATACCCTACTACAAATATTATGCATTAGACTTGTTAATACACACTCATGACTCAACTGTCATGAAATTGCTACTATCGTTATATATTACTAATTGACTATAATATTACAACTGAATTTTCATGAATAGAATTTGCATAGTAGCATACTTTCAGTTCTTTAAACAACGATGAAACTTTCATATGAAAACTTATTATCTGAGTTCACTAGGTACCACTTTAGAATTTCTTAAAGAACTCCAAGCATATACCTCCAAGCATATACCCCTGTATGCTTAGAGTTCATCAAGCAATGCTGAAATGTTCAAGCGCCTATCTCTAAAGGTTCTAGAGATCTGGTTCAGTGACTTTCATTGTATTATAAAACTTCCGCATGTAAACTCATCAGCTCAACATAATACAATATGCTTTAACTACTTTAAGCTACAATAATAGAACTATATTTGTCCCAATCAAGGAGTTTCCTACATACCTCATAGATTCCATGATTAAATTGCCAACTTGGTAACCGCAACACCAAGTTTAAATCATTTAAGTACTTTGTAACAACATTAATATAATTTTCAAAATCACTCGACAAACTCAAGTTTCGATCGAAAAGACTATGAAAAGTACAAATAATAGAGTCATAACTCATAACGATGCATCGTGTGATGGTAGTGATGATTATGATGATGATGATAAATGTAATTTACATATTAGTAGCATGTGCTTTCAATTGTTAAAACATCGCCGAAAGTCCCAAACTTGTATTTATAAGGAATCCGGAGTTCTCTTAGTATCTTCGGAACCATAGCATGCCTTGGTGCAAAATCATATCATTTTGGTAGCATATTATGCCTAGGATCCTTCATATAAAACCAAAATCACTATATGTTTCCATATAAATTTTAAGGAGTTCCCTCGATTACTCATGGATCCCATCATCGGGTCACCTCTTTTGTGAACATGGTACCAAATTGGGGTTGAACCCTATAGGGTTTTTTTTGTATACAACAAAAACAAAATATTTGTTGTATACAACAAAAGAAAAATTTTGAAAATCGGTTCACAAACGGCGGTGTAATCGTTGAACTTACAAAAATAAATTTAAAAAATATCCACAGCCGAACATATTATTATAACCTCCTCCTTTTTGGAAGTCGGTTAAAAAGTGAAAAAAGTGCATGAAAAGTGTATATTATTACAATTAAGTATACCGTGTCGTCAGCTATTTCACATACTTCTAACTTCGATAGTAAATAGCTAACCAATTAGTACTGTTTGCACTTACTTACTATACTTTGCTTCTGTTCCTTACAAAATATTATCTATTTTGGGATCTTTCTGACTGAAATTTTGTATTAACAAGTCTTCAACAACACAATAAACTCACTCAAATGATTATTATTGCACCTAGATTGGTAGATCAGTAATTAAATAAAAACACATAAACAGTTTATATAGTTCACTATGCATGTAAGCCACGAATCTCGAGAGCCAGACTTATTTGACCTTTTGATAGTAACGTCTCAAGGAACACGTCATTGTTTACATTATTTAAATCAATTATGAACAAGTATGTTAATAGATTAAAATGTCGGTCAAGTTTAAAAGAATGAAAAGAAAAATTTCCTCTTCCCGAAAGATTAATAGTATTTTTAATGGTACCATCGAAAAAAATGATTCATAGGCAGCTGCGGACCTACGTCAGTCGGTCAGGTTATCAGGTTATGTCGATACTGTATTAGCCGTGATCTGTAGACTGGGTTTAGACTGGGTTTGGGGGGGGGGGGGGGGGTTACAATTTTTTAATTAGTTTATTATAGTCCGCGCGGAACTAGTTGGCCGCGCCTTAGGTAGGGACGGGGGTGAGGGGGCGGGTTGCTTGCTGCTCGCAATGCACATGAGATTAGACAGTGACGACAAATCTCGCGATATTGTGAACAATAATATTATTTAATTATTGAAAAGAATAAATTAAAGACAATTGATCAGTTTTATATTCTAAATTATTGACATCGGCTTTCCGTTTCTTAAAAACCTATGCACTTTAGATAATATTTCCTTAGATTGTCTTTTTATCGGCGGACTTATCTTGCTATTGCAATCTCGTGTGCGTTTTGTCTAAACTAGTCAGAACTGTCAAAATCAAGCGCCCCCGCCTCTCCGTCCCACCGCTCACATACCGGCGCGGCCAACTAGTTCCGCGCGGATTATACACAAAACATTTTGCGCAAGGTAGGTAACACGTTTTTAACGAACACTTTTGTTATTCGCAACGTTTCGGCTGCTTTTTACGGGTGAACTGAGGTAACAAATGTCCGTAGTTGTAAATAAAGTTATTTACAACTACGGACTACCTACACTACTATTTTTTTTTTTGTTTCATAAGTCTCTTTTCTAAATTAGGACTCCCACACAAAACTGCGAATTCACATCGCATCGTAATGTCATTTTTATTGTGAATTTTGTCGCAGATATATGCGATGTGAATTTGCAGTTATGTGTGGGAGTCCTTATTAGACAAAGAGCATTACTAAACTTCCCATCAACGCAAAATGAACGTTTTCGCAAAAGTGCATAAAATTCTGTCATCATCTAGTATTAGAATAAAACACAATGATAAATTCATAATTCCTATGCTGTTTATTTATTAACATTTAATTTTGTTACTTAGTTTTATAAAACTAGTAAAATATCTAGTAAAATATTGCTTATGATTAAAAAAGACTATAATGAGAAACACAAGCTTATTAATTCTATGACTACTATCAAAATTAGCAAATGCAGATCCGTTCATTAGTATCGTCAAGTCACATTAAGTGGCGAGCAATAATTCCTAGGCTATTCGTATTCGAACCGAAAACTAGGAACTGATATTGGACAAACCAAAATTGGGACATACTAGTAGATACGGTTGGTCGTTGACAAACTTGAAATACTAAACACAACCGTCAACGGTCACATAAAAACTCGAGAGGTGTCAAGGGACACCCGGATGGAACGAAGTTGCTTTCTATGAAAGAGAGAGAGAGAGAGAAAGACAGACAGAGAAACACCCGCACGCGTGCCGCACGGCTTACAACTTCATCAGAAAGTGTCGTTCCAACTTTTGGCCTTCATTTTTTCTGTCACAACGCACGATAAGGAACTTCGTTGCAAAAAATCAACTTTTCTCTTACCGGCTTTATGCTGGCAGTATAGACTCCTTGTGGTCGGGCGGTCGGACCTCGTGGTCGGTGAAGGAGTAGCTGCTTTAATCGCACGTAATAGACATGTTAATATATACATAGGTATAGAATATAGATGAAAGGATAAAATTAATGAATTTAGTAAAGCGAACTATTATAAACTTACATTGTTAAGATATTACTTTCGTTAAGTCCAATGATGACTTGGCAACACCAATATTAAGCCGTAATTTTGATGTTAAATTAAAGTCAAAACACCTATAATTGAATTGTAAGGAAAGACTTATAATGTAAGTAGTGCAGTCGCCAGAGGTTTTAACCTCCGAAAATTGTAATAGTGAATGGATTTTTGTTTTTGAGGTGTCATTTTCTTTTTTACACTTTAACTTGCAAAGTGTACCAAAATTTTTTTTGTGCTTTTAATTTTCTAGTTACTTAATTAAAAATTAATATTTCACCATATAAAACCCGACCAGAAAAATTTTTTTTTTCTTGTTCCTGTTATTTAATTACTCTTATCCGATTGTTTACGTTAAAAATTAACCAAATACACAGTTTTTAAAAAAGAAAATTTGCTTTGCTAAGCTAAATACAACTATAAGGTTTTTGCAAAGTTTTTAGAGATTAACCCTCGTCGTAACCAGGGTTTGGGTGGATTTAAGGGTGGTAACAAAAAGTGTGTTAAACTTACTTGTTGTGCGTATTTAATTTTTAGAGAAATGATAACTTTTAAGTACTTTAAAACGTTTAAATACCTCCAAAAATGTGTAAAATAGACCGAAAATATTTTTCTGTATTTGTTGAAAATTTATTTAAGTGAAAGCTAAAACATTAAATGCATCGACAAATGAAAGACTTTTTCTAGTCTTTGAAATATATTTAAACTTCCTACTTAATGCCAGAAAAAAAAATTGGGTGCTACAAATCTCACGTACATACTAAAGACGCATGCTGCGACCTATGTTTGGAAAATGCTTACCTGAATACAAAAAAATATCAGTTCCTAACCTAATTTGTATTTTTTCCCTTTAAGTATGTTTTAAGAAATATAATTAATGAAAAAAAAAATTATTCTGTAAAAACCAAACCAAAAGAAATAAAATACAGATTTTCTTCGAAATATCCGTGAAAAGTTTGTGCTACATTTTCAGAAAATTTAATAAAGTAAGAGCTAAAAAGTTATACACATTAAGAAATAAAAGGCTTTGTTAAGCCTAAAAAATAATTTTAAACTTCCTATTTAAAACCAAAGAAAAATAGGAACGCCATTTACCTGGCGAGGCACACAACAAGCACATTTGGAGGTATGCTCATCTACATACAAAAATATTAATTTTAAAGCTAAATTATATATTTTTTCAACTTATTTTCTTTCTTTGGAATATAAGCAACGATACAAATCAAAAAAATTATAATATATTTTATTATTTTGCTATATATTTAATAGAAAGAAATATGCAAATTTTCTTCAAAATTTTACAGTCTATGAGTTTACTTGAAGTGGAAGAGAATAATTTAAAAATCAAAAGCACAACTTTTCAATAGGTAAACTTTATTATTTGTGTTATCAGCTACACATTCCTTTTTTCTTTTCAATTTTCATACACTATTGCAAAAATCGGAGGTTTGTACGATTTTTACGCTCTGGGAACTACAGGTAGTTTATGTAAGTATTGTCTCTTAATAATAATTTTATGAATATAATTATGTTACTCGTAAGGTTTTGTTTAATTGTAAATATAGAGTATTATCATTTAATAGATATATTTTAAATCCTGTATCTTTGGAAAATGTGGGTAGTCCGTAGAACAAAATAATATATTAATTATAGTGGACTTTAAAAGTAGGATAGGTGTATAAAACAGCTAGCGAACCTAATACGGTCCTTATTCCGGCCAAGAGTGTTTAAGGTGATGTACCTATTTGTTTGTTATAAAGATTTTAGTAATAAGTAACTTGGTAATTATTGTAATTTGTACAAGCCTATGGTTTATTTTTGCTAGATGATCTATTCTCTTGATATAATATCTATTTGCTTGATATTATGTTGTTTTATAACATAACTAAGTTCTGTGCTATTAATATAATATACTTACTTAAATTACCTTAGCTAGATATATTTTGTTGGTAAATTACGTAATAATTTGTTATACAATTTGATAATTATATCTACCGACCCTTACTTGTTAAGTGCCCCAAACGATCAAACATCAAACACGTCAAACACGTCAAACACCATATAAACTACGTGTTTGACGTGTTTGACGCGTTTGAAGAGAATTTGGATTTACTACGTGTTTTGACGTGTTTGACGGTTTGATGTTTGATCGTTTGCGGGAGACTTTAAGGTTGTTTTAATAAATATCTTTATTGTCTTACAGTTTATTTTCATTTAACCACAGATACCTTGCTACTGCTTGGTCATGATTTTAGTATTATCAATTATCATAGTAACATCAAATTGCTTCAAAGTATCTTAGAACTATATTATATACTCTAATCTAACACACGCTTGTTGCCGTGGGTGGGAGAGAAGGAATGCTGACGCTGCCTGATGAGGAGAAAAAAAAGGAAAAAATGTTTAATAAAAAAGTACAGAAGAAGCGCAGATGAAATGGACTCTTAGGTTTGGATCTTGAATGTCTAGAAAAATAAATAAATAGAGTTTCATCTAAGTACTTAATTTTGGAAAACTTTATAAAAAAATCGACCGTAATTCGGCTGAACATATTTTTTGATACCGTTTGTTGGTTCTTTCTCTAACTTTGGGAATAACAGTTTGTTCATTCCATATGCAGTGTCAGCCGCACGAGAAGAATCTAAAAACTCTACACATTCGTCAAAATGGTTGGCTTGGCCATTTTGTTATTCGTCATTCTATGGGCTTTGAACTTAATATTATATTACTTTTCTGTTGTACTCAATAACTTTTTTATTAACCCTAACAAACAAAAAATTACCAGGCCACTGATTTTGACTAATTTGTAGAGTTTTTAGATTCTTCTCGCATTATATCAAGTATTTTGCCGCGGCCCGCAACAACCTTAATTTTGTGTAAAATTAAGGTTTTTAGATTTAGGGCTGAGTATATAAGTTTAGAAACATGGCTCTACATGAGATCACACTACTTTTGACACCACGAACTATATATTCTCGTCTTGGCAACATTTTTACATGAAAATGTTTTTGGAGGGATTAAATACTTACCATATAAGCTGGCTCCTTATAAATTATTATGTGGGGATGTCCAGTGACCGCTGTATGTCATGGTTGTCCACGAAGACCAGGGCCGCATCACCCGGTAGGAACCCCGCGCGGCCAAACTTCGGTCCCCAGCCAGTGATCCAGCTCAGTGGAATTGTTCCCGCTGAAGAGATCTGATAACTCTATGCTTGCCTGGTGGAGATAAAGTTATTAGGGATAGGAATGTTTGCTTGGTAGAGTAGATAGAGCATTATAATTCGGCCTTTGTACTTTCAGGGAAGTTGATTCTAAAGGCATGTATTCATTTTGATTAGTGATAAGTGCAGGTGATTAGTAATCAGGAGAAAATACGTGTGGACAACGACTGATTAGTGAAACTTCTTTAATTTTTTCCTATTTCACGAATCACCTGCACTCGCACTAATCAAAGTGAATACAGGCCCATAATGGAGAGTGCGGACCTATAACGTAATTTGGTCACATTATGTCAAACCCGTCTGTGATCGCCAATCGCCATGGATTGTGCATGTCAAAGACAGTTTCACAAATTTATTGAGGTTTTTCATCATGGCCCAACGTGAAAGGGCTTTTACCCTTAAAAGCCCTTTGGACCCTTCAAAAAACGTCTATGCTAGCCTTAGTAAGATCACCTAACAGCTTAGAAGAGGGAGAGTGGGAGAGCCATGATTCGGCACGAATGGGTCGCCTCGACCGGAGAAATACCACGGGGTCACAGAAAACCGGCGTGAAACAGCGCCTGCGCTGTTTCGCCGAGTAGCCCTATTCCCTTCCCTACCCTCCTTCCCTATTACTATATTCCCCCTTAAAAAACCGGCAACGCACCTGCAGCTTTTCTGATATTGCGAGTGTCCATGGGCGACGGAAGTTGCTTTCCATCAGGTGACCCGTTTGCTCGTTTGCCCCCTTATTTTATAAAAAAAAGATTGTGACCGCTATGATATAATTATTATAAGCAGGTGTAAGGTAAATAAATAACTTTCCGATTCCTCGGAGCGAAAAGATATAGAAGCAGATAAGTATTTAAGTTGGTACTACTAATATATATTCTGTGGTATAAGTAATTACTTCCTACTCACAAAAGCTACGATTATGATTGATGTCAATAAAAGTGACTATAAAACGTATTAAGTCATATAAAAACCCTATTGTTACCGTGTAAAGACAATGGAAATTACAATATTGATCGGAAGCGGCCTTCGTATAGTTTTCGTATTGGGCTGAATTATTAAGCCGCCGAAACTTAATTGTCGGTCTAATGAGGCCGGCGGTCAGATTTTGTTGCTTCAATAACATAGTAAAAAAAACAAATGGGCTGAAAAACACGTAGCCATAACGAAGCCTTCACTATTGTCTAGTAGGTACATTTTAACGACGCAATGATAGAGGTTTTGTGGCTGTTTCGTCCACATCTTTGAAACCCTTCCCCGACTGTACGTGCTTACCTATAGGTGTTATTTGTTAATGCAACAAAAGCTGAAAATAAGTACGAAACTTATTTTTAACTTTTTTGATCGCCAAAAGCCTAAAATTAAAATTACATAAAAGTACCTGCAGCCAGTTACCTACCGATAAATTTTCGGTATAGAAATATGTACCATCGTGGAAATTGATTACTAGGCACTAGGCAGTTGACAGACCCACGTCATTGGGTCGACTTATGTCAATTCAATGTTAGCTGTGATCGGTCGGATGAGTTTGACGTAACGCGACCAAATTACTTAGGTCCTTCATCTGCCTAGAAATCAACTTCTGTGATAGTACTTTGAATCCCGGGAAAGGACATAGGATACTTTTTATCCCTAAAAAGTAAAAATTGTACGGTTACCGCGCGATAAACGAAATTATTTGCAACAGAGTTACAGGCAACCAGTATTATGTTAAAGTAATAACAATTACAACTCTCATTCAATCATTCATTCATTACAAACCGAATGTAACCAGTAATCTGCGTTAATCCCTTATCCCTTTTCCCAGGCGTTACCCCAGGGACCACTTCCGAATATTACATTGTACCCTTTGTAATCGGTAAACAGTTTACCAGGAAATTGGGGGAAATAAAATTATGCGCCTGGTGAAATTTAATAGCAACGTAGCGCTTTCAGTGAACTGTGAATAGCAATACGAAGTTGACTAAGACCAAGAAAGAGGTCTGAGGATTTGTGTTGTTTCAAAACGATTTATCCCGGCGTCATGGGGGCAGAAAAGTGTTACACGGACGGGTCTCACATACCCGTGTGTTAGATATCAAAATTAGTCCAATTTTATATAATAATCAATTTATTTTATATGTTTAAATTTAGTTCATTATGTATTTATGTGAATTAATGAAACACAAATATATTATATAATTTTTAACCATATTTAATAGAGCTTAAAAAAAGAACGACAAAAACCAACAAAATATTTCTCCTCTACTTAAACGTTACTCTATTACTAATTAACGATTAGTCTTAATGTTTTAATGGCACTTATTTAAAGAATACTAAAATATTTTTATAAAAAAATTACAAAAAAATACTTCTAATCATTATCTTTGGTACAATCAGCACAGAAAGTACAACATGTTCTAAGCAAATGTGTTTGTTGCAACTTTCGCAAGTGTAATTCTTTTTACGGTCTTTTTTGGCTGGACAGTCTCGGCATATTTTGCGAATATTCGGCTTCTTTGACGGAGGTTCCCCTGAAGATTCACCAACAATTTTTTCAATTTTTTTTTCGCAATTCGCGTACAATTCGCAAGCACTGATACATTTTGTCGCAGTTTGAGGTGTTCCATAACAAGATAGAGGCCTAGATTTTTAAAAATTTCTTTCGTTTTGTTTTTGAATTGTTATTAATTGCGTTGTCGTTCTGCCTCTTCTAGATCCATTTTGAGATTAAAGTATTTCAAGTACTTACAAAAAACACAAAAAAGTAAGTAAGTAGGTAAGTACCTACAAAAAATAAAATACATTTAACTATAAATCATCTAATTTTATTGTAAAACACAAAAATACAAAAATGAAATGATAAAAACACTGATAATTATTAAAATAATGTCTGCGTAAAATGTCTCGAAATTGTTACACTGACTGCGGGGATGGGTCTCACATACCTTATGCAACTTTGGGCCCCTGTTACTCCCGCTGCGGCCGCCGCACGACAAACGCATTACCTGTGACGCATAGACCAACTCAACAGCTCCAGCTATTGAGAAGTTTGGCAATGCCGCACGCATGTTAACTGAATTACAAATGAAATAAAAAGTGACGGGTCTCACAGACCCAACCCCCATGACGCCGGGTTAACCAAGATTTTCTACACAATCATGAGCATACCTATAAGACGCACACAAATGACAAAACTAAGATAGCTTGGCGAAACTGAAGACCTAAGTCCTGAACATACTTACCACGTAGTGATTATATTCTCTTTGATACTTACCTAAAAATATATCATTAAAAAAACGTGTCAACACCTAATTGCGTTTTACCAATAACAACTTGTCTAATACTGATCTAAGAACCGTGTCTTAATGTGTGAAACTTCACCAAACGGACCTAAAAATCGAACTTCGCTCATTCCCTTCCCATTTTTGCCTGGTAATATTATGAAAGTTGAGCGCAGCATACACTTACTAATTGCGTTTTTAAAACGCCAAACTGTTTTAAGATTATTTTTTTTACTTTGGGAAACTCACGGGCGTGGGCCGGGTATTCGTCAGGCAGAATCGGAACTTTGCCATAATGCACGAACTCCTGATAGATGTACGGACGGGTGCTGGGCGGGAACCCAAAGTCGGTGTTCAGGTTGAGTCGATTGTAGATGATACGTAGGTCACTCATTTTCCATGTGCTAAGACGCGTCCACCCTAAATTAAAATTTAAGTTAGGAAAGTCGACCAGATACACTGATAGATGACTTGAGGCCTAAAGAAAGGTAGTAAGGAGGCGTCTATTAGTTACCTACGTGAGATGTTCTAGGGGGGAGGGGGTCAAGCTAAATCTTTCCAAATCTCACTTTAGGGGGAGAGGGAGTCAAAAAATCTTCAAAAGCTGCATTTTCCATTTGTGACTTGGTCAGTCAGTCAGATTCCGTCACATATGATTCATTGATGATTTGCAGTAGGTTGAAAATACCGCGTTTCGCGCTGCTTAGACTGTTGCGTTTCAAGATAATAATATATCGTTGTTACTTCAAAATAGGAATGAAGACTTCAAAGTTCAAATCCTTGATATCATCGAACTTTGCTTTCAAAACAATCGAATGCAATTAGTCTAAATACCCAAGTTTATTTGTTACCGGAGCAAACTGACCTTTCATTAGTGCAATCAATAAGAATCCTCGCGTGCGGAACAAACGCCGAAAATGTACCGGAATTCCGTAATTATATTATTCATTCGGGCAGATACATCAAAACATGTTGTTCGGTGGTACACTGGAATAACAAGATTGACGTGTATTTTAGTGAAGAGGGATGGGATTCCGTAATTTCAATCCGGGTAAAGAATACTAACGAACAAGTAAACAACACGTGTGCCTACTTACACCAAATTAGACTTTTTCGAACCAAAGTGGGGCGGGTCGAACTACTCCTGTGTTACACACACATAGGTACCACCACACCATACACATACCTACGTAATAATAATAAACAATACAAATATTACGTTATACACAAACGCATACGTAACGAAACTACGCCTTACCGAGGCGAGCTTTCGAGGTTTTATTTTACGGGACTGTATTTACACGTCCTATCGGTCTGAGGTCTATTTATGGTAGAAATAAATTAACTTCTGCCTGATTTTCAGCAATCATCCCATCATCTTAATTCTTATTCTTTCGTATCATAACTCTACTTAGGTACATGAGGGATTTCACCGTCATCACGCACATCTTTTACTTCTACAGAATACAGATAAAAACAAAAGAATCATCAATTCCAATTATTTCCGTGGTTATTTTCACCTGGCTCCAAAAGGTCAGAATAGTTAAACGCCTACGTCTGGTAAACCGATTATTGACATTTCCAACTTCGAAAATAACTTCCTATTTTGCCACTTAAATTGGGGGTAGTTCAATAAAAAACATACGGCATTCTAAAGCACAGAGTACTTTATTATATCTAAAGGTAGTATATAAAAGCAGAGAGTTCTATTTTAATTTCTTGATTAGATCCAAATCTCAATTTGGTGTGATCTACCTCCAGAACTTAAGGCGACGCCTTGATAATTTGGCTGTAGCGATATCGATTTTTCTCAGTAATGACTAAAGCTAAGAAATTAAAGTTCATTGTCAGTATTCATAATGTCTTTGTCTTTGAATTACCCATAGCATAACACGATTGGTCAACTTTTATAACACAGAATAATCAATCAAAAACAGATCTGTAAAAAAAGGGATTCCTATTTTGCAAACAGAGGAGAGTGATTTAAGCTTCCAAAATTTGTACATAGATTGGTTCAAGCATATACTTTAATTTGCCCATAGCTTATATGAAATGTATTTATGGTTTTTAAATTACGCGACAAAAACCATTTTGTCGCTTACGCCCTTTCCATTTTTTGCTGTTCCATTGCTTGTTTTCTATGAGAGGCCGGGCCGGCCTCTCATAGAAAACAAGCAATCTAAAACATATCCAACACGGTTTTTTACTTTAACGCGGCGTCACCTTAATCCAATATCATGTAATCAATACAAGTATAATGTAGGCAAGTCTGACAAGGTAACTAAATAGTAAATAGTCCTATAGGAGACCTGTAAGTAACAAATATTTGTGCACTGTTCCCGGATTACTTGCCACGAGGAAGCTGTTAGATTAACTCGCTGTTTGTCAAAGTGCACGGTTCCCGCGCGGTAAACGATTTTCGGATTAAGAGCATACGCTAACACTATTTTTCCATACAAACGTTTTCCCCAATTTACTCCCTGGACAATGCGTCTAGACAAATGTTTTTTTTTATATAATATTGGGATCTGTGAAAGCTATGCCTGTACGTTCGATTTTATCTACTAGTAAATAAAAAAATATGAGCATTCGAAAATCACCAAAAACGAATGCCGCGTACCCCGCCAATCGACCGATCATAAAACAAATTTGAAAGATCTTTAAAAAAAATGAAAACGTACAGGCATAGAGGCACTCCTCCTGCAGATATTTCATGAAAAAATAATTAGATAGGCTCAATTTTGAAGGAGGAAACTGGGGAATACGGGACCTCGATTTACGCTTAAATTTTGTCGAAAAATGGGCCTGAGCTGCATCTGTCTCTATCACAATCTGCGGGGGAAGGCAGGCAGTGAGGGGGGTATTGTCAGTCGCTACAGTGTTTTGTACACACACATATACATCGCTGCATACTACGATATGACGCGGGTTTGCCTGTCGATTTATGATATTATAGCGTAAAGTACTGTATATGAATCTGCTGAGAATGTACATTTTATATAATAGGACTATGCAGTAAATATTATAACAGTACCTTTTTTTTACTACTTTCTACAGTACCTATTATATTATGAACTAGCTATTGCCCGCGTCAAAGTATAATATTATTATGTCCTTCTTTTTGGAAGTCGGTTAAAAGTAGCCTTTAAGTTACTCCTTACTACATCACCTATCTACCAAAAAAAAGTACCGTCAAAATGGCTCCAGCCGTTTCAGAGATTAGCCGGAACAAACAGACAGACAGACATACAGACAAAAATTGTAAAAAATGTTGTTTTGGTGTATGTAGCGTAGGTATGTACATAATATATTCATATGCATGTAGTAACAAACGGTTCTTTCAATATTACAAACAGACACTCCAATTTTATTTACAAAATATTATTATGTATAGATGTATAGATTTTACGTATAAAACTAAATTTTATCTGCGGCTCCATTGGCGGCTCCTTATATGTATAGGTCTACCAGAATCTGATGGCGTTCCGCGCAGCTTCGCCCGCGTAAATTAGGTATTTCACAGACAAATTAGTCCACAAAATATAGCCCAAATAACAGAAAAATTGCTTTAATAGTTCGTGAGATAAGCCCTTTCAAATAATTTTCCCCGTTTTTCCACATTTTCCTCTATTTCTTCGCTCCTATTAGTTTAAGCGTGATAAAATATAGCCTATAGCCTTCCTTGATAAATGGCTATCTAACACTGAAAGAATTTTTCAAATCGGACCAGTAGTTCCTGAGATTAGGGCGTTAAAATAAGCCCTTTCAAATAATTTCCCCCCGTTTTTCCACTTTTTCCTCTATTTCTTCGCTCCTTTTAGTCTTAGCGTGATAAAATATAGCCTATAGCCTTCGTCGATAAATGGACTATCTAACACTGAAAGAATTTTTCCAATCGGACCAGTAGTTCCTGAGATTAGCGCGTTCAAACAAACTAAGAAACTCTTCCGCTTTATAATATTAGTATAGATCAGTGGATAAATTTTTATATTTGCATGTTTCACACACAAAATAAGCCGCTAAAGGAATAAAAAAGGATGAAAATGTTTTATTCCTATTACCCCGGTATTGCTAGAGTCAATTTATTTTCTCACTTTTTGCCATCAGATTCTGGTAGACCTATAATATTTTCAGAACTGCCCAATTTTCGTATAATATGTTAGTCTACAGGAGTCAGGATGTAACAAAAATAAGTGATAATACTTTAGGGTGTGTATGTGTTCCTTGTAAAGAGTTCACTGTGAAAGTAGCAGCGCTGAAAGACCACATTTTTTTTCACTTTTGTAAATGGGCAAGCGCCCCAGCGTCACGAGTTTCCCCACACAAAAGTGAAAAAAATTTGGTCTTTCAGCACTGCTACTTTCACAGTGAACTCTTTACACCCTGTACATCTTCCATACATCTTTTGTTACACTCTGTATATCAGCGTCTGAATAAAATATGTGCCTTTCAAAAGAGTATGTATGTATGTATGACATGTAAGTGTGTATGTACCTATGTATGTTTTTATGTTTGTGTTCGCATATCTCTGAAAGTACTATTCCGATTTCAGTAATTCTTTTTTTGTTGTACTAGGTATTGTTCAACTTTGGGAATAGTGCAAGTTTCATCAAAATCGGTTCCGTAGTTACCTACTAGTTATGGAAATAGGGAGTTTTAATTCTCAATTTACGTGCAATTTTGAAGTCGGTTTTATCCTTTTAAAATACAGTTATCATCACTCAAAAACAATTTATTTTTCCCTAAAAAACTGTCATAGTAATGGGCCTGCTCAACCGGAGAAATACCACGCGCTCACAGAAAACCGGCGTGAAACAACCAACAGTTTCGCCGAGTGAGTGAGTTTACTGGAAGTCCAATCCCATACCTTATTCCCTTCCCTACCCTCCCCTACCCTATTCTCTTTTAAAAGGCCGGTAACGCACCTTCAGCTCTTCCGTTGTTGCGAGTGTCCATGGGCGACGGTAGTTGCTTTCCATCAGCTGCCCTAGCACGGGTTTGTCGATATAGAAGAAATAGATAGAGACAAGAAGTTCTATAGTTTCTTGGATAATAGCTCCTGTTTCAAAGTAAACAAGGTCGTAGATTCATCGACAACAGAAATCGTTTTTATGTAGGTTTTTCGAGCAACTTTTACGACCTATAATTGTTTTGCGAGCTCGGATTTATAAACATTTTATAAAATGTTACACAATAAATTGTCTAGCACTTGGCGATTTCGATTCATTAAATTTGAGGGTGGAATTATCAATTTTCCCACGCTTAACAATGGGTAGTAAAAACAGTTCAAAAAATGCATATAAAAGTAAAATAACATTGACAATGAATATACGACCTTATTTACTTAGCCGTAGGATCTTTTATCAAAAAAACTACATGGTTATAAATTATAATATTATTTTGTCTACGAAGATCGGAAACATTTAGCAATTCCTCTCAATCAATTCAGCAAATGAATTGTCGAAACTGGCAAACTGACAATTTAAAATGTCAATTTAGTAAGTTAAATTACTAGACATGAATTGTGAATTGCAAGCAGAATTATTGCATTTTGCGATTTTAATAAAATGAATCACATTATGATTCATAATATGATTCTACAAAGCGACCACTTTAGCCCCGCCACAGTACCTATAGCAATATCTATAGTCTATACTGAGGCCCCGCACAGCACAACGCTAACGTAAATTATATTCTAAATAATAATAATATTATTATTATAGCTCCAACTTCCAAGCAGACTGCGTCGAGGCTCTGCGCGGGAACGAGGGGCCCAACGGGGTGAGGGCGCGGGCCGGGTGGTAGCGGCGCACGCACACATAGAATACTTACACACACAGGCCGGCGCAGGGCGAAGCGCGATAGCAATAGTTTCTTCAAATACCTATTTTTTAAATTCTCCTGTACCCGCGTTTCCTCTTAACATCTCTACCTAATAATATTATTGTTAATAGTAAGTACCTAGGTAACTATTCTAAAATAAGAAATTACATAATATCTCAGAAATAATATAACTGTTTCTAACATTACTAATATTATAATCATTTATTGCGAATAGGGAAACGTAATCTTACGTGAAAGGTTTGTTATTAAGGGCCCCGCCACTAGGGACGACCCGGGATAATTACAGACTCCATGCCTACTGTCTTGTATACTACAAAAGGTGAGGCGAATGACCTACAGAATCCCTTTACCAATAATAACTATTGTATAAATATGTAGATTCTAGGCTCTGACCTTTGAGAATATTTTCTGATGTTTGTCGCGAGAACCGTACTTTTTCGTGACAAAAAATAATATACTTTCCCTTCTCCGGGGCCTAAAGTATGAGTGCCTACCACCAAATTTTATCAATAATCGTTTACCGGTACACATAGACTATGTGTGAAATTAAAAATATAAAATATTGATTTACCAATGGATTTTACTGCGACTTGAATAGTGAACCAGGATAAAAAAAAATGTAAAAAAAACAGCAATTTATTAAAAATATTAACGCATACTTACTAATGGAAAAAAACATAAATTTAATTTAAAAAATCTTGAGATGAAAAGAATAATCCAGGAAAAATTACTTAAAAGTTATAATAAAATTTGAAACCTTGTTTACATTAGTTTGCCACAGTTTCGCGTATATGTATTATATTATGTAAGTATATAAACTAATGTATAAAAATAATGCTTAAGTATATTGCAGGACCCGAAACAATATGTACTATCAGAGAAGTTAATTCCTACGCAGATGGGGGACCTACGTAGTTTGGTCGTGTTACGTCAAACCCAGGCGACATCACAATAATTTGACAATAAAGGTGCACGCAGATTTGGCCGCACCGCACGCACCGCAGTCGCCGCATTTCGAATTCTTTATATGAAGTTATAGGCAAGCTCGCATGCCTACCCGCGCCGCAGTCTTCGCAACTTCTACATTCTTTATATGAAGAATTCGAAATGCGGCGACTGCGGTGCGTGCGGTGCGGCCAAATCTGCGTTCACCTTAATTAACATTGAATTGACATGGTCCGACCAAATGACGTTGGTCTGTCAACTGCCTAGGAATCAATTTCCTCAACAAAAATCCTATTATTAGCATTCCTAGTATCAGAGTAGATAGAATTATAGAGTATGCAGACTTAGAACTGATGTTGAAATTTTTAAATCTGACGTATTATGACGAAAATCGTCGCTAGGGTTGTTGACTTGTTAAGTTGTTACCTACGATTTACGAATTTAAAACTATGACATATTCGCTGGACGTGTTCCTCTTTGGTCGTATTGTTGTTTGTGTTTTGGCACATGTGATTAAAATTGTCAGAATCCAATTTTGAAATCTTTATTTTAAATATTTAAAAATAAATTATAATATCAGCCAGCGCGAGGCACATTCCGTTCATAATCCTAGTGAAACCCGACGAATTTGACAGATATTGAAACCTGTCCGTTTCTTTGCAGTCGAACTACTGGTAGTTATGTCTATTGTGCTAGTATCATCAATTAAAATCTTAGATGCCGTCAATAGGATGACTGCCAATGATTGAGTAGTTGAACCATAATAAGTTTTACTCTGATTCAATTTTTTGTAAAATATGTAAACTCTTCTTAAAACATATAACTCAAGAGTTCTAATACATTTCTTTTAAATCGATTAACATTTAATTGACAAAAAATATTATTTGCTCACCCAAAACATATTTTAATGCAGCAGCTTAAAATTATGAGGGCACTAGTTCATAAATTACAGTCGCACAAGCATCTTTTGGTAGTTCTACGACATGTAAATGGGCGTGAGTCTAACTCACGCCTTCTGTCTATAATGTATTTGTTTTTTTGGCTGCGTACCAAAAGATCTTTGTAGCAATGTAGGTTCCCTTATGATTAATAATACAGAATAGTTAGGCGCCTTTACTTAAAAGCAACGAAAATAACAATTATTATGTTATACAATATGAAACTATTATATTATAAGAAAATGTTGACAAATCATACAGTGACAAAGAATTTTGATAATGTAATTTATACAATTTCATAAATTAAATATTTTATTAGATTTTTGGTAACTGATATATTATAATTTAAAAATAATACATATTGTATTTTGATATATTAATAGTTAGTCCATAACTATTTTAAACATAAAATACTTACTTATAAATATTTTTTTAAAACATTAATAAGAAAACTACGTAATAATAAACGATATCTTTTTTATATTTTTTTTCATCAATGAGATAATTAATCAGTCTTTTTGTTATTCTAGTACTTGAATATAAAGCTACCAATTGTTAAACATAACCAAAATAAACTTTGTCTTTTTCTAGCTCCTAATTCCTCAAGGTTACAGAGGCAATTAATTTTAATCACATAAACTTTTAAAGCATAAATAAAATATAAAAATACATATAACAATAAAAATAAATAAATAAGTTCATCAAACTACAGACGTTATTTTGCTTTTTATGTTTCTAAGTGCACCCAAAATTCATGCACACTTCCTTACATGAATTTTGGGTGCACTGAGGAACATTTAATTTTCGATATAATTTTATTGAATATTTTGATAGAAAACTAATGGGCATCGTAACTTTTATTATAATAATATATTACTGCAACGTAATAATATGCTAGAGGGCAGCACCAGAACAGATAGTAAACAAAAAGTTTTGTTCGACATTTGACAACGTTTCTGTCAATTTCTAATAATATATGACGAGTGCAACATGTTGGAATTTGGTCGGATTATTTACTGTTAGTGCTAGTAGCTATTCCATAAGTAATCATGAACTTTCCCGTGTGCGGCTATAACAATTAAGTTTAATAAAAACTAGCTAAAAACCGAGCTTTGTGAGGGCTAGCGTCTTTTTTCTGCGTGGCACTAATTTCTTTAAGGCAGTTTTTTTTAATATTTTAATAGTAATCAAACCTTGACTGGCCGATGAAGATAATGCATCTACTTACATATAAATAAAAATTACTATGTTAAAGCACAAATCAATAGGCGTGATAGTTTATCCGTAAAGTGTACCACAAAAGTGCTCAGGTTGTGGGATACACTATGATTAGTTTTAAGCTGCTAGAAATTAATTATCACGAGATTCTAAATACATAACTAATAAGTAATAACTATTAATACCATATGACGACCTCCGTGGCTCAATGGTTAGAGTGTGTGGCAACTCAAGCCGGGGGTCGCGGGTTCGAATCCCGCCGACGGGACAAAAAGTTTTTCAATGTTCCTGGGTCATGGATGTGTATTAAATATGTGTATGGTATAATAAAAATCTTAAATATATGTATAGTATAAAAGTATTAAATATATTTCCGTTGTCTGGTACCTGTAACACAAGTCCTTCAGGTACTTAGCACGGGGCCAGACTGACGTGGTGTGAAGCGTCCATAGATATTATTATTATTATTAACTATTGTTGTTACAATGTCAAAATAGCAATTTATATCTAAATCTTTCATAGTCACAAGTCTTTACGAATTGACAAAGTTAATATTACAACAGCTAGTTTCATGCAATATAATGTTTTATAAAATAAACATTTTTTCACAATTGAAGACGTAAAGTGGGTAAAGTGGATAACTAACATCTTATAACATAGGAGCGATAACTCATCTTTCCCTTATAATTTGAACAAACTTTTAACTTACCTACTTCATCATCTGGCTAATATATTATATAGTATCTAAATATTTTGAATTTTAATAAAAGCCTCCATTTATCCCAAATCGACTTTTCAGATTGTAAGTTATCCATTTCATCCACTTATCTATCTTCTTCATTTTCCAAATTCAATAACCTACATACGTATAGGGACAGACATTAACGAGAATCTATGTTTAGTTGGCAGTCTGACTACTATATCGCTAATATTTTGAAACCAATAGAAGTAAAGTTTCCGACTAGGTGCTCAGGGCAGTTATAATAGAGTACATTTTGTTTTTAGACAAGCCTTATTTAAGAATACATAGGTCATAGGCAGAAGCAGATTTCTTTGTAAAGTAAAAACAGTTTCATTTTTTGGGCAGCAAAGTCTTCACATAATCTATAATTTTTTGGTAAGATATTATTTAAAGTACTTTACTAATCTTTAATTTCTAGACTGTTTTGTATAATCAGAGAAGTTGATTCCTAGGCAGTTGGCGGACCTACATAATTTGGTCACGTTACGTCAAACCCCACAAAGCCGTCAGTTTACGATTTGTATTGAATTGACATAGCTCGACCAAATGACAATAGGTCCGTCGACTGCCTAGGAATATATTTCTTCGATAGTAAACATGTACAGTAGCATAGTTTTTATTCAGAGCAAAGAGACGTTTCGTTGTAGTACGTTGCTCTATAGGAACGGAATAATACATTGTATGAACATAATAATATTATGCGTTTGTGTTCAAATGCATCGCAGCATTTCAATGTGCCATAACAAGGACTTTGCATACATTGTTAATAATATTTTATACAGTATTTTCAGAGTGAAGTAACCACTCTTCCAGTACTGCAGTGCCTGGGACAAGATTTTAAATGTCCGTATGGATATAAGTTATCATAAAATACGTTACATACATGCATCATATTATGTAAATACTAAATAGTAACGCAACAGCGCAATGCAGCCGACTTTTTTGCGATTTCTTTCCGGTTGAATTTCGTGAAGATTTAAGGTGAGACTGCACTATGCGGCCCGACGTGACACGTCACGGCCAAATATTTTTTGTATAAAACCGTATGAGGTAAGCCACACTATGCAGCAGCGGCGCTAAAAAAATCAGTTCTGTGAAACGTAAGAGCGCCTTCACATTACGTCGCAAGCAGTGCGCCAGCAGCGCTGCAGCCGCGCGATATACAAAAGACAGTCGCGCGGCTGCCGCGCGGCTCGTTTTAGTATAGAAGTCGCGCCGCTGCCGCGCGGCTGCCGCACTACTCGCGACTTAATGTGAAGGCAGCCTAAAGTGTCGCGTCGCGTTGCTGCCACGTAATGCGGTCTCACTTTTAGGGTCAATTCAGACCGTAACGCGACGCGTAGATGCATTTCTAAAGTACTGAATGAATTGACAGAGTTCAAGTGCGTGAGACATCTTGAAAATCTGTCAAATCCATACAAAATAAATGCATCTACGCGTAGCATTGCTGTCTGAATTGACCTTTAGTCTGTCTAGCTCACTTACAAACGCGTATCTCAACATCAAAATGCTAAAGAAATAAGGCTTACAACGTTCCTAGACTAGTCTTGGTGCAAGAAACAAGGGGTTTGGCGCGTTGTTCATATTCGGCGATTGGAACGACCTCTTGATACTGACGTGTGGGTACTGCCATCGCCATTCCTTTACCTGCAAAAAAAAGTTATTTGTAAATGAAGAATTTAATTCTAATTTTAAATACAAATAAAAGTTAGTCTATAAAAAAATCACTTAAATTTATCTAATTTAAAGAAATATTTAAATTGATTCTACTTTTTAATTAAGGCTCACTTAACATGTTATTTAGCTCAATTTTTAGATCACTCGTGTTGGATATTTAGATCTCTTCACTAGAATGACGAGCAAGCATGCACGGTGACAAACTAATAATATTTTTTACTGGCTGATACTGCACGCATCCGCCAATCGCACTCTCTAGTTTTGCCGAGCAATCAACTTCACCCTATAATATCAATCAGAATAAACAAAAATTATATTTACCTGTGCCTCTGGTATTTGATCGCAAAAACTGACGTCCAATAAACGTAGTTCTCGACACTCTTCTAATATTCTGAAAATAAGTAGAAACAATTATTTATTTTTGATAACAAAAACATTGTATTTCACTGTCTCACTCATGACAGATTTCTGAACAATATTTTATCAACCTTCATGGTGGAAAAGACACCCTGTATGCGTGTACGCACCCCGCAGTGCGTTGTTTAGAGCGAGACAGACAAAATATGTTACTCACTCGCTGCATATATCAGGCGTAACCTCTCGCACTCTCAACAATCTAACTGCGCGAGTTGTGGAACAGGAAGAAGAGATCGTAGCTCTTTGTCGCACACACCACGAAACTTAGAGCGAGATAGACATATGTTACTCACTCGCTGCATATATCAGGCGTGACTGCTCGCACTCCCAACAGGTCCAGATGCGGGAGTCGTGGAGCAGGCAGGAGAGATCGAAGGTCTCTGTCGCACCCACAATTTAAAGAGAGACAGACATGTTTCTTACTCGCTGCATATATATCTGGTGTCACTGCTTGCACTCCCACAGGTTTAGCTGCGCGAGACTTGGAGTAGGCAGGAGAGATCATAGGTCTCTATCGCACACGTTACATAGTTTAGAGCGAGATAGAAATATGTTACTCACTCGCTGCATATATCTGGTGTCACCG
Source organism: Polyommatus iphigenia (assembly GCA_963422495.1). Taxonomy (NCBI): domain Eukaryota; kingdom Metazoa; phylum Arthropoda; class Insecta; order Lepidoptera; family Lycaenidae; genus Polyommatus; species Polyommatus iphigenia. The sequence continues at coordinate 41,695,494 of OY730180.1, read as the reverse complement.
CTCGCACTCCCAACAGGTCTAGCTGTGCGAGTCGTGGAGCGGGAAGGAGAGATCGAAGGTCTCTGTCGCACACACCCCGTAGAGCGCCAACGAACAGTTTGCGTATACGCCCGCCGGATAACGCGGATAGCCATTCACCGGAACCGCCCGCTTGAAGACTGTAAAAACAAGTTTGTTTTAAGCACGTACATTGCTGATCCTACATAATTTTCCCCTAGTCCCGGCAAGTGCATACTCTCGGGCAGTTCGCTACAAGCCAATTAGCATTCAATCAATATATTATTATCATTTTTATATCAAGGACTTTTAATTTAACAATCATCTATCATATCACAAAAAGGCTGTAGTCGGGTAAGCAGCTCCTACGGGCTGCTAAGGAAATAGTTAATGCTAGCGAATTTTAAATATATTTATTTAAACACTATGTAAGTTGGTATTGTTTGTAATGCTATTATATTTGTCTTTTACATTAGAAAAGGCGATAGACAATGACAAAACGTTATGTAGCGTATCCATTGTAAAACTATTTTTTAGCAAGAGGATTTGTATTTAACCTAATAGACAATTACGATGACGATGTTTGAAACAAATGATTTCGGTATTTTGCCAAAAATCTTAGTTAATGAACTGTACAACTTTCAACTTTACCCCACTTTTAAATGAAAGCAACCACCACTACACTTTAAAAAATCTAATTAGGAATTAAATTATCAAATAATTTATTTAATTTTGAATATGATATGACTGAGTGACCGATTAAATTTTGAAACTGACCACCATCCCACATCCAACTCCTGCAACTCCTTACAGCTGCCCAGCGCTCTGATGCCAGCTGCTGTCAATGAATAGCTCTTCCAGAAGTCAACCGATATAAGGTCGGGACAGTTCGCACCTAACGCCATAGCCACCTCGTCCATGGCGGATATCATTTTACAGGAGCCTGTAAAGTGTAAATTAGATGTTACTATGGAATGACAGTATTAAATATCACAAAGGTAAAGTTACTGTCGACTTTTAAATGTCTATCTTAGGGCTTTATCATACTAGCGGTTGACGAGTGGTTACCGGTACGTAATGAATACGGTGCGGACGTGCAACGAACCAGCCGCGCAATCGTCAACGGTCGTGCAACAAACACGCTATCAAAACGTTGCGTATCTGTCACGTGTAGCAACGGCGTATTCGTGACGTATAAAACGGCCACAGAGCGAGGTTGCAATGTCGTCATGTTAAAAAAACAAGACTCACCCTAACTAGATACGTTTTCATATTACGCGGCGCACATGTCACGATGATAAAACACAAAGGTGTGAAAAGGACAGGCATGTGTTTTAGTATGAAACATAATATACTCGTCTAGAGATGTGCCAACTCGGAAAAAACAAAACTTGATTTAACTCGAGTTAAAATCCATATAACTCGGGTTGTGACCACGTGACCGCGGCCAGACAGTACGTACCCACGTTGAGGTGGCGCAGCCGGGGGTTGGCCCACACTATGGCGACCGCGGCCGACGTGGTCAAGTGCGTGCGGTACAGGTGACCACGTGACCGCGGTCAGACAGTACGTACCCACATTGAGGTGGCGCAGCCGGGGGTTGGCCCACACTATGGCGACCGCGGCCGACGTGGTCACGTGCGTGCGGTACAGGTCGAGCCGCCGCAGCGACGACAGCCGCGCCACGCACGACCACTCGCTGCAGGTTACTACCGAACGGAGACTCAGTTCTGAAATATTTTTTTTTTTGAGAATCTTTCAATCATTGAACGCTTACTTTATGCCACAACGAAGTCACCTTAACCTGCATAATAAGTAGATATTTGAATGTCGATCTTCAATATGTAAGCCGGTAGGAATATGTAGTGTAGTAGGTAAGTAGTAACCCCACGCCAGTTTAATCTACATAAGTTTGCAGTGAGAGTATCGAAGTTATGTGCCTCAGAGCTACATAGTTTTGTCCGACTGTTAATGCGTCTGAGAAGCATTAACTATAGGACATTGACTGACGTCATGATTGATATTGACATATGCCGCCATTTTAAGACCACCGGATGATCTCAAAATGGCGGCCTTTAATCACGCTTTACAACATTTATATAACGTTTTCATAAAATATAATACACTTTAGTTAAGTTTCACGCTTTGTGACAAAAGTTATAGTAAGAACAAAATATTGATTACCTCGTAAATTAGTACAGACTTCTGCAATCGTCCGCAACACACTATTGTCGACAAACTTGCAGCAGTTCATTCGCAGATGTGTCAACTCCGACCCGCTACTTTTTAGAAAACTAAAAAAAAATAGACTATCAGTGATATTGATTTTTTCTCCATAGTATTTACAGTACCCGGCGATAAATATTGCACATCGACTTTTGAAAAGTGACAGTCGGCTAATTTCGGTTTTGTAGAGCGTTATCTCTTACGCACGAAATAAAAAAAGTCCGGTATATATTAGGACCTGTTAAAACAATTATGGTTTGCTTCTTTTGACAATTTTATTATTCTTTGTATAAAATACACCAAATTTTCTATAAGTTATGGCTTTAGGTTCGGGTAAAATAAAATAAAAAAGCGTGTTCAAATTATGTTTACGTATTATTTAATTCTTTTGGAAAATTACAGCTGTAGCAAATTTAGGGATGTTAACAACTCTAGATATATATTTTGAACTGGACGCGACTGCACTCTATTGAATTTGAACAACGACTGACATAATGTCAAATAGGTGTGTGCTACAAAGATAACGCTCTATGAAACCGAAATTAGCCGATTGTCTCTTTCCAAAGGTCGATGTGCAATATTTATTGCCGAGTATTGTACATAGGTTTGGAACTCAGGATCAATCTAAAGATCCTTACTGATCTTTTGAGCTGCAAAAATGTTACGTTCAATTCATTTCATCTTTACAGTTAATAATATAAATGTAAAACGTGTTTTTCTGTCTGTCTGTCTGTTACCTTATCACGCTCAAACCACTGCACTAATTACTATGAGTCCCGAGAAAAGGCACAGGCAAATTTTTATGCCGGAAAAATGTGCCATTCTCGCAAGATAAACAAATTTCTGCGAAGCTGCGTGGAATTTCTAGTTACACATACTAGATGTATAGGTGTGACAAAACTAAGTGATAATAATACTTTAGGGTGTGTTTGTGTCCCTTATATTAGAGTTCACTGTAAAAGTAGCAGCGCTGAAATAGCAAAAATCTTTTTTTGATTTGTATGGGCGAGAGCCCCCGCGTCATACTTTATTTTTCAAACAAATGTGAAAAAAAGTTAGTAGTGTCAGCGCTGGTACTACTTTCACAACCAACTCTATATAGAGGATCCCTAATTCCACACACACCCTAAAGTTTTATCACTTAGTTTTTTTACAGCCTGTACAGACAATACTATTCACGAAACTGCTAAATATTATAATAGATCGTGTTTCGTGACGAACGTGTGACACTTACTCGACGACATAGCAAGGTCGCACCATACAGTGACTTCCGCACCACGACAAGTCCAGCTTCTGGAGGAATTTACACCGCATGGAGAGTGTTAGGAGGACCTAAAATTAAAAGATTTAAGTATTGCATCCATCTTATAGGCCTGGAGACAGTGACACAAAATTCTTGGTGATTTGTGCCAGTATGGCGGTTTTACAAGGGTATAATTACGTAAAGGCAAAAAGGAAAATGATGGTCATAGCGCTCGCACTGGCAGCCCAAACGCGTGGGCGTTAATCGAACGTGTCGGATAAATAACGAGTGTCGAACGATTTGTTCCACAAAAATGCTTGTACGAGGGCTGCTATTTATGTATCCGGAATTAAAAAAAGAAACAAACATATATCATTTAATATGGTTTTATTGCTTTTCAAAATATTCGCCGCGATGATCGACACACTTTTGCATACGCTGGAACCAATTTTCATAGCACTTTTTCCATTCTGATTGAGGTATCTCCAAAACGTGCATTTTGAACGCATCAACAGCCTCTTCGCGGCTCGAAAAACGTTGACCACGTAATTTGTTCTTCGCGTATGGAAATAAAAAGAAATCGTTAGGTGCCAAATCAGGGCTGTAAGGCGGATGACCAGTCAATTCGATCTTTTGACCCTCCAAAAACTGAGTTGTTTCAGCTGAGGTGTGACAGCTAGCATTGTCGTGATGTAATATGATTCTGCGTTGTCGGTTGTCCTTTCTTATTTCTTCAAAGACTTCTGGTAAACAAATGGTCGTATACCATTCAGAATTAACCGTTTTACGATTCTCTAATGGCACTGTAGCCACATGTCCATTAATTCCAAAAAAACAGGCGACCATTTGCTTCAAAGTACTTTTTGCACGAGTAACTTTTGTTGGTTTCGGCTCATCTTGGAACACCCACACCGTTGACTGTTGTTTAGTTTCGGGGTCATATGCATAGATCCAAGATTCATCACCTGTGTAGATATTATAAACGGCTTTTGACGTACCACGGTTGTATTTTTTTATCGTTTTTTTGCACCAATCGACACGAGCCCGTTTTTGATCGATTGTCAAGTTGTGCGGAATCCAACGCGAACATATTTTTTTTACAGCCAAATGTTCGTGTAATATCTTACGTATGCTCGTCATACTTATGCCTAAGGACGCCTCTATCTCGCGATATGTAACATGACGATCACGCATTATTAGTTCCCGCACAGCATCTATATTTTGTGGGACAACAGCTGTTTTTGGGCGACCTTCTTTATTTTCATCCGTGAGCATAGACCGCCCACGATTAAGCTCACTGTACCAGTGATAAACAGTGGTTTTTGATGGTGCTTCATCTCCAAAAGTTGCGGTGAGTTGAATAAAGCACTGTTGTTGATTTAGCCCACGCCGAAAATCGTAGTAAATCGTTGCACGAAAATGTTCACGCGTTAAATCCATGGCAAATGAAGACACGCAATTTTCAAAATGACGCCACAATGAAAAAATAATTGACAGTCACATGAAACAAAATGTATTCTTCAACCAAAGAGTTCTATTTTCAAATGTTGTAATTACTTTTTAAATATTGTTCTTGTAAGTGGCCAGTTCCGGATACATAAATAGCAGCCTTCGTATTTTCAGATAGTCGAAAAAAAATAAGTAGGCGAAAGCGTAATGCCATACTTGTCGGGTGCGGCTTACAGCCCACCATACCGACGCGAATGCGTTAATTTTAATAAAAAAATTGAACCATTTGTACCAGGCTAATTTTTGCATAGCTAATCATCGTCGAGTAGCCATTCACGAAAATCATCTTGCCATACTTTTCCGACAGCTCCCAATGGCCGCCATACCACTGCAAAGGTGTAAGTTTTTTTTTTTCGCCAAACGATTTGTACCACCCTGAAACTTTTTTTAACAGTTCCCTGTATGATCATAAATAGGAGTCTGATAATGCCATACATGTGGGAGGCGGCGAATATGAACAATATTATTTCAAAATCCTAAGATTTTATTCGTAATTTCAAACGGTTTTTAGGGTTCCGTACCCAAAGTTACCCTTTGGGTACGGAACCCTAAAAACCGTTTGAAACGGGACCCTATTACTAAGACTTCGATGTCTGTCCGTCTGTCTGTCACCAGGCTGTAACTCAAGAACCGCTATAGCTAGACTTCTGAAATTTTCACAGATTGTGTATATCTGTTGCCGCTATAACAACAAATACTAAAAACAAAATAAATTAAATATTTAAGGGGGGCTCCCATACAACAAACGTGATTTTTTTTTGCTATTTTTTGCTCTTAATCAATAACGGCAACACATAGGCAATTGAAATGTTCACAAAATACCTAATTGTATTTGTACTTTAATAATTAATAATAAAATTTAAATAAAATAAATAATTAAGGGGGGCTCCCATACAAAAAACACAATTTTTGGTTTATTTTTGCTCTATAACGATACGGAACCCTTCGTGCGTGAGTTCGACTCGTACTTGGCCGATTTTTCAAGTATGGCCTGTAAAACCGCCATACTGGCACAAATCACCAAGAATTTTGTGTCACTATCTCCAGGCCTATTAATATTCATATGCATACTTCCATACTAATATTATAAATGCGAAAGTGTGTCTGTCTGTCTGTCTGTCAATCTGTCTGTCCGTTGTTGTCTGTCTGTCTGTCAATCTGTCTGTCCGTTGTTGTCTGTCTGTCTGTCGAAATTAGTTTAATTAAGTAATAAGTAAAATAAAATACGTATGTTTTGTTTTAAAATTGGTGTCGTATTTTATTTAAAACTAGATGACGCCCGCAGCTTTGTTGCACAAATTTCGGGATAAAAAGTATCCTTTCCCGGGACTCAAAGTATCTTCATACCTTTTACCCGAATCGGTTTAGCGGTTTAGGCGTGAAGAGGTAACAGACAGACAGACGGAAAGACAGAAAGACAGAAAGTCTGTCCCTTTCGAATTTATAATATTACTAGCTGCCCCGGCAAACGTTGTTTTGCCATATAAATTATTTCACCCATATTATTTTATTGAAGTGACTAAATAAGTATGGCACCATGGGAACGTCCATCGCTATCCCGTCGGCCGTCGCACAAAGAATGTTCGCCCTCAGTGTCGACTTTCGAGTTGTATTAATTTGCTATTATTTATTCAACAAATACACTTATCAATATAAAAAGTAGCCAGTAGTCGATTCTCAGACCTACTGAATTTGCATATAAAATTTGGTAAAAATCAGTAAAGCCTTTTCGGAGGAGTACGGTAACTAACATTGTGACACGAGAATTTTATATATAAGATTACGGATTTACCTACTAACATACCTGTGACCTAACACAGTGCCAGTACGGCCGTAGGTCTATACTCCTGTATAATATCGCATCTGACGCCAGCCTTCGGAAATGCCTGTTCACCTGAGCACACCGACACAAAGACTGCATGTCCAGGTATTTCATCACGGAGAGTATAGTCTCGTCCTGTAAAATGATAAAGAATCATCAAAATCGGTCAACTCTGTCAAAAGTTATGCGTGATCATAAAAACTTTGCGCGTACACTTAGATTTTAGAACCTCATTCTTTTTTAGGGCTATTTGAATTATCTGATAAAGGAGGATAATGTGGGCTAAATATTTTTATTTTCAAGTGTTGTGATGAAGTCGAAGGATAGTCGAGTAATTTGGTTAGGCCAATGGCCATGTATATTTAGTAGAAAGAGCACAACTATGGGCTGCGTACAACTTGTGCACCGATTGTGCCCTCCAGTTTCATCAAGCGATCTTAAGCTATTGGGCTACCTACATCACAATAATAATTTCAAATTTACTATCAGAGAAGTAGATTTCTAGGCATATGGCGGACCTAAGTAATTTGGTCGCGACTCGCGCGACGACTCACGTCAAGCCCAGCCGACAGATCACAATTAACATTGAATTGACATACATACTCGTATAGTCGACTACATGAGTAGGTCCATCAACTGCCTAGGAATCAATTTCCTCGATGGTACTTACTGGTAACCGTTGAAAATCGCCCAGCGGTGGTCCGATACGAGTAATGCCATTTTTGCCGACTTTGCTCGCGTCTAATATGTCCTCGTGTAGATTCGACGCTAGCACTTTATTTAAGAGAGTTCCTGAAACACAATAAACACAATATGAGTGAAGCGAAAACGAAACAGTAAGAGATTTTTAGTCGGCCGACAGTTTGATCAAACTGAGGTTTCAGTACCTACATTATTATCGGCCGATACAAATCGTTTAGTCTGCGCACCTTCATACATCTTCGTACTGATTAAGCTTTCGATCAAACTATCGGCCGACGAAAAGTCTGCAGTCTGCGGGGGCTCTAAAGCAGTGTACTATCAGAGAAGTTGATTCATAGGCAGATGGCGACCTAAATATGGTCGCGTTAAGTCAAACCCATCCGACCGATCACAGCTAACATTGAATAAGCCAACCAAATGACGTAGGTCCGTCACCTGCCTAGGAATCAATTTCCTTGATGGTACATTTCCGCCGCGCGCGCGGTAGAAAGCGGAGGGTATTATTTTCTCTCCTACGCCAGTCGCCAACTAATATGTGTTATATTCCTACGCTGCGTTAGCGTTCTAATCTTTTTCCGTCTTACGAACTTTCGATCAAATCACGTGGCTTACACTCCTGACATAAGTGGTAAAAGTGCACAGCGCCGCTAAAGAAGTTTTCTCTTCAAAACTCTTTCTCGCGTCTCTACATGCCAAATTTTATGCAAATCGGTTAATAATTATTAGACTATACTCTCGCATTTAAATTCGATTATCGCGAGGGAACCGTAAATTTTTCCGAGATAAAAAGTATCCTATGTCCTTTTTCGAGATATTATCATCAAAATCGGTAAAGAGTACTTACGTCTGAAAAGGTAACGTCGCATTTATATTATTAGTATGGATATGTTACCATTTACATTCGCCTGTTATTGTAGGTAGCAGACATGCTCTGGCATTTATATTAGCAGGTATTGTTACTATAGCATTAATATTATAGTAGTAGGTAACTACTATAACTAGACGTTGTTTACACCTGTCTATTACCTAACCGCGCATGATTCATTACCACAAGGTTGTGTTACCGCGGAAAAAATTATAAATTATAGAGATAATATTATTATAACAATGATATCTTCTATAATTTATAATTTTTATGGGTCTGCTGCGCCGTGTTTTCGTGTTTTTAACCCCCGACAAAAAAGAGGGGTGTTATAAGTTTGACGTGTCTGTTTGTCTGTCTGTTTGTCTGTTTGTCTGTGTGTGTATCTGTCTGTGGCATCGTAGCATCCAAACGGGTGGACCGATTTTGATCTAGTTTTTTTTTATTTGAAAGCTGACATGATCGAGAGTGTTCTTAGCTATAGTTTATCATCATCAGCCTGCTCAGTGCTGAAAAATCGCGGTTTATCTGGTTCGTGAAAGGCCGTTAGAAACTTGTAGTCTTTTGATGAGTTTTATATTTTGCATTCTGGTTCGTGATATTTATGAATAACATACACATTAATGGAAAGTTGACCTGGTGCTGCAGCATCACCTGGTAATCAATAGGATACCCAATTAACTCCTCGCCAACTTAGAGCGGAGGTTTCGTGTTTGAGCTCATTGTAATTACGACAATCAGTAAGACTTAGATAAACAGTAAATATTTGCATGCTACTGCTGCAGCATCACCTGGATTCTATAGGAGCCGAGCTCCGTATGAACCCAAACTGGAGGTTTCATGTTCGGGCTCATAATATTGACGGGCTCATCCAAGAGGACATTCATAGACGGTTTTCTTTGCATATTATTCTGCACTATAACCAGCAAAAGTTTAAAAAGCATGAAATAAAATGAAATAAAGATATTAAAAAAAAAACCCCGCCAAAAAACTTTAAAAAGTAATGAAATAATATTTTTACTGACTTTAAGTTTAAATAATTCCTAAGTGTAAAGTAATATTTTAGTCCATAATTGTTGTCAAGGAGTATCGGGGGACCGCTAATGTACATGTTTGATTTAGGTTTTACTTGGCGGTCCGTGACCGTACCGTGACAACAATTATGGACTAAAATATTACTTTACACTTAGGAATTATTTAAACTTAAAGTCAGTAAAAAATATTATTTCATTACTTTTTAAAGTTTTTTGGCGGGGGTTTTTTTAAATATCTTTATCTAACATCATAACATGTTTGTAATATAGAATAGTAGCGAGGCCTAACAGTTTTGTTAGTAAAAACGGAAAAACATGTTTTCCGAGACAATTATTGTTGTCAAGGTGTGTCGGGGGACCGCTAATGCAGATGTTTGATTTCACATAACATTATAGTTTAATTTTAGTTCACAGCGAACCGAATCGTGACAATCAGTCACTTGGCGATACAAAATGCAAAAGTCGCTGTTGGCGGTCCCCCGACACACCGTGACAACAATAATTATGGATTAAAATATCACTTTACACTTAGCAATTATTTAAACTTAAAGTCAGTAAATATTATTTCATTACTTTTTAAAGTTGTTTGGCGGGGTTTTTTTTTAAATTTCTTAATTTATTTCTTAGGAAATTGGCGCTGCAGACCCGGCTTTAACCACAGATTAATCTTGCGACAATATCTAAACGCGATACATTTCTGGGGTTCCGTACGTAGCTTGCAGAGTAAAAACGATTCAGCATGATTTCTTTGCAATTCTTGCAAAATAGCATTATAAGCTTTACATGCATGACACTACATTATTCTGCTTTTTTAAACGACTTCAAAAAAGGAAGAGGTTTCTCAGTAAGGGGGCGTCCACAAATTACGTGAGGTGTTTTTTTTAATTTTTTGACCCCCCCTCCCCCTCTGGTGAGATTTCGTGAGATTTTATTCAACCCCCCCTCCCCCCCACAAATCTCACGTGAGATTTTTCAAAATGTGGCTTTCTTACGTAAACGTTTGGTCTGGCAGTCAGTATATTTTCTTTCGAACGAATTTGTGAATGATCTTAATCGTATAACAATTACGCTTACGATAAAATCTTAAGCATATTACAATCTGGATGAGATGGACCAAAATAGTGTTATTTTGTTGAGAAAAAAATTACGTGAGATTTGCCGAGACCCCCCCACTCCCCAACGTGAGATTAGATGAGATTTGACTCGACCCCCTCCCCCCCCCTAAACACCTCACGTAATTTGTGGACGCCCCCTAAGTTATTTGTAATAAGCTATGTCCAGTGTCCACATTATGCAATTTCATCTTCAATTTTCGTCATCTTTTTATTCAACTTTTGTTTGGCATATTCAATAATTGAATGCGTCAAAATCCACCCGCGTTGAAAGAAAAGCTACGATTTCAACGCGCGTCACGGGCATGCCTCACGTTCGCTGTTGACTGCGCTATAACGCTGAACGCATGCCCTTGATGAACAAAAAAAGGCCCAGTGTGGACAAAGCCATAAACTCATAACCACGCTAATAACTCATCAAGCAAGAGTTAGTCTGTTTTTCTGAGACGCAGTTTTCCGGTCGCCCCGTTTGTGCCGAAGTGTGCACAATAATAATACCGATAACTTTCTATTTATAAACACATCATAGGTTTAAGGCTGTCACAGACATGAGACAGAGCAGGTAATGTAAAGATGTATATTATAGCGCGATACATCTTTCTATAGAAATCGTACACAACAGCTATAATGTAAAAATATACACTATAGCTGTTGTGTGTGGTCTCCTGACGATTTCTATAGAAAGATGTATCGTGCTATAATATACATCTTTACATTACCTGCTCTGTCTGTGACAGCCTTTAGTGTTTTCGTTGATAAACCTATAGGTTAACCGTTAAAGTTTAAATAGACATAGATTATATCGGTTAGCTTGACGATGAGTGTGTTAATAGATTAAAATTTTCCACATGAGGCGACCAACCGTAAACAATAATAAAAACTCTAAAGATAACAAATTAGTCACCACCGTACCTAAGCGCCGTACGCGTCGAAAGCACCGCATACCTAATATACAGTGTGTCAGTGTAAACACCGTTGTCCGTTATCCTTGAAACCATCAAATGCCCGTCAAAATGAACAACTTTTTCTTAAAATGCGGCGCGTAGAGATAAACTAAGATAACATGGCGCGCCCCTCCAAAATTCAAAACGTTTGAAGTGCGTTGTCAAAACGTTTGATGTGCCTTGTCTTGCGCGGTCGGCTAGTTACACAGATTAAGGATATACATATATATTATGTATATTATCTCAATGGCTAGCTATGATTAGTTGACCAACAAATCTTGGTAATCAGTGACATTAAGTGAAATATTACGTGTACTGTGATTGGTTGAATATACTTACTACATACAAACTCTTTCATAAGGATGTGACAACACACATTGAAACAGTCAGGAGGGGCGCGCCATGTCATCGTAGTTGATTTCTACGGTACGGACGAATGTGCGAGGTTTCACATAATTTCATACAACGAATTCTAAAATGCGGCGCGTTCGACCGTCGGCGCGTGCGTATTGATAAAATATGTGCGATCACCTTTAATGACCGATTTTTGAGGTTTTTGGCGAAAATCTAAAGACCGAAAGGATTTAGATTTTAGATGAACGTGGGCGGGGGCGCTGCCGGTAAAGGAGAGCTGTCAAAAACATGTCATAAATGTGGTTTTTGTATGATGGCGGCGTTAGTAATTTTTTTCGCCACGTTCATTTAAAGCCTTGTCGCTCTATTCTCACTAGCGCTACGCCTAAAGACAGACAAGGCTTTTAACGAACGTGGGCGGGGGCACTGCCGGTAAAGGACAGCTGTCAAAACATGTAAAAATGTGGTTTTTGTATGATGGCGGCGTTAGTTCCTTTTTTCGCCACGTTCACTTAAAGCCTTGTCGATCTATTCTCACTAGCGCTACGCCTAAAGACAGACAAGGCTTTTAACGAACGTGGGCGGGGGCGCTGCCGGTAAAGGACAGCTGTCAAAAACATGTAAAAAATGTGGTTTTTGTATGATGGCGGCGTTAGTTCCTTTTTTCGCCACGTTCACTTAAAGCCTTGTCGCTCTATTCTCACTAGCATTACGCCTAAAAACAGACAAGGCTTTTAACGGACGTGGGCGGGGGCGCTGCCGGTAAAGGACAGCTGTCAAAAACATGTAAAAAATGTGGTTTTTGTATGATGGCGGCGTTAGTTCCTTTTTTTCGCCACGTTCACTTAAAGCCTTGTCGCTCTATTCTCACTAGCGCTACGCCTAAAGACAGACAAGGCTTTTAACGAACGTGGGCGGGGGCGCTGCCGGTAAAGGACAGCTGTCAAAAACATGTAAAAAATGTGGTTTTTGTATGATGGCGGCGTTAGTTCCTTTTTTCGCCACGTTCACTTAAAGCCTTGTCGCTCTATTCTCACTAGCATTACGCCTAAAAACAGACAAGGCTTTTAACGAACGTGGGCGGGGGCGCTGCCGGTAAAGGACAGCTGTCAAAAACATGTAAAAAATGTGGTTTTTGTATGATGGCGGCGTTAGTTCCTTTTTTCGCCACGTTCACTTAAAGCCTTGTCGCTCTATTCTCACTAGCGCTACGCCTAGACAGACAAGGCTTTTAACGAACGTGGGCGGGGGCGCTGCCGATAAAGGAGAACTGTCAAAAACACGTCAAAAATGGGGTTTATGTATGATGGCGACGTTAGTTGCTTTTTTCGCCACGATCACATTTTAAAGCCTTGTCGGTCTTTATGATTAGCCAACGTCAAACCCAGTGAGCAAATCCGTGAATAGATAGGTATATATTTCTCAAAAACCTTCAGATAAAATATTATACTCAATTATTGGCTGACGCTAAATTTAATTTATAATAATCATAATTCATGACTATTAAGTCAATATTACGTTATCTATAAGTACAACACATTACAATAGGCCACAATTTCTCAAGGCAGCTATTGTGTAGCAAAGCAGCATTTATTTTTTGCAAATCATAACACCTTGTAAGTTGTAACTATAATTGCAATATTATCTGCTCTCATTAATTATTGTGAAATAATAATTATTCAGCAATTGACTGCTGAATAGCAATTATGAGACAAAGCAATCAAAGTAGGAAATTACAGGTGACATCAATTAAATATTGCAATCAATTAATTTATTTCTGATACATATTTAGCTATTATTATTGATTGACTTAAATTTCCGAATTTATTTTAATTCATAATAATAGTATCATCAAATACATAAAAATTCGACCATAGATCTGCTGGCATTTGTCTTGATTCTTAACCCCTAAGGAAGAAGCCACACGGGTGCGGTGCGTCGGCGGCGCGGCGCCGGAGCGGCGTCCTGCATATAAAAATCGGCGGCGCCGCACCGCACCGTGTGGCATATCATTGTTTTTATATGCAGGACGCCGTGACGTAGCGTGTACGGTGTACGGTGTACGGTGCGGTGGCGGCGCGGCGCCGGAGCGGTGCGCTCCGGCGCCGCGCCGCCACCGCAAAAATAAAATAATCTCGTTTGTTGTATGTAATGCGTTACTTTCAGGCATTTCAAACATAAAAATATGTAATTTTCAATAATTATTGTCGTTTGGTCTGTTTGCGAAAGCGGGACAATTTCGGCATCGCGGGGGACAGCGGGACAGACTGCCTGAAAGCGGGACTGTCCCGCCCAAAGCGGGACGTATGGTCACGTTAGTCATACCCCAAGGCCCAAATATCAGGTAGATAAATTTAAACAATACATTTAAAAAAATCTAAGTGAACACAACCCTATGCGTGCTAGGTAATTTAACAATTTAACGCTTCCAATTCAGATTTCCAAGAATCCGCGATCGAAGGATGAGCCGAATCACACCCAGCGGCGCGGCGAGCATGTTTTCAGTGTCATAATAATATTATGATATTAATCTTTATCTTCATTATTGTAACACATAGTACTATCGCCACAGAATATATAATATTGCTATCGCTTGAGAAACTTGGAAAGTCTCGCGGCCGCCTGCGCCTTTCTCAAGCGATACTATATTGTATTACATTAATGAAAATAAAGTTTAAAATCATAATATGACACTCAAAATGCTCGCAGCGCGGCATGCCCTGACATTCCGGTTAGAAGTTGAATACGATGTTTACGCACGCGCCGCGCGGCGCGCGGCGACGCCGTTGCCTCTGCGGCGCCGACCGCCGTGTATAAACAGCCTATAATAATAATTGGTATTGTTATGTACATAATTATTATTATTGTATCCATACCTATGCCTTGTACAATTATCTATTTTGTGCCATGAGACATTGGTGACCTTAACACGACGTGGTAATGATGATGATGACGATGATGATGATGATGAATTTGAATTGCATGGTAGCATATGCTTTCTGTTCTTAAAACAACGCCGAAACTCCCAAACGTGTATCTATAAGGAGTCAGGAGTTCTCTCAGCATCTTCGAAACCATGGTATACCTTGACCCAATATTTGACTTTTTGGTAGCATATTCTTAGTACACTTCACATAAAACCAAAATCACCATATGTTTCCATATAAATTTCGAGGAGTTCCCTCGATTACTCCTGGATCCCATCATCAGGTCACCACTTTTGTGAACATGGTACCAAATTGGAGTAAAACCTAATACAACAAAACAAAAATTTCGAAAATCGGTTCACAAACGGCGGAGTAATCGTTGATAATACAAAAATAAAAAAAATAAAAAATATAAAAATATCCACAGCCGAACATATAACCTCCTCGTTTTTTGGAAGTCGGTTAAAAATACACTCATTTAAAATACAAATATACTTAATGCTTACCTTTTTCAACCACTAGTTTAGACTTCTTATATGGACTTTGGATAGAGCATTTTTCACTGACTTGCACTGTTGGCTCTCTACCTTTTAACACTATAGCATCCAGCTCCGTGTAATATGGTAGTAGCCTATGGTTGAATTCTAGCCTTAATATCCTGAAAACATTAATCTATATTATTATGCTGATTTAATTAGAAGCGTCATCTAATCTAATATATATAAATCTCCTGTCACGATGTTTGTCCGCGATGGATTCCTAAACTACTAAACTGATTTTAATGTTTTTTTTTAAATATGTGCTTTTTTCCAACTTGAGAGAAAGGATAGCTTAGATCTTTAATTATAGTCGCAATTTTATTTTATTGCAAATTATTTGTCTATAAAGAGCGACCATTGTTTATGCGACGCGGGTCACGGGATAGCGATGGACGTTGCCATGGTGACATACTTATTTAGTCACTAATTCAATAAAATAATACGGGCGATATACTTTATAAAATATGACAAAGAAACGTTTGCCGGGACAGCTAGTTTGATTTATAAATTTATTTGTCTGTGACCTCTGCAAGGCTAAACTGCTGTTTTTTTTTTATTAAAGAATTTCCAATACCTCGATCATGTGAAATTGACACACAATAAATATTCAATTGCTACGCGGCCGCCGGTGGCCGCTTGCGGCTTGATCGGTTAAATTTGGTAAAGAAAAGCCATGGGATAGTTTTATGCCAAAAAAATAGTACAGTGATTTTATAAAGGTTTTTTATTTTTTATAATAAGCAAAAGAAACTAACCTTGTAGGAAAGTTGATGGAGTTTATTTTAGGGCTGAATATCCGAGGGGTATCACCAGCATATTTTGGCTCTCCCTCCCACAGCAAAGACCATGAGATGGGACCGAGTGCCCATATCCTGACCAACGCACCGGGATTGTAAGTCTCAAATACCGCCACTTCGGTAGGATAGACCGCTTTCTTAAATGATACCTCTGTTGACATACAAAGAAACAATATTATGATAGTATTATTTAGTCTGTTTTGATAAAAATACTTAAAAAAATAAATGCATTTTTTATGAGTGATTATTAGTGCTAAAGCTTGCCTACAAAGTCCTGACTTGGAATATTGTTACTACTTTGAGGCATAAAATCTTTTTGAACTGAAGGCGCTTCATCCCACCATGTGCCGTAGGTCCTCTAAAAAAATATCATAAATTGTAACACTGAATAATAAAAAAAAAAACAATATGAAACGGTAACAAGGAATACAATTTTATAGTACTCTCTCAATTTAATTTTTTATAATAAATTACAGCTGAAAACTAATTTTGTGGTCATAGAATGGAGAGTTATTATACAATTCTAGACCCTTTCAAACCAAATTCATACAAATATCATGCAGAAAAACAACAAACCATTACAAAAGCTTGCGGATAGTCTCCATAATCGGGGAAATTAGATGGTGGGCCGCGTAAATTGAACGCGGTGTATGACACACTTATTTCACTGCCGTATTGTGAGCTAAAATCTTCCACCGTCTCAACGTACTGCTCGATAACAGGTGATTGTTTCTCATCATAGAAGAATCTATTCGTTTTCTGCCATAGCAGCGAAGATATCAAATCGGACGCGCTTTGCATTTTCTATTGTCACATTAACAGTTTTATGTGTACGAAAATAACACGACTCATTTATACGAATGCTATAAATGCAATGATCTAATTCTAAACAAAACACAGGGTGACCATATTTAAATTACAAATCCTGCCTTACTTTGGTCAAAAAACTGCCAAATCCTGCCAAAGCCTGTAGTAAAAAATGCCCAAATACTGCCATCTTTATTTACTGTTGTTTTAAAGTAAGAAAAGTAAAAATACACATATAATATATTGCATTTTTTATATTATTAAACATTCGCATCGTCTTCTTCCATTTATTTATCTTTATACATAGATTTGTTCACGCGATTCAAGATTTATTTTGTAGGTTTGAAGGAAAATTTGCAATCACTATGCTCACCAATGCCTTGCTTAACATGCAACATAGATGCAACATGTTTGTTTATAAAATCGGCCGAGTGCGAGTCGGGCTCGCTCACGAAGGGTTCCGTACCGTTACAGAGAAAAATCAGAAAGTAGGCAAAAAATTGTGTTTTTTTTATGGGATTAAATATTTATTTTATTTAAATTTTATTATTAATAATTAAATTACAAATATAATTAAGGATTTTGTGAAAATTTAAAGCGTTTAGCTGTTGCCATAGTGGATTACGAGCAAAAAAATCACGTTTGTTGTATGGGAATAAATATATTAATTATATATTAATATTAAAATCTATATTTGAATATTAATTTTATTTTGATTTTAGTATTCGTTGCTCCGGTTGCTTGGTTTAGCGGCACCGAAAATACACAATCTGTGAAAATTTCAGAACTCTAGCTATAGCGGTTCTTGAGATACAGCCTGGAGACGGACAGACGGACAGACAAACAGACATCGAAGTATCATGAATAGGGTTCCGTTTTTACCCTTTGGGTACGGAACCTTAAAAACGGTTCCGAGTTTTTGTATTGATTTGGGAGAACATTTTTTCGCATGAAGCGTTAGACATTGGTAAGCATAACAATCCCTTTGAAACATTTAAAATTAAACTGTCTATTAGAATTTCGCATTTTGCCTATTGCACCCCAAAAATTATCTACACTTAAAACATAATTTGAATTACTACCACCAGATTCTAATAAATCACTGACTTCTTTGATGCAAAAATAACATTTATTTTTCATACTCCAATCCTGCCAAAACCTGCCAAGTTTTTAAAACGTCAAGCGATCATGCCATAGGCCAAAATAAGACGCCAATCCTGCCAAAATGGCAGGAACCTGCCACATATGGTCACCCTGACAAAACAAACAATGCAAATTGCAATTCTGCTTTGACAATTCATTTGACAACGACAAGTGACATCCAGATTGTCTTAATTTTTTTTTTTATATTATGGCACTACACACAGATTAAGGATAGGTAGATATGGCTTCGAAGTGACGACGAACATAGAAGTGACATCACAGAAACAGAACAACAAGTAGATGCAAATGAAGTATTAGAACTGTTGAAAAAAAAGTCCAGGCCCCGACGGCATTACCAACGAAGCCTTAAAACTTGGAGCTCCAGTGCTTCTTACCCATCTTACCGATCTGTTCAACTTAATATTGGAAACCGAGGTAGTACCGACCCAATGGTATACATCAGATATCATCCTCTTACCCAAAAAGGTAATCCAAAGGACATCAACAACTATATACCAATAAGCCTTCTAGCAAGTCTATACAAAGTGTTTTCATCTTTGATCTTAAATCGTATTTCAAAAACTATTGACAACGCACAACCTATAGAACAAGCTGGCTTCCGTTCTGGCTTCAGTACCTTAGACCATATTCAAGCATTAGAACAAGTTATTGAAAAATACGAGGAATTTAACAAACCGCTGTATCTCGGGTTTGTAGATTACAGCAAGGACTTTGATAGCATCAGCCACGCCTCAATATGGACCGCATTAAACAAGCTGAACATCAGCTCGAAATATGTAGACATCATAAAACTCATATACAAAAACAGCACTAGCAGAGTAAGACTGGAAACGAAAGGTGAACTAATCAGTATAGAGAGGGGCGTGAGACAAGGCGACCCCCTATCACCGAAACTATTCATTGCTGTACTAGAAAATATAATTAGAAACATGAACTGGAAAGCCAAAGGCATAAAGATAAACAAGAAATACTTAACCCATCTCAGATTCGCAGATGACATAGTCTTGCTATCAGAATCAGCATCAGACCTGGAAAATATGCTTGAATCATTAAACCAAGAAAGTAAAAAGATAGGACTAGAAATGAATGCCTCAAAAGCGAAAGTCATGACTAACAGTATTAAACGACCTGTAAAAACAGAGAATAAAATAATAGAATATGTTGACAATTATATATACCTAGGAAAACAGATATCTTTTTATAAGACTCACAACATAGACGGAGTAGAAAGAAGACAAAATATAGCCTGGAAAAAATTCTGGTCACTCAAAGAAATCCTAAAAGAAGACTACTCAATAAACTTGAAAAAAATTGTACTAGATAGTAGATACCTGCGTGCTACCCAGCCTGCTTTACGGTTGCCTAACATGGGTTTTGTCATCAATAACAAAGCAAAAGATAATAACAACCCAAAGAGCTATGGAAAGGAGTATCCTAAATATAAGGAAAATACAAAAGTGAGAAGCGAAACAATTAGACAATTATTATTTTTAACAAAAATTTAAACCGACTTCCAAGGTAAAAACACTAGTAATATGAACTAAAAAGTATTAAATAACTCTTACCCTTTAATAGTGCCTTTTTCAGAATTCGTCTAAATCTCAACTATTTCTGTACTGTATACTACAATCTTCATTATTTTGAAGTTGGTACCAGCTAATTTAATCGTGAGTTCAGTAATGTCAGATTATCTGAAACTTTTGGGACTGGTACCGACTTCAAAGTAATGAAGATTGTAGTATACAGTACATAAATAGTTGAGATTTAGACGAATTCTGAAAAAGGCACTATTAAAGGGTAAGAGTTATTTAATACTTTTTAGTTCATATTACTTTTGTTTTTACCTTGGAAGTCGGTTTTAATTTTTTGTTAAAAATAATAATTTTACTCTTTTTAGTTAAGTATCTACAAAATTAGGCTTTATGCGTAAATAACCAATACGAATGTTAACTATTCACATTATGTCACTGTAAGCGAAATTGTGGTAAATGCTTGCAGTTATCTAAGCGATACTGCAATTTCCATACTTTTATCTTTAAAGATTCAGGAGTTCTGTTCAGTGCCTTTGGACCAAGAGACACCTTCGTATAAAATTTATCTTATTCGTAACATATGTTTAACTTACTAGAAACAACATTTTAACCACTATGAGTGTTTTGATAAAATTCAAGGATTTTCCTCGATTGCTCATAGATCCCATCATCAGCTCACCACTTTCGTAATTGTTGTACAAAATTAAGATTATATCCTATACAACAACACGAGAATTTTGAAAATCAGTCCACAAACAGCGAAATCATTATCAAAAACGTCTGCTTCGATGCAAAATATCACGAAAAGTACCAATAATTGGGTCATAGTGTGATGACCCATGGTATAATGATGGTTGTGATGATGATGATTAATCAAATTGATGTATTAGCTTATGCTTTCAGTCGTTTAAGCAACGCCGAAATCCCCGAACCTGTACCTATAAGCATTCAAAAGTTCTGTTCGGTACCTTCGGATCCAGGGTATAACTTGGTGCGAAGTCTTACTTTTTGGTAGCATTTGCCTCGAATGCTTCAGAAAAAATTGAAATCACTATATGTTTCCATACAAATTTCAAGAAGTCTCCTCGATTCCTCAAGGATCCTATCATTAGATCACCACTTTTGTGAAAATGGTACCAAATTTGAGTTAAACCCTATACAACACAAAAAGAATTTTGAAAATCGGACCACAAACGGTTGAGTAATCGTGGAACATACAAAAAAAAAAAGATACATACTTTACATAAATATTACCTCCTCCTTTTTGGAAGTCGGTCAAAAAACAAAACTAACAGATGCCCTAAAACAAGCTCTAAAACTAAAATGGCAGTGGGCTGGACATGTTTCTAGGTATACCGATAACAGATGGACAATAGAAACCACTGAGTGGGAGAAGCCTACTGGAAAAAGGAGAGTTGGCAGGCCAAAAGGAAGATGGGCCGATGACCTAGTAAAGACAGTAGGCAAAAACTGGATTAAGACAGCTAAAGACAGGGAGAAATGAAAGAACATGGAGGAGGGCTTCACCCGACAAGGGGCCTATACTACACAAGAAGGCTCGGCAGGGCACAGTGGAGGTTTCGGAGGTACAGGTACTGACGGGCTAGGGTGTCAGGGTGACAGATTACCAAACCTGCCGCTTTACTCCCAGGGTCCGTCTGGGCTTGTGTTACCTCGAGCATCCACTGTGCCACGCCAAGCCACGTGAGGTTAATAAGTAACAAAAATAAATGTAATTTTAAAACGTCAGTGTAATTTATAGGAAATAAAGGCTTTTTAATTTTATTTATTTTTAAATATGGCTTCTCAGCTCGCCAGCGCGTGGCCATTTTATAATTTATGCTTGTGTGCAATTGCCGTAGTGTGCGTGTAGGGATGGGCGATCTGCTTGTATACATCGATAAAAATATAAAATTAGACTACAGCTATCGACCAATAGTCGACCATAATTTTATGTTATAGATTTTTATTAAACGACATCAAAAAAAGGAGGTTATCAATTCGACCCGCATGTTCAATCTATCTATACTTATTATAAAACAAAGTCGCTTTTTTTCCCTCATGTCCCTTTGTTCCCTTTAATCTTTAAAACTACGCAACGGATTTTGATGATTCTTTCAGTGTTAGATAGCCCATTTATCGAGGAAGGCTATAGGCTATACTTCATCACGCTAAGACTAATAGGAGCAAAGAAATAGAGGAAAATGTGGAAAAAACAGGGAAAATTATTTGAAAGGGCTAACTTGAACGCGCTTATCTCAGGAACTTACTGGTCCGATTTGAAAAATTCTTTCAGTATTATATTGCCCACTTATTGAGGAAGTGGAAAAAATGGGGGAAATTAATTGAAAGTGCTTATCTCGCGAACTACTGGAGCATTTTTTATGTTATTTGGCACAGATAAGAAGTAGACCACGTGAAGGATCATAGGCTATCGATTTTAATCATTTTTTCAGTGGATAGCCACAATCATAGCCACAATATATAGATATTTTATACCCGTGCGACGCCGGGGCGGGTCACTAGTTTAGGATATAATAAATTATGATCATTAAATTAGAAGTCGCTTTCAATTTGTTGAAAAGATATTATTTTATATTTAATTAAGTTTAAGAAAATACTTATGTAAATAAAATATATAAGTATATTATAATAGGCTACTTGACCTACTTTTTTTCTTCTTGCTAATCGCTTTTTAATCATTCATTTTCACAAAAAAAAAAACTAATATTTTAATATTTTACACAGTAGAAACCCATTAAAATGTTTATTGAAAAATACGCCTCTTAAATGGCGCCGAGAACACTGTCCGCCATAGTGTGACGTCATACGCTTTGTATTTTAAACTCTCTTTACTGAACATATTTTATGTGCTAAATGTACGAGTCTAAAAGTGCCCAAAAATTATAAAAGAATTAAATAAGAAATTAGACATCATTTGTAATGTTGAAAACTTTTGGAGAAAAGTTTTGGCCATTTCATTTCCCGTCTACAATAAATAGAGATAATATATAAAACTGATGTTTTAAGCGAATTATTCAATAAAATATATTTTACAAATCTTTCTAGGCTAATTCTTATTATTTATGTACAGATAAACTTACATATAACGAGCGCGATAAATAAAAGATATTAAATTACTATGAGGATGACGTCACATCCAAATCGGAAGTACCGCAAAAGCGTTTTCGTCAGTACAAATCCTATTTTCATAAAATCATATTTTCAAATCGACTTTATTTATCAATCATAAGCTTTTATTTGATGATAAGGGTGAGATATGTTTTCCTAGGCCAAGTTCTACTAGAAATATGCATTTGTTCAATGAAATTGAATATAGGTCAAGTAGCCTATTACACAAATAGTTAAAAATATAATAATTATGTATACTCCATAAGCCACGAAGGCTTGACCGGAGTGTAATATCAATAAAATCAACAGTTTTTATAAAAAACAACAGAAGATCAAATAAATTATACTTAATAGTGCCTCCGCTGCCGGCGCCGGCTCCCAAAAATATCAGCAATGGGAACCGGCGGTATGTATATGTCGCAGTCATCTGGTTTAATCTGCGATTCGATTGAATGACTAGCGTATTCATTGAATGACTCCATTCAATTGAATGACTGAAGGACAATTAGTCAAGACGTTGACTGAAACGTTTAACGTCTTGACTAAACGTCATTATAGTGAAGACGTTGAATGGTATATAGGCGATATATCCGACTTTGTAATGCTTGTTTAGGGTGACCAAGAGTTTGCAACCTTATTTTGAATAACAATAATTAGTGATATTAAATAACGATTGAGGACACGGCCATAATATATTATGATTCTATAGGTACCTACCTATTGTATTTTAAGTTTTAAGATGTGCAAATTGCAAGACTGCCTATTTGTATGAACTAATTCAAGGATTTCAAAGAATCGAAGAATAAATTACGCTCGTTTGGCCTCATCCTGAGGATTCTTTGTGATCCTGAAACAGTATAACTTATTATCATTGTGTTCACGCAATCAAGAACACTAAAACACAAACCCCTAAATATTACAAAATATAAACAGTAACAATATACTAACATTGATTTTGTTGTTCGTATTCGGCCAGTTTCGCCTCAAATTTTTCTTTAAGAGTAGCCAGCGGCGGAGTAATAATCGTGAAATCCATTTGTCACACTATTTTATAATCAATAAAGCACTTTAAGAAAACTCAATCGGAAAAAATATTGTTTGAAGCCATATTGGTATTGGCGACTACTAGCGCCGCAGTGGAAAAAAATGAACTAAATTATTTAATAGCCTGACTGATTTTATGTCCGCTCTTTTCAAAGGGCTATGTTACAATCCGCGAACTAGTTGGACGTTGGATGACGATTGTTCAATCGGCGTTCGGCCGAGTCATTCAATTGAATGGAGTCATTCAATAAGCACGCTAGTCATTCAATCGAATAGCAGATTAAACCAGATGACTGCGACATATACGCCAACAGCCGAGATATTTAACAACGGCTGCCGGCGCTGAAAAAATGACAGTGTCAACTGTCATGTGTTCAAATCTGACAGGAGTCATTACTAACTACTGTGATACTAGTTAGTACTACTACTAGTTTGTACTTTGTGCCGACTGCCGTGTTTGTAGTATTTTTCTTATTTGGTGTTATCATAATATGTTTATCGTCACGGTTTGGTTTTAATTTAACAAAAAAATGAAAGTCGGTGACGAATATTCGTCATATGAAGAGTTTGAAGAGGCTTTAATAAATGGCGTTAGTGGCAGACAGTCGTAGATTCGTAGACAGAGAAAAATTATTCTTTGCTTAAGGTGCGAAAAGGCTTTAGGCAGTGGTCCCCAACCTTTTTTGTTTTAAATTTTTAAATAAAACACAAACTCTCTGATTATTGTAATTACTTACATAATCATACATAGCGGATATTAAGTATTAATAATTTTAAAAATTGTAAAAGTAATAAGCAAATTCTTCTCTTATCTCTAAAGCATGGAGTGCAGGACGCCTAGCTCTATTTGGAAAGGGCCGCAAAGCAGAAGTGGATTGGCTTTCTCGCCTCCAAAAACCTTCGTGAACAACTTCGCCATTGACTATTGTATCAAATATTCCTGGAGGGGTATATATATTTCTAGAAGTCTCTCTTCTCCTTTAAAAATTATGTAACAATATGCAAGACAAAGTAATTGTTTTAGCTTTTTCCACCTGAATTTCCATGGGTTTTTTTAAAACCCTGAAGACAGATGTCAAAACGCCAAAAACATTTTCTACGATAACGCGTGCACTACATAATCTCTTGTTAAAAGTTCGTTGCAATGTACCATAGTCGTAACTACCCGGATAAGGCTTCATAACATGTGTAGTCAAGGCAAATGCTCCATCACCTATGAAAACAAATGGGACAGGTTTTTCTCTTCCAAGTAGAGGGCGAGCCGGTGGCAAATTAAGATCATCCCTAATAATTTTTTTCCACAGTAAGCTGTTCTGGAAAACTCCTCCATCACTGATTCGGCCTGGGGCACCGATATCCGCAAATTAAAAATATGATATGAATATTAGCTTTAGCTAATAGTACAATGCTAAATGTTTTTTTATAATTAAAATACTGAGAGCCACTGCCTATTGGACTTTCTAGCACAATGTGTTTGCCATCGATCGCTCCGATGCAATGCGGAAATTTTCCTCTGAATCCTTCTTCTATAGTAATCCATTGCTCTGGTGTCTGCGGTATCTAAAAAAATATGTATATTATATATATTAATAATATGTCTGTATGTTTTTATAGGCATCATCACCTTCAAATGAAGAACAAGTAGAACGACCCGGTAATGAACAACATCTGACTGGGAACACTGAGAACCAGAACATTGATATTATATACCATTCCGAAGAAACGGGTCACCACAATAGCGTGCACACACAGGCCAGAGAGTCGTCTAGCATTTCTTCCGCACCTACAAGCCAGCGACAAAGACGCCGTCAACTAACATCAGAACTAAACGATGCACAAAAGAAAATAGAAAAAACTTTTGAAACACTTCATAATGTAATATCTCAAAAGAAACAGGACGGGAAAGACGACGATTGTGATCTTTATGGGAAATGGTTGGCAAATAAACTAAGACATTATCCAAAGTACGAAAGGCATATTATGATGCATGAAATCGATGGGCTTCTTCTTCGAAAACCACCACATAAAATTGCAAATATTTCCTCTAACTTCAACTCTACTTCCTCCCCACGACCAGACTCTACTGATGCCCTACCATTTTCAACACCTTCCGATGTTGACTTGCCACCAATTCGTATATCATCTTCTGCCGCATCTTCATATACTCCAGTGCAGTCATAGTCACCAGTTAAAATTAGCATCCCAAATAAACCATCTCCAGCCGCAACTTCCTATGCTCCCTTTCAGTCATAGTCAACAATTCATAGACCATCATCATCTTCATAATATACTCCTATGCCATCACAATCACCACTTAAAATTATTATCCCAAATAGACCATCTCAAGTCGCAACTTCCTATGCTCCCTCTCAGTCACAGTCAACAATTCATAGACCATCATCTTCACATACTCCTATGCCATCACAATCACCACTTAAAATTATCATCCCAAAAAGACCATCTCAAGCCGCAACTTCCTATGCTTCCTTTCAGTCACAGTCAACAATTCATAGACCATCATCTTCACATACTCCTATGCCATCACAATCACCACTTAAAATTATCATCCCAAAAAGACCATCTCAAGCCGCAACTTCCTATGCTTCCTTTCAGTCACAGTCAACAATTCATAGACCATCATTTTCATATACTCCTATGCCATCACAATCACTACTTCAAATTAGCGAAATTTGAGTCGAAAAAAGGCACTTGAACTCGAGCGAAATTTGAGTCGAAAAAAGGCACTTGAACTCGAGCGAAATTTGAGTCGAAAAAAGGCACTTGAACTCGAGCGAAATTTGAGTCGAAAAAAGGCACTTGAACTCGAGCGAAATTTGAGTCGAAAAAAGGCACTTGAACTCGAGCGAAATTTGAGTCGAAAAAAGGCACTTGAACTCGGGCGAAATTTGAGTCGAAAAAAGGCACTTGAACTCGAGCGAAATTTGAGTCGAAAAAAGGCACTTGAACTCGAGCGAAATTTGAGTCGAAAAAAGGCACTTGAACTCGAGCGAAATTTGAGTCGAAAAAAGGCACTTGAACTCGAGCGAAATTTGAGTCGAAAAAAGGCACTTGAACTCGAGCGTAACGCAAAACTTAACATTACTTACGGCTCCTGTCTTTACTTTTAAAATAATTGGGGTTAATTCTTTTTGAATAGTTAATTAATATTTTCGATCCGGCTCTAATGCGACCAAAATTTTAATTGCAAACTAAGGATATTTTCCAGGATAATAATTAAAACCACTTCTAGATACAAGTTACAACCATGTTACAACTTACAACCGATATATTCCCAAAAATAAAATTCAAATAATTAATGGACAGCATCAAAATCCTTTCTACTTCTCACAAAAACATTTTTGTCCTTAATTCGTGATTTTTGTATCACGCCAGCGGCCGGAGTTATACAAATACAGTGTGGGGAAAACATTTCTTTCAGAATTTGTAACACTTTACGAAAATGAAGCTTTTGGGCATTTGGAATTCTATTGCAATTTAATAGAGTTTAAAATCCGAAAACAATTTTACAAATGTCATTCCGGTTTGACGGACGAGGTTCGTGTAGTGTGTAGCGGGACGATGAACCGTCAAACAAAACTGTCAAATTTGTCTCTCACGGACGGACGGCGTCCCTCACGGACGCGGTCTGCAGACCGGGTTCGCGCAATCTGTAGAAGCCATAACATTTTACGTTACTTTTGACCCTTGCATGTTACATTCATGTGATATGACTACGGATGTTACTTTTAAGTTACTTTTGGTAATTGAAAAAAAAAGATGTTTGAAAACAAAAATGCGAAAACGAAACGCACTAAGTTTTGTTGAGTTTTAGTTTTGTTTAATGACCGTCATGTTGGTAGACTTGGAGCCAATGATATTATTATAAATGAAAAACTCAAAGCAAATATTATGTTACTACCGCGCGCGTTGTGAAGATTCAAAAACGGCCCAATTGGGTCGTCTTTTACTTAGTCTTATGTTACTCTCTAGTCTCTACGCACAAGAAACTTTGCAGTTCGACTTTTAAAAATAGAACTGTCTCTTTTATGCAAATGGCATTTCGTATCTTTTGTTTCACTTATTTATCTGTCAATTTTGTCAATATGTCCAATTATTTTGAATTTGAAAATTGCTCGGAAGAGATTTAAGCCGGAAAATAGTATGAACGTAACAGATCTGTATAAGTAGAATATCATTGCTTGAAGCTAAACAAAATCATTTGCCTTCGTAAAAATAAAATAAAATCGGCCAGCTGTGAGTCTGACTCGCTCATAAAGGGTTCCGTACCGTGATAGAGCAAAAATAGGGCAAAAATTGTGTTTTTTTGTATAAGAACAAATCACAGTGCATTCTGGATCATCTGGACCCACCCCCCCGGGGCCCCGTCATTTAAAATAATACGAAATGTTACTTTTCCCCTCAAAATGTTACTTTTCGCATGACAATATGTAACTTTCGAACTTACAGCACTGGCCAAAGAGGATGTAAACTGTATACTACGTAACAGCACTGGCAACACTGTACATAATATTATTTCCGTAACAAAATATTTAAGTTTGTTTAATTTAAGTATTTAAATATTTTGTTACTCACTAAATACCTATGTAATGTCTTGTAAGTTGTAACGTTACATGTTTCTAATGTTATGTATTCTAATTAATTTTATAATTTATTTGTTTTTACGGCTGAAGGACTTGTATCCATGGTCACGAATAAATTAAAAAAAAAAAAAATATTTCCGTAATTTCAGAATTCAGAAATGGACGCTGTTTATTATTATTTTCTACACTAAAATATCATTTTTTTCCAGTAGGTATTCAATTCGATTCAAACAATGGCAGCCGGACCAATAGCCGAAAGAAATCAAGGTAATGTTAAGTTTTTATTTCAATAATTAATTTTGAGTGAGAAATTGTAGAAACTATTTTTGAGGTTAGAATTGCTTATAATAATTTTGCCGCTTGACATTTTCTGCTGAACTAATATAAAAAAGGATATAAACTACGTAGAACTAATAACATTAGACGTAGTTCCCGATTTTAGCATGTGGCATAAAGTAGCCTATACCTTCCCTGCCCAGTCAATTCTATCATCAATGTCTATGTCAAATTTCATCAAAATTGATCCAGTAATTTCGATCAAAATTTCGATGCCTGTTTGAACAAACAAAGATTTATATCTATAGTCTATACCCAATTGTACTAAGATATTGCGATAATGCTCCTAACAAATCAGAACAAAAATACAATCATATCTAGGGTTGCCAGGCGTCCGGATAAAGCCGGACACAGTCAGGCTTTTTGTTTGCGTGTCCGGCCAAAATTAATAGGTTTTACTGTTTACATCTAACGAGACACAGATGTTAAATTGATTAAATAAAACAGAAAATTTGTACAGGAACACATACTGTGAATATAGATTGAATAAAAGTTTCTGGCTTTTTTATACGAATGTCCGGCCAATGTGCCTATTTTGTCCGGCTTTTCGGCTTAGCGACCTGACAACCTTAATCATCTCACTCATATTATGTACTAAAATTCTTTGGTGTTTACACTAGTAATACACTGTTGAGACACTTATTATCTTTTTGACTTTGTAGTTTCATTGAATTTGGGTAAAGCATCTCCCAAACAGACGCAGCCTGCGGTGGCGGTCAGTTGGATGACTTGAGAGTTCTAGGAACGACATATACAAACGCGGCCACGCGGCCAAATCTATCTAAATGGATTGTAATTTTCAGATGCCACAATATATGTGGGAGGCTTGGACGACAGAGTGTCGGAGAGTTTGCTATGGGAACTGTTTGTTCAGTCGGGACCAGTTGGTATGTTAGAGAGTTTTCTACTAAACTACACAATGTACCATTATGATGTGTTTAAATTTATTTTCATTTCAATTTAAATGTGTACAGACAATTGAAGGCTGACAAAATTAATACCGTGGGAATCGCAGACACAATAGATTTTCAATTGTTATGCGACAGCCGGGTGCCGTTTGGGGATTGATGGGTTAAAGTGCTATTGTATATCTTTATTGCTTGGATAGTATGTAACACATTTTAAATTAGGACCATTATCCCGTGAAATGGAATACTGAGCCTCCTTTACATTTCACACAATATTAACCCATCCAGCCCTGTACGAGTACCGGTGATCGTGACAACAATAGAATACAATAGCATTTCCAAGAATCCCCGATCGAAGGATTAACCGATCAAGCCCCGTACGAGCCCCGGTGATCACGACAACAATAGAATACAATGGCATTTCCGAGAATCTCCAATTGAAGGATTAATATACATACCCTATTAGTATGCCACTTCATGCACAGTGAGAACACATAGTATTTACATACTGCTAGCATCTTTTTTCTATCATCTTTGCAGTCAACGTCCACATGCCCAAGGACCGTGTGACTCAGACTCACCAGGGTTATGGGTTTGTTGAGTTCATGGGAGAGGAAGATGCCGACTATGCTATAAAAGTAAGTTTGGTTCTTCAATTTCATATGACACATCACACAAACAGTCATAAGGCATTTGAGTGTAAGATTGTGGTAAAAGATTAATGATTATGGATTTTAGTTATAAAAGCATAATATAAAATCCTAAAAAACTTAGTTTTATAAAAGTCTAAACGTTCCGCATGGCTTCGCCCGCGTAAATTAGATATTTCACAGACAAATTAGTCCACAAAAAATAGCCTATGATCCTTCACGTGGTCTACTTCTTATCTGACCCAAATAACAGAAAAATTTCTCCAGTAGTTCGTGAGATAAGACCTTTCAAATAATTTCCCCCGTTTTTTTCACATTTTCCTCTATTTCTTCGCTCCTATTAGTCTTAGCGTGATAAAATATTGCCTATAGCCTTCCTTGATAAATGGGCTATCTAACACTTGAAGAATTTTTCAAATCGGACCAGTAGTTCCTGAGATTAGCGCATTTTAATAAGCCCTTTCATATAGTTTCCCCCGTTTTTTCCACATTTTCTATTTCTTCACTCCTTTGTCTTAGCGTGATAAAATATAGCCTATAGCCTTCCTTAAATGGGCTATATAACACTAAAATAATTTTTCAAATCGGACCAGTAGTTCCTGAGATTAGCGTGTTCAAACAAACAAACTCTTCTGCCTTATAATATTAGTATTTATATAGATAGTTTCTACTCATGATAGACACAATATCATGATAAACAACACTGAAGTTTGAAATTGTTCATTTATATGTATAGAACTTTATTTTCTACACAAGAAAATACATGATTGAAAATGATGCAAAACCACCTGGAAAAACAAAAAGTAAAACAATAATTTATAATAATTTTCAGGTGATGAACATGATAAAACTCTATGGTAAACCTGTAAGAGTGAATAAAGCATCAGCGCATCAGAAGAACCTTGACGTTGGAGCCAATGTGTTCATAGGAAATCTGGATCCAGAAGTTGATGAGAAGCTGCTGTATGATACATTCTCTGCTTTCGGAGTCATTCTACAAACGCCAAAGGTATTTCAATGTTGAACATTGAAAAATGCTAATAGCTTTGTCCACACTGTGCCTTTTTCTGTTCATCAAGGGCATGCGTTATAGCGCAGTCACCAGCGAACGTGAGGCATGCCCGTGACGCATGCCCCCCTCTGACCGTATCCAAAACTTCAAAAATGACAATGTTGGCGTTGCGTTCGTTGACGCATTCAAGTTGAATGAAAGAAAATGACGAAAATTGAAGACGAAAGCGCATAATGTGGACATAGCTAATCATATTGATATGACGTCATGTTCCACAATATAATTTATCTGATTATGTCTATACTAATATTATTATTAAAGACTGACTACAGTTGTTATAATATAGAAAAAGATATTAAAATACTCACTAGTAGTTTGCAAATTACCTTTCATATTCCTTTTGTAAATTAAACCCCGCCCATTGCAGAAGTGTGGCTTATGTATTCTAAGTTTTTCCTTGTTGTCATTTTAGATATATTTTTAATCAATTTACAAAAAAGGGGGTGCATGTTCAACTGTATATTATGTGTTATATCTGTTGTTATTGATTTCCTTTACTGCCCTGTCTGTTCTAATAAAGCATGTTTAATTTCCAGGTTATGAGAGATCCTGAAACAGGCAACTCCAAGGCGTTCGCTTTCATAAATTTCGCATCATTCGAAGCTTCTGATGCAGCCATCGAGGCCATGAACAACCAGTATCTATGTAACAGACCTATATCCGTGTCGTACGCGTTTAAGAAAGATGTTAAGGGTGAAAGACACGGCTCTGCCGCTGAAAGGTGAGAGTTACACTCATAATGATATTATATGTTATAATACCTCTAGTTACTAGTATTTAACAATATTGAAAAGTAGTATTTTATGGAAAAAGAAGCTTTGAAGCGTAGTTCGCTTTTAAACGAGAAATGAGTCACGTTATTTATGTCTTTTAGTGTCTAAACACACTAGGCCGAAGTTACGCGGCGTAAATTCCGCATGATTTCGCCTGCAATGTATTTTAAATTACCGATGACACGCTATTCCGTCGCGTTCCGTCCGTATTTTGTATGCATTTGACATTGCGGACGTAATCAGGCGGAATTTACGCCGCGTAACTTCGGCCTAGTGTGTTTAGACACTTAGGCGTGAACTAATCCCAACTGACTTAGACAATAAATTTTTTGTACTACAGTACGACATAAGCTTCGCTCATTGCGTGGGCAACCTCTAGAGTCTAGACTAGAGTAGTCTAGACTCTACTAGAGTCTAGCAGTTTATAATGAGAGACATTAAATATTTGACTTTTTTCAGATTGCTGGCCGCACAGAACCCGCTGTCTCACGCGGATCGCCCCCACCAGCTGTTCGCGGACGCGCCCCCAACGCTCATGGGCCCAATCCTCATGGCGCCGCCACCGCCGCCCGCGCCGAGCCCAATGCCTCCGCTATCCCGACCGCCCCCTCTCCCGTTGTCTGCCCCGCCACCGCCCCCGTCGTCGATGCCCCCGCCCGGACCACCGCCCCCGCCGGGGCCCCCGCCGCCGCCGCCCCCGTTCCACCACTTCCCTCCGCCCCCGTTCGGCCCCCCCGGCTTTGGACCCCCGCCCGGCGCGAGGCCCCCACCCTGGAGGCCCCCGCCGCCAAGCTTCAGGCCCCAGTTCCCCCCGCGCGGGCCTCCGCCGTTCGGCCACTACCCGCACCACCCGCCTGAGCCGAATTATAATTATTAAGTGTTTTTGTATTTTAGTCAATAAATATTGTGTATAAAATTTGTTTTTGGAATGCACACAGCTATCAAACCCTGTCGCTAGCCCGGGGTCACAATTCTATTCTATCGATCTAAATTTTGCTACTCAGGATAGGAAACCGACACAATATTATTATGTACTTAGGGTCTACACAGACGGACTGCATTTCAACTGCAATCCAACTGCAAATTGCAGTTGGATTGCAGTTTGAATGCAGTTGACACGACTGCAATAGAACTGCAAGCCAAACGCGCAGTCGGATTGCAGTTCAGTTGCAGTCGTGTGAACTGTTTGGTTTGCAGTTCTATTGCAGTCGTGTCAACTGCATTCAAACTGCAATCCAACTGCGATTTGCAGTTGGATTGCAGTTGAAATGCAGTCCGTCTATGTAGACCCTTAACAACCGCAATCGCAATTACTGGAAACAAACGAACCCTAACGCGTTCCTACGATACCAAAAATGAAAAAACCTGTCGAAAGTGTGCCTCTACACAACCAAACAGCTCAGCAGATTTTGATGAAATATCCGGAAAGCGCAGGATAGTAATTTTGTCACGATAAAATATAGGGTTCTCGTACAAACAAATAGATAACAAAGTTCCTTGTAGCTTCTAATTTATAACCTTACTAGTACCTAGTACATATTAATAATTATCTTGAGAGTATCATACTAGCTGGGCAATTAGAGGGAAAAAGAGGCAGAGGCAGAGTGGCTTCACGATGGACAGACGCGATTGTCAAGGCTGCTGACTGCACGTTCCAGGAGGCATTTCATCAGGCCAAAAACATAGACAAGTGGAGAGCCCTATCCCAGAAAGCAAATTTTGGTGGTCACGTCCCTCAGCCATGAGGATACGACTAGGAAGAGTACATAATATTAGGTAAGTAAGTAATTATTTATATCCACAATAATAAATTAGGTATTATGTACTAATAGTACATAATATGTTAGTACTGTATACTAAACCATAACATAAATCAATAAAAGGCAACGGAAATCGACGTAAAAAAATTTAAAATCATTGACCATACACATCAGAAAGCTTTACAACTGAAAGCGATACGGGTTTAACCGTACAGAAATTAAAAAGACCGTTTCAATAATCCGTCGAAATGAACGAAATGTTTGTATTTCATAGTGAGTTAACGATGTTTTTAATCCTGGACTCGGAATGAGTGCCGTATTATATTTTGCTTTTTGATGATTAAAATATTTCGTACGGATTGGGGCGTGAAATCTGTACCTTGATTCTGCTATTGGAACATCAATGCAGCAACGTTTCTTGGTCGATATAGTTCCTATCAAACAGAAAAATAGTACCTATTCTCATGTAGGAACGTGCAGGAATTTGACAAGTAAATAATAATGCTAAAAGTACCTAGTAAGAACTACGCGCTTCAGATTTGTAACGCCAGTAGGCATCACTATATTTGTATCAGAAACATGATGTCTGAGGAATTGTTACACCTAGTATCTAATGTGAAACAAGTTTCTGATAGGCGACACCACTTAGCTGTTGCGCATGTTCCCTATAATTAACTTTAACTTAAGTACTTATAATAATCCAGACCAAAAATGGACTCTCAAAATCACAAAATGGAGAGGCCCCCCAGGGAACAGACATCGGGGCAGACCAAAAATGAGGTGGATGGACGACATTGCCAAAGTGGCAGGCACAAACTGGCTAGAGAAAGCAAAGGATAGACAGGTTTGGAATGAGATGGAGGAGGCATATACCCGGATGGGGTCAAGGCTTCAATAACTTTTACTAACATAGTTTAAGAAATATACTAACTCAAAATAGGTTGTAAACAAAACAAATTGTATAAGCCTTGAATAAATATGCTTTATTATTATTATTATTATTAAGTACTTATAATAATTTATGGGAAAACTAATATTACAATATTACTACTGTATGACGCCCGCAACTCCAATGCGCCTAAATTCAAACAAAACAGGACAAAAAGTATCCTATCGGATACTTTTTAAGCAAAGTTCAGTGGTTTGGGCGTGAAGATGTAACAGACATACAGACACACTTTCGCATTTATAATATTAGTATGGATTAGGCAGGGCCCCCGTAAGGACTACTGGCGCACACTGGTCCCAAAGTAAAATAAATGGGACATTAACAGAGGCGTGCAGAGGTTTTTGACATGGGGTAAGCAGCGGTGTTGAGAATAAACAATATATAATAATTATTCTTATTTATTTCAGGTTCAAAACCAATATTACATTCAGACACGTCGTTTCTCACACATTTTTCTTGTCGTTCCCATTTTGTTCTAATAGTAACTTTTTCGGCAATTGACATTAATAAATAAATCCTCTAAAATATCTATTGTGCCAATTTGTAACACACTCCCGGGGGAGGCAACAGGTGCTCAATATCTATATATATCCTGTAATACTCGTAACACAATAATCATCAAAACCTATTTTAAAAATGCTTCATAAAAATAAACAAAATCAATAAACAATAATAAAATAAGCTTTGTCTAACTAAATTTTAAAATAATAAAAATTCCCGGTGACTCTGCTGGTAATTTTCGCCGGTAAATTTGTCATGACCTTCTTCGCCCTTTGAGTCCTACAAGATGACGTCTCGTACTTTATCGTCCAGTCTTGCCGGTTCAGCCAGCTTCCGACGACAGAAATTACAAATCGGCATCTTCTACATAATTATTACTGATTTCATGCGTGGTACTAAAAGTAGTCTTATTTGAGACCTCAGTTTCTTCTATTAAATTAATAACCTCAATCTCATCTCGTATCGTACTTTTCTAATATATTACCACACACGGTCGCCTCTTTTGGTCACGACAACTCAATGCTTAGCTTTTGCTTGGAGAAACTGTAAGTCGGCATCTTCTATAATAATTTTTACCGACTTATTTTCGTGCCTGTTAAAATACGTCGTAATTCGTACCTGAGATCTCTTCTTTTTCTACATCGATAAGGTAATTCTCAGTCTTTTATCGTATTTCTTAATAATATTGTTTTTCCTCACGGTCGCCACTTTATGTTGAGAATAAACACAGTATATAATAATTATTCTTATTTATTTCAGGTTCAAAACCAATATTACATTCAGACACGTCGTTTCTCACACATTTTTCTTGTCGTTCCCATTTTGTTCTAATAGTAACTTTTTCGGCAATTGACATTAATAAATAAATCCTCTAAAATATCTATTGTGCCAATTTGTAACAAGCGGTATCGGTTTAGTAGTTTTGGCGTGAAAGCAAAACAGACAGACAAACGGACAAAAAGAGATATTTTCGCATAAATTGTAATATTAGTGTGGATATAAATTAAAAACTATGTTTTCTAAACTATTATAATATATGAGTACATTCTGTTATGAAGAAACAAAAAAACGCCATCTGTTGTCACGTGTCGGAACTACAATGAAAGTTCATTTGCGTTCACATGTGTGCTAAGCTAAAATAAATAAAAACGCCATAGATGCGTATGCGTATGGCGTATGGCGTATGGCGTAATATAGATTGTTATATATATGAAATGCAATGTGAATTCATTTTCATCGATATTTCCATGGAAATTAGATACATAGTATATTTTTGTCTTATAAAAATGTAGCCTATGTCCTTTCTCAGGCTCTAGACTAACTGTGTACAAAATTTTATTACAATCGGTTCATTAGTTTTGGCGTAAAAACGAGACAGACAGACAGAGATAATTTCGCATTTAATATAAAGTATATAATATTATAAAATGATAAAATAAATAAGTACATGAATATGAATAACATGAAACTTTCGAGTTACTTACATTTCATTTTTGTTGCTGGTTTAATTGTTGTAACTCAGGTACACGTACCTATCTTTCGACACAAATCACAATTAGAATCTTTTCACTGAATGACAATTGTGAAAACTTGTTTTTTTTAATTTTTAATAAACACACATTTTCAACACAAACCTCACAGTCAAATAACATTTTTAAGAAATCAATAAACGCACTTAATATAGAAATTAGAAACTCAGTAATAACTAATATCTAATAAACTGTTAAATGTACAAACTTTTAAATGTTAAAATAATAAAAATCTTCTAAGAAAACTATAAATATACTGGCGCAAACAAAAATAATATGTTACAGTGCTCATCACATGAAAAAATGGCCTCCCAAAATACAAAACACTTCTGTAATGTAAACAAATATAAACCGTACTAAACAAAAATGCATTATGTGCATATTTGATTAATTAGATTTCCGTCTATTATTTTTACTCGGATTATAGGCAACGAACATATCCGATTACTTCCGAACGTGCCATTACGCCGGCGCTCGGCTAAGCTCGGAAACCATGCCGCAGGACCTGGCCAAGTAAATCGCACACGCACACACGTTTGCGAACAGTGTACGAATACGAAAATCTTAACTCACACATATAGGCGGGGTCTGCGAGACATCGAGTGCCTGTAACCACAGATATGTAGTATAATATTGGTGCGTGCCTTCGCGCGGCGCGCCTAGTTACCACTTACCGACTTATGTTTATGTAGTTTTGCAAATCAATTGGTGCTATTTTATAAATGTAGGCGTTAATGTGTATTCATATTTTTACTATTAATAATAATTAAAGTCATCTAAAACGTACGAAAGTTAAATTAAAATATGTGTATAGCAAGTATTTATCATTAGGTAAGCAGTGCTTTTATGCCTTTATGGTACGCACGTCCATGGACATTAAGAATTTTCGGATCGAAGGTCAACGGATCAGGCTGATTTTTTTTTTGTAGACAGCTGATGCAATTACAAGTCACTTTTATAGATATCGTTTTTTTCAAATATGCCGTATCTACAGAGATAAAAAATAATTTAAAAAAAATTGTATGGACGAAATCATAATTTTGTCATTTTAATCCAAGATTCAAACGTATTCAAAATAAATCATAGTACAGCTTATAGAGGGACTCTTGTCGTACATTTTTGTCATAGACACTCAACTGCGATTTTTGCGCCTTTTAGAGCTACAGGCACTTTAATTTTTTTTTGTCAGCGGATGGGCTGATTTTTTTTGTAGCATCTGATGCAATTACAAGTTACTTTTATAGATGTTGTTTTTTTCAAATATGCCTTATATACAGAGAAAAAAAAATATGAATTATTTTTTGTATGGACGAAATCATAATTTTGTAATTTTCTTCCAAGATTCAAACGTATTCAAAATAAATCATTGCACAGTTTTGTTATAGACACTTAACTGAGATTTTTGTGCCTTTAGGAGCTACAGGTACTTTAATTTTTATTGTTTTGTATAATTCATTTCTGAGTATTTCATATAGTTTTTAATAAATATTGTTAAGGACAGACAAATAATAATGTTTTCTTTATTGACAAGTAACTCTTTCTACTGTCTTATTCATAAAAAAGCCTATATATACTAAAACTAAACAAATTAAAGTAGAAATCTCAAAGCATGTACGTACAGGTAAATTATTTTATGACTCATCCAGTTTGCAAACATTGTTTGGTAATGACTCATTGCCTAATTGGTAATTACCTCTATACTTGGAATTTGTGCTCTGTTTTATTATTCAGCGCTAGCGAACGCTTCGAAAACGCTAAATAATAAATAGGCACATAGATTGCAATACAAATTTTCCCTTCCGAGTACTTTTACGGGCTTAGGACCGTCAAAATACAAACTTGTATGATTATAATTATAGGTAATGTATTAACAATAGTGGAAATCTCAAAACGTGTTTGTACATGTAAATTATTCCTTCGATCGTGGAAAAACGAGACACAATAAGGCTATTGTGAAAACCGATCATGAAAGCCTCATATTACTTCAAGTAGTGGGGGTAATTAGACAATGAGTTCTAAAAAAATGCTTGCAATACGGATGACTCGCGCAATAATCCTTCGAGCCCCAAGCGGTCGCATTCGACCGCGATAACAATAGAAGCCTTACTATTGTTATCGCGGTCGCATAACAATAGAAAGGCCCGGGCTTCGAGCCCCAAGCGGTCGCATGCGACCGCGATAACAATAGAATGCCATTCTATTGTTTTTTAATTAGACAATGAGTTATAAAAAAATGTTTGTAATACGGATAACTCACGCAATAATCCTTCGAGCCCCAAGCGGTGGCATGCGACCGCGATAACAATAGAAGCCTTACTATTGTAATCGCAGTCGCATGCGACCGCTTGGGGCTCAAATGATTATTGCGTGAGTCATCCGTATTGCAAGCATTTTTTTATAACTCATTGTCTAATTACCCCCACTACTTGAAGTAATATGAGGTTTTCATGATCGGTTTTCACAATAGCTTTATTGTGTCTCGTTTTTCCACGATCGAAGGAATAATTGACATGTACAAACAAACAAACCTATATAATCATACAAGTTTGTATTTTGACGGTCCTAAGCCCGTAAAAGTACGAAGAGAAAATTTGAATTGCAATCTATGTGCCTATATATTATTTAGCGTTTTCGAAGCGTTCGCTAGCCCTGAATAACAAAACAGAGCACAAATTCCAAGTATAGAGGTAATTACTAAGTAGGCAATGAGTCATTACCAAACAAAATTTGCAAACTGGATGAGTCATAAAATAATTTACCTGTACGTACATGTTTTGAAATTTCTACTTTAATTTGTTTAGTTTTAGTATATATAGGCTTTTTTATGAATAAGCCATTAGAAAGAGTTACTTGTCAATAAAGAAAACATTATTATTTGTCTATCCTTAACAATATTTATTAAAAACTATATGAAATACTCAGAAATGAATTATACAAAACAATAAAAATTAAAGTACCTGTAGCTCCTAAAGGCACAAAAATCGCAGTTAAGTGTCTATGACAAAACTGTGCAATGATTTATTTTGAATACGTTTGAATCTTGGAATAAAATGACAAAATTATGATTTCGTCCATACAAAAAATAATTTATATTTTTTTCTCTGTAGATAAGGCATATTTGAAAAAAACAACATCTATAAAAGTAACTTGTAATTGCATCAGATGCTACAAAAAAAAATCAGCCTCATCCGCTGACAAAAAATAAATAAAGTGCCTGTAGCTCTAAAAGGCGTAAAAATCGCAGTTGAGCAACATGACAAAAGTGTACGACAAGAGTCCTTCTATAAGCTGTGCTATGATTTGTGTTGAATACGTTTGAATCTTGGAAGAAAATTACAAAATTATGATTTCGTCCATACAAAAAATAATTCATATTTTTTTTTCTCTGTAGATAAGGCATATTTAAAAAAAACAACATCTATAAAAGTAACTTGTAATTGCATCAGATGCTACAAAAAAAAAATCAGCCTCATCCGCTGACGAAAAAAATTAAACAACAACACTGAGTCAATTTCTCTTACACACACAGTTTTGCAATTGATCCAGGAATAACAGAACGGAGAAATTGAAGCTCAACTCAACGTTTTAATCACCGAATACATCAATAGCACCTTATTCGTAAATCTCAAAACAAAACGAACGCCATTTTGTTATGAGGCCGGAGGGCGGAGACCAGGGTTGCCATTATAAAATGGCAATATACATTAGTAACATTACTCCCAATTGCTTAACAATTATTGTTTAGCAAGTGTTAATGGTGGAAATTATTTTAAAATCATAATATTTTAATACGAACAATACAAAATCTCACTATTTATATTTTTATTTCGCTTTATGGATATATAAACGAAAAAACAGAATAAATTTTTATTCTGTGGCTTTTCTTACTATGACCACACTATGACTTATTCTGTGCTAGTAGAGTGCTTTGAGAGTGCCAAGAGTGTCTGACCTCATTGGGGGGATACGCTATTGGTGGAACCTCATAATACACGATCTGTCCCCCCCTGTACTTAACCAAGATGGCCGAATGCAACGGTGGTGGCGCGTTGATTGAAATGCTAAAAATGTAGGAGTAGTGGGGAGTATTCGCTTTGCCCGGGGTATTCGCTTTGCCCAACTTTCCCCTAATATGGTAGCGGGGGCCCTGGGATTAGGTATGTTAGATGATCTAACATCTGGATCTAACTTATATCGATATTTCATGAGAATGACGACGAGTTTGATAGAAAAAGGACTGGATCGAAGAAGAAACGAAGCTGCATCCATATTGCATTAAGGTAGTAGAATCTGGGTGCCGTTTAATTGATCTACTATACCGAAACTTTTGATGGAACCGACGATGCGGGAAAATTGGGTGCAGTTTCGTGGTAATTCCCAATTAGGCAGAAAAAAGTCTGCCTGAAAATACAGTCTTTAAATAATTAAACTCGATATTTCCACGCGAAATAAAGAACGTTGAGTTATAGACAAACAGACAGACAACAATGTTATCTTATTGTAATGAGTGGCTTAGAGCGTGGCTCTTGGCTCGAACATCGGAGGTCGCGGTTGTGGGTTTGATTTTCGAAAAAATGTTGTTTTTAAGATTGGTTACCGACAACCTAAAACGTCATGACTCATGAATCTGCCCATAGAATTATTATTTTTAACAAAAAATTAAAACCGACTTCCAAGGTAAAAACAATAATAACACCCTTATAATATGAACTAAAAAGTATTAAATAATTTTTCCTCTCTAAATGTGCCTTTTTCCGAATTCGGCTAAACCTCAACTATTTCTGTACTCAATCTTCATAATTTTAAAGTCGGTACCAGATATAGCTGAATCTTTATTTCTTTGACAGAAAATTTGAAACTTTTGGAACTGGCACCGACTTCAAAATTATGAAGATTGAGTACAGAAATAGTTGAGGTAGTAGGTAGTAGGAGAATCATAACACATACCCCAAGGGCCAAATATCAGGTAGATAAATTTAAACAATACATTTAAAAAAATCTAAGTGAACACAACCCTATGCGTGCTAGGTAATTTAACAATTTAACGCTTCAAATTCCAAGCGGCCACATGTGGCCGCCAGAACAATGGATTTCCAAGAATCCGCGATCGAAGGATGAGCCGAATCACACCCAGCGGCGCGGCGAGCATATTTTCAGTGTCATAATAATAATTATTATGATATTAATCTTTATCTTCATTATTGTAATACATAGTAGTACTATCGCTATTCGCTTGAGAAACTTGGAAAGTCTCGCGGCCGCCTGCGCCTTTCTCAAGCGATATTATATTGTATTACAATAATGAAGATAAAGTTTAAAATCATATGACACTCAAAATGCTCGCAGCGCGGCATGCCTAACGTGACCATACGTCCCGCTTTGGGCGGGACAGTCCCGCTTTCAGGCAGTCTGTCTCGCTGTCCCCTGCGAGGCCGAAATTGTCCCGCTTTTGCAAACAGTCCAAACGATAATAATTATTGAAAATTAGGTGTATATTTTTATGTTTGAAATGCCTGAAAGTAACGCATTACATACAACAAACGAGATTATTCTGCCATAATATTTTGCTCGATATCAATAACAAGACGTTCAGCGCGGCTTCGCCCGCGTAAATTAGGAATTTCACAGACAAATTAGCCCACAAAAAGAACCTATAATCCTTCACATGGTCTACTTTTTATTTGTGCCAAATAACATAGTCATGAGATAAGCTCTTTCAAATATTTCCCGTATTTTCACATTTTCCTCCGTTTCTTCGCTTCTATTAGTCTTGGCGTGATAAAATATATTTTAATCCTTCAAGCCCCATAATGTTACAATAGATTTCCAAGAATCCGCGATCAAAGGAGTAAACCTTCCTCGATAATTATTGTCGAATCGATCCAGTAGTTAGCGCGTGTTTGGGGGGGGATTCTGTATTTGTCCCGCTCTAGCAAAAAAAATAAATGGTCACGTTAGGCATGCCCTGACATTCCGGTTAGAACTTAGAACTTGCATACGATGTTTACGCACGCGCCGCGCGGCGCGCGGCGACGCCGCACCGACCGCCGTGTATAAACAGCCTATACGAGTATTAATAATTGGTGTTGTTATGCACATAATTATTATTATTGTATCCATACCTATGCCTTGTACTATTATCTATTTTGTGCCATGAGACATTGGTGACCTTAACACGACGTGGTAATGATGATGATGACGATGATGATGATGAATTTGAATTGCGTGGTAGCATATGCTTTCTGTTCTTAAAACAACGCCGAAACTCCCAAGCGTGTATCTATAAGGAGTCAGGAGTTCTCTCAGCATCTTCGAAACCATGGTATACCTTGACCCAATATTTGACTTTTTGGTAGCATATTCTTAGTACACTTCACATAAAACCAAAATCACCATATGTTTCCATATAAATTTC
Organism: Polyommatus iphigenia; assembly: GCA_963422495.1. Lineage (NCBI taxonomy): Eukaryota > Metazoa > Arthropoda > Insecta > Lepidoptera > Lycaenidae > Polyommatus > Polyommatus iphigenia. Next base: position 41,652,253 of record OY730180.1, on the reverse strand, counting down.
GAGGAGTTCCCTCGATTACTCCTGGATCCCATCATCAGGTCACAACTTTTGTGAACATGGTACCAAATTGGAGTGAAACCTAATACAACAAAACAAAAATTTCGAAAATCGGTTCACAAACGGTGGAGTAATCGTTGAACATACAAAAAAAAAAAAACACAGCCGAACATATAACCTCCTCGTTTTTTGGAAGTCGGTTAAAAATAAAAATACCTACCTACCTAACGGCCCTTTTAGCTCTGTTCCTTTCACAGTAAAATATAAGGGACACACCAAAGTATTACTTAGATATCATTTATTTTGTAAGTATTGTTATTTGTTAGGATCGATTTATATGACGTATCCGCCCGAACGCGCGGTGTAGACTGTAGAGGCCAAACCGCTCGTTCGCGCGGACGCATAATATAAATCCAGCCTTAGTGTCTAAACACACCATGCCGAAGGTACGCGGCCGATATTACGTTCCGACTTCCGATGCATTCGGCTGATATGACACAATATAGATAATTATTAGTGTCTAACTAAACACACTATTACCCCAGGAAAATTAAACATTTGACCTCGGAATAATTCGCATAGAGCTGAAAATTGGCAGAGACGTTAAATACACCATTACAATTAATAAAACCGTACATTTTCCCGAGAAACAAAATAGCCTATGTCCTTCTTCGTGGTCTACTTTATATCTATGCCAAATAACATAAAAATGCTTCAGCCGTTTGTGAGATAAGCTCTTTCAAATAATTTTCCCCGTTTTTCCCCATTTTCCTCTGTTTCTTTGCTTTTATTGGTGCCAACGTGATGTTATATAGCTCAAGTCTTCCGCGATGAATAAGACTATCCAACAAAAACTTTAATTCAAAGCAGTAGTTCCACAAATTCTTTAGCTTTATAATATAAGCATAGATGTGATTTTCCCAAACTTTAAGCCCGCCATTTATAAGGAATGGTAAGTCGTATGAAAAATGAAAAAAGTGTCTGAATATTTTTTGTAGACAATTCTATGATCTACACTCATGCCCTACCTATTTTTGTGATAAAATGTACAATTTGGAAAAAACACAGGAAAAACCTCATTTTCATACCTTTGACCTTAATTAAAATTTTTTGCAAAAGGAGGATCGCCGGGGACTTTTGAGATTTTATTTATAATGGTGTATTTAACGTCTCTACCAATTTTCAGCTCTATGCGAATTATTCCGAGGTTACGATTTTTTTGCGTCTTATTCAGGCCCCATAAGCTCACCGCCAACCGGTGAGCGAGACACAATAGATTTCCAAGAATCCACGATCGAAGGATGAAAATACATTGCAGGCGGAATCATGCGGAAATTCCGCCGCGGAACTTCGGCATAGTGTGTTTAGACAGTAAGAGCCGTAACTTTGTCCGAGTATTCAGTGTCTCGAACTCGAAAAAAAAATATTGCCGCCGAATCGCTGCCGCTCGACCAAAGTTCGGCTTTACGCTATAAGACGGCGTAATTTCGGCATGGTGTGTCATCAGTAATTTAAAATACATTGCAGGCATAATCTTGCCGAACTTCGGCCGCGTATCATCGGCATAGTGTGTTTAGACACTTACACCCTGTATGGTGTATCTATACCTACAACATAGCGGATGTCTATATCTATACCTATGTATTTTATAAAACTCAAAGGTTGCTGACTGACATGGTGATCTATCAACAGCCCAAATCACTGGACGGATTGGGCTGAAATTTTGCATGCAGGTAGATGTTATGACGTAGGCATCCGCTAAGAAAGAATTTTGATAAATTCCAACCCCAAGGGGTTCAAATCGGGGATGAAAGTTTGTATAAAATAATACTTCTTAACGCGAGCGAAGCCGCGGACAAAAGCTCGTTATAATAATGCTTAGTGCCCGCTCGTGTCATGTAAAAGATGTCTCGCAATACGCCGTGGACACGAGCGAACTTCAATTTGAAAATATTTCAAATATATTTTATCGGGTAGTCGGATGTATTTCCACTCGGAACGAATGATTTAAAATACGTCCGATTCGCAGATTCGTTATTGTGCTGGTTTGGAAAAGATACCTTGGACTGCATAATTTTTATATTGTGTCCAATACGAGGGAAAATGAATATTGTATTTTATTTTCCGTTTCTTCGATTTCTACAGGGAGTAACAAAACAAAATAATAATAATACTTACCACAGAGTACTATAATACTGGCGTAATACTTACTGTGTGTGTATGAGACCTCAGGGCTCAGACCCCTGTATATCTTGTTTAATTATGCAGGGGTCTGAGGTCTCATACACACCCTAAACTCTAAAGTAACTAGGTACTTATGTTATCACCTCCATGATCTATCGTGGGTATCGCAGACACAATAGATTTTCAATTGTTATGCGGCAGCCGCCTGCCGCTTGGGGATTGATGGGTTTGGTATCGCGTGGTTTTGTTACACCATACATACACTCTTTATTTAAATTAGGTAAGTATAATATTTTTGAAGTGAAAACTTTAGCGGCGTTGAGCACTTTTGTGGGATGGGTAAAAACTGTGAAACTCGCGTCAGATTTTCGTGTTGATCGAAAAACCATAGAAAAACCGTAAGACGGTTGGCGAGTAGTGTTTTGTGTCGAACTCGAACTCGAAAACTCGAAAACTCGAAAACTCGAAAACTCGAAAACTCGTAAACTCGAACACTCGAAAACTCGAAAACTCGAAAACTCGAAAACTCGAACTCGAAAACTCGAACTCGAATTGTAAGGGTTTCGATTAATTAAAAAAAATCGATTTTTTAAAAATCGATTTTCATAAGAAATGGGTTAAAAATTTTATTGATTGTAAGGGTTTCGATTAATAAAAAAAATCGATTTTTTAATAATCGATTTTCATAAAAAATGGGTTAAAAATGCACAACGTTAATAATCAAGTTTTCACTTCTGCCGGCACTCACCGGAGTGCAACCCGTCTTTTTTTTTGATTCTGTACATTGTTGGCTATGTCATAGGCACCAAATAATTATTGTAAAGGTACCAAATAGGTATTTAGCCTGAAAATTCCCTAAGTGCTCGAAACAGTAAAGGATATTCGCGTATTTAAGAAACCTTTATAATGTTACTCGATAACGCCCGCAACTCTGTTGCGCCAAAATTCGTTAATCGCGCGGCAACCGTAGGTACATTTTACCGGGAAAAAAATACCCTTTATTGGCTCAAGGACTCAAAGTATCTCCATAGACCATACCAAATGTCGGCAAAAACGGCTCAGCGATTTAAGCGTGAAAAGGTGAAAGACAGACATGCAGACAACTCACAGACACACTTTATATCTAATATTATATATTATATCTAATATTAGTATGGAAAACATAACATTAACTTATTTTTCTAATTTATGACATTAATTTTCTTTGCATACAATTGTAAGTAACTTGATTGAATTTTATAAGGTCTTTATTTGATTAAAAAAGAATATAATCCCTATTATGAGCTTTACGTTATGAAGCGGTATCAATAACCTAATCCGTTTTTAATTGACTCTCAATATAATGAATACCTTAATACGTATTGTTAGGGCGCCATTGATAAAGCCTTCTTAGAACAAAGGACCAGATAATTTATTTTCATTATTCTGAAAATCATTGTTTTGTGATTTAGGTACCGAGTTTTCCTACAAGCTGTGTATTAAGAAAATATGTAAACTTTTTATTAATTATTTATTATATTTTTTAATTTAATAATTAATCAATAAATTATTCATTATATTTAATTAAATAAATACTAAAGTTTGGTAGTAGGTACTTAATATGTATGTTACGTTCACTAACTACTAAGTTTACATACTCATTGGGTTTCCCCCTACTCTTTGGGTGACTACTTTTTAGAGTAAGAGCCTGGGCCAGACCTTCCATCGTTTAGGAAAGCTGAAACGTTACCTGTTTTTAACCTTTATAGAGGTAAGAACGACCAGCAACTATGGAGTTTCGGTCGCAGTTACTTTAGGAGGTATCCAGTTCTGAAGGTCTATCTGACCTTCGAGAAAGAGTAAAGCTCAATTTCATAGCTTATATTCTTCGCGGTAAATGGAGGAATCTTGTCTTCCAGTGCCAGACATTTTTGACAGTTGCTTCCCACCCTTAAACTTTCTTAAAGTTAGACTTTGAGGGTGTCTAGTAGTGGGAAGCATTAAGCAACTGGTCTGGCCGTCACAGGCTCCTGGTCGTTTTGTTTTTTTTTCATTCGTAAAATAGTTTTGGGGTGGAAAGTATTCTTCTTCTTAAACTTCTGACTTCCCTCCCCAAGAAAAGCGGTTTCCTTTCTACTTACCAACCATTATTCTACGATTTACAAAGAAATAATAATATACAGTTTATTGATTTACTTACTTGCTTTTCTTTATCGCTCCGATAAAAAAACTTATTCTATCGTCTACTTCCAATTTCCTAGACTAAAAATAAATAACAGCATATTATTAGTACTTATCGAAATCGTAAATAATATTCGTCAGGTTTCTTCGATATTGCTTTGTACTCAATAAATCGTTTTCGTTCAAAGTTAGTGTTATTTTATTCATTGCCGAATATTCGAGAACATGATGAGTTGCACAGCGAAAATTGTTATCGAAAATCAATCGAATGTAATACATTTCTTGATAGGTAAGTTTCATGTCTTGTTATTTGTAATTGATTATATTTTATGTATTTTATATTGCCATTTTTTATATCTAATATATATAAATCTCCTGTCACGATGTTTGTCCGCGATGGATTCCTAAACTACTTAACCGATTTTAATGTTTTTTTTAAATGTGTGTTTTTTTCCAACTTGAGAGATAGGATAGCTTAGATCTTTAATTATAGTCGCAATTTTATTTTATTGCAAATTATTTGTCTAGATAATTAATTCATGAAGCTCCAAGCGGCCACATCCGGCCGCGATAACAATGAAAAAGCTATTGTGTCTCGTTTTGCCACGACTGATGGGTTAATTGACAGTCACAATTATCTGTTAACTCCAAAAGATTCCAACAGATGTCGATACTTTTCGACTGGATTGAGTAAGTAATGGCTACTGGGTACTTTATATATTGATAGGTGCATTTGTTGAATAAATAATAGTAAATTATTACAACCTGAGACTGACGGCGACCATTGTTTGTGCGACGGGATAGCGATCGACGTTGGTAACATACATATTTAGTCACTTCAATAAAATAATATGGCAAATACATAATATATTATGGCAAAGCAACGTTTGCCGGGACAGCTAGTACTTTAATAATTATTTAAGTAAGTAAACAGAAACAAATACCAATATTCATTCATTGAGAACATGTTCGAAGTTAATAATTATGACCGACTGAAGAAATATAAATTATTATTTATTTGGTCGCAAAACTGTTCAAAAACTAGATGAAGCTCGCATCTCCAAAATTCGTTTCTCGCGCAGGAACCGTCCATTTCCGAGGTTCCCAAACTCCTTTGTTTCGTGGCCCACTTTAAAGGCGTGGTGCATACTGCGGACCCCCTGTAACACCCCCCCCCCTACAACACTCTTTCTAAACGAAATATGCAAGTTGTGAAGTACAGAAACAATTTCTGAGCTCCTTATGACATTGGCTGCCTATATTCATAGGAGAAGTCAAGTCGGTCACCAAATATATTTTTATAGACCCCCGTTAACGACTTGTGGACCCCCATTTTTTTCCACGCAAGCGTAGACCCCTGTCGGGCTCCCGTGGACCCCTGGGGGTCCACCTGGACCACTTTGGGAATCAATGGTCCATTTTTTCGGGGTTAAAAATTACCTATATCCTTTCCAGGGACTCAAAGTCGAGATGGCTCAAAATCGGCTTAGCAGTTTGGCAGAGAAGTAGTAACAGACAGACAGACACACATTTACAATTATAATATTAGTATGGACATTAAGGTGGAGCACGGATGTATAGAATTTTTTTTTTAAGACTCAGTGTTCTAATAGTGCGGGAATGGTGCCTTATTATATTATACACAGTAAAAATAAATGCAATTTTTCATCCAATTTCATTAACATCTTCAGCCTCCGCGTCCGCAGTGACCTCAAAGTTTTATAATTATATAAAAAATATTTAGTATACATAAGGTGACACATTGTGCTTAATTTACTAGTAAATAAATATTAAACTATATACAATACATAACTGAGACATTTATTAAGGTACTACTGTAAAAAAACATTGGAATTTTAAGAATATCTTGACAAATCCATACTAATATTATAAATGCGAAAGTGTGTCTGTCTGTCTGTCCGTCTGTCTGTCTGTCTGTCTGTCTGTCTGTCTGTCTGTCTGTCTGTCTGTTACCTCTTCACGCTCAAACCGCTGAACCGATTTTGCTGAAATTTGGCATGGAGATACTTTGAGTCCCGAGAAAGGACATAGGATACTTTTTGTCCCGGAAAAATGTACGGTTCCCGCGCGATAAACGAGTTTTGGCGCAACGGAGTTGCGGGCATCATCTAGTTATACATAATTATTATTTAGCTTTAAAACCCTTTTTTGTCTCAAATTTAGGCATTACGTTCCGCGATTCCAACTTGGTGTTTATTGCACCTAATCGAGACTTTTTAGTGCACTGAGATGTGGAAGCTTCTGTCGCAACCTTTACAGCTCTTTCAGCTTGAGTAAGAGCAGGGAAACCTTATAAATAATAGTTCTTCCTCACCACCAGATTCGACGACGTGCTGAATTTCTTGATCAGATAAGTTTTTCAAAATTGGTGGCTCGGTTAAGTTTTCCTGCCAATTTATTAAATCAATTTAAGTAGAAGCGTCATAATTTATTGATGGTGAACTCAAAACAGTCTAGGTGTTGAAGGTTGAGTATTACTGCGTGCCTTTAGCATACGGCGCACTGCCAGCTCCTATCATCTGTTATCATATCAAAAAGAATGCTCTCGGGATGCGCAAAATAGCTGTTTCTTTGGTTATGATTATCAATAACTTTTTTAGAGTTTCTGGCAGGTATCTGGAGGTCATGATAATATTAAACAAATGACGCGTGCCATCTTTGCGTGATGGTTTATTTTGAATTAAGAACCAAGAAGGTGCGTTAACTTTTACTATGAAAGTAGTCAAAGTATTCAAATTTTCCCATGGTTCTTCAGTTCCTACATACAAACGTAGTATCCTGTTAGTACGTGTGACCCAATGAGCATGTGATAGTTTGCCTGGAGATTTATTTTCTCGATCTTCTGGAAATTCACCTGAAATTACCGCCGAGACAATTTTGTGCAGGTAGAGTTGATCTGTACTCAAAATTTCTGAAAGCTGTCTTTCAATGCGTCGGAATTTTTAACAATCAGCTTTTCACAGGTTTCTAGAGCTTTTCCCAGTCGACCAACGTAGGATTTAGGTCCTGAAGTACATCCGTCGAGGTGAAGAAACAAGTGTCTCAAAGCTAGTTCATTCATGTGAATCAATGACTTCAACAGCATATCAGACCCAATGTCAAACAAAACAGACGACTCATTACTGCTGCTGCTCCATCTGACACACCATATCTGCCACAAGCATAGATAATACAATAGCACTGACGATTGACGACGCTTCAAGTTGTAGCGAAATAACCCCTCCCGCGCACCCAGGAAGGTGCCCCTTTTTTTAAGTTATAAACACAAGAACAAGCATCTTATAATATTCCGTGTTGAAAGTATACTATACAAGTAAACGTTTCGTGATAAAAAGTTGGCCTGTTTAATAAAACATCGTACATTGAAATACCGTCCAAGTTGAGTCGAAAATCTATTATTTTCAAAAATTCAATGACGTGTCGGAGGCAGTTACCCTAATCCAAATTAAATAATATTTTGCATCAGTTAATTTAAGCCTAAAAGGCACCAAATTTTGACTATTACATCACCGCTAAGTGAAAAAAAATTTTTCGCTCCACCCTAATGGACATCAGTCTTGATAAAAATAGCAATTCAATAACCCAGTTAGCCATTTACAAGTTCCAACTGTCCGTATGGCAGTAAAAAGTTAGCGTTATAACCATTAGACAAGTTCAATAAGCTTTTATAGCAGCAACTTTATCGAAAAATGCTACCCAGAGCAAACATTTAATAAATTTCACAGAGAAACCTCTCGCGACAGATAATGCTATAATATGTTATGCTATTTTCATGAAAATATATACATTTTCAGACCGTTCACATGAGTAGATGAATCACCAAGTGATTATTAGGTAGGTACACGTAGCGAGAAAAACAAAGAGTCTTTAGTAGCCAAACCACTTTAGTACGATTGAAGGCTGGTTGAACTGAAAAGATGAAACAGATAACTAATTACCGTAGTAGAGTATAATATTTGGAGTTACATATAAAACCCGAAGAAGAGCGGTAAAGGACAATTGAGTTGTAGTTTCTTTAAAGCCTTCAAATAAGTTGTATAGGTCTACCCATAAATAATCTGATGGCAAAAAGTGAGAAAATAAATTGACTCTAGCAATACCGGGGTAATTGGAAGAAAACATTTTGATCCTTTTTTTCCTTATAGCAGCTGATTCTGTGTGTTAAACGTGCAAATATAAAAATTTATGCAATGATCATGATAAGATGAAGGATATTTTTTGAAAATCTGCCATCCGCCATCAGATGATGACTTGATGAGAACCTTTTCATTTTAGAATTAAGATTGTAGGGTGATTATAGGTCTTATATTATTACGACTTTCACAGAAAATGTGTGGACAAAATGATTTTCACCAAAAAACTCTATTAAAGTACTTAGTAATAAAATACCTCAGTGAGTTGCCCTCAAATTAATGTTATGTAAAAGCACTGAGGTAATAAGCGTAAAAGTAATGGTTTGGTTGGTATTGTTACGGACTTACGACAGTGCCGTCTAGCGTCAAACCAGCGAAACTTATCGGGGGAACACAGCACGTAACAGTAGGCCTACTACGAAGCCGTTTTGAGACTCAAACAATCGGCTGAGAATGCCGCGTCCTGCTCTAACAACGTCATTTCTCATAACGAGTAGGACGCGGCATTCTCATACGATTGTTTGAGTCTGAAAACGGTTTCGTGATACGGCCCCTGTATTATAGCAAACACTGGTACACAAGCTGACATGACCTGTGCTGGAAAACTACCCCCGCAATGTGTCATCTAGCCGGCCAATGAAAATGTTTTAACGGTGACATTAGAGACGCCATACGTCTTCTGTTTCACTTATTAGTCCAGAAGTCTAGGAACTTGTGACTTTAACCAGGTTCTATATTGAATTTTATCCTGTCCTGCAAGTTGGTGTAACTTGTGATGATAAGAACCACTAAGCGTGTCAGGAAACTTCATATTTTATTCAATTTTTAACCCCCAACCTAAAAGAGGGGTGTTGTAAGCTTAACATGTCTTCTGTTTGTCTATGTGTTTTTATTTCGATTTAGTTCTTTTTTGTTCCGAAAGCTGACATGATCAAGTGAATAATAATTCATCATCATCAGCCTGGTCAGTGCTGGACAATTTGGGTTTATCTATTTAATGAAATGTTGTTAGGAACTTCTAGTGTTTTGATGACTGATCGGTTCAATATTTTACACAGTATTGGAATTTCGAATTGTGGTTTGTTTGTAATTTCTTAATTATTTAACATTAGATTATAACAAAAGCAAGGCGTGTTGAAAATGGTTATACTTATTATGAGGTTCCTATTTATCACGAAAATAAATAACTATGTGATCAGTCTCGTGGTTTTGACAGTCAGGGGTTCCAAAAGATTTAATCATCTGCCTGCTCTGTATAATTCATATTATAATTTTATTTTATAATATTTGTGGTTACGGAAAATGTCAGAGGATCGACTCACGGCGCCCCTCTTGCCATTCCACGGAGCACCAGGGCGCCGCAGCGCACAGTTTGGGAACCCCTGGACTATCTAAAGATTTTTGACGTGATAACGTCTTATAATTCGATATGGGGTGCGCGCCCGAAAAACATGACAGTTCATGCGGCGTTACCTCGCTGACAGCTCTGAGGCGTTCCATTTACACTCTCAAGTCTCTCAACAACCGTAAGGCCCACCTGGGCCGCGCTCTTTGTTTCGATTATATTACGTATTTCGATGACTTAGAGAGTACTTTTGTATGAAGAAGTTTGGTTAGTTATGACCTTTGATACATTGACCACACTCTGAATGAAAAATAAATAAGCAATCTGTGAGCTATTAGTATTATTTCGGTTATTCAAAATTGTGCTCTATTTCCTACGTGTCAAGGTATGACTTAATATACGAAGAATAAAGTATTCGTTTATTTCTTCTGAACAAGTCACTAATTATAGTTTCGAAAGCTTATAATTGAGAAACTAATATCACATCGGACTAAATACTATATTATGATGGCTTGATAGATAGAAAATTTAACATATATTATAATGTAGTTCACACAAACATAAAATATGGATTGTATGTAAGGATATTACATTAATTTTACAAAGAGGGTAGGCCGGGCGCCATTTTTTTTTGCACATTGACCTGCCAACTTTTTTGCATAGATTTTTCCCGGAACTGAGGGGTTAAGGCTATGACGTTGTCACGTTCAACTATCGTCAGTAAACCGACTTTACAGACAACCGATTTTTTACTCGTTCCATGGCTCAGATCACAGATGAATCTTGAACACAGAGGATCTCGAATCTCGTCACATTATGTTATTCTGACATCTTCTTTTTCACACGCTGAAGCAGAAAACATCTAGTATTATATTTTAAGCTATCTAAATTAAAAACATTTCTTACAACATTGCTAATTAGTTGCTCTGTAATAGCGTGTCTACCGTATCATAAATTCCCAGTGAAAGCTCGAACATAAAGCTTAAAGTTCTCGATATGAGCTGTCATGAGAGCTTAAAGGCGTAGTGCGCGGTGTTCCTTATAAACCAGGGGTCACCAATTAGTTTCGCTCGGGGTCCGTTTTAAGAAATAAGATAACCTTCGCGGTCCACACATTAAAAAAAAAAAATTAAAACAAATCACTGGCCCCGGGCAATAAAGTGGTAAACGCCGGTTACGCCCTTTTTAATGTTATTCGATTTTTGGCTTCTCTGAGTATCGGTCTATCACCCCAATTTTTTTCATATTTTTAAATTAATATTTAGTTATAATAAATGACAATGACAGCTTTATTGAACGGAAAATTCTCTGAAAACTAAAAATGTATACATACATTACTCTATGAAACATAACTAACGTGACCATTATTTTCTTTTGTCAGAGCGGGACAGATACAGAATTCTCCCCTCCCCCCCCTTTGAAATATGAATGAATGAATAATTATTATGTATTTCAAAGTGCCTATAAATTATTATTTACTTTACTATCTATACATATTATTATAAAACAAAGTCCCTTTTTTCCCTCATGTCCCTTTGTTCCCTTTAATCTTTAAAAGTACGCAACGGATTTTGATGAAGAAATAGAGGAAAATGTGGATAAAACGGGGAAAAATATTTGAAAGGGCTAACTTGAATGCGCTAATCTCAGTAACTACTGGTCCGATTTGAAAAATTATTTCAGTCTTAGATAGCCCATTTATTGAAGAAGGCTATAGGCTATATTTTATCACGCTAAGAATAATAGGAGAATGTGGAAAAAACGGGGGAAATTATTTAAAAGGGCTTATCTCGCGAACTACTGGAGCAATTTTTATGTTATTTGGCACAGATAAGAAGTAGACCACGTGAAGGAGCATAGGCTATCGATTTTAATCATTCTTTCAGTGGCTAGGTATATATTTTATATCCGTGCGACGCCGGGGCGGGTCGCTAGTAATATTATAAAGCGAAAGAGTTTGATTGTTTGTATCACGTTAATCTCAGGAACTACTGGTCTGATTTGAAAAATTATGTCAGTTCTAGATTTATCCAGGAAGGCTTTAGGCTATATTTTATCAAGCCGAGACTCATAGGAGCGAAGAAACAGAGGAAAATGAGGAAAAAGCGGAAAAAATTATTTGAAAGGGCTTTTCTCACGAATTACTGGAGCAATTTCTATGTTATTTGGCACAATATAGCAGAATAATCACGTTTGTTGTAAAACGCAAACGCAAAAATACTTTTAAATTATTGTCGTTTGGTCTGTTTGCTAGAGCGGGACAATTTCGGTCTCGCGGGGGACAGCGGGACAGGCTGCCTGAAAGCGGGACTGTCCCGCCCAAAGCGGGACGTATGGTCACCTTAAACATAACACAAAAAACCGGTGAACATCTTAACACTACATATCTTAGCAAAGAATAAGAGTATTGAATTAAACCACGTTTTAGGTAACAAACGCATTACAACATATTACGCCGTACTAGCTATTACGCCTTTCTTCCCGGATTTTTTTTGTAATCCCGGCGCCGTACTTGTCATGTTACGCTGAACGCCTGCATCACTTTGACTCCTACGCATGCTTTCTAGTATCGTTTACGTAAACTTATTAGCACGGGAAATTCAAACTTTCGACCTAGGAATATTTCGCATAGATCTGAAAATTTGTGGTGATGTTCAGTATACCATTATAAATAAAACATCAAAAGTCCCCGGCGATCCCCCTGTTCTAAAAAAATATTTAATGTCAAATGTACGAAAATGAGGTTTTATTCCGTTTTTTTTTCAAAAGGTAAATCGTATAAAAAAATAATGTACGACAAGATTGTAGATCATTAAAAACTCTATAAAAAATTATATCACTTCTATTTATACGACTTACCATTCATTATAAATAGTGGGTTAAAGTTTGGGAAAATCATACAAATCATCTTGTTATGAAGTAGAAGAATTTGTTTATGTTTTTTGTTCTAAAAATCAAAAACATATTTCTGCGTTGGATAATCTATTGAGGAAGGCTTGACCGGTGGTAGGCATCATGTAGACTTTCAGAAAATATTTGCAAAAATTTATTCTGAACAAAAAATTTTGAGTTTGAGTTTGAGTCTATATAAAATCACGCTGCGACCTATAAGAGCGAGGAATCGGAGGAAAATGTGGAAAAAATTAGGAAAAATATTTGAAAGTGCTTATCTCACGAACTACTGGATGATTTTTCATGATGTTTGGCACAGCTATAGAGTAGACCACGATGAGGGACATAGGATTTTTTTTGTAGGAAAATGTACGATTCCCGTTAATTCCTAATTTACGTGGGCGGAGCCACGTGGAACGTCTACTATATACGAGGTCTGTTTGAAAAGTTCTCCCTGACATACTTCTGCGTGACTTATAAGCGTGTAACTTATACCACATATGGAATCATTCCTAACTTTCTTGAAACCCACGGTTTTTGTAGATTGCTTTGTTAGGAAAAAATTTTTGAACACCCATCTACGCCAACTCAGAAGAAATCTGAAGGCGCGCGTATTCAAGCAGTTACGGCGAAATCAATATAAAATTGGATTTTAACACGAAATCTGTCATTCTAAATAAGTCTTGTTTATCTTTGTAGATGCGTAAATGATTTTAAAAAGCGATTTAGTGCAGTTCCCAGAGCGTAAAAATCGTGCAAGCCTCCGATTTTTGCAATAGTGGATGAAAATTGAAAAGAAAAAAAGGAATATGTAGCTGATAACATAAATAATAAAGTTTACCTATTGAAAAGTTGTGCTTTTAATTTTTAAATTATTCTCTACCACTCCAAGTAAACTCACAAACTGTAAAATTTTGAAGAAAATTTGCATATTTCTTTCTTTTAAATATATAGCAAAATAATAAAATATATTTTTTTTTTTTATTTGTATTGTTGCTTATATTCCAAAGAAAGAAAATAAGTTGAAAAAATATATAATTTAGATTTAAAATTAATATTTTTGTATGTAGATGGGCATACCTCCAAATGTGCTTGTTGTGTGCCTCGCCAGGTAAATGGCGTTCCTATTTTTCTTTGGTTTTAAGTAGGAAGTTTAAAATTATTTTTTAGGCTTAGCAAAGCCTTCTTTTTCTTAATGTGTATAACTTTTCAGCTCTTACTTTATAAAATTTTCTGAAAGTGTAGCACAAACTTTTGACGGATATTTCGAAGAAAATCTGTATTTTATTTCTTTTGGTTAGGTTTTTACAGAATAAAATTGATTATATATATTTTTTTTTTCACTAATTATATTTGCTAAAACATACTTAAAGGAAAAAAATACAAATTAGGTTAAGAACTGATATTTTTTGTATTCAGATAAGCATTTTCCGAACATAGGTCGCAGCATGCGTCTTTAGTATGTACCTGAGATCTGTAGCACCCAATTTTTTTTCTGGCTTTATGTAGGAAGTTTAAATATATTTCAAAGACTAGAAAAAGTCTTTCATTTGTCGATGCATTTAATATTTTAGCTCTCACTTAAATAAATTCTCAACAAATATAGAAAAATGTTTTCGGTCTATTTAACACTTTTTGGAGATATTTCAACGTTTATAAGTACTTAAAAGTTATAATTTCTCTAAAAATTAAATACGCACAACAAGTAAGTTTAACACACTTTACATTACAATCCTTAAATCTACCCAAACCATTTTATCTTGGTTACGACGAGCGTTAATCTCTAAAACTTTGCAAAAACCTTATAGTTGTATTTAGCTTAGCAAAGCAAACTTTCTTTTTTAAAAATTGTGTATTTGGTTAATTTTCAACGTAAACAATCGGATAAGAGTCATTAAATAACAGAAACAAGAAAAAATTTTTTTTTCTGGACCGGTTTTATATGGTGAAATATAAATTTTTAATTAAGTAACTAAAAAATTAAAAGCACAAAAAAATTTTTGGTAAACTTTGCAAGTTATAGTGTAAAAAAGAAAATGACACCTCAAAAACAAAAATCCATTCACTATTACAAATTTCGGAGGTTAAAACCTCTGGCGACTGCACTAATTTGACGGTGTAAATGGCAAAGGTAGGTCATTAAAAATGAGCCTAACCCAATAGCTGAAAATCGGTAACTTGTGAAGAAAACACTTAAAATTTAAAAAAAATGTAACAATTTCGGAATGAATAAAATGATAACAGTGAGTAGGATAAACTTGCTGCTTTAATTCATGAAGCCCCAAGCGGCCACATCCGGCCGCGATAACAATGAAAAAGCTATTGTGTCTCGTTTTGCCACGACTGATGGGTTAAAGTTATATAATATTTGTTTATAACAATATTATAAAGATACAAAAAAGGTATTTGCGAAACCGGTACCGCGTTTGCTGACAAAAATCAAAGTGCCAATATTTTGTACTAAAGAGATTCAAATTATATTTATTTTAAATAGTTGAGTTATTTATTAGTATAATTTTATAATCGTTAAGCCAAATAATATTATCCTACTATTTTAATGACGATTGAAAATTGGGCCATAGAGAAATCTTCTTGATAAAGTGGGTGTTACAGATTAAGGCCATTCTTTTTGTTAAGGAGTAAATGCTACTAAATTCTTTTTATTTTCTATAACTTCAGTAAATTTAAAAATGATTTTACTAATAATATCTTAGGTTACTTCCATACAAATTTTGTGCAGTAGAGCACTATTCGTTGTTGGCAATGCAGATGCTGGGCGCGCCTTTACAAGGCTTTCTGTAAAAATAAATTAATGTATAAAATACATTTCATTTTAAGTTTAGACTTGGTAGCAGTAATATTATATATTTCTTTAATGTAAATGACATAATATTATTATAAGGAACAGAAATATTCACATTACTACGAGATACGACGTAGTCGAACTCAGGGATTGTGTATTTTCCCAAATTTTAATATTTAATAAAAAGTATGTCATTTCATAAGTTTTTTAAGGTGATTTTTTTTAAGAGCCTACGCTGTCCCACTGCTGGGCAAAGGCCTCCCCCAAAGTCTTCCAGTTCTCTCGATTCAACGCAGCCGTAGGCCAACCTGGCTCGTATTTGTCTAACTCATCGCGCCATCTTTTTCGAGGCCGGCCACGGCGGCGTCGTCCATCATTTGGTACCCATTTTGTGGTGATCTTTGCCCAGCGGTCAAGATGCATACGGCTTGTATGGCCCGCCCAGTCCCATTTTAGCTTGGCAGCTTTTAAGGTGATTATCATATAAAATTAAATTTAACAAAAAATTGGTAAAAACACATAAAGATACGTATTAATTTCATAGACTTTCGTCCAAAATCGTTAAAAATCACATTATAAACCTAGTCCATTACAATGATTACATAAAAAAATGATTCATTCATAGGATTCTAAAATAGCGATTAGAAGATGATACAGCTAAGCTTTGGCTGTAAGATTTCCCAGAAGAAGGTGGTAATCGGCTGGTACGCTCGAAATCTAAAGTGAAAAATACGTCGTATTATATTCTTACAGTCGTGAAACTCGGAGGTTTGGTGTGTCAATAAACTCATGAACAATGTTGCAATTGAAATAATATCGATTATTATTTGTATTATACATTTTTTAAATTATTTCAATGAATATTTACTCTATTACAATTATTTTTATATGGTTAGATTGGTAAAAAAATTAGCTTCCTTATGACACTTCAAACCCTTGTTTTCGACCACTGTACGCTGCACTATAAACGAATTAGCTTATTTTGTCTCTCCTGAACAAAATGATTTTTGATATTACGCCTTTATTGCCCGGGGCCAGCGAAATATAATTACGGAAATTACTAAGGTATTTATTTGCAGTGGCGTGCAGAGCAATATGACACAGGGTATGCGGGGCCCAGCGGAGTAGTTGGATGGCCTATATTATATGGTCGGAAAAAATCTTAATAGCGCAATGTAGCCAGTGACAGCAATATTGCCAGCGCCATCTATCGAAAACATCGAGAACTATTTTAAGTACTCACCTAATCGGCTTCAATTTTCACATACTCATGGTTCTGGACTCCGGTCACTTGAGATTTACTATATTCTGATGTAAATACTATAGATGCAAGATTTCGGCCACCTCAAATATCTTATGCAAGTGAGTGATAGTTACAGAACACGTCCCTCGCAAGATATCCGATGTGGCCGTTAAAAAGGCCGATTTTCATGTGATTCGCAAAATATATAAATAAACTTAATAATAAAACTATGGGTTCGTAAAAAACAAACTACTCATTCATTTATAGATTAAATCTATGCGCCTATCCTTTTTTAAATATAATTTTAGGATGTCGTCATAGAAAGATGGATTGCGTTTTAATTCTATCATTAATGCCTTTTCTATAGAAATCATGGAAAGATCTGTGAGTCGTTGTTGATTTTGTGTGTTTCTCAAATATGTGTGGATACGTTTTAAACTCGAAAATGAACGCTCTGCCGATGCGCTGCTTGCTGGGATAGTCACAATAAATTTCGCTAATCGTAACACTTCAGAAAAAACTTTATTCAAATTGTCATTATACAAATTTTGAATAATACTAAATACACAACTATTTGCAAATTGAGGTGATCTATAAATACAGCGCAATTCATTTTTCAATTTATCAAAATTAAAATTTGCCTGATATTTACTAGTGAATTCTCTGATTTCATTTTCAGGGAAACATTCACTATATTTTCTAAAATTCTCACAAGAAAGTAGCTCAACAAACTTTAAATCTTTAATGTTTTTATAAGGATTTCTTAATTCACTCACTAAATTATCAATTATTTCAACAAAAATTCGCCGATAATGTATTTTTACATCATCGACATTGCGCTTTCGTTTAGGTGGTCCGGTTATGTGAACGGCGGCATCATAATAGATCTCGAACTTCTCTCTAAAACGTTCTAAAAATGACTCTAACTCTTTTATCTTTCTTACACAATACGCGATGTCACTAGTTTTTTTTTGCAAAATATCGTACAGAATATCCGTTTCTGCAAAAATATCTGCCAAAGATTTTAATAGAAAATTAAATTCAAATTCTTTCATATTAAATAAAAATGAACTGACTTGTGTCAGTGTTTCACCATCCCAGTCTTGTGTATTTTCGTTCATATTTTCAAACAATTCTAGGAGGTGGGTGGACTCATTATTAATTACATTAACCGTGCGCGAGTGATACGTCCACCTTGTTTCCGCGACACGAGGCAGCTTTTTCATATCGGCAAAGTTGTTGTAATGGGCCATTCGCTTTGTACTAGTGTGAAAAAAAGATTGATTTTATAATACTAAAAAAGCGTTTTGTTTCAGCAACTCGTTCGAAAGATTGCGATAAAACTAAATTTAATACATGTGCTGAACACCAAACGTACATAGCTTGTGGACATTTTTGCCTCACCAAAGCCTGCACGCCATTAATTTGTGAGGATAAAACTGCTGCCCCGTCGTAAGTTTGTGCAACTAATTTGGATACACAATCGAACTCTTCTAAAACTTCCAAAATTATAGAACTCAAGGCTACAGCGGTCCGATCCGCGCTGACATCAACATATTTGATAAATCGATCAACTACTTCTGAATCACGAAAATATCTCAAAATTAATACTAATTATTCACGGCCGCTAACATCAGGAGTCTCATCTACCATGACGGCGACAAAATCGGACTGTTTAATTTCGGCTTTAACGCGATCGATCATCACAGATGCAAGGCTCGAGATCAAATCATTCTGCGTACGGTTCGACATGCCCCTGTACTCGCATTCTGTAAATGAGTTTCTAAAACTCCATCATACTTGGCTAATAAATTTACTATTTCTAAATAATTACCCCTATTTAACGACGATACTGACTCATAGTGACCGCGAAAAGCTAATTCTTGTTTTCCCAGAAAGCAAACAACATCGATCAGCCTATGAAAAATGTTTCTATTGCGATCGACTTTAGCATTATGCCTCTCAATATCTAATCGTAACTGACTGTTGATACTCATTTAAATACGAGATTTACCAAAAGTATTTAATTTTAAGCAGGCCTCCAGATGTTTTTCTGTATGGTTATGCTTCTTTGCCGCGTTATAGAAATTATTTAAATCTGAATATCCTGAATCAGTCCACACTGAACTACAATTATTAAACAATATGCAAGGAAAACAATATAATTTAATCGTGTGCACACAACCACACAGCCAGTTATATGATTCATAACTTTTAACATGAAACTTCCGAGTTACATTGCCTTTTTGCTGGTTTAATTGTAACTCGGGTACACACCTACCTTTCGACACAATTTGAATCTTTTCACTGAATGACAATTGTGAAAACTTGTTATTTTTAATTTTTAATAAACACACATTCTCAACACAGACCTCACAGTCAAATAACATTTTTAAGAAATCAAAAACGCACTTAATATAGAAACTCAGTAATAACTATTAAACTGTTAAAATGTGCAAACTTTTAAATGTTAAAACAAAAAAGTCGTTTTAGAAAACTATAAGCTTGCGCAAACAAAAATTATCGTAACAGTGCTCATCACATGAAAAAAGAAAATGGCGTTCCAAAAATACTAAACATTAATGTAATGTAAACAAATATAACCCTTACTAAACAAAAATGCATTATACATGCATACGCGTAATTAGATTTCCGTCCATTATTTTTACTCGGATTATAATAGGCAACGAAGTGTGAAGTGCAACGAACCCGAACCGAACGCCGCGTCGGAGGCGCTCGGATAAGTTCGGAAATCGGAAGACCTGCCGGCTGCTGCAGTCCTTGAAGCTACTTGCCCGTACTAGGTAAATGAGATATTCATGTCTGTGTGCGTTTGCAATCTGTGCACCTATACAAAAATCTCATCGCACACATATGCCCGAGGTCTGCGAGGCCTAAAATGCATATATTATCTCCGCTCGGCGGGCCGTTGCGATTAAATAATAATGTTTTTATGAAGTTTGCAAATTACTTTTTGCTATTTTAAAAATTTAGGCGTTTTAAGTGTATTCATTTTTTACTTTATATAATAACTAACGTCATCTAAAACGTGCGAAAGTTAAATTTAAATATGTGTGTAGCAAGTATTTATCATTAGGTAAGCAGTGCTTTTATGCCTTCATGGTACGCACGCCTATGTTTATTTGTAGGTATCAATGAAAAAAGTGACAATTTTTGTTGCTATATGGTCATCAGTATGCCGAGACCGAAATTAAAGTTCATCTTCGAACATGCTTGGTCCGCTCACCATGGGTCAGCGGTCCGGATGCGGATCGCGGTCCGCCATTTGGTGATCCCTGTTATAAACTATTAGAGCGACGCGACGCCCCTTCGCTCCTTTGCGTTGCGTGATGCGTCATCGTAGCGTCGACTCTACAAAACTATTATCAGTTATCAGTTATCACTTATCCATATTAATATTATAAATGTGAAAGTGTGTCTGTCTGTCTGTTATTAACCTCTTCACGCTTGAACTTGTATGGAGACACTTTGAGTCCCAGGAAAGGACATAGGATACTCTTTATCCCGGAAAAATGTACCGTTCCCGCACGACAAACGATTTTGGCGCAACGGAGTTGCGGGCGTCATCTAGTTAGATATATATAATACTAGCTGTCCCGGCAAACGTTGCTTTGCCATAATATATTATGTATTTGCCATATTATTTTATTGAAGTGACTAAATATGTATGTTACCATGGCAACGTCGATCGCTATCCCGTCGCACAAACAATGGTCGCCGTCAGTCTCAGGTTGTAATAATTTACTATTAATTATTCAACAAATGCACCTATCAATATAATATAAAGTACCCAGTAGCCGTTACTTACTCAATCCAGTCGAAAAGTATCAACATCTGTTGGAATCTTTTGGAGTTAACAGATAATTGTGACTGTCAATTAATTATAGACAAATAATTTGCAATAAAATAAAATTGCGTCTATAATTAAAGATCTAAGCTATCCTATCCTATCTATATTGAGAGATATCTCAAGTTGGAAATAAGCACACATTAAAAAAAAAAACATTAAAATCGGTTAAGTAGCTTAGGAATCCATCGCGGACAAACATCGTGACAGGAGATTTATTGGCACCAGTAGTCAGCCTTTTAGTGAAAAGCGCAAGTTTAAATGTGGATAGAAAATTATTTAAAATAGTAATCAAAAACCTTTTGTACTCATTCACTTAATCATTAATAAACTTTGTTATGAAATTAACATATAAGATAATTTTTCTTAAGAAGTATTGAAAATAAAGTATTTTTCAAAATAAGGCACATTTCCCCAGTACTCAGCCGTCACAATCCAGTTCTCGGCCAAATAGCTACCAGTAGTCAGCCTCTCCTTAGATGGGCCTCAAAAGAGATCTATGGAACTGAAACAAATAAACAATGCATGTCTGGTCTCTGACAATGCCAAAAAACTAAGAAATAACTTGGTAGGTAGGTACTTGGTAGGCTGAACACTGGGTATACCTCACCAGTACTCAGCCGTGGTTCGACCGTATCTAGTTAGGCGGCCGACTACTGGTTTTTATATGGAATTTTGTATGACCAGTACTCAGCCGGGGGTGGCCGAACACTAGACAATGTACAAGAAATGCATACCCAGTAGTCAGCCGCCTCATTATTTAAATAACTATAAAGAAACTGTTCTATAACTCATTTGATTTAGACGTAAAAAATGTAATAACAATTTATTTTAATAAAACATGATACAAAAGTTATTAAGAAATCACAATAACTCACCTTTTTGTCGGGCACTTCCCACTAAGAAAATTTTGGCGCGCACGCCGCATCTTGGCTCGACTAGTGACAACGTCGAATTGGAATCAGATTACCATTTCTTGCAGCCACTTAGCGTCATTGTGACGTTCTGAATTGACCAATAAGAAGGCCAAGCTTTTTCTAAAAGTAATTTGATTGGTTAACTTGCAATAGAACGCTATTTCTATAGGTTTTTAGCTGGAAAAGGCTGACTACTGGTGTGGGGCTGACTACTGGCGGCCTTACCCTGTATTAGATAGGGAAAGTGCTGGAACATTGGCTGGAACTATAAAGAGTGCGCAAAAAAGTGATAATACTAAGGTGTGTAGCTGTTGTTCCTTGTATAGAGTTTATAGTGACCGCAACGCTGAAAAAAAAAATTCTGAATTATGAACTATCCAAACGAAGACTCACACAGTTTGTGTACAAACGCACTTGTATCTCCTCTAGTACTTCAGTAGGCACTTCATAATATCCAACAATTATAAAACTCCGGTTTTGACGTAATTTATGTCCTGTCCCGCCCAGTATATTATCCATTATCTACCTTAATACTATAGTAATAAGGTTCAAAATAAAGCCCGTCGGCGATACTTTGCTCAGGGGAGGGGTGATTTATATGGACACAAGTATCATTTTCGATATGGGTCGAGGTACCTGAGCAGCTGGACTTACTCAGGGGACCTCGTAAAGGCTTTTAATGAATAAGCGCTTTTTAAGCGACTACGATGAGAAAGGATTGGTATAGTTCTACCAGAATCTGTTGGCAAAAACTGAGAAAAGAAATTGACTTTAGCAATACCAGGGTAATTGGAATAAAACATTTTGATTCTTTTTTTTCCTTATAGCGGGTGATTCTGTGTGTGAAATTTTGCAAATATAAAAATTTATCCAATGATCAAGAATATTTTTTGAAAATCTGGCATCCGCCATCAGATCCTGGTAGACCTATAAAAACCGCCATCTTGTAAAGTTCATTTGAGAGGCTCCTGTCCATGTTAAAAAAGTGTCATTGTATTGTGTCCGGGTGATATTTGATTAGGTATACAAATTTCGATCTCCCGCCAAAATGTGTACAAGTGCCTCTTTATTGACGTTTTGCAATATGGCGGTTTATTCAAACGATCTCCCGCCAAAATGTGTTGACCGCTTTATTTTTTAATTGTGCTCATTGCGTTATGTCACTAGCCCGGCTCTAGGAGATTGAAAATTTAACGAGTACGATTTCCTTTCTGCCCACTCCGCTCGCGAAATTAAAAAATAAATAGAGGCAATAAAGACTTTTTTATGTTGGCTTTTTTAACCGTTTATTGCTTTTTACCGTTATTCCCGTAGGTATATAATATAAATAAAAATATATACTGCCTCCCACACCGGTTTCGGTGTGGGAGGCAGTATAATGTATTCGGTGCGCCAGTTACGCAGGAGTATTTTTAAAGTGGTCAAGTATATTCGCAGTACACAAGAGCACTCTCTCTTCCTTCACTTCCCTATAAGTACTTTGCTACTACGTTGCTACTCTCGTAACCCAGTGGGACCGACTAGATTAGGCGCAGGACCAACTTTTTACATGCCCGTCCGACGCATGGATCATCTTACTTGTCAGACAATCAGGTGAATGGTGATCACTGATCAGCCTGCATTGTTCTAACCAAACTTGGAAAAAATAAATTAATTAAAAATCAAAAAACCCGACTGCACAAAATGTTAACTAAAAAGAACGAAACAAGATCTAAATCTGCCGGAGACATCGAATCCATGTTTTAATTGATACGACTCTTGCTTACGAGTTTCATGTCAGGATAAATAGAAGGTTACATAGAAAAATGTAGAAGAAGTAGGTGGATAATAAAATGCAGTCGCACCAAGTTTAACATTAATTCATAAATCATAAAATATTATGCCTCCGACTGCATTTTAACCTTCTATTTATCCTGGCATGAAACTCGTAAGCAAGAGTCGTATCAATTAAAACATGGATTCGATGCCTCCGGCAGAATTAGATCTTGTTTCGTTCTTTTTAGTTAACATTTTCTGCAGTCGGGTTTTTTGATTTTTAATTAATTTATTTTATTTGCGACTTTTTAGTTGTAGTCACCTAACCATTTCGACAATCAATCTAATAAAAAAATTAAAAACTACCGTGCTGATATAACCATAATATATCGTAGGTACACTTAGAAAAGAGTACCTATAATACGTTATAATAGGTACATAGGTATGAATTTTCATCTTGTTTCAGTAATGTCAGTTATTTTTCAATTAATATTGGATTTATCCATGCAGGCGGATTTTGTTTTTTTCTTATTTTATTACTAGCGGTCGGCCGCGGCTCCGCCCGTGTGGATGTCGGTGAGCTCTGCAAAAAGCATACCCAGGAAAGACTCGGTCAGCGAAATGATTCCCAGGTCAATTCACAGACTCCGACACTAACATCGACGACGCAGTCATTATACGCAGGCTGCACACTGCACAGATTGTCTTCCTCCCGCACGCGCACCCGCCTTGGTGACGCCAACTATCGTAATACTATTTAACTTTCGCCATATTTTCAAAACTAAATGTCCAATTTTATTCATTCAAAGACCAAAATATATTATCTACATAAACTGTACTTACTAATAGAAAAAAATATTTTGATAAGGATTGAAAGAATGAGTAAAATAAACGCGTTTAAATGTAGTCCAAAAAAAATTCAAGATTTTTAAATAAAAAAATGGTTATTGTGCCTCACTCGACATAGATAGATATAGTGTGTCGCGGACTTTTATGTAGATATTTGTAAGTTCTATAATTACTTAGAATTTTATGGTTCTATCTTTTATAGTTTAGGCAGCGTACTTTTTTTTACACCTTGCGTCCAAAGAACCCAAATATCTTACGGTACCCTATTTTTTTCCAAAATAAAATTCAGCCTATGTTCAGCAAAAATAATGTACAATTCCAATGGTAAAAGAATTTTTCAAATCGGTCCAGTAGTTTCGGAGCCAAACAAACAAAAAATCAAAAATTTCCTCTTTATAATATTAGTGTAGATTTATTGTTCTATTTAATATTAAAACTGCAAGTTATATACATATTTAGAATCAGTGTTTAAAATACTTTATTTTGATACCCCACTCGATATGCTTGGTAGAATTTTTATTTTTTTTACCTCACAATATGGCGTCAAACTTCTGCCATTTTGTTTTTTTTTAATGTCACCTATCTAAGAACACTTGGGTCATTAAGACAAATCTAACGATACCTCAAATGTGAAAATCCGTTCAGCGGTTCTGAAGATACAAGGTAAGGAAGAATATTACAAACATACAAGATACGCGCTAAACAGATAACCCTCCCGGCAGTCGGGTAATAACATGTTTCCAACGCGGGAATCGAATCACGACCTCCAAGTCATTATAATATTATAATACCTCGTGAGTATAACAGCTGATGTTTGATGCCGGGTCATCATAACAGTTGCCAAAAAACCTACTCTACTTTTGGCGCGTTCGGGTAAAAGTTTGCTTTTCATCAACCTCAAAATATAGAAAATATTCAACAATAAATCAGCTTTAATAGCCTATCATGGATGCGTTGAATCTATACTAAGATACGGCATAATAATGTGGGGCAATTCGGTAACTGCCAACCAAATATTTATCAAACAAAAAGCTTGTATACGAGCAATGAGTGGTGCTTGGAGATTAGACAGCTGCAAGCCACTTTTTCAAAAGTATGGTATCCTACCGCTACCATGCCTTTATATGTTTGAAATGTTAAAATTTGTAAAGAAACATAACCATCTATTTGAGAACAATTTATCGAGCCAAAGACAAATAAGGAAGCATAAACTACTGGTCCCTACTCAGAAAAATAATATATTCTCTAATAGTGCATACTGTATGGCAATAAAATTATATAATAAGTTACCTGAGGAATTTAAATATAAAAGTTGTACACTATTTAATAAAATGACATTAAAATTACTCATTAAAAAATACTATTACACAATCAATGAATACTTTAATGATAAAGAAATGAATTATACTACCTAATGAAATTATTGTAAAGTTATTAAATTGGTATTTCTGTAATGACTTATTAATAAATTAATTAAATAAATACATAAATGAAATTGATGTAATGATGACTATTATGATTACTATTATTATTAATAACTATTGACATTGACTTTTAATCCATATGATGTAAATGCTAATTAATTATTATTATTGACATATTTATTACTATTAGAATATAATAATAATAATCATACGGAAATAAAATAAGATGATGTAATTCATGACATTATTATTATTCATTGACTAAAATTATTAAAAATTGTATATATGCTAGAAAAAAGATTAAATTGACATAATATTCTATTAAGTTTTTATAATAATTGTTTAT
Source organism: Polyommatus iphigenia (assembly GCA_963422495.1). Taxonomy (NCBI): domain Eukaryota; kingdom Metazoa; phylum Arthropoda; class Insecta; order Lepidoptera; family Lycaenidae; genus Polyommatus; species Polyommatus iphigenia. The sequence goes on along the minus strand of OY730180.1, from coordinate 41,626,316 downwards.
TAAAATAGGATAATTGGAAGTATAATAATAGAAAAAGTATAGGAATAAGATAAAAGGATAAATAATTATAGTAGTATTAGTTTAAGTAGATAAATCATAATTTAAAAGACTGTATAAAATTTGCACGCCACCCGAAGGCAAAATAAGAGAGGTTGATCATATAACTTTAACATCATATTGTACCTTATTTAAGCAAATAAATGATTTCTATTCTTTCTATTCTAACGCCAGTCTAATATACTCTCAGTATTAAAATGTTTGATCGTTTAGTCATTCACCTATTTTTAATCGAATCTTATCTAAATCCTTTTCATATTCCAATTTTTACCTTAGGTCTTCACCTAGCTGAATTCCCGCTAAGCCGAATAATTAGTAAACAGCCAGGGACTATTTTTGTCCTCGAAAGCCTGGACTGGCCGTCTTCCAAAACTCACTAATGGAGTTCTGTCCGTCTGTGACCGACCTCCGCAACTCAAGAGTGCTCCAATGTAAAAATTATGCACCGATGTCATTGCTATATCATACTAGAGACGTCGTATTAGCTATACTGCGTGGAAAATAAAGAAAGAAATCCTATAAGGTTTCATAACGGATTTCTATCTTTAGCTTTAGCAAAACGTCGACTTTAGGTGTATCAGCATACTTATTAAGTAAATACGTGTTTTAGCGTATTTTCAAGTTATTTCCTTACAAACAAGCGTTGAAAATATGGTGACACCGTAATTTCAGCGCATACCAATGATCGACACAAAAGTTCAATTAATTAGTTACCTACCCAAGAAAAAAAAGCTCGGTGTAGAATCAACCAGCCTCTTCTTTAAGCGTGACCACTGCTTCAAGCGAACACAATAATCTGAAACTAAAATTTAGCTACTTATATGGTTTTTTTTTATGAAATAAGGGGGCAAACTAGCAAACGGATTACCTGAGGGAGAGCAATTACCGTCGCCCATGTACACTCGCAACATCAAAAGAGCTGCAGGTGCGTTGCCGGCCTTTTAAGAGGGAATACGCTCCCTTCTTGAAGGTTTGCAGGTCGTATAGGTCCAGAAATACTGCTGGTGACAGTTCGTTCCAGAGTTTTACAGTGAGCGGCAGAAAGTTACGCGAAAAACGCACGGTGGAAGACTGCCACTCATCATGGTGATGAGGATGGTATATTTTTCGCGTGAGGCGATGGCGAAAAGTTGTAGGAGGTATGATTCCGAACAATAATTCCTTTGAGCACTCCCCGTGATACAACCGATAGAGGATGCAGAGTGAAGCTACATCTCGGCGTAATTCCAAGGGGTAGCGCGCGACTTCTCTATATGATACATCATGGACCAATTCGCTGGAAATATCCTTTTACTAAGAAGCCCCGTTTGAGCGCGTGTCTCTTTGAACCATTGCCAGGCTGAGTGTATCGGAAAGATATTTAATAACTTCAATAACACTTATTATTTAATATTCGATACCACTTGCCAATACACAACTTGCGTGGATATTATCGAACACTTAATAACATTTTTTCGATTTGCTTTTAAGAAGATGTTGCTTTTAAATTTTTGTTGTTGTTTAAAGTTCTAATATTTTGTTGTTAATGTTTTGTATGTTTCTATTTCCAAACTCAGGCAAAATAAAAGAGTTTTTTTTTAACAAAAATTGAGCTCGATTAAGATTCATACGGAGTGGCGCGGGCGTAGTCTAGGAGTCAATTACTATTCTCAAAACTCTACCTTGACACAAATTTTGTCTTTATTTTAATCGGTAACTTATTGGTCGGGCTTAGGGTCTCTCACCAAAAAAATCAGCGGAGAGCACATAATATTGCCTCGCCAGTCGCCACGGTCTCGGTAAATGTAACGGGGCCCTTAGCTTGGGATGACCCTATACCAACAATTATGGCAGCGTTATTATCATAAAGGTTTAATTTTCGTACCTTGCAATTAATAAAATTGCCTTACAAAAATAAAGTTTAAGCTATCTTTGTAATTTTCTGTAAACTAAAAGAGTCCCGGAATTTTTGGCAGCGACTCTAAAATGGCTGCCATGCTGGAGATAATTTGTATGTCCTGTGCACTATGTTTGTGACGTCATATTATATGTTATGAGCTCGCTAGCGGAAAGGAAATTTTAATAGAATTTTCCTTGTACCATAAAGTAACTGGTACATACATACTTGCTTTTCATAAAACTTTGCAGTGGGTGTGCTACTTATTAATCTATAATATCCATACTTCCATACTAATATTATAAATGCGAAAGTCTGTCTGTCTGCCTGCCTGCTTGCCTGCCTGCCTGCCTGCCTGCCTGCCTTTATTCAACCAGAGGAATAATTAAAATTTTAAATTATAATATAATTTTATGTGTCATTCAGTCAATTTAAGGTGAACGCAGATTTGGCCGCACCGCACGCACCGCAGTCGCCGCATTCGCAATTCTTCATATTATTATGAAGTTGCGAAGACTGCGGCGCTGGTAGGTAGGTATGCGAGCTTGCCTATAACTTCATATAAAGAATTCGAATGCGGCGACTGCGGTGCGGCCGAAAGGTGAACGCAGATTTGGCCGCACCGCACGCACCGCAGTCGCCGCATTCGCAATTCTTTATATGAAGTTATAGGCAAGCTCGCATACCTACCTACCCGCGCCGCAGTCTTCGCAACTTCATAATAATATGAAGAATTGCGAATGCGGCGACTGCGGTGCGTGCGGTGCGGCCAAATCTGCGTTCACCTTTAATAAACATATGTCAAAACAACATATTTTATCGAGCCAGCTAGTATATAAATAAACAGCTGTATTCAACATCGAAATTCGGATGTATTTGCAGTTATGGCGCACATTTGCTTGGATACCGTTTGACGGGGGTTTCCCGGAAAAATTTCCCATTTTCACGTTTACGCCGCTTTAGTGCTTCGATGGTGTTGAACCGATCAAATAAATCTACACAACTAGACTTAACAAGTAGAATACGTTCTACTTGTAAAGGCTGCAGTTATATTATGTGTCCGCGGGAGAGAGCAGTTTAATAGCCGCTACAGATAGTGCAATCCATGAAGACGCGCCCCACTATTCCTCCTAATCGTTTATAGTATACCTAATATTATGTGTCCAAGCTTTCGCCAATGTTTGAGTGTTATCGGTACAAACTAATTAGTGATTACCTATGAGTGCACGCGCACACTACAATAAATAGAACTCACGGTCAAAGGGAAAGATGGAAAAGAAAAATAGGGATGATGACAAGGTCAAAGATTTGCGAATTTTGTTAATAAAATAAAGAAATCAAGGTAAAAAATAAGTGTTACCAAAATTTCAGCTCGATAGTATTTGTATTTTTTTTATTATGCGCCTTCAAAGTTGGATAATCAAGTCGATTTTTTTTTCAATTAAATTTCTTAATATTTGTATACCATTCGATAACTTATGCAATTAAAAGCAACTTTTGGTATGAAACCACTTTGATAAACGCAATATTTAATATACCTATCGAACAAAGTTCTCTGCCGATCCGTACAGATTACGAAAGAGTGACGTCAGTCTTTCGTAGCACTTTGTAAGGAGCGTTTCGGGCAGGTCTATTTTATGAGATGTTTGAATTGTTCATATCTTGGTGAATTTTTAAGCTATCAAAGTCATTCTTTCAGCGATGTTTCTATTTTTTAAGGGTCTTTCAATTACCAATAAGAAAAAGAAATAGTCATCAAGCCTATTGGTGGGGCGCGTCTACGTGGATTGTTCGGACGGACGCATATAACTTGAGCCTAAGGGTATGTACTCAAATGAAATCCTTTTACTGGTAGTAGACTATCTAAAGCTGATCGCACATTTGTCAGCACCGTACGCGCCGTAATCGACGAACGCACCGCATAGTTCACGAAAAGCGGTGCGTACGGTGCGAGGTTTCACATACTTAATAAAATTTCATCGAATTCTAGTGTTTGCTGATAAATGTGCGATCACCTTAAGTGTATCTGTCATGCTCATGACCCATGAGGCAGTAACTCACGATTCATGCTAGTACTATAAACTACTTAAAACATTATAAAAATGACTTTTCTTATATTATATTAACAAATATAAACCAATTTTGATGAAAATTTGTATTCAACTTCTGAGTCTCAGTAGAGGACACAGGATAGGACAGCGTTGTGGCGGTACCCACAATTCGCCTAACATTCCTGCATCGCGCTATCGAAGTTTTCTGAGCGCGTCGGTATATATACGACAGCTGAAATGTATCACGTGGGCTTCGGCCTGACCGAGCATACCACCTCGCTCGGTCGGAAGATCTTCCTTTGTGGCCACCACGCTTATTCCCACATTGGTGACCCTCGACAGAACACGCCTCCTTCATCATCGTCACTCCCCGCCCCGCCGCACCGCGCCAGCCAGCATCGCCTCATCGGGTACATCGTCCACTAGCCGCAACGTACCGCGGCCTGGGCGACTCCGCATCGGCATCAACGGGCTTTCTCACTACACCGACCGGTCAGCAAGCAGAGCACATCTCTCCTGGTCAGCACGTAGCATCAGCCCCGCACGGCAGCTTATCCGACTCATTGGATCCCGTGCAGCAGCTTATAGTTCCGACTCACTGGGACTCACTGCAATAGTTCCGACTCACTGGAACTCACTG